>JAZGTN010000045.1:0-625833 GCA_037783415.1 Leptasterias polaris
GGTGGTATGAAGTGACATAGGAGAGGAGGATATTGGAGGATTGAGGTGGCCTGTAGGCAAGTGGGCCTTGGGAGTAATGGTCTGAAAGCATGATAGACACTTGGCTTATCACTGTGAGTCAGGTATTCTAATCCTATCAAAGTCCAAACAGGGTGGTATGAAGTGACATAGGAGAGGAGGATATTGGAGGATTGAGGTGGCCTGTAGGCAAGTGGGCCTTGGGAGTAATGGTCTGAAAGCATGATAGACACTTGGCTTATCACTGTGAGTCAGGTATTCTAATCCTATCAAAGTCCAAACAGGTTGGTATGAAGTGACATAGGAGAGGAGGATATTGGAGGATTGAGGTGACCTGTAGGCAAGTGGGCCTAGGGAGTAATGGTTGTAATGCATGATAGACACTTGGCTTATCACTGTGAGTCAGGTATTCTAATCCTATCAAAGTCCAAACAGGTTGGTATGAAGTGACATAGGAGAGGAGGATATTGGAGGATTGAGGTGGCCTGTAGGCAAGTGGGCCTAGGGAGTAATGGTCTGAAAGCATGATAGACACTTGGCTTATCACTGTGAGTCAGGTATTCTAATCCTATCAAAGTCCAAACAGGTTGGTATGAAGTGACATAGGAGAGGAGGATATTGGAGGATTGAGGTGACCTGTAGGCAAGTGGGCCTTGGGAGTAATGGTCTGAAAGCATGATAGACACTTGGCTTATCACTGTGAGTCAGGTATTCTAATCCTATCAAAGTCCAAACAGGTTGGTATGAAGTGACATAGGAGAGGAGGATATTGGAGGATTGAGGTGACCTGTAGGCAAGTGGGCCTTGGGAGTAATGGTCTGAAAGCATGATAGACACTTGGCTTATCACTGTGAGTCAGGTATTCTAATCCTATCAAAGTCCAAACAGGTTGGTATGAAGTGACATAGGAGAGGAGGATATTGGAGGATTGAGGTGACCTGTAGGCAAGTGGGCCTAGGGAGTAATGGTTGTAATGCATGATAGACACTTGGCTTATCACTGTGAGTCAGGTATTCTAATCCTATCAAAGTCCAAACAGGTTGGTATGAAGTGACATAGGAGAGGAGGATATTGGAGGATTGAGGTGGCCTGTAGGCAAGTGGGCCTTGGGAGTAATGGTCTGAAAGCATGATAGACACTTGGCTTATCACTGTGAGTCAGGTATTCTAATCCTATCAAAGTCCAAACAGGTTGGTATGAAGTGACATAGGAGAGGAGGATATTGGAGGATTGAGGTGACCTGTAGGCAAGTGGGCCTTGGGAGTAATGGTCTGAAAGCATGATAGACACTTGGCTTATCACTGTGAGTCAGGTATTCTAATCCTATCAAAGTCCAAACAGGTTGGTATGAAGTGACATAGGAGAGGAGGATATTGGAGGATTGAGGTGACCTGTAGGCAAGTGGGCCTAGGGAGTAATGGTTGTAATGCATGATAGACACTTGGCTTATCACTGTGAGTCAGGTATTCTAATCCTATCAATGTCCAAACAGGTTGGTATGAAGTGACATAGGAGAGGAGGATATTGGAGGATTGAGGTGGCCTGTAGGCAAGTGGGCCTAGGGAGTAATGGTCTGAAAGCATGATAGACACTTGGCTTATCACTGTGAGTCAGGTATTCTAATCCTATCAAAGTCCAAACAGGTTGGTATGAAGTGACATAGGAGAGGAGGATATTGGAGGATTGAGGTGGCCTGTAGGCAAGTGGGCCTTGGGAGTAATGGTCTGAAAGCATGATAGACACTTGGCTTATCACTGTGAGTCAGGTATTCTAATCCTATCAAAGTCCAAACAGGTTGGTATGAAGTGACATAGGAGAGGAGGATATTGGAGGATTGAGGTGACCTGTAGGCAAGTGGGCCTTGGGAGTAATGGTCTGAAAGCATGATAGACACTTGGCTTATCACTGTGAGTCAGGTATTCTAATCCTATCAAAGTCCAAACAGGTTGGTATGAAGTGACATAGGAGAGGAGGATATTGGAGGATTGAGGTGACCTGTAGGCAAGTGGGCCTAGGGAGTAATGGTTGTAATGCATGATAGACACTTGGCTTATCACTGTGAGTCAGGTATTCTAATCCTATCAAAGTCCAAACAGGTTGGTATGAAGTGACATAGGAGAGGAGGATATTGGAGGATTGAGGTGGCCTGTAGGCAAGTGGGCCTAGGGAGTAATGGTCTGAAAGCATGATAGACACTTGGCTTATCACTGTGAGTCAGGTATTCTAATCCTATCAAAGTCCAAACAGGTTGGTATGAAGTGACATAGGAGAGGAGGATATTGGAGGATTGAGGTGGCCTGTAGGCAAGTGGGCCTTGGGAGTAATGGTCTGAAAGCATGATAGACACTTGGCTTATCACTGTGAGTCAGGTATTCTAATCCTATCAAAGTCCAAACAGGTTGGTATGAAGTGACATAGGAGAGGAGGATATTGGAGGATTGAGGTGACCTGTAGGCAAGTGGGCCTAGGGAGTAATGGTTGTAATGCATGATAGACACTTGGCTTATCACTGTGAGTCAGGTATTCTAATCCTATCAAAGTCCAAACAGGTTGGTATGAAGTGACATAGGAGAGGAGGATATTGGAGGATTGAGGTGGCCTGTAGGCAAGTGGGCCTAGGGAGTAATGGTCTGAAAGCATGATAGACACTTGGCTTATCACTGTGAGTCAGGTATTCTAATCCTATCAAAGTCCAAACAGGGTGGTATGAAGTGACATAGGAGAGGAGGATATTGGAGGATTGAGGTGGCCTGTAGGCAAGTGGGTCTTGGGAGTAATGGTCTGAAAGCATGATAGACACTTGGCTTATCACTGTGAGTCAGGTATTCTAATCCTATCAAAGTCCAAACAGGGTGGTATGAAGTGACATAGGAGAGGAGGATGTTGGAGGATTGAGGTGACCTGTAGGCAAGTGGGCCTAGGGAGTAATGGTCTGAAAGCATGATAGACACTTGGCTTATCACTGTGAGTCAGGTATTCTAATCCTATCAAAGTCCAAACAGGGTGGTATGAAGTGACATAGGAGAGGAGGATATTGGAGGATTGAGGTGGCCTGTAGGCAAGTGGGTCTTGGGAGTAATGGTCTGAAAGCATGATAGACACTTGGCTTATCACTGTGAGTCAGGTATTCTAATCCTATCAAAGTCCAAACAGGGTGGTATGAAGTGACATAGGAGAGGAGGATATTGGAGGATTGAGGTGGCCTGTAGGCAAGTGGGTCTTGGGAGTAATGGTCTGAAAGCATGATAGACACTTGGCTTATCACTGTGAGTCAGGTATTCTAATCCTATTAAAGTCCAAACAGGTTGGTATGAAGTGACATAGGAGAGGAGGATATTGGAGGATTGAGGTGGCCTGTAGGCAAGTGGGCCTTGGGAGTAATGGTCTGAAAGCATGATAGACACTTGGCTTATCACTGTGAGTCAGGTATTCTAATCCTATCAAAGTCCAAACAGGGTGGTATGAAGTGACATAGGAGAGGAGGATATTGGAGGATTGAGGTGGCCTGTAGGCAAGTGGGTCTTGGGAGTAATGGTCTGAAAGCATGATAGACACTTGGCTTATCACTGTGAGTCAGGTATTCTAATCCTATCAAAGTCCAAACAGGGTGGTATGAAGTGACATAGGAGAGGAGGATATTGGAGGATTGAGGTGGCCTGTAGGCAAGTGGGTCTTGGGAGTAATGGTCTGAAAGCATGATAGACACTTGGCTTATCACTGTGAGTCAGGTATTCTAATCCTATCAAAGTCCAAACAGGGTGGTATGAAGTGACATAGGAGAGGAGGATATTGGAGGATTGAGGTGGCCTGTAGGCAAGTGGGCCTAGGGAGTAATGGTCTGAAAGCATGATAGACACTTGGCTTATCACTGTGAGTCAGGTATTCTAATCCTATCAAAGTCCAAACAGGGTGGTATGAAGTGACATAGGAGAGGAGGATATTGGAGGATTGAGGTGGCCTGTAGGCAAGTGGGTCTTGGGAGTAATGGTCTGAAAGCATGATAGACACTTGGCTTATCACTGTGAGTCAGGTATTCTAATCCTATCAAAGTCCAAACAGGGTGGTATGAAGTGACATAGGAGAGGAGGATATTGGAGGATTGAGGTGGCCTGTAGGCAAGTGGGTCTTGGGAGTAATGGTCTGAAAGCATGATAGACACTTGGCTTATCACTGTGAGTCAGGTATTCTAATCCTATCAAAGTCCAAACAGGTTGGTATGAAGTGACATAGGAGAGGAGGATATTGGAGGATTGAGGTGGCCTGTAGGCAAGTGGGTCTTGGGAGTAATGGTCTGAAAGCATGATAGACACTTGGCTTATCACTGTGAGTCAGGTATTCTAATCCTATCAAAGTCCAAACAGGGTGGTATGAAGTGACATAGGAGAGGAGGATATTGGAGGATTGAGGTGGCCTGTAGGCAAGTGGGCCTTGGGAGTAATGGTCTGAAAGCATGATAGACACTTGGCTTATCACTGTGAGTCAGGTATTCTAATCCTATCAAAGTCCAAACAGGGTGGTATGAAGTGACATAGGAGAGGAGGATATTGGAGGATTGAGGTGGCCTGTAGGCAAGTGGGCCTTGGGAGTAATGGTCTGAAAGCATGATAGACACTTGGCTTATCACTGTGAGTCAGGTATTCTAATCCTATCAAAGTCCAAACAGGTTGGTATGAAGTGACATAGGAGAGGAGGATATTGGAGGATTGAGGTGACCTGTAGGCAAGTGGGCCTAGGGAGTAATGGTTGTAATGCATGATAGACACTTGGCTTATCACTGTGAGTCAGGTATTCTAATCCTATCAAAGTCCAAACAGGTTGGTATGAAGTGACATAGGAGAGGAGGATATTGGAGGATTGAGGTGGCCTGTAGGCAAGTGGGCCTAGGGAGTAATGGTCTGAAAGCATGATAGACACTTGGCTTATCACTGTGAGTCAGGTATTCTAATCCTATCAAAGTCCAAACAGGTTGGTATGAAGTGACATAGGAGAGGAGGATATTGGAGGATTGAGGTGACCTGTAGGCAAGTGGGCCTTGGGAGTAATGGTCTGAAAGCATGATAGACACTTGGCTTATCACTGTGAGTCAGGTATTCTAATCCTATCAAAGTCCAAACAGGTTGGTATGAAGTGACATAGGAGAGGAGGATATTGGAGGATTGAGGTGACCTGTAGGCAAGTGGGCCTAGGGAGTAATGGTTGTAATGCATGATAGACACTTGGCTTATCACTGTGAGTCAGGTATTCTAATCCTATCAAAGTCCAAACAGGTTGGTATGAAGTGACATAGGAGAGGAGGATATTGGAGGATTGAGGTGGCCTGTAGGCAAGTGGGCCTTGGGAGTAATGGTCTGAAAGCATGATAGACACTTGGCTTATCACTGTGAGTCAGGTATTCTAATCCTATCAAAGTCCAAACAGGTTGGTATGAAGTGACATAGGAGAGGAGGATATTGGAGGATTGAGGTGACCTGTAGGCAAGTGGGCCTTGGGAGTAATGGTCTGAAAGCATGATAGACACTTGGCTTATCACTGTGAGTCAGGTATTCTAATCCTATCAAAGTCCAAACAGGTTGGTATGAAGTGACATAGGAGAGGAGGATATTGGAGGATTGAAGTGACCTGTAGGCAAGTGGGCCTAGGGAGTAATGGTTGTAATGCATGATAGACACTTGGCTTATCACTGTGAGTCAGGTATTCTAATCCTATCAAAGTCCAAACAGGTTGGTATGAAGTGACATAGGAGAGGAGGATATTGGAGGATTGAGGTGGCCTGTAGGCAAGTGGGCCTAGGGAGTAATGGTCTGAAAGCATGATAGACACTTGGCTTATCACTGTGAGTCAGGTATTCTAATCCTATCAAAGTCCAAACAGGTTGGTATGAAGTGACATAGGAGAGGAGGATATTGGAGGATTGAGGTGACCTGTAGGCAAGTGGGCCTTGGGAGTAATGGTCTGAAAGCATGATAGACACTTGGCTTATCACTGTGAGTCAGGTATTCTAATCCTATCAAAGTCCAAACAGGTTGGTATGAAGTGACATAGGAGAGGAGGATATTGGAGGATTGAGGTGACCTGTAGGCAAGTGGGCCTAGGGAGTAATGGTTGTAATGCATGATAGACACTTGGCTTATCACTGTGAGTCAGGTATTCTAATCCTATCAAAGTCCAAACAGGGTGGTATGAAGTGACATAGGAGAGGAGGATATTGGAGGATTGAGGTGGCCTGTAGGCAAGTGGGTCTTGGGAGTAATGGTCTGAAAGCATGATAGACACTTGGCTTATCACTGTGAGTCAGGTATTCTAATCCTATCAAAGTCCAAACAGGGTGGTATGAAGTGACATAGGAGAGGAGGATATTGGAGGATTGAGGTGGCCTGTAGGCAAGTGGGCCTTGGGAGTAATGGTCTGAAAGCATGATAGACACTTGGCTTATCACTGTGAGTCAGGTATTCTAATCCTATCAAAGTCCAAACAGGTTGGTATGAAGTGACATAGGAGAGGAGGATATTGGAGGATTGAGGTGACCTGTAGGCAAGTGGGCCTAGGGAGTAATGGTTGTAATGCATGATAGACACTTGGCTTATCACTGTGAGTCAGGTATTCTAATCCTATCAAAGTCCAAACAGGTTGGTATGAAGTGACATAGGAGAGGAGGATATTGGAGGATTGAGGTGGCCTGTAGGCAAGTGGGCCTAGGGAGTAATGGTCTGAAAGCATGATAGACACTTGGCTTATCACTGTGAGTCAGGTATTCTAATCCTATCAAAGTCCAAACAGGGTGGTATGAAGTGACATAGGAGAGGAGGATATTGGAGGATTGAGGTGGCCTGTAGGCAAGTGGGCCTAGGGAGTAATGGTCTGAAAGCATGATAGACACTTGGCTTATCACTGTGAGTCAGGTATTCTAATCCTATCAAAGTCCAAACAGGGTGGTATGAAGTGACATAGGAGAGGAGGATATTGGAGGATTGAGGTGGCCTGTAGGCAAGTGGGTCTTGGGAGTAATGGTCTGAAAGCATGATAGACACTTGGCTTATCACTGTGAGTCAGGTATTCTAATCCTATCAAAGTCCAAACAGGGTGGTATGAAGTGACATAGGAGAGGAGGATATTGGAGGATTGAGGTGGCCTGTAGGCAAGTGGGCCTTTGGAGTAATGGTCTGAAAGCATGATAGACACTTGGCTTATCACTGTGAGTCAGGTATTCCAATCCTATCAAAGTCCAAACAGGTTGGTATGAAGTGACATAGGAGAGGAGGATATTGGAGGATTGAGGTGGCCTGTAGGCAAGTGGGCCTTGGGAGTAATGGTCTGAAAGCATGATAGACACTTGGCTTATCACTGTGAGTCAGGTATTCTAATCCTATCAAAGTCCAAACAGGTTGGTATGAAGTGACATAGGAGAGGAGGATATTGGAGGATTGAGGTGACCTGTAGGCAAGTGGGCCTAGGGAGTAATGGTTGTAATGCATGATAGACACTTGGCTTATCACTGTGAGTCAGGTATTCTAATCCTATCAAAGTCCAAACAGGTTGGTATGAAGTGACATAGGAGAGGAGGATATTGGAGGATTGAGGTGACCTGTAGGCAAGTGGGCCTAGGGAGTAATGGTTGTAATGCATGATAGACACTTGGCTTATCACTGTGAGTCAGGTATTCTAATCCTATCAAAGTCCAAACAGGTTGGTATGAAGTGACATAGGAGAGGAGGATATTGGAGGATTGAGGTGACCTGTAGGCAAGTGGGCCTAGGGAGTAATGGTTGTAATGCATGATAGACACTTGGCTTATCACTGTGAGTCAGGTATTCTAATCCTATCAAAGTCCAAACAGGTTGGTATGAAGTGACATAGGAGAGGAGGATATTGGAGGATTGAGGTGACCTGAAGGCAAGTGGGTCTTGGGAGTAATGGTCTGAAAGCATGATAGACACTTGGCTTATCACTGTGAGTCAGGTATTCTAATCCTATCAAAGTCCAAACAGGTTGGTATGAAGTGACATAGGAGAGGAGGATATTGGAGGATTGAGGTGACCTGTAGGCAAGTGGGCCTAGGGAGTAATGGTCTGAAAGCATGATAGACACTTGGCTTATCACTGTGAGTCAGGTATTCTAATCCTATCAAAGTCCAAACAGGTTGGTATGAAGTGACATAGGAGAGGAGGATATTGGAGGATTGAGGTGGCCTGTAGGCAAGTGGGCCTAGGGAGTAATGGTCTGAAAGCATGATAGACACTTGGCTTATCACTGTGAGTCAGGTATTCTAATCCTATCAAAGTCCAAACAGGTTGGTATGAAGTGACATAGGAGAGGAGGATATTGGAGGATTGAGGTGGCCTGTAGGCAAGTGGGCCTAGGGAGTAATGGTCTGAAAGCATGATAGACACTTGGCTTATCACTGTGAGTCAGGTATTCTAATCCTATCAAAGTCCAAACAGGTTGGTATGAAGTGACATAGGAGAGGAGGATATTGGAGGATTGAGGTGGCCTGTAGGCAAGTGGGCCTAGGGAGTAATGGTCTGAAAGCATGATAGACACTTGGCTTATCACTGTGAGTCAGGTATTCTAATCCTATCAAAGTCCAAACAGGTTGGTATGAAGTGACATAGGAGAGGAGGATATTGGAGGATTGAGGTGGCCTGTAGGCAAGTGGGTCTTGGGAGTAATGGTCTGAAAGCATGATAGACACTTGGCTTATCACTGTGAGTCAGGTATTCTAATCCTATCAAAGTCCAAACAGGTTGGTATGAAGTGACATAGGAGAGGAGGATATTGGAGGATTGAGGTGGCCTGTAGGCAAGTGGGCCTTGGGAGTAATGGTCTGAAAGCATGATAGACACTTGGCTTATCACTGTGAGTCAGGTATTCTAATCCTATCAAAGTCCAAACAGGGTGGTATGAAGTGACATAGGAGAGGAGGATATTGGAGGATTGAGGTGGCCTGTAGGCAAGTGGGTCTTGGGAGTAATGGTCTGAAAGCATGATAGACACTTGGCTTATCACTGTGAGTCAGGTATTCTAATCCTATTAAAGTCCAAACAGGGTGGTATGAAGTGACATAGGAGAGGAGGATATTGGAGGATTGAGGTGGCCTGTAGGCAAGTGGGTCTTGGGAGTAATGGTCTGAAAGCATGATAGACACTTGGCTTATCACTGTGAGTCAGGTATTCTAATCCTATTAAAGTCCAAACAGGGTGGTATGAAGTGACATAGGAGAGGAGGATATTGGAGGATTGAGGTGACCTGTAGGCAAGTGGGCCTAGGGAGTAATGGTTGTAATGCATGATAGACACTTGGCTTATCACTGTGAGTCAGGTATTCTAATCCTATCAAAGTCCAAACAGGGTGGTATGAAGTGACATAGGAGAGGAGGATATTGGAGGATTGAGGTGGCCTGTAGGCAAGTGGGTCTTGGGAGTAATGGTCTGAAAGCATGATAGACACTTGGCTTATCACTGTGAGTCAGGTATTCTAATCCTATTAAAGTCCAAACAGGGTGGTATGAAGTGACATAGGAGAGGAGGATATTGGAGGATTGAGGTGGCCTGTAGGCAAGTGGGCCTTGGGAGTAATGGTCTGAAAGCATGATAGACACTTGGCTTATCACTGTGAGTCAGGTATTCTAATCCTATTAAAGTCCAAACAGGGTGGTATGAAGTGACATAGGAGAGGAGGATATTGGAGGATTGAGGTGACCTGTAGGCAAGTGGGCCTAGGGAGTAATGGTTGTAATGCATGATAGACACTTGGCTTATCACTGTGAGTCAGGTATTCTAATCCTATCAAAGTCCAAACAGGTTGGTATGAAGTGACATAGGAGAGGAGGATATTGGAGGATTGAGGTGACCTGTAGGCAAGTGGGCCTAGGGAGTAATGGTTGTAATGCATGATAGACACTTGGCTTATCACTGTGAGTCAGGTATTCTAATCCTATCAAAGTCCAAACAGGTTGGTATGAAGTGACATAGGAGAGGAGGATATTGGAGGATTGAGGTGACCTGTAGGCAAGTGGGGCTAGGGAGTAAGGGTTAATATCCGACTTTGTCAGACCCTAATGCAACACTGAGTGTTACAGACAATCGACATTGTCCTCGCTAGGCAGGATTATAAAATGATTAAGTTTATTTTTCCTATGGTTTTTGTTTGCTACAGCGTGGTTCCATTCACGAGTACAACCAGGAGTATTCAGAGGCCAAGAATTGCTACGATAGTGCCCTGGCCATCAACCCCTCCCACATCAAGAGCATGCAGGGTCTGGGATCTGTACTCCTCTGCCTGGAACAGTATGAGATGGCTGAGAAGGTTCTGAGGGACGCTGTCAACATTGACCCCACTGCTCATATGTCGTGGTGAGTGGATTGAAGTTTGCCGCACTTTTATTCACCACCACTCATCAAACAAGTGTATTCACTATAACTTTTTCATGTTTTGCTTTGGGGTTTTTTATTTAACAAAATTGTATTGTTGTATTTCTATTTCCATTGTGGTTTATTATTTGGTATTTCTATTTCATACAAACAAAATGTGCTTTAACTAATTGTTATGTTCATATCTTCCTTGCATTTAATATTGTCTCAGGCCTGTTTGATCTGTCATTTAGTGTGATTGTAATTTGCTGGAACTCACTATAATATAGCTGTAAATTGCAAACATGGTTAAAATTAGGTTTGCAGTTTATGTACTAATATTACAGGTGTTTTTCTGATTGATTGATTGATTGATTGATTGATTGATTGATTGATTGATTGATTGATTGATTGATTGATTGATTGATTGATTGATTGATTGATTGATTGATTGATTGATTGATTGTTAGATTGTTATTGCCTTTGTGTTTCTACTCTGTGTTTTCTACTGTAAATATTTATTTTACAGGGATTTATGTTGTGAGATTTTATTAGAACAATCCGTAGGAATCGTTTGTGCCTCTTTGTCTTTCCTTTTGCTCAGTTAATTTTCATACTCTGACGTAGAATACTAATTTGTTATGCCCCATGCCAAAAACAGGCAGGTCTCAGAAATAGTGAAACGGCATTTTTACAAAAGAAACCTGAAACATCTGCAATAATATCAATGTGTATGTGATGTCTCAAATGTTCTATATGTTGAGAATTACTTACTTTATAGGCCATACTTTTAGGTGTTCATTGAATTGGTCTCGTCTATTTGATGAGCAAATAAACACAGTTTGGAGTTCTGGCAGGAAGTGCCTGGTTTTGTCATAGAACATTACATATGATAAGTAGCTTCATTTGGCATGACCTGGCAGCTGCAGCACCTTTGATGTTTTGCCATTTCTGTTTTGTCAGATTTACATTCATTTTGTGTATTACAAACATTTATCCTTCTATTTTTTGTGCGTGTGTGTTGATTTGATGTATTTTTGTAGTTCATTTTTTGTTTTGTTTTTTAATATTGTCAATTTGAATAGTGTCAGCCTTTTGGTTGTTCTGTAATTCTAATAATTAAACTTAGCTTCATTTGGCATGACCTACCTTCACTTTTAATATTGAGGTTGATTGAAATCAAATCAAATTGTTTTTTAACTGCTTTGAATTTTTTATTCCCCCCCAGGATCAATCTAGGCAAGGTTCTAGAGTCCCAGGGTGAGTACGAGTCTGCCAGTGACTGTCTCCTGACGGGGTTACAGCTGGAGTCAACCTGCCCTGTCCAACCCTTCACAACGGTCAGCAGATTTCTCTGAAGTCTCGTCTGAAATAAATGCAGAGCTTGTCGGCATTCCCATAGTTGTTTATTTATAATTTTTATATTAATATATAATATAGATATATTGAGTCTTATAACAGGCATGTGATTTACCAGGAGTTTTCCTGATTTCAGGATTTTCTCAAAATCTCTTTGAGCCTTGAAACATTCTTGAAAGAAAGTTGTCAACAAAGGGAGAAAGAAATAGTCCACATTGTGTCCAAACCTTCAGTTTTATATTTCTGGCGATGCACAGAGTCTGTAAACCTCCTGAAGGTGTAATATTATAGGAGGTACTGGGTCTAGAATAAGGGAGATTCCAGGCACGCAAGGAATTGTCACACTTCTTCAAATCCCATCCCTGTCATTAATCGTGTCATATTAACATTGTAGTTCATTGTAAACATGTATGTAGCACCAGAGTCTGACATACATGATGCTCATGGTGTTTGAACCTTGTCACTCCATGTTTGGGTTCAATGGTTGACCGTCGACAGTCTGTCGTCCAGGTAGTTAGTTTTCACAACTATCTAAGTTTTCTTTTGGGGGTAGTGAGACAATGTCAGAAACATGTATCTCATTCCAACGGCTTCCACCAGACATTTTGTGATGGCTTTCCAAATGTTCCTGTCCAGCATGCAGTTGCCTATGTCCTCACAGGTCAGGTTTGAGTATCCACTTAGTTGGTTAATGTATGGGTTTTTTGGGGGGGGGAATATTTACTTCATTGCAAGTCATTGAGAGTTCAACGACCTTCATTCCATTGGCTGTGAAATGGTGTAAACCATTTGCACTTCTCACATGTACCTTTTCCTCTTCATCAATCGAGGAATTTTCTTTTCCCTTCTCTCTTCATCAACTTGCGGTGGGGAAAAGGTCAAACTACCCCCTCCTACCAATCAGTAACCATTTAACTTAACTTAAAAGAGTATGTTACACTCCAGTCCCTGTTCCTCAATTGGGGGGGGGGGGGGGGGGGTTTATGAAACAATTCTCTTATACTTCAAGTAAACCTCAGTTTGTAATTAATTGGTTTTTCCTTGAGGGAAACTTGTTCTTCTACCTGGCAACGTTATCAGGTAGAGATTGAAAACAGATCCCTGTCATTGTTATGTGCAATCACTTGGCTTGAAAGGTCAATGCTACTGTCTATATAACCTGCAGGCCCATGTACATAGAGCTGCTTAAGCACAAAACAATCGTGCTTACCAGAATAAGGTTACCAGCCAAAATGCCACGTACATGTACTATTTGCGACTGGTTACCTGCTAATTTTTCCTTATCAATAATTTGTAAATCAAAATATAGCAAAATAAGCAGATCTATGAAATTGACCCCTGGGTCCAATGACATGGAGCTGCTCAAACACAATACTAAGCTAAACACAAGACAGTTGTGCTTACCACTAAAAGGTCAACAGCCAAAAATACTATTTCATACCGACCATTTGCGACTGGTTTCCCTCTGATTTTTTGTTTAGCTGAAATATTTTAAAGGAGTATTTTCTGCTTTCTGAAATTGGGTCGGGGCAGTTTTAAATAGCTGCTTAGGCATAGACATATGTTGCCTAGCAGACTAGACACAGCTTGCCATTCAAAATGCCATGAAACCTTCATTGTTTATATGACTGGCTCCCTAGTGTACTTCTGGGTAGGAGACAAAATTACAATTCAAATTGAGGAGCTCTTTTTGGCATTTAGCCCAGAACTCTGAACCCAATCTGTGTATCATACTATAATGGCGTGTGACATCTTGTCATTCTTCCACATTTTTATGCAGGCAGCTGAAGTGGAGTATGGATGGGGAACCTATTTAACCCTCCAATATTTTTATACCAGTCACAAATAAACACACTACACTACATGTCCATCCAAATACATAAGGAACAGTTAAGTAAAATGAAAATGTACATTCCTGAATAAGACTACTGTGAAAGACCAGTCCAAACTTTTGTCAAAGAGCATTATTATTCATCCGCATTCTTCCAACTGCCGAAAGACCACAAACTCTAGGTCAAATGAATACCTTGAATTGAGCTCTCTCAAGACAGTGACACCATGATTAATAGTTCAGAGTTGGGGCAGACTGGACATAATTGCATAGTGAGGGCTTCATCGGTCTTTCGTAGGATGGTAAACGTGGTTTTGTTGTACCACGTTTAATATTTTGATAAATACTTGACGGCTTGCATGTCAGTTAGTTTTTGTTATGCTAAACATGATTTTTAATTTAAAATGGGAGGAATTACCGTCATGTTGATTTATCTTACTGAAACCTCACCAAAAAGTGGGTTCTTCTATGGCAATTTTATTGGCCTTTTAACTATAAGGGAAATGAAATAGTCCATTTTGTAATTCTTTGAAGATGAGCGACTGGCTTTACCTACCCGCTACCCGCCAACACCCACCCCCCAAAATCCACCCACACCCACCCACCTAGTCCCATGGCAATCCAAATCTTCCACCATGGTCTTAGATTGAACCACTCACTATGGTTGGTATTTTTCTGTACAGTACTGAATCCATCAAACTTGGGCAAAAGCTGGGGATGGTTTATGGAGGATTCTGAGTGATTGCCAAGTTAAACATGATATTTGTGTATATTTCTCTCTTTTTTCTATATTTTATATGAATACATAGAATTTCTACAAGGTTTGTCTTTCTACTTAGTGTGTCACTCCTTATTACGCATTGAATGTAATATTTATGCATGTCGATCAGTGATATATAAAGTTGTGTATCGTTTTGATTGTTTTTTTCTTCTTGCATTGGGGAATGTTTCGCCCTAAACATCAAGATAAAATGTCTTTTAAATCCGCTGTTTTTGTGCAATTTATAGGATATAATATATAATAGGACGAGTATTATTGTTGAAATGTCACTAGTAAAACAGATATATATTTATGTTGTTTTATCCCGAGAGCAGTACTGGAGAGCACGAGTTGTTTTCCATAAAGCTTGAACAATGAGGATGGTGTTCTGCCTGATACGATTAGGGGAAGAAAAGTATGTGGAGTTAGCATTAGTGGCTTAGTGCAACTAGTTTTGGGGTCTAAATTTCAAATGTAAGTCACCAAACAGTCTTTGTTAGTTTGTTCGTTGCCTCCTTTGTTTCTAACTTTGCGAAATATCTTTGGAGTTTTTAGTAGGTTACGCTTTGATACCAGTTAATATAATCCACTCATCACTGAGAACGAATCATTAGACTCAATTTATTTAACCAATCATAATCAACCCTGTCATTTAAAAGTTTCAGATACCCCGTGTAGCTGATGACGCTTTTTGTATTGTACTTTTGTTTAAATAATGTTTGTATAAATGAGCCACAGAGCCTAGACTTACTGCAGGCACGATTATTTTATAAACACTCAATGGAAGAAAACATAACAATCTTACATTTGATGGAGATTGCACTGCATGATTTTGTTATGCACTTTTTATATGAAGAAAGGGAGCACATATCAAAACTTGTTCAGCTGTTACTTTTATAACTCTTGAATTTATGTAAAAATGTAAAATTTATCGTATGACTTGTGTAGTATCTTGCCTGCCAAAAAGGGCACTGGGTTGTTCAAGGCCATTCTTTTTATTAAACAAAGGCATGGTCTACACTTGGTGCTCTCCAGAGTCCTGCAGTCTAGAGAATATGTCATGTCTAGCGCGAGAACAGAGAGGGACGAGACGCCGGTTCGAATCCAGTATCAGCGAATACCGCAAAAAATTGCATCGGGGATAAAGACCATCACTTGTTTTGTTGTTTTACCCTTACACTGACCTCTCATCACCGGGTGTTATCGGTTGGTTAGTGACTGAGGTATCTGCTGTAGATTGTGGATGTCTTGGGTTTGAATCCCATCCGATTAGGATGTGGATTTGGTTCTCACATGACTCGAAAGCACTGAGTATACAGTGTTAAAAACACATCGGTGTGGGGGTAAAAAATCACAATAATGATTTTGTATTATACTTATAAAAAACTTTTTAAAAATAAATGCAATTCCAAGTGTTGTGTTTGTGCAATACAATTGAAATTATGTAATATCGAGAGCTTGGGGAAGTTTTGTAAAGTATTAGATAATTAAATAGAGGTGATGAGAAGTGAACAGTGGTTTGGTTTGTTACCGTATTTAATTAAGCTGACGCAATCTTTCGCCTTTTAGCAGATTACATATTAGAGGCTTCCCCATTCAAATAAAAAAAGTTATTTTGGATCATAAAATCGCATTTTTAAATTGACCCAAATCCGGTGATATGTCTTCAAGTAATCTGCGAAGTATTTTTCGGAATTGGTCAGATTTTTCGATTGTTTTTTTTCTGATTTGAAATATCCGGTCATAGAGCAAGTTGTATCTGGGTAGTCACCTGATATGTGTACTATTTTAGGACATGTGTATTAAATCTCGAAAAAAATATTTGAAATACGAATATAAAACAGTAAAACACTGCATCCCTACCCGGCAGCTTGTTCCCTCGAGTCCATCGTTTCAGGCGTGGGTTCAACCGGTCTTTACAAAGCGCGAACAAGTGTTAACACGAATTGACAGCAAACTACAAAGTGATATCACGAACTCGCATCTAGTTTGACTTTGTTGCGTTGCTACCCCCTTATGTTCCTGTCACTCGACAAACAGGACCTTCTCGTCACTTCTCTTGCCCTTCCCGGGCGTACTATTAGTCCGCCCTATAAGTATAATATTGCACTCAAGTATCCCTATTGTCCAATGCAAGTCTTGCGTGTTTATTAGTGTGATGAAATCATAGTTTATTGATTGGCAACAATAATTATAAGTAGGAAATGACTCCACAGTTTAGGGCCTACATTTAATCGTAGGTAAGGAATATTGATAATAATCACTGATAGTCTATAAACAGAAGCAAAATGTAAGATTTCAGTTTAAGGTCCTCGCTTTAGATGTATGTATTTAATTTACTCGTATGGAAGGCATTGGCTATCATTTGACATTTCCAACCATTACATGTAGCTGGTGTAAGCAAATATTCCCTGAGAAAAAGTCACCGGACTTTAACGCGATCTCACACAAACTGTGGTTACCAGAATATTTCACAGACGGTGCAATTTCTGCCACTGATCTTGTTTTGAATGGCGAGTCAAAGTGTATGCAACTGAGCGGTATCCGTCGCTGTATCACCGGTTGTGCCTGATGTCTTAGTTTCACAATTAGTACTCGTAAGTCGAGAGTTGTCCTCCACCAAGATGAGTTTCCTCGGAATCACACCCGTCATTTGTAACAACACTTTCGATTCATCCACGAATTCCCTGTACGGAGGTGAGACTTCTCTCTTTTACTTTTGTGTAAAAATAGTAAAATAAAAATTGTCTAATTGTGATGTACTTTTGTGAAGGTTTTTATTAGTGCTGTACGATGCATTATAAATTTCATGTGTTTGCACATGATGAATCAATGAATTGAATTGTAGGACTTACGTGGATTTTGAGACTGTATCGATAGTTACACACTTGGCAATCACCATTATGGCCTATTTGTCCTGACATGGACATGTATTTCAGTCCAACTTCAGATGAGCTGGGTAGGGTTGACAAACTGTCTTCATATTATAGGCCAATAATCCTTTGCTCTGCTGACAGAAACAAAAATTGTCCAGATATTTTCCGTGTGGTGGACCCAAGTTGCCACATTATTATAGGCCGACTGTAATGACACATGTAATAACTGACTTTAAGGATATCAAGATAGGCCCAGCTCGCAACCTCCTCGTCTTTCCTAAGACTAATGATGAAGGGACCCACATGTACAATGTGTTGTGCCCGACCACTTGTTTGTTACCGTTGGTCATTTCAAATATATATATACAACCCATAAGCTGAGTGGATGAAAACTTAAAGATTAATTGTATTTGGAAGCTAGGCCTAGTGTGATGCCAGTTTATACTCAACTGGCTTGATTTTGCCCACATTTCTATTTAGTATTAGTTTTACGGTACCGATATTGTATTAAATTATTAGTATATTCCCTTTGACAGAGTTGGTTAAGAGCCCGATCTATGCCCTGATCACCGCCTTTAGCTCTCTGGCCTGCATAGTAACCGTTATCCTTTTCTTCGAGGCTTGTTACTTCACGGTTTCCAAGGTACCGCGGTCTTCAGTTGCCAACCACCGCCTCAACACAGTCATAATGCTGTCCATATTTCCGGTAAAGGAGAAAGCTTTCAAAATTGTTTCAGTGTTTGTATGTAAAATGAATAAATAGACAAATAAATACAGTGGACTCGGGGAGCAGTTCTGTTTTACGAATGAAACTCTTGATGACAACTCACCAGTGGAAACGTAATCAAATAAGTTAACGTTTAAGGACTGTGTTTTTATTACTATTAATACTTTATTTCTGGTAATGAAACCAAGGAAAATGTGAACTTAATCTGAGGAAAACCTGTGCCATTGTTTGATTTCAAACCGAAGTTCTTTAATAATGTCATTTGGCCGTTAGTTATATGTTGTAAAGTGGTATTGCTGTCATATCCAAATTCAGAGCATCGGAAATGCTGTATCTAAATTATTATAAATGCAAATCATTTGTACAGGTATTTTCTGTGTGTTGTCTGCCTGCCATTCTCATTCCAGAGGCGTCCACCTTCTGCCTGGCCATGGCCGACCTGTAAGTTTTTGTCTCGGTAGAAATTATATATCATTTAATCTAGTGACAAAACCCAATGTGAATGGTGCAAAAATACCAATTAACGCAGTATTGGTATTGCGTATAATATTCCCAAGTATTTGCAGTTCCTACTCAATTGCGACAATGAGCAATATTGCGAATAATGCGCGATACATTTCAGTTTCCAAGTGGGCATTTTATCGTTCCATTTGCTATATTGATTCTTTAGTCACATTATATCTATTCCAGGTATTATTCCTTTGCTATGTTCAAGTTCATAGTATTGATAGTGGATTACTACGGAGGTCACCGTAAGATGATGGTGAAGCTTGCTGCGGAGAACATCACCTTCCCGCTCCATGTCCCCATGCTGTGTTGCTTCAGGTGTTTCAAACCTGTCCGGCTTACCAGGTAAGTACACCCAGTGTCCACTGGATTCTACCCCCTTCCCCCTACCACCACCTCACCCTACCCTCGGCCCTGTTTGGGGTCAGAATAAAGTCAGTAACATGGCAAAAGGAAAAAAGCAAAAAATACACGTGCAATTTCTGTTCAAAGGTGCGAGTCCTTCCCTTTCCGGCATTGTCAATGAAAGGCTGCAAAAGCAAAAAGTGTAAAGTGGAATTTCACTATTCTCTATGGCCCTTTGTGAAACCACGGCTAGAGCATGGATTTGGGCTAAGGCTCTGTCAGTTGTTTGGAACATGTGCACCTTCCTTATGGTGAACGCCCAAGCCCAAGTCCATAGATGTGGTCTCGAAGACTACAACCACGTATTATAGCCTAGTCCATGATACTTTAAAGGCACTGGACACGTTTGGTAATTGTCAAAGACCAGTATTCTCACTTGGTGTATCCCAACATATTTGAATATACCAGTCTGCAATCATGTGGTGCATGCATCAACACAGTACATGTACATAGTCAACCCTCCTAGTGTCTGACCACTCAATGATTGCATAAAATAACAAACCCGTGAAAATCTGGGCTCAATTGGTCATCGAAGTTGCAAGAAAATAATGAAAGAAAAAACACCCTTGTTGCACAAATTCGTGTGCTTTCAGATGCCTGAAAAAGGCTTCAGGCCTGAAGTCTTTTTCAGACTCAAATATTTTTATAGTGAGAAATTACCTCTTTCTCAAAAACTACGTTACTTCAGAGGGAGTGGTTTCTCACAATGTTTTATACTATCAACAGCTCTCCGTTGCTCGTTATACCAAGTAAGTTTTTATGGATGCTAATATATATTTTGAGTAATTACCAAACGTGTCCAGTGCCTTTAAGACATCCGACTGCAAAAATGCATGATCCTATAATGATTCCATTCTGTTGATTTTCTTCCGTTTTTCCTCAACTTTAAAGTTGGTTCTTGGTATTTTGGAGATTTCGTTTTTATTTTGCTTACCAGAAAGAGCTTCATGTGGTTGAAAGTGGGAGTGCTGCAAATAGCGATTCTGAAGCCGCTGTTGACCTTTACTCAAGCTATATTGGGCTTCGCTAATCTGGTATGAATTTGGTCAACTCCTCTTTATTCTCACACTCTTGTTGACAATTTGCTTTTGAGTCTGGCTAAGTTTTCTTCAACAACCGATGTACAATAGTTTGTCTATAAACCAGTTTCTAGCATCACCGTTTAGTCCAACCAAGTCTTCTGAAAAATTTGTTTATCCCAGTCTGAAAATAAAGAAAGTTTTAACAGCAAAAATATATAAAGGAAGAAGATACAATATATTAATCAAAGGTATGCTCTTAAAATAACACATTTCCTTAACACATTTCCTTAACACATCCTTAACACATTTCCTTAACACATTTCCTTAACACATTTCCTTTGTGAAATACAGAGTCAAGTACTCAGGAGTATCTTCATCGTTGACATCGTCACCGTAGTAACTACATTGACCGCAGTCACCGCTATGAACATGATGGGTGCCAACTCCAGCATGGGGGAGCTCAAGGACAAGTACTTCCTGGACGTCAAGTCGGGCATGATGAGCTCAGCCCTGATGATGGTCAGTCTACAGAAGTCTATCATCGGCATCGGGACGTTGTTCAGACCGCTCGGTTGCGTCGTGCCCTTCCCCACCCATCTCGTGGGTAATCGTACGTTGAGATTTGTTATTGATTTGGGGGACAACTTCAGACATATG
The DNA here is from genome assembly GCA_037783415.1 of Leptasterias polaris. Classification (NCBI taxonomy): domain Eukaryota; kingdom Metazoa; phylum Echinodermata; class Asteroidea; order Forcipulatida; family Asteriidae; genus Leptasterias; species Leptasterias polaris. The sequence goes on from JAZGTN010000045.1 coordinate 20,509, forward strand.
GAATGGGCCCTATGACTCCTAATTATAAAAGATCTCTCAATTCCATTATCTGTTCCATTATCTGTTCCATTATTTATTTATTTATTTCAATATCTTTATACAGGATAAAAAGATGAGCAAAACCTGTTTTACATCAATGTCCTGTTGTACGTTTTTTTTTTTTTACACTAAAAAGGAGAAGAAAAAGAAATACAACAAATTAAAGTATAGGCCTAGTTGATTATAAACATTAAACATGTCAATGGAGGAGGAATTTTGAATAGAAGAAGGAATATTGTTCAAAACTCCAACATTTCTTCCAGGAGACAGAAACAAAATGATTTTTTCTTATCTTTGAACTATTCAGAGTGGCAGGCTGCAGTCCTAATGGTCGAATCAACAATAATGACCATCCCATCGCTCAGATACTACCGGACAGCACACGGTAACGTGGTGGGCGTTCCCCCGCCCCTAGAAGAAGACGAAGAATTAGAGCCCAATACGGGAGCTGGCAAGATGAGGAAATGGGTGCGCCGGCACACACTCACGTAGAGATATGCATGTACATTGTAATCAATTGCGAATCACTGAAGACAAGCCGTTTTAAATGTCTACAAACACTGCAAAAACGGGTGCTGTCACGTTATAGATACCGAAAAAATATTCAAAATTTACACCATCAGTGTGTTAAAATAACACTAACTTCTGCCAACACGATTGCATTGGTGTTACTATAACACCATATGATGTTAATTTGTATTCTCTCTAGGGTATCTATAATGTGACAACACACATGGTTTCATTTTTAACACCCAAGTTTTTGCAGTGTATAGGTGAAAGCAATCAAATAGTTTTGTGTATACGCAGTTGAATGGAAATTTGAAAAGCTCAGTGCTTCACTGCAACTTTATAATACTGTTGTACAATTTTATAGAAATTTTTATCTTCGTCGTAGCGTCATTTTAGTGTAGACTACGTGTATTTTGTATAGTTTATTGACTTTTCATAGCTAACGAATTTGTGCCTTTATCGGTTGTCATCTTGTAAATACAATTTTGCATGTCACGTAGGCTACCTTATTTCTGGGATTTTTGTTAAATGTTTTTCTTGCTTGATCGTTTTTTTATTTTGGCAAACAAAACAATTCTCTGCACGAGATCGAGAATGAAGCTCTGTGTATTGCATGAAAATAAACACACGTCCTATAATTTACTTCAAATAAGAATTGTTATTCCCCGGTACAATAAAATGACAGAAAATCCACCTTTTCAGATCATTTGAACAGCCTCTGATCAGGCAAATGTTAGCTTCACTAACCATAGCTGTTGTAACCCGAATTGAATTTATGAAGTTCCATAACAAATAACGTTCCAACCCCCAACAGGGCATTCTTTTGCTCTCGGTGTAGACCCACTGTTTTATTGGCAATATTCAGCCAATAATAATAGTAATCGGCTTATATAGGCCTATATAGCGCAATTCCAAAGAATGATCATTGCGCTTCACACATTATTACCCCTGGTCACTGGGCCAATAATGTTAATCTATGGGCAAGGCGTAGCCCGATTATCGGACGTCGCGATACGCCGCCTTGATGTTCCCTTTCGTTTGTCTTGCATCTCTGATCTTAGCAGCTCGTTTCAGCCATTGCCGCGCACTGCGCTAGTGATCCCTGCAGTAGGTAGGGAGACCAGGGAGCATTTATTTATAGGACCCATTGTGACCCGTAAAGAAAGTTTTTACATTCACTTTTTAAATTATTCTTGTTTTAATTTTACAACAGTAAATTTCACTTTTATGCTTTGTTTGTATTTTGAATTTCGTTATTATTAAATAAATGTTTATTGTATCTTCTTGTAAGGTACAGAACCAAAAAAAAGGAATTATCACGCTAGCCATGACGAGTAACATGAGTTGAATTAAATCACCAACGAGGACAGTTGGCATTTGCTGTTCGATATGCGGCACGGTAAGTTATGCCTCCAACTGGCATTGGGTCGTCGTTGTGTTCTGTGAAGCTCAGGAATTTTGGAGGATATAAGTTGTGTACTTCTATACAAGAGAGGAAGAGTGTGTTAGAGCATGTGATTATTTATCTATTTATTCTATTCTATTTGTGTGTGCGGGGGGGGGAACCTCCCTTCGCCACATTATCGGGCGGCATACATCGCTGCAGACCAAGATCTTACTTCGACGAAAGAATCAAACTCTTGCACTTTCCGACATCCAAAGATTAACACAAAATATTAGGTATAGGCCTAGTGTTCTACCGACGTTGAAATTAGGCCTCAGTCGATTTTTTTTGATTTTTTAAAAGTCTTCTTATTTTCTAGGTCAGTGAGCAAAGGTCAAAGTGATAAATGTAGGCGGGACACCTCTGTCCATTCAGGGTCGATCTACTTTTCGTGGTGCGTTTTCTCTGAAACAATAATATTGTTATCCCAAAATGAGGTGTATATTGTACCCCGATTGAAGTCCTGTTCTCCCAATGGGAGTATTAAAGGGGTAATTACGAAGGGGATATCTTTCGCTGGAAAGGATTCCTCCATATCCAAGTGTTCCACAGACTTGGGGAGATTTTGTTGAAACAGATGTACATGTAATTTGACTGCAGCAAATAACGATGTCACAGAAGATATAGATTGGATTCGCGCGTAAAGTCAAACTGCAATGGAAAGGAGTGTTGTTGACGCAGTTTGCATAAAGGGAACATTGCGCGACACTGTTTTTTACCCCAGTAGGCTGAGTGGAATGTATGTGAAACGTCTTTGCTATACGACAAGGATACAGCAAAGTCAAATGATTACAAGTTAATGGCAAAATAGAGTCAACAATACCGGTAGATCATGCAACAAAATACCGTAGGCAAAAGTGTACACGAACAGAGTGCATTTTTAAAAATAGTGCGATGATTCAGTGATAACGAACAGCAGTTAGGCCAAATTATTAATGTGATTTATAGTGATAGAGGTGACTGGGTACCATACTTAAGACCCCAAACTGATATCATTATTCATTACACCCAGGAATACGAAGTCCACGATAGCAAGCTCATCAAACGTTTCAATTTTTGCATTCCACTAAAATAGAATTTCATTCATGGTGGACTAATCACCCTGGCAAAGTCGTCGGTTTTGCTGCTCAATTTCACTTCTGGTTCGTAATGAAAACTACAAAATATCTGATGGAAGAAATCACCTTCAAATGAGGATTTTAATTACTGTTGTCGTTTGAGATATTTTCTTCAGCCGTGATTTTGGAACTTTAAAAACGTAACCGCAGGATGGGAGCTATTCTTGGGGTTCAGCCCGTGGACTGCAGCCAGAATGGAACGATAGACTGGACTAAAGGATCACTTACTTCTGGTGAGTAAAATGGCTGTTGGGTAACAGTTTTGTAGACAATTAAACTTACTCTTCTTTGCAAAGTTCAGTCAATTCCAAAAGGGTCTATATACACCATCTTCTGTGTTTACTTAAAAGCTAGTTGCGGTTTGCCGAAAGGTGGTCTTGAATAGAGCTCATCGGAAGCAATGTTTAAACAAAATATATTTGGAGGTAGGCCTAACTCGCTTGATATCCTTTTATTTATAAAAGAAGGGAAAAAAATTGGCATTTCAACATTTAAGTAACTAATTTGAACACTCTATTAACCATTACCCTGCTTTCTCATGCACAACAAGCCTAAAAGTTATTTTGGGAGAGGCAAACGTCTATCTTGTCTGTAGTTCATGTTTTTATTTATACCAATTGTTTATGTTTTGTTGTTTTTGTTGTTGACATTTTTTCTTACGGTTAAAACCTATATGCGTAAAATCCTCAATCACAAGTCCCCCCCTTCCCCAATGTTAAAGAACGGCACTTTGACGTTGTTTTCACATCATTGTTTTACTATTTCTCATCTTTTTCCCCTTTTTCAGAACTAGCCAAATTTCCAATTTTCAACTTAGTATTTAACTATTCCTCGATCGCTGCCATCGTCATCCTTCTTTTCTTCTTCGAGGCAGCGCACTTCACAGCGACGAGAGTACCTCGGTCCTCGGTGGCCAACCATCGAATCAACACCGTCATCATGCTTTCTGTCTACCCCGTAAGTCTTACTGCACGTACAGGGGTGCATTCGCGTCCCTCCCTAACAAATAACCAAGACATTCTTGAGACGATAACGTCCTCTTTAAGTTCTCTATTTCTACTCCTCAGGCCACTGATAGTGATACCCTGGTCAATTTACATGAGAGATGCACGAGCATCATCCAACCCATTATGTACCTTTGTGGATTTCGTTCATAATATTTCACGATGTATAATTTCATATTCCGGAATATAAGTATACTATTTTGTATAAACAAAAATTAGACATACGAAATATCAAAAACGTTATTTATTTATCCACTCATCATCCTAATAATAATCAATTTATTTAATTGTGTTTTAACAAATGTTTGTATTTACGTATTCCTTTCAGGCTTTTATCATTTGCTCTTTCCCTGCGATCCTTATTCCTTCTGCGGCTCAATTTTGTATGGTTCTAGTAGACCTGTGAGTATAGAACCTAACTCTAACCCTTACACTTATTTCTTCTTAGTGTTGTTCGCATTAAAGAGTTCTAACTGACACCATGTCTGACATGCAATTATTTTTGACAAAATATTAAATTGGATATTATCGAAACAGTTTGTTATCAGTGAAAGCTGACTGGTTATAAAGTTCATACCAGTACTAATCATCCAAATAAATATTCACCTCTGAAATATTATGTCAAAGTCGAGATTGAATAACATTATTCGAAGACCCCCAATCCTTAGGTCTATTCCAAAAGCCCGGCATGAACATGCACAAACTCCCTGTCAAAACAAACCGTTTTGATGAGGTTTGTTTAAAATAAATTGACATCCAGGGGGTGAAAATGATTTCACTCTCGCTTCCAAAAACCATCAATGCAATTATATTTTTAGTAATGTCTTTCACAGCGTTAATAGTACTTGGTTCTCATGTAGTCCACATAACTATCGTATAGAACTTATCTATATGACGTCATTTGAGTAGTAGGCGCCCTTGCCTAGAAGGTCAAAAAGAGGTCGTTCATTAGCCAATTCTGTGCGCCATACACGGGTACAAATCTGTGCGTTTCCATTGTTTCATCTTCGTTTACCTCTAAAAACCATGTCACACGAGCCAATTTACAGGCAACCAGTTCCAGGCTATCTCCATGAAAAAAAGCCATTCACATTTCAATGTTCACATATTTATCTTGGGGATCGTAAGAAATTGTTTGGAAAATTATTCATGGGCTACCAGAGTGGTCCTGTAGCATGCACTGTAGTTGGTTGCCTCTAAGTTGCATGTAAAAGTTGCCTTGTGTGACAAGGCCCTCAGATGGCAGATTGATGACGTCAATGCATCGTAGCCATTGATCTCTATTAATGACATCGTAGCTAGATCAAGGTGCTTTACAAAACTGTTACCCCTGTTCCTGATGACCATTCCTAAAACTTGCTCAACTCCCTGTGGAGCATACAACCCCAAGTTGCTTGATGAATTGATGCTAACGGATTAATCAAACACAATACTGTCTCAGCTTTTTTGCGTTCCCATTTATAAAACTGGTTTAAGAGATGCAATTATATGGTTAAGTGCCTTGCCCATGGACTTAAGTATCGTGGCATGGAATCCAAACCCCACTTTGATGATTCAGCAGTCAGAACTTGAGTCCGGTGCACCAGTCTGGGACTGCTCAGCCACGACACACACCACACCGTTATTACGAACTAACTCCTAACCGTCGTTTTGCTGTTTAGGTATTACTCGTTTGTTATGTTCAAGTTCGTGGTCTTACAAGTGGACTACTACGGAGGGCACCGTAAAATGATGGCCCGCCTCGCCGCCAACAATGTTAGGTTTAAAATCAACAGTCCCGTGCTGTGCTGTTTCTTCTGCTTCAAGCCAGTCCGTCTAACAAAGTACGTCGACTCAATATATAGACCCTTATTCTACTGACGTCATTGTTTGTTTACTGTATTGCTTTAGTGGTGTGACTGGGTACTGCATTTCAGACAGTAGAACAGAGACACCAAATGATTGGTTTTACATATTTCTGCAAATGGTTAACAAACTGTGACGTCATCGGTACTAAGATCTACAGATATTGCTGAGAAGTGGGGACATAATTAATTGCCGGTTTTTATTGTATTCGAAAGCTTTAATTATATCAAATTGATATTTGCATTACCAACTTAAGTTCTCTAAATCAAATCAATGTTAAACCAAACGGAGGCTTGGAGGGAAAATAGTCAGCCCCCTTTTGTGAATACTGACTTCAGTGTACTTGATAATTATGATTGTCATGGTATGTTGGGGGTAATATGACAGAGACGGGGCAACTGGATACAAGTTTAATCGCAACTTATATGACTCTGTTTTATTATAATGCACTTGATTTCTGTATGCCAGTACCATCGTTGATTAGCAATTTAATAACCACATGGTTTTAATTGTCTTTTAGGAATAGTTTCGCCGTGATTAAGATTCTGGTTCTGCAGATTGCAATCCTCAAACCGATCATGACCTTCTTCCAAGCTATTGCTAACTTTGCAGGATTGGTATGTATAAATCTTTGACTACGTCACTCATACTAAGCCATTTACACTCTTACGGTATTTTCTGGACGGTTCCATTCTTATTCGATATGGGACAATTATAATAAGGCCATGGCCCTTTACGAAATCGCGACTCCGGCTTGTGAGCTCCGTCTGCCCGTTTTAAACCCCGTCTAAGAAAAGTGCACGCTTTCTAAAAGTACTAACTATAAGGCAGCCTATAAGCCCAAGCCCCAACACAGGTCGGGTTTTCGAAAAGGCTCAAGCGATATTACAGTGTATTTCTTGTGCTTTGTTTTACTTTAATTCTAAAATCAAATTGCTTTGCATCATACGTCAGGCTCTTTCGCGAAGCCCCTTTACGGATTCTCATTTCATCCAAGAAAGTCACCACTGTATTATGACTCAAAGCTATAGCCTAATTGTTGATTTTTGGGCGTGGTATTCATCATGCAAAACTTCAACAATTGTTAATCTGTTTCGGTTTGACTTCTAAACAGAATTTGGTTGGTGCAGGTGGACTCGTCATGCAGGCCATAACAGTCATATCCACCATGACGGCAGCTACCGGTATCAACATGATCACAGGGGCAACAAGCAGCACTGACCTGGAGAAATACTGCCTGAAGGCAAAGGCGTCCATGATGACCGCTGCACTGATGATGATTGGCTTGCAGAGCGCCATCATTAACGTCGTCACCGTTTTTAGACCGCTCGGATGCACTGTGCCATTCCCCTCCTCCGTAGTCAGTTCCCGTAAGTTTGGGTTTTTTTCCTAAAGAATTCTTAAATATGGGTTCTTTTCTGACTTTGGAATGGGGGCCACTTTAAAAGAAACCCTAACACTTGCGTTATTGTTTGAGGTATTCCCAAAAGGATGGAATTCACCCTTATTATTAATCTCTCAACAGAGTGGCAGGCATTTTTACTCATTCTGGAGTCAACTCTATTGATGATCCCAACCCTTCGTTACTACCGGACAGCAGACGGTAACGTGGTGGGTGTTCCCCCGCCCATCGAAGAGGAAGAGGAGGAACCAACATCAGGCATTGGGAAGATGAGGCAGTGGGTGCGCCGACACACGCTCATGTAGGCAGAATCATTTTGACTCCGTGCATTGACGTCACGCGTGGCTGCATGGTCTGTCATTTTGAGAGTCAAGTCGCTTATCTTGAGCGTGTCCCGCTGGAATAGCCTAAAATGCACACCACACAGTACATGTAAAACGCAGGGGTAAACCGACTCCCAAAATGGCGCAATCAGGATTTATAGTGCTGATGACGTCAGGTGGGTTGGGTCAATAGGAGATTGTTCGCACTTGACCTCCTCAACAAGCAAATGCGTATTAGTGCAACCGTGGACGAGTACTCGGCGACACCGCATGTAATGATGACTCGGTTTCAAACACGGAAACACGAAAGATTGAATGTTCTTTGCAAACATTGCTTATAGGAGTAGTTAGAGCATAGTGCTCTTGTTTGAATCTCTCCAATAAAATAACGTAAAAATAACACTCCTAGGGCTTTCCATTTTCTTATACGTAACAAGCTTGTTCTCAATTTACAAACACTGTTCTTACTTCTAGTACAACCATTGTTGATTTAGCTATAGCATTTTATATAATTGTAGAAAGAGAAGAAGATTGAACAGTGTAAAGAAACTTGGGGGGGAAAAACACGGTGGTTTTCGCAAAAATACCTTTTTGTGTCTAACCTCTAACGTATCGTGTGTGCAAAAATATATAAACAATTCAGATGTGAACCTTTTATTTGAGACTTTCTTTTTTAATGTCCACCTAGATGTCATCTTTACCCTTCAATAAAAATCAAATTGAACTTTGAAGCAACCACCCAGTTACAGATCACTAATAATTGAAAACTGGAAAGTTTAGTAATTGACCCGGACACCGGGTCCCGTTGGGCCTGACCAATGTTTGAGTCAGTGTCTCCCGGAATCGGTGTCAAAATGACCCGGGCATGGGTCAAACTGATGCAGAATCCTATTCAACATCCTATTTATGACCAGTTTTCAGGTCGGCCTGACCCAGAGATGGGTCATGTCCCCTTGCACCCGGAATCTGGGTTAATTTTGACGCGGGAGTTTGAGAGTGAAGGCTTAATTTTAAAAAGTATCGTTTGTGTATAGGCTTAGTACATAATCTTAAATTCAAAGCATTTTTTACTGAATGAAAAATAACTGTTACTTGAGCTATATATCGTCAATACTACTATCTTTTTCAACTAAAACCGATTAAATTATATACACGTGTGCATCGGTGGAGGTGGTGTAGACAACTCTCCTGATTGGTTTGTTGGCGGTTCCCCCTTCATCGTCCGTCCCTTGTGGTTTATAAATGAATTTGAAATAACATATTTAAATATATTTTCATTGCTGACAAGGGTCTGGTTGTACAAATCATTCGATGACAGTTTTCGTACTTTTGTATTTCATTGACGGCTCCTGTTAAACTTGTATTCATTTTTATGTCTGAATATTTAAAAGAAATAAAATAATGAACATACAATACATGCTGTTATCATCAACGATCATTGAGGTCTCAATTTTACATCGACTGCTATTAGTCCTCAATTCACCAAAAACCGATTGCTTTAAGCCCGAGCTCGGGTAACTTTGATTGTTATTACGCTGATACGTTATTAGTAATTCTCGGTTCACAACTTTGTGAGCGTAACTTGATTTTGATGGTGTAGCTTTCATGGATGTTTTTATGACGTCACAGTTTAAGTTACTATACGAATGTAAATGTTGACGCGTTGTAGCCAAGGGAAATTGCGCGCATAAATCAAAACTCAAACAGTTGCATAATACCGTGCGCATTGCATTTTTCATACACACCACCACAGACTTGCTAAAGTTTCAAAAATGTTATTTCTCAAGAAACAAAAGTCAGAGTATGGGTTGTACTAAATCGAGAGTTGGCGCGATGCCGGCAAAGTCGAGGCCAATCAAGGGTACGAAGTCTGCCCTCACAAACCGCGTCGTCTCGAGGGGCAATACCGGCGGTATTCCGAGGATGAAGTTGTGGAGGCGGATCATTCAATTCCGGAAAGTGAAGGTAGGTTAGGGAGTATAGTCCTTTAGAGTGATCGGGAATGCTGGGCCCGACGGTGGGTTCTCCTTAGATCCTGCCCAGACCGTTTTATACTAATACTTACTTTGATTATCAGAGGGTGGTTTTTGTGACTTAAACCAAAATGGCAAGCGTGACTACATGCATAAATGATGAATAAATAGGATTTCCAATTTAGTAATTTGGGTTAAAAATTTATTATAAAATCGTTAACCAATAAATAGTTAAGCCACGGTACCACTGAAGAGAAAGACATGGAGGGAACATAAAAATGTATGACATTTCAAATGTTCGATTCGCATTCAGGTTTCACCGATGAAGTCTCACCTGGGTGGTGGAGATAATGCAGAATATGATGAGAAGAGATTGTCCCGCATTAGTTACCGAAAGAATACTCACACCGTGGAGTCTGTGCTCTACACAGCCAACAAGCCCAGTGGTGCCGGGCTACACCAGGATTCTCCACTGTTACCAGGCCAACGTAAGTTGAGTGTTTACCACACTCCTCCGATTGTCCTGCACATATCGACCAAATAAAAGAGAGCAAAAGATGTAGAGAAACTAATTTCAGCCTTTTTGTTTTGCTTTTAGACCTGAACGAAACTCAAGCAGGAATCCTCTGTGAACTCCGAGATATTGGAATATTGAACGGACAGGCAACTGCCACGGGTTCCATCTCATTTACCGTGGACGATGACCTCAAGTCAGCTCTGCCTCATCCACGCCGTCCTCCCGCTCGTCTGGCTCGGCTGGAGAAGACGCCCGTCGTGCCGGACTTGAGGACAGGGGAACAACTGCGAGAGAAGATGGATGCAAACGAGAGAAGACGAAAGGTACGGTGTTGTTAGCCGCTTCAGTCTGGCCGTTCGATGTTCGCTCTATAACGTCCAAGTATAGGCCTATTGTTGAAAAAATGGATGGTGAAAAGGGAAGCTTATCTCTAGACGAATCTTATCTTTTCATAAAATTGCCTTAATCGTATACTGTATAGTGACCAAATTGGGGTTGGTTTTTTTAAATACAATTTTGTACCAACATTTTCGTTTTCAGACTCGGTTTGATCACAAACTTTACTGTGTCAATGAGAAACAAGGAGGCTTCAGAAACCACACGTTTATCCACAGGTTCGAATCCTGGCATAGCTCAAAACGTTTCTGGATAAAGTGTCATTTTTAAGCCATAACTTTTTACGACAGATTTATCTCATTACCCATAATTTGAAAAGCGCAATTTCAGATGGATATTGGCAATGCCAAACATTTCGTGAAGATGAAAAATTAATAAATCTTACTCTGTAAATTGTCAATCGAACTTAAACTTAATATTTGTTTCGCTGTTTCCCCCCTTTTAGATCAAACAAGACGAACTTATAAAACGTCTTCGTGCCCACTCTCGCCAAGGGGTCCACCACAAGGAAGTAGCCGCGGAGACTGAGCGGACTCTACAGCAGCGAGTCGCTGATAAGATCATCGAGAAAGAACTTGCCTTCAACAAGAGAGTAGAGAAGATGACGGCAGATAGACAGGAGCGCGTTAGGGTCAAGTCCCGAATGGGAGACCATGCTAAAGAGGTTAGATTCAATCAAATTAGGATATTTTAAGAATTCAAAGCAGAATATTGACCATGAGTCCTGGTCAGTATTGTCAATCATTATTAATTTTTGATAACTTATACTATTGATAGCCTAATATGAAATGATAAATTCTAGATTTAGTCAATATCATTGTAGGTGTAACACAATAGTGAGCACTGAGCAGTCTACCATTCTAAGATGTTTTTACCATTAGGTGCTCGATATATGCCACGGTGTACCCCTTCCCAATGTGTCTTCATTGTGTTCGATGCGTCTCATACTTTAAGGGTTTTCTTTGGGGTCTGTTCAAGAGGGAAAGGGTGCGTTAGAGTAGGGGGACTTCGTTTGGGGGTGGGGGCGGACCCCCTCTGCCACATTTTGGGCATGGTATAGTTTGCCTGATGGCATCCCCATATTGTCTCTATACTGCGAGGAGGAAGGTAGCATATACTCCTAAATGGAAGGGACTGTGTAATAAACCAACACAATGGTTTGTTTATCCATCCATAGGTTGTCGAGATTCTGGATAAAGAGTGTCAGATGCGAGCAGCGGTGACTGTAGCCAAGAAACAAAAGATTGTCCAGACAAATCTTGAACGTCACCGTCGTCTCCGAGCGAACAGGTAACACGGTCATCCCTGGATATAGTTATCAAAACTATGATTGATTTGAAATTTCAGTAGAAGTATTGTGTAAGATAAAACCATACCAAAAATGCGCCAAGAGTATGTTTTAGGAGCTGTGCTAGTTTGTTTTTTGTTAAGCACAATTTCGGGTGTTTATTTGTGTTTCACATTTCGAAGACTTGGAAACCAAAACATAACATGTGATCAATGTCAGGCATTTCGCAGGCATTAAGCTGGTATAACATCAGTCTGAGTAAATGCTGTTTACACGCGGATCCTTCAGCGTCAAGTATAATTTTTCACAAGTTCCTTAAAGTTTGAAGGCGAATACACCTTCCTTCTTCAGGGTGAGATTGAACCAGAGACACCGTGAGAACGTCCGCCGTGCTGTAGCTCGTCGGCTCGCTGAGCATGAAGAACACGCCGAGTCTCAGATGCGATACGGCGAGATCGAGACGGCCACATTCAGCGACGATGAAAGCGACTTCGACCCAGAGTTGCAGTGGATCATGTAGACTCAATGGTTTGGAAATTGAGAATTTGGGTTCGGTGGGAACGATCTCCCAAAACGTAGTGGGAACTTTTTGTTAATGCTCAGCAAGCGAGGAGTGGGTAGGGGTTGGTGAACGGGGGGGGGGGGGGGGGGGGGGGGGGCCCAGTTTCATTTTAAGGTTACCCCTTCCAAGGTTACCCCTTTCAAACTGCATGTCTCAAGTGCCTACTTCTTATCCATTTTCAGTGCACAACTGTCTGCACAAAGTTGCAAAATTTCCACACAGATGGATTTTTACACAACAAAAAAAGGAGGGGGGGGGGGGGCTATCCTATCACATATCCTAAAGAGTATTTCTTCCATTTAAAACAAGGCACAACCGATGGTATCATATTATTACAATCTGGAAATACAGCAAGACAGAACGAAACTAATTATTTCTCCAGATGAGAAGTAAATAATTTATTGTGTAACTTTCAAAAACAACTTTATAACAGTAGTAGCAATAAGAATATATTTGAAAAACCCACAACATAAGCAGAATAATTGGTAGAAATTTAATAGAAAACCTCTTTAATGAATTAATCGCATTTAAGTGAGCATTTGAAACTGTTGACATACCCTTAATGCTATATTATTAAGTTAAAATACTCACTCAAAACTTTACAAAAGATTATTTTGTTTTTCTGGAAAAACACCTTCATCATTGTACAGCCATCTTATTTTTTCTTCTTCTCCCATTTAAATCATTGTTAACCAAACTAATGCTGGGATGATAAGAAACTCAGGTCCCAATTTAAATCATAACGATTTGGGTAAAAAGAGGCCACTATTAAACAAAGATTGTGATGGCATGATCAAGTTCCTGTAACATTAAAGAAAATAAATGAGGTTTTGAGTTTCTCAAGATAATCGGTCTAAAGCTCTTTTTTCATCCAAGGCCTTCCTCATCTCGACAACCTCCTCTAAGAACTGTCCATACTCCTTGGGGTCAAGGTCCCGAACTACCTGGATTCCCACTGAGCGACACGTTCCAATGATCTGTTTACACACTTCTTGGAGGCTGAGGTCCTTCAGTGGGCTGTCTTCGTTTTTGATTTTGGCGATCTCGTAGACATGCTTTAGAGTTATCTTACCAAAGACCTGTGTGCCTAGTAGAGAGAGTGAGAAGGTGTTAGGCAATAGTATGGCGTCATTAGCTCCTATAATATATCATTCAAAGGTAAACTTTGTGTACAATTGGTTTAAAGGCTTGTACATATTTCGCAAACTTACTGAGAACAATTTGTGCAAGGACAACTTGGTTAGTTTTTATTTTAACAAATGCTTTCCTGTGTTTGTGTTGTTGATTGGCCTCTACTTCATCATAAAACAGCAATTTTGTTGGAGTGTAAAACAGTCTGACCCCTTTTTGTGTTATAACTCTTGCTGTGTATTGGAGAAGGGTTATGGAAGATAGCCCCAGGGTTAGCATCTTGAGTAAGCCTTTTCCCCAGGAAAATCCCATCATGTGTGGCGCTGGGGTCAAAATTCTGGAAACTGGCTCGGTAGTGTAGAAAAGGATTAAGATGGCCCCAGGATGACATCAACTCTATAAGGTGCTTACCTGCTTCGTGAACTCCTCTGCTCATACCAGCTGCTTGCAATAAAAGGTAGGGAGTGGGCGGCGTTCTCATTTCGATATCGTATGATCTATCCGGCTGATGGAGATAAATTGTGACTCATTAAAGAATCATGTGAGGCACAAAGACTTGGTGATAATTTTGAATTTCTCCCACATGGCTCAGAGCAAACATTAGCATTTTTCCATTAAAAACTCAAAATCAGCAAAGGTGTTTGTAGGGGTGTAGAATCTCTCATAAACCTATTTTTGAAAAAAATTGCCTCAAGCTTACAACATAAATGTACATGAAGCGAAAGTTTTACCCTTTGAGTACATAGAGCAACAGTTTTCCTCTGAAGGATACAACATCAAGTAACAATCTAAAACCAAGCAATAAGGCGTACCAAACTAAAGTAGAACAGCTAACTACAATGTGCATAAAACCTCCCCTACTCTGTTCAAAGCCTTGATGCCCTTTGTAAATCTTCCCTTCTACATTCTGATAAGGAAGAGGTTTGCATTGACACCATGTGATAAATGACTAAGTGTCTAAGTGTGGTTCTGAGATGAAACATCCTGAAGAGTGTGCTGTGTCCATCATCAGGAGAATGCCGATATTTTAAAATGTTGGTATATCTTTAAACAGAGCCCTAACTGTCCCCCACGGAATTAAAATCTTGAGGGGGAAAATAATAGCAAGGGAGAGATTTCCACAACTTACATTTAAATGGATGTAGCAGGGAAGTGGAACTCCGTCTTTGATGTGACTCGTCTTCTGATTGAAGTCTTTACAGAACTGGCCGATTGGTATTCCCCTCTATGGAGAAAGGAACATGCTACTTATTTACATTTTATGAGAACATTGTTGCTCTTCATGAGATAAACGGCTACTACATTAAGAATAGTTTCAACAAGCCATCTATCAACCCCCATAGCAAAGTAACATTGTGATAAACATTCTTTGTTGACTCCATACTGGATTCTGAAATACAGTTACTCAGAGAGTATTTGTTGAATATTTACGCTAAAAGAGAGCAAGGAATCGCATCTTGAATTTTAAGCTTTCATCTCAAAGTGATTTACCACAACTGCCTTTTTACAAAGTGTAAAAAACTATTTAGGTGAATCTTGCTGCAAGTCTCTAACAGGGGATATTTTAAACAACAAGGCTTACTAAACATTGATGACAAAAGAAAGATGAACTAAAAATGTACTCACCTGACCCAAAATAGGTCCGAGTGGGGGTCCTGGGGTAGCTCGCCCTGCCTTGATGTAAGAGCGGATTATGTTGCCATGTTCAACCTTTTTAGCTACATCTTTTGCCGCTTTCACGGCACGTACAGCCTTTGACATCTTGGGATGATGCAGTAATACTGTGCTGCTTCTTGCTATGTGATGAGTTTGGAAGAATCTTCAAACAATATCACTTCCTTTTCAACTCTGAAAAAAGGCAAAAATCAAAAACAGTTATTCATATTATAGGGCCTACCAATCCATAGAGAAAGGCTTTCTCTATTAGGCCCGGGCCATGGGCCTACAGAGTGATGGTGCCAGCATTGGGATAGGTTAGGACTTAGGTACCGTATGGATATTAAATAAAATAGGGAGTCCAGATTCCAGTCCAGCTTCTAATTATTAACACTTATTATTTGTTCAATTATTGGCACTAATTTTAGAATAAATATCCTAATTTTTTTGGATTATGGCAATAGGAATAGGGCTAGCTCTCTAAGCATAGCATGTCTAGTCGACCACCGTGACCATCCATGTGATTAAAATATTTAAATTTAATAATTTAATACTTTAATAGTTCAAATTATTTGTTTTAAATTATTATTCTTAAACTAAAGTCTCAGACAAACCGTGTGCAGTATAAACATATTGACGATCCAAAATCAGAGAAACGGTGGCTCCATAGATGTTACAATTTGACTAACTTATTAACAACACTAACAACATCAACACGGAATTCATCACTGCTGCACAACTCTCTGAGTTTCATGGGCGCCGCCATGTTGATACCCTAGTACACGATGTGCTAATCTCCAAAAACTTTTTTTCAAGCCTCATAAAAATAGTTTTTATGCCTTAGTTGGCAAAGTGAAACATAGAACACACATGATTTGACTATAATTTTGTTAAAGCATGATTTAATAATTTTGGGGGATCAAATAAAAGCTTTGTGTTAAAATGTTAATTACTTTTAAAGGAACATGCACGAACAGGGTAAAACACCGGCCCGATCGATTTTACCAAAACCTCGTTTATCAGACCAGGCTGAAGTGAGCACCGAATTTGGGCCCAGCACCGAATCAGGCCCAGCACCGAAGTTCTCCTCAGCACCGAATTTCAAAAATTCCGATAAAGACCGTCACTCATGTCAATAACAACACAAAGACGGTGTGTCCTACATGCCTACTTTAAATAAGGTTGTGTCACCTTTAATTTATGAAATTTTAATATTTTTCTTCATAGATCTGTTTGGTACATCCCTGGCTATATCTCCTAAGCGGAAAAATATTCTCAGGCAACTAATTAGCTCAGCCCAACTAATTAAACATTGCCTCAAATTAGCGCGATAGCCACACAATGTACAAAGTATGTAAAACATACCTAACTTTGACGAAATTTGTGTCACCTTTAATTTATGAAATTTTAATATTTTTTTTCATAGATCTGTTTAGTACATCCCTAGCCATAACTCCTATGCGGAAAAATATTCTCAGATTACTAATGAGCTCAGCCCAACTAATTAAACATTGTCCTAAATTAGCGCGTGTAGAGCCACACAATGTACAAAGTATGTAAAACATACATAACTTTGACGAAATTTGTGTCACCTTTAATTTATGAAATTTTAATATTTTTCTTCATAGATCTGTTTAGTACATCCCTAGCCATAACTCCTAGGTGGAAAAATATTCTCAGGTCACTAATGAGCTCAGCCCAACTAATTAAACATTGTCCTAAATTAGCGCGTGTATAGCCACACACAAAAAGGTATGTAAAACATACCTAACTTTGACGAAAATTGTGTCATCTTTAATTTATGAAATTTTAATATTTTTTTTCATAGATCTGTTTATTATATCCCTAGCCAAAACTCCTAGGCGGAAAAATATTCTCAGGCTACTAATTAGCTCAGCCCAACTAATTAAACATTGCCTCAAATTAGCACGTGTTTACATTGCTAGCCGCTAGCCACACAATGTACAAAGTATGTAAAACATACCTAACTTTGACGAAAGTTGTGTCACCTTTAATTTATGAAATTTTAATATTTTTTTTCATAGATCTGTTTAGTACATCCCTAGCCATAACTCCTAGGCGGAAAAATATTCTCAGGCTACTAATTAGCTCAGTCCAACTAATTAAACATTGTCCTAAATTAGCGCGTGTATAGCCACACAATGTACAAAGTATGTAAAACATACCTAACTTTGACGAAAGTTGTGTCACCTTTAATTTATGAAATTTTAATATTTTTCTTCATAGATCTGTTTATTATATTCCTAGCCATAACTCCTAGGCGGAAAAATATTCTCAGGATACTAATGAGCTCAGCCCAACTAATTAAACATTGTCCTAAATTAGCGCGTGTATAGCCACACAATGTACAAAGTATGTAAAACATACCTAACTTTGACGAAATTTGTGTCACCTTTAAGTTATGAAATTTTAATATTTTTCTTCATAGATCTGTTTAGTACATCCCTAGCCATAACTCCTAGGCGGAAAAATATTCTCAGGTTACTAATGAGCTCAGCCCAACTAATTAAACATTGTCCTAAATTAGCGCGTGTAGAGCCACACAATGTACAAAGTATGTAAAACATACATAACTTTGACGAAATTTGTGTCACCTTTAATTTATGAAATTTTAATATTTTTCTTCATAGATCTGTTTAGTACATCCCTAGCCATAACTCCTAGGTGGAAAAATATTCTCAGGTCACTAATGAGCTCAGCCCAACTAATTAAACATTGTCCTAAATTAGCGCGTGTATAGCCACACACAAAAAGGTATGTAAAACATACCTAACTTTGACGAAAATTGTGTCATCTTTAATTTATGAAATTTTTATATTTTTTTTCATAGATCTGTTTATTATATCCCTAGCCAAAACTCCTAGGCGGAAAAATATTCTCAGGCTACTAATTAGCTCAGCCCAACTAATTAAACATTGCCTCAAATTAGCACGTGTTTACATTGCTAGCCGCTAGCCACACAATGTACAAAGTATGTAAAACATACCTAACTTTGACGAAAGTTGTGTCACCTTTAATTTATGAAATTTTAATATTTTTCTTCATAGATCTGTTTAGTACATCCCTAGCCATAACTCCTAGGCGGAAAAATATTCTCATGTCACTAATGAGCTCAGCCCAACTAATTAAACATTGTCCTAAATTAGCGCGTGTATAGCCACACAATGTACAAAGTATGTAAAACATACCTAACTTTGACGAAATTTGTGTCACCTTTAATTTATGAAATTTTAATATTTTTCTTCATAGATCTGTTTAGTACATCCCTAGCCATAACTCCTAGGCGGAAAAATATTTTCAAGCCACTATTTTAGCTCAGCCCAACTAATTAAAGATTTTCTCATTTTAGCAAGTGTGTCACCTTTAAATTATGAAATTTTAATATTTTGGAAATGCTTTTTATCAAATGTCAGTTAATCACCACAGCACAGATGATTTGTTTCCCTTTATTACAATAAGTGTGCACCAATATATAAATTGTGTTCGCTTTCACAACCTTTAATTTATCTGTCATTATCGTATATCGCCATTTACATAACGTTAGTGGTGTTTATGACATTCTGTTTTTCACCTTGTGATGAGTATTTAACATTTCGTATAGCTGTAATCTCATATCCATCAATGTCAATTTGATCGTATTGCTTAATGAAAAAAGACAGCACTAACGGACAACACTTTTAATTGAAAATTAAACACAATGTTTGGATATTTCCTTTCTTTTCCATAGAGGCTCTATCGACACTCAACATGAGAAAACCATGTAAAGACATTAACAAAATAATACAGCATTGATTTAGGTTTCTTGTGATTTACGTTTTACATTAATCTTTTGTAAATTTGAAACATTGTGTAGTATTGGAAGGTTAAACCTTTCTTTTATGTTATTTCATACTTATAGTTATACCCGACACCTCAATGCTTTGGTATTCAATGTGCCGTCTGGAAGCATCCAATCATACGCATTTTCATATGTTAATCAACTCAGTATGCACTATAAAAGATGGTTGAATATTGTTTTGTAACGAATCCATGTCATTCCAAATCAGTGTTTTCAACACAGACATAAAGCAAAACCATCCTGTGAAACTTTTCAAAAAAATAGGTGGCCACACATCTGAAAACTGTCAGGTATGTGGTTTAAAACAATGGGGATGCATTTCCCAACGATACAAAGCAATCCGTAATTTGAGTTTGATACCGTCTTCCTGTGTATATGACCATTTATTACTTCAGGATTAAAAAGGGGAAGCGTCTCCGGTCCCGGTGAACCGCCGGCCCGGACCGCTCCCGTAGGTATAAAACCCAACTCTAGTTCCCTCGATCGCCGCCCCTGGGGTAGGTTTGCGCTCCGTGAGACCGCCGGCTCCGCTCTCGCCCGTCATGGAAAGCCAATTCGTGTACGATTCTATAGGTTTTTTTAATTTTTTTATTTATTTTATGTTTCAGCGGAGCCGAGAGGACCGATTCGTGCACGTTGCTATGAGGTTTTCCCTTTTTTTATGTTTCAGCGGAGCCGAGAGGACCCTACCCCCTATAGTAGCCCCAACATCCCTAGGGTTGGGGGCGACCTCTTACCCCTACACTTCCGCGGGACTATGGGCCAAAATCGGCCCTTTGACTAGGTCACGAAGGCCCTCGTGGGTCTAGAGTCCCACGAATGCCTCTGCTCCGAAGAGGAGGCGTTCTCGGAACGCAGCGGGTGCCGGCGACAGCCTTACGTATCTCTTGAGGACTTTTTGCCTCTGAACTCGAGCCATTTTCCCGAAGCTCGGAGAACTAGCTTATTTGTCCGTTTACTGGGCCAGATTTGGTCAAAGTCCGAGGACTTTTCGGATTTTCTCCGGGAGCGCGTGCAGGCGATTTTCAGCCGTCTGCCACGGCGTGGTTTTCTCTCCGCCCGGTGGTTATTTTCTCCGAGAAAGGCCCAGCCAGATAGACCGAGGATCAACGCCGCCGAAGCGGGTCTGGGAGGAAATGCGCCGTGGGCCACGGGAAGATCGCCTCCGTGCCCGCTGGTTTTCCCTTCCTAGGAGTGGGACTTCCCGTAGTCGCCAGGAGTCACCGTGGACCGGAGGGCGACCACCGGTGGAAGCGGCGCGATCCACCCGCAGAGCCGGTAACTCGGTCGCAAGGGCCGTAGGAAGGTCACCAGAGACCCCCACACTCAAAACAATGTTTTGTTCAATTAACTTAATTTTATTAAGGCAAGTTTGTTGCCTCGATATAATTGAGTAAATTGAATGGGGAAGGAATACAAGTTGGCGGTACTTTTAATCCCAAGTTCTTTGAACTTAAAATCTCAAAGTCCAATTTACTTATACAGTATGTGTTCCTCTCTTTGTCAAGTTAACTTTACTGATTTGAAATAAGTTGGGATGACATATTTCGATGCAATTACTATTACTCGAATATACGGCAAGTTGAATTAACTTAAGGCTCGAAGTAGGCACTACTTTTAATTGGAAGTAAATTAAGCTCAAAAAGTGTTTTGTTCAATCAGCTTAATTTTATTAAGGCAAGTTTGTTGCCTCGATATAATTGAGTAAATTTAACGGGGAAAGAATATAAGTTGGCGGTACTTTTATTCCGCAAGTTTTTCAAACTTAAAATTTCAAAGTCCAATTTACTAATTTTCTCTTGAGATTTTCACGGTGCTTTTCTCTTGAGGTTTTCATGGTGCTTTTCTCTTTCTCTTGAACTTTTCATGGTGCTTTTCTCTTTCTCTTGAACTTTTCATGTTGCTTTTCTCTTTCTCTTTCTCTTTCTCTTGAACTTTTCACGGTGCTTTTCTCTTTTTCTTAAACTTTTCACGGTGCTTTTTTCTTTCTCTTGAACTTTTCACGGTGCTTTTCTCTTGAACTTTTCACGGTGCTTTTCTCTTGAGCTTTTCACGTTGCTTTTCCCTTGAGCTTTTCTCTTGAACTTTTCACGGTGCTTTTCTCTTGAGCTTTTCTCTTGAACTTTTCACGGTGCTTTTTTCTTGAGCTTTTCACGGTGCTTTTCTCTTGAGCTTTTCACGGTGCTTTTCTCTTGAGCTTTTCACAGTGCTTTTCTCTTGAGCTTTTCTCTTGAACTTTTCACGGTGCTTTTTTCTTGAGCTTTTCTCTTGAACTTTTCACGGTGCTTTTCTCTTGAGCTTTTCTCTTGAACTTTTCACGGTGCTTTTTTCTTGAGCTTTTCACGGTGCTTTTCTCTTGAGCTTTTCACGGTGCTTTTCTCTTGAGCTTTTCACAGTACTTTTCTCTTGAGCTTTTCTCTTGAACTTTTCACGGTGCTTTTTTCTTGAGCTTTTCTCTTGAACTTTTCACGGTGCTTTTCTCTTTCTCTTGAACTTTTCATGGTGCTTTTCTCTTTCTCTTGAACTTTTCACGGTGCTTTTCTCTTGAACTTTTCACGGTGCTTTTCTCTTAAACTTTTCACGGTGCTTTTCTCTTGAGCTTTTCACAGTGCTTTTCTCTTTCTCTTGAACTTTTCATGGTGCTTTTCTCTCTCTTGAACTTTTCACGGTGCTTTTCTCTTGAGATTTTCACGGTGCTTTTCTCTTGAGGTTTTCACGGTGCTTTTCTCTTTCTCTTGAACTTTTCATGGTGCTTTTCTCTTTCTCTTGAACTTTTCATGGTGCTTTTCTCTTTCTCTTAAACTTTTCACGTTGCTTTTCTCTTTCTCTTTTCACGGTGCTTTTCTCTTGAGATTTTCACGGTGCTTTTCTCTTGAGGTTTTCACGGTGCTTTTCTCTTTCTCTTGAACTTTTCATGGTGCTTTTCTCTTTCTCTTTGTACTTTTCACGTTGCTTTTCTCTTTCTCTTTCTCTTTCTCTTGAACTTTTCACGGTGCTTTTCTCTTTTTCTTAAACTTTTCACGGTGCTTTTTTCTTTCTCTTGAACTTTTCACGGTGCTTTTCTCTTGAACTTTTCACGGTGCTTTTCTTTTGAGCTTTTCACGTTGCTTTTCCCTTGAGCTTTTCTCTTGAACTTTTCACGGTGCTTTTCTCTTGAGCTTTTCTCTTGAACTTTTCACGGTGCTTTTTTCTTGAGCTTTTCACGGTGCTTTTCTCTTGAGCTTTACTCTTGAACTTTTCACGGTGCTTTTTCCTTGAGCTTTTCACGGTGCTTTTCTCTTGAGCTTTTCACGGTGCTTTTCTCTTGAGCTTTTCACAGTGCTTATCTCTTGAGCTTTTCTCTTGAACTTTTCACGGTGCTTTTCTCTTTCTCTTGAACTTTTCATGGTGCTTTTCTCTTGAACTTTTCACGGTGCGTTTCTCTTTTTCTTAAACTTTTCACGGTGCTTTTCTCTTTCTCTTGAACTTTTCACGGTGCTTTTCTCTTGAGCTTTTCACGTTGCTTTTCCCTTGAGCTTTTCTCTTGAACTTTTCACGGTGCTTTTTTTTTGAGCTTTTCTCTTGAACTTTTCACGGTGCTTTTCTCTTGAGCTTTTCACGGTGCTTTTCTCTTGAGCTTTTCACGGTGCTTTTCTCTTGAGCTTTTCACAGTGCTTTTCTCTTGAGCTTTTCTCTTGAACTTTTCACGGTGCTTTTCTCTTTCTCTTGAACTTTTCATGGTGCTTTTCTCTTGAACTTTTCACGGTGCTTTTCTCTTTTTCTTAAACTTTTCACGGTGCTTTTCTCTTTCTCTTGAACTTTTCACGGTGCTTTTCTCTTGAGCTTTTCACGTTGCTTTTCCCTTGAGCTTTTCTCTTGAACTTTTCACGGTGCTTTTTTTTTGAGCTTTTCTCTTGAACTTTTCACGGTGCTTTTCTCTTGAGCTTTTCACGGTGCTTTTCTCTTGAGCTTTTCACAGTGCTTTTCTCTTTCTCTTGAACTTTTCATGGTGCTTTTCTCTCTCTTGAACTTTTCACGGTGCTTTTCTCTTGAGATTTTCACAATGCTTTTCTCTTGAGGTTTTCACGGTGCTTTTCTCTTTCTCTTGAACTTTTCATGGTGCTTTTCTCTTTCTCTTAAACTTTTCACGTTGCTTTTCTCTTTCTCTTTTCACGGTGCTTTTCTCTTTTTCTTAAACTTTTCACGGTGCTTTTCTCTTTCTCTTTCTCTTTCTCTTGAACTTTTCACGGTGCTTTTCTCTTGTGCTTTTAACGCTGCTTTTCTCTTGAGCTTTTCACGGTGCTTTTCTCTTGAGCTTTTCACAGTGCTTTTCTCTTGAGCTTTTCTCTTGAACTTTTCACGGTGCTTTTCTCTTTCTCTTGAACTTTTCATGGTGCTTTTCTCTTGAACTTTTCACGGTGCTTTTCTCTTTTTCTTGAACTTTTCACGGTGCTTTTCTCTTGAGCTTTTCACGTTGCTTTTCCCTTGAGCTTTTCTCTTGAACTTTTCACGGTGCTTTTTTTTTGAGCTTTTCTCTTGAACTTTTCACGGTGCTTTTCTCTTGAGCTTTTCACGGTGCTTTTCTCTTGAGCTTTTCACAGTGCTTTTCTCTTTCTCTTGAACTTTTCATGGTGCTTTTCTCTCTCTTGAACTTTTCACGGTGCTTTTCTCTTGAGATTTTCACGGTGCTTTTCTCTTGAGGTTTTCACGGTGCTTTTCTCTTTCTCTTGAACTTTTCATGGTGCTTTTCTCTTTCTCTTGAACTTTTCATGGTGCTTTTCTCTTTCTCTTAAACTTTTCACGTTGCTTTTCTCTTTCTCTTTTCACGGTGCTTTTCTCTTGAGATTTTCACGGTGCTTTTCTCTTGAGGTTTTCACGGTGCTTTTCTCTTTCTCTTGAACTTTTCATGGTGCTTTTCTCTTTCTCTTAAACTTTTCACGTTGCTTTTCTCTTTCTCTTTTCACGGTGCTTTTCTCTTTTTCTTGAACTTTTCACGGTGCTTTGCTCTTGTGCTTTTAACGTTGCTTTTCTCTTGAGCTTTCTCTTACAGGGTGCTTTTCTCTTGAGCTTTTCACGGTGGTTTTCACGGTAGTTTCTACGCAACTTTTCACGGTAGTTTTCACGCAAATTTTCACGCAACTTTCCACGGTAGTTTTCACGGTGGTTTTCACGGTGGTTTTCACGGTAGTTTTCACGATGGTTTTCACGCAACTTTTCACGGTAGTTTTCACGGTGGTTTTCACGGTAGTTTTCACGATGGTTTTCACGGTAGTTTTCACGCAACTTTTCACGGTAGTTTTCACGGTAGTTTTCACGGTGGTTTTCACGGTGGTTTTCACGGTAGTTTTCACGATGGTTTTCACGGTAGTTTTCACGCAACTTTTCACGGTAGTTTTCACGGTAGTTTTCACGGTAGTTTTCACGGTAGTTTTCACGGTGGTTTTCACGGTAGTTTTCACGCAACTTTTCACGGTAGTTTTCACGGTAGTTTTCACGGTGGTTTTCACGGTAGTTTTCACGGTATTTTTCACGGTAGTTTTCACGCAACTTTTCACGGTAGTTTTCACGGTAGTTTTCACGGTGGTTTTCACGGTGGTTTTCACGGTAGTTTTCACGATGGTTTTCACGGTAGTTTTCACGCAACTTTTCACGGTAGTTTTCACGGTAGTTTTCACGGTGGTTTTCACGGTGGTTTTCACGCAACTTTTCACGGTAGTTTTCACGGTGGTTTTCACGGTAGTTTTCACGGTGGTTTTCACGGTAGTTTTCACGGTAGTTTTCACGGTAGTTTTCACGGTAGTTTTCACGGTGGTTTTCACGGTGGTTTTCACGGTAGTTTTCACGCAACTTTTCACGGTAGTTTTCACGGTAGTTTTCACGGTGGTTTTCACGGTAGTTTTCACGGTATTTTTCACGGTAGTTTTCACGCAACTTTTCACGGTAGTTTTCACGGTAGTTTTCACGGTAGTTTTCACGCAACTTTTCACGGTGGTTTTCACGGTAGTTTTCACGGTAGTTTTCTTAGTAACTTTCTAAAATAGTAACTTTCTAAAATAGTAACTTTCTAAAATTGTAACTTTCTAAAATAGTAACACGCTTCAAAACGCTTAAAAACGCTTAAAAACACTTTAAAACGCTTCAAAACGCTTCAAAAAGCTCAAGAGAAAAGCACTGTGAAAAGTTCAAGAGAAAGAGAAAGAAAAAAGCACCGTGAAAAGCTCAAGAGAAAAGCACCGTGCAAAAGTTCAAGAGAAAGAGAAAGAGAAAGAGAAAAGCACCGTGAAAAGTTTAAGAGAAAGAGAAAAGCACCATGAAAAGTTCAAGAGAAAGAGAAAAGCACCGTGAAAAGCTCAAGAGAAAATCACCGTGAAAAGCTCAAGAGAAAAGCACCGTAAAAAGTTCAAGAGAAAGAGAAAGAGAAAAGCACCGTGAAAAGCTCAAGAGAAAAGCACCGTGAAAAGTTCAAGAGAAAGAGAAAAAGAAAAGCACTGTCAAAAGTTTAAGAGAAAGAGAAAAGCACCATGAAAAGTTCAAGAGAAAGAGAAAAGCACCGTGAAAAGCTCAAGAGAAAAGCACCGTGAAAAGCACCGTGAAAAGCTCAAGAGAAAACCACCGTGAAAAGTTCAAGAGAAAGAGAAAAGCACCATGAAAAATTCAAGAGAAAAATTCAAGAGAAAAATTCAAGAGAAAAATTATAGGGAAAATTATAGGGAAAAATTCTCAAGAAATTTCTAGGGAAAATTCTAGGGAAAATTTAAGAAAAAGTTCTATAAATAATTCTCATGAGAAAATTCAAGAGAGAGAACTACAGATTGATAGATATGATAAAGAGTTGCACTCAGGACAAACGTTAGGCTGGGCCCGCATATTTTCCGTCCCTGAGTGCATGTGGCGTGATGTTCAAGGATTTTTTCATACTCACAGGATGGAATGCAGTCCTGTCATCAGGTCAATGTTGTTCATGTGGCATTTTTTAAACTCACCTTTCCACAAGGGAAATTCAATCCATAGTGTTCTTTCTTTAAATTAGCACTTAGTACCAAACGTGGTAGACTATTTTTTGATTTCTGATGCAAGAGAGTCAACTATCTTGAACAGTGGATTGAAATTATACTAATAAAAATTAGATTTCACATTATTTGAAATTGTTTCTATCAACTTCATCTCTTGTGTTCCGCCACTTGCGTTCCAATCTCTTCCTCAGCCTTTTGGCTTCAGCTATGTCAGGGGAGTACCAGTCACAACTCGCGATATGAGAGGAGCGTGTTTATCGAGGATGGCACTCATACAGGAGTCGTATTGGGTGACAAGATCATCCAAGATAGATGAAGGCTCAATAATCATGTCAGAACGACTGATGTCCTGACTAAAATCAACTGGGTTGACAGACGTAAATTTCCGATAAAATATTTGTTGTTTTGTTGGGTCAGACTTTCGGAGATTGAGTTCACAATGAACAGCAAAATGGTCACTTAATAAAGCACAGACTGACAGAGTTTATGAGACAATCAGATGAGCGAGTGTGACCACTGGTGTGGGTTGGTTCAGAGACCCATTGTTTAAGGTGTGTAGTTTCAAGAATTTCTTGGTGTCAGGGTCGTCAGCTACATCCCAGTGGAAATTAAAATCACCAACAATGAGAAGTTTGGAGGAGGAACATGCCAATGTTTCAAGATTTTCAGCAAACTGTAACATTTACATAAACAAAGTACCAGAGTGACAAAGTGTAGATCGATGTACTCAAAAATCAAATCGAGCTGCGGAATCGCCTTTCCTATTCAAAGACCAAAAATCCCTCAATCACAAATCCATTGTAAAATAGCTTGCAGGTTTTTAACATGTTGGATCGTTCATAAAGAGTCACATTTGCGGCTGTATTGATTGAAAATGGTGGAGCTTGGCGGTTTATATTGCGTTAGCTCCGTACATTCATATAGGCAGGTCCAAAATACTTGCCGCCAGTGACGTCACGAATCCTGTTACGCGTGGTTTGTTTGACCTCGCGTTTTCAGATTTTGGGCTTGGAGTGTTTCGAGGAAAAGACTCTGTTTTAAACATTTTAAACTTCATGAAATAATGACGTTAAAACACCTCACTTTGTCGTGTTTTGCTTCTTGTTATGACACAACTTTCATTTTACACCAGCCCCCCCCCCCCCCCTCCAAAGAAAACTTACAAAACAACAAGGTCGTGTGATTTCAAAGACAAGGGCCAATTTTACCGAGCTGCTTAAGCACAACAAAGAATTGCATACCAGAATAAGGTTACCAGCTAGAACACTATGTCACTGGTATCCTGCTCATTTTAAGCATAAACATTTCAAGCAATATATTCTGCTTAAGCAACTCTATGAAATTAGACTCATTAAGCGATTCTAAGCAATTGTGTTAATTATCATTAACCACAACATTCCCACTGATGCCTTTACCTTGAACTCGTTGATTATAAAGACAATACTGCATGTTGTGTTGTCAGAAAAAACCCAACTTGCAATTTGCATGACAACTGATGTCGTTGTGATGTGAAATTGCTAAACAATTTGGCAAAGCTACATTAACATGGCATAAAGGATAATGGGGGAATGATTGATCTCACTCTAACTATTGTCAGAATTTTTTGTGCACATTTTATATTTTAATGGCATTTTTTAGAATGACTGTCAAGTAACAGGGGCTGTAACCTCAACAACGATTTTAACGAACACCCTCTAAGGACTTGAAAACTAGTTTCATATTTGTTTGAAGTCCTAGCAATTGTCTGAAATGATGATCCCAGCATAAGTATGACAAAGTAATGTACTTATGGTTATAGGGTATAACTTTGGCTAGAAGTCAGCTGTTTCAAGACATTAGGGGCCTACTCATTTAATGGTATGAAACAATAACCAAATTAATATAGTCGTTTTTCAGGGACTACTTTATGAGCAAAAAAAAAGAGAATGCAGGGCAGGCTACATCATAAAGGTGTAAAAGGCATTTACTGGATAAGACTTCAATGGAAATATAGTGTAACCCCCCCCCCCCCCCCAAGTTGTTTTACTTTTTTTAAGTGAGTAAAATTAGTGAATTATAGATATTATGTATAGGCCAACTGCATTTGGATGTATCTAGCCCAAGACGTAAGGTGGTTAGGAATAAATGTTTACAAACAACATTTTTCAGGTGAACCCATTTCGTTCCCTTTGTTTATCTTTAACAAAGTGCAGAGAAATCAACTATAACTCTTTGTAATGTTTTGCATTTAGGAGATAGAAAGATAAAAGCTTGCTCAATTATAACTCTCCTGCACTTCAACTAATTAGTGGAAGTACTGGATTATATAGTATTAACTTGACAAGTGGTCAGCTGGTTTCAAACACTACACTTTTAGTGGTATGAAACATTGAAACACGAAATTAAAAGCAAAGTTTGTTCTTCAGAGTCTGTACTTTTGGTGACAAGTGGTCACCATCGAGCTTCATGAATATCTTCTGGATGACTTCAAACAAATATTTGTACTCTTTGGGGTAATGTAGGTTTAGAGCATAAATCAAACCAAACAACAGGCTACATGCCTTTGTTAAGTCTTTCATCTCCTTTAAGACCTCCTCTCCTTCAAGTACAATAGCCACTGTATTCTGCTGTTCATCATCCTCTGTTGACTCACAGGTCCTAGTAAGGCTGAAAACACCCATGATACAAGTCTCCTCTTTGGATTTCATATCTTCTTCCTGTGTGGACATTTTGAAAACAATTGTGACATGCTTGAGTGGAAAAATATATTTAATTGTCCGTCATTAGAATCTAAGGATTAATTTTTTACAGTTTTCACATGAAATAAATAAGTAACTATTATTTTGCCTTTGTGTTGTTTGGAATTAATTTAGTTGAGTGCACAACACATACCCTTTAGTAAAACTAACTTTATTCATAAATTAGTAACTTTTACTTTGTCTTTGTGTTGTTTGGAATTAATTTAGTTGAGTGCACAACACATACCCTTTAGTAAAACTAACTTTATTCATAATGAGTCACCTTTACTTTGTCTTTGTGTTGTTTGGAATTAATTTAGTTGAGTGCAAAACACAAGACATTCAGTAAAACTAACTTTATTCATAAATTAGTAACTTTTACTTTGTCTTTGTGTTGTTTGGACTTAATTTAGTTGAGTGCA
This sequence comes from Leptasterias polaris, assembly GCA_037783415.1. Classification (NCBI taxonomy): domain Eukaryota; kingdom Metazoa; phylum Echinodermata; class Asteroidea; order Forcipulatida; family Asteriidae; genus Leptasterias; species Leptasterias polaris. Next base: position 49,707 of record JAZGTN010000045.1, read on the forward strand.
CAACACATACCTTTTAGTAAAACTAACTTTATTCATAAATTAGTAACGTTTACTTTGTCTTTGTGTTGTTTGGACTTAAATTAGTTGAGTGCAAAACACAAGACATTCAGTAAAACTAACTTTATTCATAAATTAGTAACTTTTACTTTGTCTTTGTGTTGTTTGGAATTAATTTAGTTGAGTGCACAACACATACCTTTTAGTAAAACTAACTTTATTCATAAATTAGTAACTTTTACTCTGTCTTTGTGTTGTTTGGACTTAAATTAGTTGAGTGCAAAACACAAGACATTCAGTAAAACTAACTTTATTCATAAATTAGTAACTTTTACTTTGTCTTTGTGTTGTTTGGACTTAATTTAGTTGAGTGCACAACACATACCTTTTAGTAAAACTAACTTTATTCATAAATTAGTAACTTTTACTCTGTCTTTGTGTTGTTTGGACTTAATTTAGTTGAGTGCAAAACACAAGACATTCAGTAAAACTAACTTTATTCATAAATTAGTAACTTTTACTTTGTCTTTGTGTTGTTTGGACTTAATTTAGTTGAGTGCAAAACACATACCCTTCAGTAAAACTTACTTCATTCATAAATGATTAACTATTACTTTGTCTTTGTGTTGTTTGGACTTAATTTGGGTGCAAAACACAAGACATTCAGTAATCGGTCAGTAATACTTTCTATTTGTGTTGTTTGCCGAAACTTATTCGAAGTTCGTGCACATACCAAACACAAGTGTCAGGCTACTTTATGATTGTAGGCCTTTACACCACCATCACAGAGAAAGAGCAGTATTTATTCTTAAGCACGTTGTTGTAATATTGAGAAGAACAGTGTGGTACAACAAAACACTTTGAACTGCAACGAATTTGTTCACCTTTTACTGTTGCACATGAATCACAAAAACTATAGTGTGAGACCTACCTAAAGTAAACATTTTTGATTGATATTCTTACCTGTCAATAGCATTCAATTTGATGACTCTTGCTGATCACGTCTTCGAAATACAATGCACAGCTGTTGCTTAACCCCCTCCCTCTCTCAGTCTGTCGAACGGCGTGTGTGTTGATCAACCGGAGAGCACGCTATCACATATGAAAACGTTGGTCTCATACCAGCAGTTCATGAAACCATTGGAGGCAGAAAATGCATAGGCGAACGGAGGGTGCCAGACAGACCAAAGAAAACTGGTCCCTCTGGTCTCCATGTCGCAACTATCAATACACAGCTCTGGGCCGGCTATCAGTGGCAGGACGCGCGCATTGTTAAATTCATATAACTTGTTGGTTTAAGTATGAACCTACCTTACAGTAGTTACAAACGGTGTTTTGTTTACATTTTTCAAATAACGTGGGGGGGGGGGAGGGAATAGGAATACGTGATGGTTTAAATTAACCTCCTTTTGTTTTTCCAACCATTATTTTTATTGTTGAGTGACAAAGAAACTTAGAAATGTGTTCGTTCGGTTTGGGCTTAACATGCACACCGTACAGGGGAATCAGAAAGGCCACGGTCGCTCCCTCCATTATACCTGTTCGTTCTACTTATGTTTGTGTTGCGAAAAACGGGCATACTATCAAGTTTTGCTCTCTCAGCATCAACTAAAGCTATTGAGTTTTTCACACTCAATAATCGCAGTAAAAGTGGCAACGTTTTGTATTTAAGTATCACTAAATAATTAAGTATAAGTAGTAATTACTTGATTGTGACAATTGTTGATTTGACTTATTATTTACGAAAAAACGGCTTACATATTTTAAGTAACTCTAACTTTTCAAGTTTTAATGTTAATCACTTAAATGAGCACGCATAGTTGAAAAAACCAGTATTAAGTATTATGAAATTATAAAATACGTGTTAAATTTACTGAACACAAATTTCATTTTTTTGAGTGCAGGAGGTTCCGCCCGGCCCTCAGAAACCGGGTTGGGACACGTTTTCCATGGCCAGGGAGGCATCCCGGGCCGCTGACGCCGAGGGGAAGGATTTTTTTATTTTTCTGAACATTAATTTGTATCCTTTCGAGAGGACCCTACCCCTGTATAGTAGCCACAAGGGTTGAGAGCGACCAGTCGTCCATGCACTTTTCCCGGAGTCCAGGCCCAAAACAGGTCGCTGTGTTCGGTCACCAACACCCTCGTGGGTGCCAGCACCCACGAGCCCGCTTGCTCTGAAGAGGACCCTTCCTCGGAACGCAGCGGGCGCCGCCAAAAGCCTACCGTATTGAGGACTTTTTGCCTCTGAACTCGAGCTGATTACCCGAACCTCGGAGAATCTGCTTTTCTGTCCGTTTATTGGGCCCCTTTTTGGCAAAAGTCCGAGGAGTTTCATGTTTTTACTCCAAGAGCGTGTGCAGCCAATTTTTGGCCGTCTCACACGGGGAATTTTTTTTCTCGGCCGGCAATTTTTTTTTTCCGAGGAATATTTTTCCAATTTTTTTTCTTCAAATTTTGTATTTTGTTCCCAATTGTTGTGCTTGTAACTCTGCTCTTTGGGCCCTAGCGGCACCCAGGGGAGGCTACCCCCGGGGCCCGCGACCAAAGCAGACCCTCGCCCGGTTTGCCAGCTACCTCTAAATTGTGTCCCGAGGCCAACCTGACCGGCCAGGGGGTGCCGGCAGGAGCTCCGCCGTGACCCATCACCTTGCGCCTCTAAACGAATAAAACTCCGTGCTTTGCTGTCTTTGCACCCAGACAAGGGGTAGCCGAGCGGCTCTGGACCCGGGCAGACCCTCGCCGCCCTGGCACGCTCGGTCTTTGGTTTACCGGGGACATGTCTTCAGAGCCGCCTCGTGGGTGTCGCAGCGCCTCTAACCCCATGAGCCTTCTCCTCCGATTGCCTCCGAGTCCGTACTTTGCGTACTTCCAGGAGGGTCCTCTCTGGACCCAGGCAAGGGGTAGCCCAGCGCTCTGGACCAAGGCAGACCCTCGTCGCTCTTGCACGCTCGCTTTGCTTTACCGGGGCCTTGTCCTCAGAGCCGCTTCGTGGGTGTCTGAGTGCCTCCAGCCCCCATCAGCCGTCTCCTCCGAATGCCTCCGTCTTCGTACTTTGCCGTCTTCTCGGAGGGTCCTCACCTCGACCAGACAACGGGTTGCCCAGCGGCTCGGGAAAGTGGCTGACCCTCGCAGCCCATGCACGCTCGGTCTTTTATTTACCGTTGCCTTGCCTCGTGGGTGTCGCATCATCTCCGGTCCCCATCAGCCAGCGCCTCCGAACACCTCAGACTACGTACTTTAGACATAAGGACCTAAGGAAAATTTAGGGTATTTTTTGAGGATTTGAGGCGTTCTATACGCGCGAGAACAGAATGCATTGTGGGAATGAAGGCACCCTGTCCTCTTTCAACCCTCTACTTCTACATCGACCCAGTGCCTGGGGGATGCCTGCTCTCGTTCGCCGTGGGACGGTTGCTTGTTTACCGGCCGCGAGTTGGGGGGGGGGGGGGTACCGCCGTGCAACAAGGTGGGGTTAGTCCGACTGCAGTCGGGTGTCCCTTGCATGTGGGCGCGAACTCCCCTCCGTTCACTCGGCTCGGGCGGGGGATATCGAGGGGAGACGCTGGTTTCCGCGGCCCGGGGTGGGTCCTCGTCCTCCTCCCCGACCAGCCTGCACACTGGCCGGAAGGGCGGGCGATTTCTCTCCCCTGCCGCGGTCAGGCTTCTCGGTCACTCTCGTCTCTATACCCGACTTTATGTTGTTTGTCTCTCTCCGGCCGACTTGCCGGTGCGCCGGGTCCCAGTCCTCCAGGCCTTCTTCCTTTCCCGGGGGGAGGGTCCTCCGTTGTCGCGGGACCCGGGGGTTGCCCGGCCTGAGTGCCGCTAGAACCCAAAGAGCCGTGGAGCGCAAAGTACGGAGGTTTTCATGGTTTTTGAGGTGCAGGGTGGATTGATAATATTTTTCCGCTCAGGAGCTAAGGCTAGAGATGTATATAACAAACAGATCTATGAAGAAAAATGTTACAATTTCATAAATTAAAGGTGACCCAACTTTCGTCAAAGTAACATGTTTTACATACTTTGTACATTGTGTGGCTAGCAATGTAAACACGTGCTAATTTGAGAAAATCTTTAATTAGTTGGGCTGAGCTAATTAGTGGTCTGAGAATATTTTTCCGCCTAGGAGTTATGGCTAGGGATGTACTAAACAGATCTATGAAAAAAAATATTAAAATTTCATAAATTAAAGGTGACACAACTTTCGTCAAAGTTAGGTATGTTTTACATACTTTGTACATTGTGTGGCTAGCAATGTAAACACGTGCTAATTTGAGGCAATGTTTAATTAGTTGGGCTGAGCTAATTAGTAGCCTGAGAATATTTTTCCGCCTAGGAGTTATGGCTAAGGATGTACTAAACAGATCTATGAAAACAAATATTAAAATTTCATAAATTAAAGGTGACACAACTTTCGTCAAAGTTAGGTATGTTTTACATACTTTGTACATTGTGTGGCTAGCAATGTAAACACGTGCTAATTTGAGGCAATGTTTAATTAGTTGGGCTGAGCTAATTAGTGGCCTGAGAATATTTTTCCGCCTAGGAGTTATGGCTAAGGATGTACTAAACAGATCTATGAAAAAAAATATTAAAATTTCATAAATTAAAGGTGACACAACTTTCGTCAAAGTTAGGTATGTTTTACATACTTTGTACATTGTGTGGCTATACACGCGCTAATTTAGGACAATGTTTAATTAGTTGGGCTGAGCTAATTAGTGGCCTGAGAATATTTTTCCGCCTAGGAGTTATGGCTAGGGATATAATAAACAGATCTATGAAAAAAATAATTAAAATTTCATAAATTAAAAGTGACACAACTTTCGTCAAAGTTAGGTATGTTTTACATACTTTGTACATTGTGTGGCTAGCAATGTAAACACGTGCTAATTTGAGGCAATGTTTAATTAGTTGGGCTGAGCTAATTAGTGGCCTGAGAATATTTTTCCGCCTAGGAGTTATGGCTAGGGATATAATAAACAGATCTATGAAAACAAATATTAAATTTTCAAAAATTAAAGGTGACACAACTTTCGTCAAAGTTAGGTATGTTTTACATACTTTGTACATTGTGTGGCTATCGCGCTAATTTCAGACAATGTTTAATTAGTTGGGCTGAGCTAATTAGTGGCCTGAGAATATTTTTCCGCCTAGGAGTTATGGCTAAGGATGTACTAAACAGATCTATGAAAAAAAATATTAAAATTTCATAAATTAAAAGTGACACAACTTTCGTCAAAGTTAGGTATGTTTTACATACTTTGTACATTGTGTGGCTATCGCGCTAATTTGAGGCAATGTTTAATTAGTTGGGCTGAGCTAATTAGTGGCCTGAGAATATTTTTCCGCCTAGGAGTTATGGCTAAGGATGTACTAAACAGATCTATGAAAAAAAATATTAAAATTTCATAAATTAAAGGTAACACAACTTTCGTCAAAGTTAGGTATGTTTTACATACTTTGTACATTGTGTGGCTATACACGCGCTAATTTAGGACAATGTTTAATTAGTTGGGCTGAGCTAATTAGTGGCCTGAGAATATTTTTCCGCCTAGGAGTTATGGCTAGGGATATAATAAACAGATCTATGAAAAAAAATATTAAAATTTCATAAATTAAAAGTGACACAACTTTCGTCAAAGTTAGGTATGTTTTACATACTTTGTACATTGTGTGGCTAGCAATGTAAACACGTGCTAATTTGAGGCAATGTTTAATTAGTTGGGCTGAGCTAATTAGTGGCCTGAGAATATTTTTCCGCCTAGGAGTTATGGCTAGGGATATAATAAACAGATCTATGAAAAAAAATATTACATTTTCAAAAATTAAAGGTGACACAACTTTCGTCAAAGTTAGGTATGTTTTACATACTTTGTACATTGTGTGGCTATCGCGCTAATTTCAGACAATGTTTAATTAGTTGGGCTGAGCTAATTAGTGGCCTGAGAATATTTTTCCGCCTAGGAGTTATGGCTAAGGATGTACTAAACAGATCTATGAAAACAAATATTAAAATTTCATAAATTAAAAGTGACACAACTTTCGTCAAAGTTAGGTATGTTTTACATACTTTGTACATTGTGTGGCTATACACGCGCTAATTTAGGACAATGTTTAATTAGTTGGGCTGAGCTAATTAGTGGCCTGAGAATATTTTTCCGCCTAGGAGTTATGGCTAGGAATAAAATAAACAGATCTATGAAAAAAAAAATTAAAATTTCATAAATTAAAAGTGACACAACTTTCGTCAAAGTTAGGTATGTTTTACATACTTTGTACATTGTGTGGCTAGCAATGTAAACACGTGCTAATTTGAGGCAATGTTTAATTAGTTGGGCTGAGCTAATTAGTGGCCTGAGAATATTTTTCCGCCTAGGAGTTATGGCTAAGGATGTACTAAACAGATCTATGAAAAAAAATATTAAAATTTCATAAATTAAAGGTGACACAACTTTCGTCAAAGTTAGGTATGTTTTACATACTTTGTACATTGTGTGGCTATACACGCGCTAATTTAGGACAATGTTTAATTAGTTGGGCTGAGCTAATTAGTAGCCTGAGAATATTTTTCCGCCTAGGAGTTATGGCTAGGGATATAATAAACAGATCTATGAAAAAAAATATTACATTTTCAAAAATTAAAGGTGACACAACTTTCGTCAAAGTTAGGTATGTTTTACATACTTTGTACATTGTGTGGCTATACACGCGCTAATTTGAGGCAATGTTTAATTAGTTGGGCTGAGCTAATTAGTGGCCTGAGAATATTTTTCCGCCTAGGAGTTATGGCTAGGGATATAATAAACAGATCTATGAAAAAAAATATTAAAATTTCATAAATTAAAAGTGACACAACTTTCGTCAAAGTTAGGTATGTTTTACATACTTTGTACATTGTGTGGCTAGCAATGTAAACACGTGCTAATTTGAGGCAATGTTTAATTAGTTGGGCTGAGCTAATTAGTGGCCTGAGAATATTTTTCCGCCTAGGAGTTATGGCTAGGGATATAATAAACAGATCTATGAAAAAAAATATTACATTTTCAAAAATTAAAGGTGACACAACTTTCGTCAAAGTTAGGTATGTTTTACATACTTTGTACATTGTGTGGCTATCGCGCTAATTTCAGACAATGTTTAATTAGTTGGGCTGAGCTAATTAGTGGCCTGAGAATATTTTTCCGCCTAGGAGTTATGGCTAGGGATATAATAAACAGATCTATGAAAAAAAATATTAAAATTTCATAAATTAAAAGTGACACAACTTTCGTCAAAGTTAGGTATGTTTTACATACTTTGTACATTGTGTGGCTAGCAATGTAAACACGTGCTAATTTGAGGCAATGTTTAATTAGTTGGGCTGAGCTAATTAGTGGCCTGAGAATATTTTTCCGCCTAGGAGTTATGGCTAGGGATATAATAAACAGATCTATGAAAAAAAATATTACATTTTCAAAAATTAAAGGTGACACAACTTTCGTCAAAGTTAGGTATGTTTTACATACTTTGTACATTGTGTGGCTATCGCGCTAATTTCAGACAATGTTTAATTAGTTGGGCTGAGCTAATTAGTGGCCTGAGAATATTTTTCCGCCTAGGAGTTATGGCTAAGGATGTACTAAACAGATCTATGAAAAAAAATATTAAAATTTCATAAATTAAAAGTGACACAACTTTCGTCAAAGTTAGGTATGTTTTACATACTTTGTACATTGTGTGGCTATCGCGCTAATTTGAGGCAATGTTTAATTAGTTGGGTTGAGCTAATTAGTGGCCTGAGAATATTTTTCCGCCTAGGAATTATGGCTAAGGATGTACTAAACAGATCTATGAAAAAAAAAATTAAAATTTCATAAATTAAAGGTGACACAACTTTCGTCAAAGTTAGGTATGTTTTACATACTTTGTACATTGTGTGGCTATACACGCGCTAATTTAGGACAATGTTTAATTAGTTGGGCTGAGCTAATTAGTGGCCTGAGAATATTTTTCCGCCTAGGAGTTATGGCTAGGGATATAATAAACAGATCTATGAAAAAAAATATTAAAATTTCATAAATTAAAGGTGACACAACTTTCGTCAAAGTTAGGTATGTTTTACATACTTTGTACATTGTGTGGCTAGCAATGTAAACACGTGCTAATTTGAGGCAATGTTTAATTAGTTGGGCTGAGCTAATTAGTGGCCTGAGAATATTTTTCCGCCTAGGAGTTATGGCTAGGGATGTACTAAACAGATCTATGAAAAAAAATATTAAAATTTCATAAATTAAAAGTGACACAACTTTCGTCAAAGTTAGGTATGTTTTACATACTTTGTACATTGTGTGGCTATCGCGCTAATTTCAGACAATGTTTAATTAGTTGGGCTGAGCTAATTAGTGGCCTGAGAATATTTTTCCGCCTAGGAGTTATGGCTAAGGATGTACTAAACAGATCTATGAAAAAAAATATTAAAATTTCATAAATTAAAGGTAACACAACTTTCGTCAAAGTTAGGTATGTTTTACATACTTTGTACATTGTGTGGCTATACACGCGCTAATTTAGGACAATGTTTAATTAGTTGGGCTGAGCTAAGTAGTGGCCTGAGAATATTTTTCCGCCTAGGAGTTATGGCTAGGGATATAATAAACAGATCTATGAAAAAAAATATTAAAATTTCATAAATTAAAAGTGACACAACTTTCGTCAAAGTTAGGTATGTTTTACATACTTTGTACATTGTGTGGCTAGCAATGTAAACACGTGCTAATTTGAGGCAATGTTTAATTAGTTGGGCTGAGCTAATTAGTAGCCTGAGAATATTTTTCCGCCTAGGAGTTATGGCTAAGGATGAACTAAACAGATCTATGAAAAAAAAAATTAAAATTTCATAAATTAAAGGTGACACAACTTTCGTCAAAGTTAGGTATGTTTTACATACTTTGTACATTGTGTGGCTATACACGCGCTAATTTAGGACAATGTTTAATTAGTTGGGCTGAGCTAATTAGTGGCCTGAGAATATTTTTCCGCCTAGGAGTTATGGCTAGGGATATAATAAACAGATCTATGAAAAAAAATATTAAAATTTCATAAATTAAAAGTGACACAACTTTCGTCAAAGTTAGGTATGTTTTACATACTTTGTACATTGTGTGGCTAGCAATGTAAACACGTGCTAATTTGAGGCAATGTTTAATTAGTTGGGCTGAGCTAATTAGTGGCCTGAGAATATTTTTCCGCCTAGGAGTTATGGCTAGGGATATAATAAACAGATCTATGAAAAAAAAATAAAAAATTTCAAAAATTAAAGGTGACACAACTTTCGTCAAAGTTAGGTATGTTTTACATACTTTGTACATTGTGTGGCTATCGCGCTAATTTCAGACAATGTTTAATTAGTTGGGCTGAGCTAATTAGTGGCCTGAGAATATTTTTCCGCCTAGGAGTTATGGCTAAGGATGTACTAAACAGATCTTTGAAAATAAAAATTAAAATTTCATAAATTAAAGGTGACACAACTTTCGTCAAAGTTAGGTATGTTTTACATACTTTGTACATTGTGTGGCTAGCAATGTAAACACGTGCTAATTTGAGGCAATGTTTAATTAGTTGGGCTGAGCTAATTAGTGGCCTGAGAATATTTTTCCGCCTAGGAGTTATGGCTAGGGATATAATAAACAGATCTATGAAAAAAAATATTAAATTTTCAAAAATTAAAGGTGACACAACTTTCGTCAAAGTTAGGTATGTTTTACATACTTTGTACATTGTGTGGCTATCGCGCTAATTTCAGACAATGTTTAATTAGTTGGGTTGAGCTAATTAGTGGCCTGAGAATATTTTTCCGCCTAGGAGTTATGGCTAAGGATGTACTAAACAGATCTATGAAAATAAAAATTAAAATTTCATAAATTAAAGGTGACACAACTTTCGTCAAAGTTAGGTATGTTTTACATACTTTGTACATTGTGTGGCTAGCAATGTAAACACGTGCTAATTTGAGGCAATATTTAATTAGTTGGGCTGAGCTAATTAGTAGCCTGAGAATATTTTTCCGCCTAGGAGTTATGGCTAGGGATGTACTAAACAGGTCTATGAAGAAAAATATTAAAATTTCATAAATTAAAAGTGACACAAATTTCGTCAAAGTTAGATATGTTTTACATACTTTGTACATTGTGTGGCTATACACGCGCTAATTTGAGACAATGTTTAATTAGTTGGGCTGAGCTATTTAGTAGCCTGAGAATATTTTTCCGCCCAGGAGTTATGGCTAGGGATATAATAAACAGATCTATGAAAAAAAATATTAAAATTTCATAAATTAAAGGTGACACAAATTTCGTCAAAGTTAGGTATGTTTTACATACTTTGTACATTGTGTGGCTATACACGCGCTAATTTAGGACAATGTTTAATTAGTTGGGCTGAGCTCATTAGTGACCTGAGAATTTTTTTCCGCCTAGGAGTTATGGCTAGGGATGTACTAAACAGATCTATGAAGAAAAATATTAAAATTTCATAATTTAAAGGTGACACAAATTTCGTCAAAGTTAGGTATGTTTTACATACTTTGTACATTGTGTGGCTATACACGTGCTAATTTAGGACAATGTTTAATTAGTTGGGCTGAGCTCATTAGTAACTTGAGAATATTTTTCCGCCTAGGAGTTATGGCTAGGGATGTACTAAACAGATCTATGAAAAAAAATATTAAAATTTCATAAATTAAAGGTGACACAAATTTCGTCAAAGTTAGGTATGTTTTACATACTTTGTACAGTGTGTGGCTATCGCGCTAATTTGAGGCAATGTTTAATTAGTTGGGCTGAGCTAATTAGTGGCCTGAGAATATTTTTCCGCCTAGGAGTTATGGCTAGGGATATAATAAACAGATCTATGAAGAAAAATATTAAAATTTCATAAATTAAAGGTGACACAACCTTATTTAAAGTAGGCATGTAGGACACACCGTCTTTGTGTTGTTATTGACATGTAGTGACGGTCTTTATCGGAAATTTTGAAATTCGGTGCTGAGGAGAAATTCGGTGCTGGGCCTGATTCGGTGCTGGGCCCAAATTCGGTGCTCACTTCAGCCTGGTTTTATCAGCTGGTCACTATTACTCAATTATCTATTTTTAGGGCTTTATATTTATGTGTTATTTCATCTGAATAATATTTGGGAATCAATATTACTAATTCTTCGATTAATCTATTACAAAAAATAGTAATAATAAATAAATAAAGTCTGCCGTTCATGTGGTATGGCGCCCTCTTTCATCTCAATTAAGATATTGTTATTTATTGTACAATACAAGCCATGTTGGGCAGCTCGGACCTTGTTATAACAAGTGTTGAATAACGGGTTGTGCAAACTCGACCGTCCAGCGCATGGCATGATAGCATCGTGTGTTCGTGTGGTTCGTGTGTAATGTGCGTCCAATCGTTGTTCAAACGTTGCTTGCGCGCAAGCAGTAGTTTTCTTAGACTTTAGATGACAACAAACAACGACAAATTATGGCTCCTTCTTTAACGGAGCTGAGGAAGCTTCGAGTGGTGGATCTGAGGGAAAGGTTACAGCAGCTGGGCCTTGGAACTTCAGGTTTGTTACTTTATTTCCCCACCAGTAATATATTATTATTAAAGTAAACCGGTGATGTGAACTATTTTACTTTTACTTTATATGAAATAACTCGCCCCCAAATGTGTGTCGGCCTGTGCCCTGTGGTTCAATTCGCCCCAAATCAACTCGACCCTGATCTAAATTAAAAGGTTCTTCCCAACAAAAAAAGAACCAAGCATTTTATAAGATGATTAATATTTCATTTGGTTTACTGGAATAGGGGTAGGACTCGGTCGTAGTGAGAGTTCATTAAAAATATAACAATTCGTTCAAGCCGTTTTGTACAATTTTACGAATATAATCGCCTTTCGCCACAGCCAAGCTTTCATTTCAATCATTGACAAGCTGTTTATTATTAATAGGCCTAGGCCTACTATTAATTACTAAACATGGTCGGTGCCATGATGATGTTCACTAGACATTGCTAGAGTAATGTTTTTGTTATTATTTCCGCATCTTTTGTTTCATTTTTATTTTTTTTATTTCAATCACACATGTTTACAGCGAATTCCTTTTTATTGTATTTTTTTAATACTATACTAATAATACTATTATATAAACTCTGCTGACGCTTCCAAGGTTGTATCATAAACTTGGGTGTGATCCCTGGCTGTCTGTACGGCAGTTACAGGTTGAATGGTTTCTGACTGGCACCCGTACAAAGATATTGACAAAATAGGGAGAACGCCAGTGTAAGGCCCGGGTTAGCCCCATTAATAGTGCCAATACTCTGGACTTTCTCCGATCCTTGGCCCTACGCCCATGTACCTCCAGGAGGTGGGATAATTTTTTGAATATAAACTCACGTTTTTATGCCGAGATTTTTTCCCCAGTTGTCACTCATTGTATCCAATTTGTGGACAGCACATTAAAACGCACTTGTGCGCGCTCGTTTTGGTGTATTTTTTATGAAGAAAATCCGAGGTGTTACTGACACGATTTGACTGCCCGGCATGATGTTTGCTAATGCGCACGCAGGCGGCGTTAACGCATTGCGCAAAAATTAAGACAGCGCGGTGTGCGCGGAGCCTAAAGATAGCGCAGTTTGCGCTGGAAGCTAGGCGGAAGGCTCTGCTCACACCGCGCTGTTTTAATTTTTGCGCACTGCCTTGCAGGCGGCGTTCACCCATTGCGCAAAAATTAAGACAGCGCTGTCCTAATTTTTGCGCAATGCGTGAATGCCGCCTGCATGCGCATTAGCAAACATCATGGATGCCGGGCAGTCAAATCGGTGGCAGTAACGCCTCAGAATTTCTTCAAAATTACACCAAAACGAGCGCGCACAAGTGTTTTTTAATGTGCTGTCCACAAATCGGATACAATGAGTGAAAACTGGGGAAAAAATCTCGGCATAAAAACGTGAGTTTATATTCAAAAAATTATCCCACCTCCTGGAGGTACATGGGCGTAGGGCCAAGGATCGGAAGAAGTCCAGAGTATTGGCACTATTAATGGGGCTAGGCCCGGGTTAGGTTGCTCAGTTGGTGGAGTGCCGACATGTTAATCCGGAGGTGTTAGGTTCATAATTCAAGTAAATTTCTAATTCTAGTCACACACAAAAAATCAACTCCAAATTATATAAAATTTACCCAATTTACCCTTGTGTTGTGGTTTATTACTTGACTATAAATAAACTTTACTTTTTGTTATTGAAAAAATTGAATCTAGCTGTTGCAAACTGCTTACCAACCAAAATTACCATTTTATTGTTATATTATTATTATGATTTTGGGGGTTGAACAAAGAAATATATAAAAGGAAACAAAATCTTACATGGAGAAAGGTTTTAAAATGTCAATAAATTGTGTAAACAATATTTCTTTCTTTTTTATAAACATTGAATGGTGTAGTAAAATTTGAAAAATTAATGGAAGTCATAAGAAATATGACTGCCTTGGCTAAATTCAAGAGAAAACAGGGAAGTGAAAGGGTTGTTTTCACAACCCAGTGGTCAGGGAGAACCCCAAACCCTACCTTACCCAACTCCTACCTTCCTACATGTATATCCCTACCTCAACCCCTCTCCCTACCCCTACATCCAAATCATACCCATAATCTCCTTCCTGTATTCTTATATCCCTATCCCACACAAGTCCCATTCAAACCTGTGTGTGTTTAGTCAGAAATGTCAGAACTTATGATGTTTGTTTTGTTTTGAAATTTTTGCAGGGTTGAAAAATGATCTCGTGGAAAGACTGTATAAGTTCTACCAAGACCAAGAGCTTCAGGGTCAACGTAAGTATTTGTTTGGTCTCTCATAATAAATACAAGAGAAGAAAAAAACTTGTCAAACTAGCAGAGAAGTTTTATTTGTACAATGCATGTACTGTAATTTCCTGCGGATAAGACGCGTCTTATCTGACTTTCGAAGGTAAAAAAAAAGTCACTGCGTCTTATCTTCCGATGCGCCTTAATCTGATTTCGATTGAGTTCATTGTGATGATTACAATGTGAAATCTTACATTTATACTGCAAAATAGTGCCTTTATTTCGTCCAGGGTAATTCTGCAAGTCACATTTTTCTTAAAATAAAACCTACACCGTCAAAATTTTTTACGAAACTTACCGTAAAACAAAGTTACTGGCCATACTGCTGCCCACAATAATAACAATGACGTCGCGAATGAGCGACGATCGATGCTGCACACAGTACACTGATATATCACATGACAGGTACTAGTCTTTATAAAACAAGTCGTTTTTGTATGTTTTGTTATAGTGAATTTTGCCAACAGAGGGCGTACGTTCCTAATCTGAAAGCATTATTAAGAAAGCGCCCTCTAGCGTTCGTTGGTTCTTACATGTATTGTTGAATTTAAAAAGAGTAACAAAGACTAGCAGCCAATTGATTGGGAAACGTTGGGAGAACGTTTCTCTGCGCGCCCTCGTTGTGTGAAACGAAAAACTGTAAAGCTATGGTTTTAGAAAAAATCTTTAAAACGATCATGGAAATAAAAAAAAATAGCAGTGATGTTTTACTCGTCTTCGTGACTATAAAATTACGATCCATTAGCACCATTACAAACAGCAATAGACCGTCACTAACAGGAAGTGAAAAAACTGATATGTGAGGTTCATCTCTGTGCCTGGGACATTTTTAAAAAGCATAACAAAGCGTTGACGCTAGATGAAGCTGAATCAAGTCACCTTAAAACTGGGCAATATCATTGCCTCCCAAAGCTTCTATACATGTGCGTTGTAAATGGAATCCACTGTATGCACAAAGTATTTGTTGGCTTCAAATTAAATTCAAGTCGATATCAGATTTAAATTTTAAATTTAATTCATTACATATGAATACATCAGAATGTTAACCAACTTGTCAAACAGCAAGCTCCTATTATTATTTAATTTGGATGTGAATAATTACCCTTTTTTGTCTTTCTTCTTTATGTACCAGCTCAAACTGAGCCCCAAGAGGCTCCCGGTGGTTCTCATCAAGAAGTTAATCCTCACAGTCAAGAGGTAAGTCAAGAAGTTAATCCTCACAGTCAAGAGGTAAGTCAAGAAGTTAATCCTCACAGTCAAGAGGTAAGTCAAGAAGTTAATCCTTACAGTCCCGATTCCTTCTATATCCAAGTGCTAAAGTGAAGGATTCAGAAGGTCTGGAGCTGGTAGACCCATATAACAATTGATTATCACAGAATCAGGCATTCCAATCTTATCTAAGTCCAAATAATTTGGTGTGAGAGGACAATATTGGAGGATTTAGGCCTTACGGCCAGCCAAACTGCTGAGTCTGTTATTGTACAAACATTCTTGGCAAATCTTATATTGACTGCAGGATTTGTCAAATTTCTCCTACAGAAGCTAGCTTACCAGATGAAATAAAATCCTGGTCTTGGCCTTGGTGCTTGAGGTACCACATACTGCCTTAAAGTGGATGGATACATGGGTTCCTTCTGTTTGTACCGTTGATACTGTGTGGAAACCCCATTGCTTATAAGTGTACTGTGGACTTCTGTGGAATTTTGTGGCAAGAGCCAGTTGGGCAAGAGAGTGCACTGGTAGTAGTAGGGTTAAAGGGACACGTTGCCTTGGATTGGGTGATTTGGGCTATGAAAAGCGTTTGAAACTGTTTGTTATGAAAAGCATATTGTTAGAAAGACGTTTTAAAAGTAGAATATAATGATCCACACAAAAACGCCTCAAAATTGTGTGGTTTTCCTTTTACTTTGTGAACTAACACGGTCCGCCATTTTGTGGAGTCAAAAATTTGGCTCTTTAAAATGGCGGACCGTGTTAGTTCACGAGGTGAAAGGAAAACCACACAATTTTGAGGCATGTTTGTGTGGATCATTTTAGTATTAAGACAAAAACAACAACAAAAAGGCAAGTCCACAAAACTGCACAATGAAGCATCTACATGTTAAATATAAGATAACAAGGCACTGTGGCCTTTTTATGAATCTGTAAATAAAAATAAAAAACAAATCTGCGCAATTATTTGTGAACTGACCAGGCCTAGAAGTTCGCAAGACACCGCGAGAATCAAAATGGATTCTCGATGAAGAATTTCGCGAGAATCCAGGATTCTCGCAATTTTCGGGGAATGGATTCTCGCAGTTTTTGGGGGAGAATCTTTTTTTTTTTGCAAATTGTATAAGTATTATTTGCTAAATGTAATGTTGGAAATTAAAGCAAAGTTATGTTTCAATTCATCCTCTATTTGTTAAAGCTGTTTAAGCTTACGTTTTTGTTGCCATCTTGCGTCGCGTGCCAAAGAATTTGACAGCAGAATTGAACCTCAGCTCTCGATCATCAACAACAACCGGCGGCATGTAATTCATGAAATCATCACATGTTATGCTAAGTTTTAGGTCAATCTGTTTTTATTCTGTCCGCAGATTGGTTGATAGCACAAAAGTTCCCGTTTTGGAGCCAATAGTCTTCCTTGACTGTTAGCGTTGTTACCAAGTACAGCGATGTACGCTTGCTTGGATTTTCCACAAAATGTTTTGAGAATCATATATTTGTCATAAAAGTTCACTATTTGGTTATACATTATCATTATTCAATGTTTCCCGATTTTTATAGAATAAACTGGAGTCCAGAAAAGGAAACGAAAAGAAAAGAAATATTGTGATAATCTTGGGAAATCGACTATCTCGGTACATGGTAACCACGTGTATAAAGCAGATTGATGCCGTGAGCTTACTATCCAGGAAGACTATTGGCTCAAAAACGGGATCTTTCGCGCTATCAACCAATCCGCGGACAGATTAAAACAGATTGACCAGGGGTATGTTTTCGCGGCTGGAACGAATAACTGTTTCGGTCATTGGCCAGTGTTATCGGATGGTCAAAATTCAACCGAAACAGTTATTGGACCGCGAAAATTACCCCTTTATGATGGCAACAACACACGTAAACGGAGTGCGCCAGTGTTTTAGGACGACGACTCGGCGGTATCGATCGACTCGACGACATACATGACGTGAGTGGTTGTTGATCGTGAATGATACAAGTTTGTAAATAAAACACAAAGAAAATGAGGGGTGAAAAAACTTAACTTTGTGTCGGATTAACGGAAAATTGTTTATGTTTTTTTTATGGAAAAGTAAAAACATATTCTTGTTGACCCAAATATAAAGCTGAAAAAGTGGTTTTCCCCTCCTGAATTCTGGTAATTTCACGCGAATCTACTCGGACGCGAATCTTGGCGCGAATCGATTTGCGGATTCGCGTCAGATTTCTAGGCCTGCTGACTGCTGTAACATTTTATTCACAAATGATTACACACTTTCTTTATTGACAATTGACAGGCACTATTTACTGTCAGCAATGAACTTTTCAGTGTTTGACTTTATACTTAAATGTTTAATCTTATCTTGGATAACCACACACGTGTGCACTGAATTGCACTTTGCCTAAAGGGTCAATGTTTTTATAGATACTTTGCATTGTTAGATTCCCAATAATACCCAAGTACATGTTATTCATGTATACACCATACAATGTCTGCATTTATCCTTTTACCCGGTAGACAAGCTAGGTCACTATCAACTGTTGCGTTTTTAAATTGTTCTGTGTTTATAGGAAGATGCCCCTTGCATGTCACCACCCCATGGACTTCTCCAGCAGCAGCAGCTGATGTTCCAGCAGCAGCAGCAGCAGCAGTTGTTGCATCAACAGCAGCAACAAATCCTGGCTGAGCAGCAAAGGCAGCAGCAGCTCCAAGAACAGCACAGTATATTAGAACAACAAAAACAGATGGTGTTTGAGGAGCAACAAAGGCGGCGATTAGCAGAGCAGCAGCAACAACAGCTTCATGAGCAGCTTCGAGTTCAGCAGCTGGAAGAGCAGCAGCAACAGCAGCAGTCCCTAGCTGACCAGGCCCATCAACAGCAATTGCGGGAGCAACAACACCAGCAACAGCTGAAGGAACAGCAGTTAGAGCAGCTACGGCTTGAAGAACAAAAGCGACAACAGCAAATAGCTGAACAACAGCAACAGCAGCTGTTGGAACAGCACCGCCTTCTGGAGCATCAACGTCTTGAGCAGCGAGAAAAAGAAGAAAGACATTTAATTATTGAGCAGCAGAAAGAAAAGGAGAGACAACATCAACAGCAACTTGAAGAACAGGAGCATCACAGGCAGATGATGGAAGATCAAATTCGCCAGCGACAGTTACATGCCATAGAAGAGCAACGTCTACAGCAAAAGCTGCTTGAAGAGGAGAGGCAAAAGGTTCTGATTGAAGAACAGCACCGACTTCTGCAACAGCAGGAATTGGAAGAGCAACAAAGACAGCAGCAGATGTTAGAGCACCAACGGCGACAGCAGCTTGTTGCAGAACAACAGCGGTTACTTGAAGAGCAACGCCAGCAGCAGCTAATTGCAGAGCAGCACAGATTACTGGAAGAGGAACGTCAGAGAGAAGAAGAAGAGAAGCAGCTTATCATGGAGCAGCAACGACTGATAGAGGAGCAACGCCAGCAACAGGCTCTGGAACAGCAACGCCAGCAACAGGCTCTGGAACAGCAACGACGAAGGCAACAAGAGGCTATTCAGCAGATGGAAGAGGAGAATCGGAGGCAAGCAGAAATCCGAGAGGAGCAGCTCCTACGTGAAAAGCAACAGCAAGAGGCTGCAGCAAGACAAGAAGAGATCAACCGCGCAAAGCAAGCTGAGCTGGAAGCCCAACAGCTTGCAGCGGCAGCAGAGCTAGCAGCCAAGGAGCGGGAGGCTGAAGAGAGGCTCCTTGCAGAGCAGCAGGAGTTGATTGAGAAAGAAAAGCAGCGACTGCTGCAGCAGCAGCAGGAACGAATCAGACTGCGTCAGGAAGAGAAATTGCGCCAAGACGAGGAGACAAGACAGAAGGTTCTTCAGCAACAGAAGATGCTTGAAGAACAGCAAATGGCTGAGAAACAACATCAGGTAGGGCAACATCACTTTTGTCTTAACTAAAATTTCTCCGCTGATCTAGTTGGTTTCCAATTTTGTGTGTCTCTGTTGTAGAAAACATAGAAACACTGTACAAAGCTTGTGAGCAAATTTGTATCTTTTCCTTATTAGTTGCATGTTTTTTCCCACAGTGGATTTTAACAGTTTCATCCGTAAAAGTTTCCAATGGATCTTCATAGGAGCATAAGTCTTGCATACTGAAATACAAACTGAAATTTTGAAAACCGGTATTACATAAGGAATCTCATTTATCATTGTCAGGTTATGGTGTTTTTAAATCTTGAAACAACTTAGACTTCAAAAGATCCAAAACCGTGCTGCTTGACTCATTTTTGCAGTTAACTACTCAAATCTTCACTGGTTACCCATCCAGCAGCGTATTTCATTTAAAGTCCTCTTGATGGTATACAAGTGCATACATGGTACTGCTCCTCAGTACTTGTGTGATCTTCTCACTTTGTATTAACCGGGCAGGGCGGGACTCAGATCTTCTACAGACAAACTTCTTCTTACAATTCCAAATCCCAAATCCCAAATCCAAATCCCTTGGCGATGGGTCTTTCTCAATAGCTGGCCCCAAACTTTGGAACACCATTCCCATCAGCATCAGGAACTCCCCGCCTCTCACTATTTTCAGGAAGCGTGTTAAACACTTCTTGTTCACAACACCATAGTTATTTCCTATTCTTTTTCAGCGCTTTGATCTCCCTGTAATCCCTGTAAAAGCGCTTTATAAATACTTATTATTATTATTATCTGTCTTAAGTCTGTTTCATCTCGGATAGAGGGATCTTACTCGTAAACAAGTCAAACCGTTTGTTTGAAATTTTTCCAGATGATGTTGGAAAAGCAGAAGAGAGAAGAAGAGCAAGTAAAAAATGCAAAGCTATTACAACTTGCCATGGAGAGGTTACGGCACGAGAAGGAGAAGGTTCAACAGCAGAAGGACATGCTGCACCAGCAGCAGCTGGAAGAGGCTGAAGAGGAACGACAGCAGCATAAGAACCGATGTAAGTCATTCAGTTGAACTCTTTCTGTCACTGGACTTTTCTAGATTGTCAGGAATCTGTTTTCTTTGCATAGCATTGTTAACATGTTTTGGTAATATATCAGCTTCACATAGTGCCTTTTTGCGCGTTTCAAATAATCAATAACTCGATTTCACAAAATACGTATAGTCATTGTAAAATGAGTTGTCAACATTGCCATGAGGATTTGTATATTGTAAATCACACTTTACTCAGCAATTAAGAATGTTACACAACTTAAGATCAATCAAGCCCCGGCGTTGTTTGCTAGACTTCATTTGGTATGGATATACTCCTTGATTTTCAATTACACTTTTCATGAAGTAAAACATTCTTGGCTTGTTGGTGTATTATTTATTTATGTTTTATTTTTTTCAGCTCCTCTTTTGCCGACTCCTCAGAGAGGTCAAAGAAGCCCACCAGGACCCCCTGGAGTAGGTCGCCATGGGGCCAGTGGAGTGATGGGACCACCAGGAGTATCAGATCTAGATATGGACAGCCCATCTCATCAAGACGATGACCAAGGCAAGTATATCAACTTCTTGAATTCAGAACTTTTTTCCTCCAAAAGTCTCATCAAAACTGTGACAAAGATAATTTTTGTTGGCTTTAATTGATATAGGTTTCGTTTTCAAAGGTTGAACCTTGTTGCACTCGCATATGCGTTTTGTTCCCGGGAGTCAATGTAATCCTGAAAAACAGCACAATGGTCAAACCTTCTGCGATTTCTTCAAGCATTTTTAGCCTGTACACGTTTTATGCACACTGAACGCTACTAACACATTTTGTGTAGCATTTTGCTATGCTTAAAAAAACAAGGGAAATAGTTCACTGCTTCATCCTGCTGTGGATTGACAGTGGTAGCACACACTGTCATCATACTGGATTTATGATCAGTCAGTTGTAGTTTGTTCAGTTGAGTTCAGTAAGTCTCCAAAATGAGACTGTGGTGCTGAATTTCATACGTCCGAACACATCACCGCCTGAGCAAGGACATGTGTTTCTGGTGCTCTGGCTGAATGCAAACCAAGATGCAGTGCACTGGCTGCATTCACTGGACCTAGAAGTCTATGTGAATATTGTTTTTAAATGAGATCTCCTGAATGCCACCTGCATACCAAGCTCTAGCCACTGATTTTCCATATTTTCTGTTCCCTCTGCAGATGATGAAGATGCGATGAAAGCTGATGTTGAGCTACCCCAAGCTTTAGAGAAAGTACTCGCCTTCAAGAACGTCCGAGCTAAGGAGGTTGGAGTTTCCGATGAACGAGGTAAAGCCTTTGTCTCTAATAGTCAGTCTCATCAAAATGTGGGCACAAATTCTATCAGAACTAGATTCCAATGTCACCCAAACTACCAGGGGCCAATGGGAGACTTTTGGAAATCTCTGCCACTAGAGGGCAGCAGACCTACCAGGTAAAGTTGTTTGGCTGTTGCACTACTAATGTACTAGTACTACACAGTGTTAGGCTTTCGGATGGCGGGAGAAAAGGAAATAAACAACTATATCGTCTGTCTGTGATCCCACTGTCTGGCAGTGTTGTCAGTGTATGTTCCGTCTCTAAAAATGCTTAGAGTAAATCATGTCACATGCAGATTGGCCTCCTAGATCGGCCCTTAACGTTTGTGACTGTACGAATTGCAATGCTAGTGCTACTCGCCACACTCAGCACACCACTTTTTGTTCCAGAACAGTTTGGTACTGCACACGACGTGTTTGGTATTGTGTTATCAAATCAAAAATACAGTAGGGTTGAATCTAAAATAATGTGGCGGAAATTGCGGCGACCCGGGTCCTCTCACAGGTCGTCCTCGATAGCGCTGCCACCAGGCGGAAAATTTACAGGCCTAAACCACCGGAGTTCCGCCTCACCGGTTTAGTATCACGAATTGGTAGACTAGGGTCCGTCGTCAAAATATATGGCCAAGTAAGAGAATAATTCAGAGATGAAAACAAATAATTTAATTCAGACACAGAATGGTTTCAACTCTGCAAAAGGTCAAATTGTTTTAATTCAACTCTCAAATTCCTCAAATTATTATTTACAACATTCGCTCTTCCAGGCCAATAATTGTCTTAAGAAATAGATTCAAGTTACACTATGCACTAGGTCTCTAATATCTTCCAGTCTTTAAACCATTCATAATTTGCTGGCTCTTCGCCTGCAAATCCAATATAGACAAATATATACAAGTGATACTAGGCACCTTTCGTCCTGCAATATGCACTTATTAATAAAACAATGAAGTGGTACTGCGCTCCTTGAGCTAACAACAATACCCACTTCCCACCAAATTCACAAGTGATACTAGGCACCTTTCGTCCTATGCACTTATTTAAAACAATGAAGTGGTACTGCGCTCCTTGAGCTAACAACAATACCCACTTCCCACCAAATTCACAAGTGATACTAGGCACCTTTCGTCCTATGCACTTATTTAAAACAATGAAGTGGTACTGCGCTCCTTGAGCTAACAACAATACCCACTTCCCACAAAATTCACAAGTGATACTAGGCACCTTTCGTCCTACAATATGCACTTGACTCCTAAAATACTCCTTAAATAAACCTACTGGAAAATATTAGCTAGTTTTATATTGCAACTATCCAAATCTCAATTGTCTTTACTGCTACTCTGGGGAGATGCTCCCCGAAACTGAAGATTGGCTCCTCTCAAACGGTTAACTAGCTCCTCTCGTATCATAAATTATCTACAGCTCCTCAAGTGTTAAATTTGCTCCCCGAGCATTAATCTAGCTCCACATCTCCTCAAGTATTAAAGTTGCTCCCTGAGCAATAATCTAGCTCCACATCTCCTCAAGTATTAAAGTTGTTCCCTGAGCAATAATCTAGCTCCACATCTCCTCAAGTATTAAAGTTGCTCCCTGAGCAATAATCTAGCTCCACAGCTCCTCAAGTATTAAAGTTGCTCCCCGAGCAATAATCTAGCTCCACATCTCCTCAAGTATTAAAGTTGCTCCCTGAGCAATAATCTAGCTCCACATCTCCTCAAGTATTAAAGTTGCTCCCCGAGCAATAATCTAGCTCCACGTCTCCTCAAGTATTAAAGTTGCTCCCTGAGCAATAATCTAGCTCCACATCTCCTCAAGTATTAAAGTTGCTCCCTGAGCAATAATCTAGCTCCACATCTCCTCAAGTATTAAAGTTGCTCCCCGAGCAATAATCTAGCTCCACATCTCCTCAAGTATTAAAGTTGCTCCCTGAGCAATAATCTAGCTCCACAGCTCCTCAAGTATTAAAGTTGCTCCCCGAGCAATAATCTAGCTCCACATCTCCTCAAGTATTAAAGTTGCTCCCTGAGCAATAATCTAGCTCCACATCTCCTCAAGTATTAAAGTTGCTCCCTGAGCAATAATCTAGCTCCACATCTCCTCAAGTATTAAAGTTGCTCCCCGAGCAATAATCTAGCTCCACATCTCCTCAAGTATTAAAGTTGCTCCCCGAGCAATAATCTAGCTCCACATCTCCTCAAGTATTAAAGTTGCTCCCTGAGCAATAATCTAGCTCCATATCTCCTCAAGTATTAAAGTTGCTCCCTGAGCAATAATCTAGCTCCACATCTCCTCAAGTATTAAAGTTGCTCCCCGAGCAATAATCTAGCTCCACATCTCCTCAAGTATTAAAGTTGCTCCCTGAGCAATAATCTAGCTCCACATCTCCTCAAGTATTAAAGTTGCTCCCCGAGCATTAATCTAGCTCCACATCTCCTCAAGTATTAAAGTTGCTCCCTGAGCAATAATCTAGCTCCACATCTCCTCAAGTATTAAAGTTGCTCCCTGAGCAATAATCTAGCTCCACATCTCCTCAAGTATTAAAGTTGCTCCCTGAGCAATAATCTAGCTCCACATCTCCTCAAGTATTAAAGTTGCTCCCCGAGCAATCATCTAGCGCCACATCTCCTCAAGTATTAAAGTTGCTCCCTGAGCAATAATCTAGCTCCACATCTCCTCAAGTATTAAAGTTGCTCCCCGAGCATTAATCTAGCTCCACATCTCCTCAAGTATTAAAGTTGCTCCCTGAGCAATAATCTAGCTCCACATCTCCTCAAGTATTAAAGTTGCTCCCCGAGCAATAATCTAGCTCCACATCTCCTCAAGTATTAAAGTTGCTCCCTGAGCAATAATCTAGCTCCACATCTCCTCAAGTATTAAAGTTGCTCCCCGAGCATTAATCTAGCTCCACATCTCCTCAAGTATTAAAGTTGCTCCCTGAGCAATAATCTAGCTCCACATCTCCTCAAGTATTAAAGTTGCTCCCTGAGCAATAATCTAGCTCCACAGCTAAACTAATTTAGCTCCACAATTCCTTAAGTGACATCTCCCAAGTTAAAGATAGATGTATAAAATCCAAACAAAGCAGTGATAAATAATCCTAGAAAGATAGATGTATAAAATCCAAACAAAGCAGTGATAAATAATCCTAGAATACAAATTCCAAGAAGAATTTCCTAAAATATTATTAACAAACCTCAATATCTCACTGCGCTCCTTGAAATCTGTAAAGTTTGGAGATCAGCAACTCTCTTAAATTACTCTTGTCAAAATCTACAAGCAGCCAGTCAGTCAGCAGAGTGAATGAGTGAGAAGGGGTGCTGAAATCCCCAAAATTTGCTCTATTTATACAAGTTGAACTGCGCGCCTTACGCATAAAAAGTTCTCACGCACAAAAGTTAAACCACGCCCCTAAATTTAACATTGGCTAAATTAATCTCCAAGTCGAAAACCAGCTCAAAATACTATTTTTGTACAAGTTTGCTCTGAATAAATGAGCTAAATTACTCCTTAATATTTAATCTGTCTATATTTGTAAGAAATAAATAGTCATGAAAGAAAGTTATTACTTGAAATCTATACCAAAAGTAATTTTAATCCCGAACGTAAACAAAGCCATTTTCATTGATAAAGTTGTATGACGTCACCTAATTAATATGCACGACTCAGTCAGTTCTTGAAGCAGACGATAAGTGCATAGTTTTTCTACTTAATTCCTCTACTCGAAGAGTCTCACTCTAATGTGTATCAAAAGAATAAAAGCTTGTTCAGTATGAAATAATGTAAATCTACACTCATAAAGAAAGGTGTTTTTGTGGCTAATCTCCAACTAGAAAATTAATTACCAGCTTTCGACCAATCGTAGCAAAGTTTAGAACAACAGAAGACGCCATCTTGGATTGTATACAAACTGTGTTTACTTTAGTACATGTGTGTGTTGTGTGTCACACACGTGTGATAATGACAGCTACAAAAATGTGGATTTATACATCGTAAATGTGGAAATAAAGACTTTGAAAGTTACTGAAAGTGTCTCTAGAGACGATAAGAGTTACCAGTAAATAATTACAAGGTAAGACTGACGAAAAATGACTAAATCTGGGGCATTTCCGTCACAATAACTTAAAAGAAAAAAACAACGCGAAGTATTTGTTGACGAGTGCTGTTGGTGACCGTCACTTCCATGCTTTTCCTATTCCTAAAATTTTGACTTTACCTGGTGACGAGCGCCCTCTCTTGGTGATTAGCTGAAAGTCTAAAGTCTCCCATTTCAAGACTGTAAGCAGAAATCTTTTGTGGAGCAGACTATTGTAAGCATAAGCAAGCAACAATTCATGCTAACTTGTTCTGGTAAGAGCTTGAGGCACACAATTCGATTTGAACATGTGCACATGTGCTGTTTTCTGCTTTTAATTAAACACCAATATTTTCTCACCAGCCAACAGGTTTTCTGAAACCGGGCCCAGCATTCATAACTCCCCAATGTCAAATGAATCTTCCCTAGACTGTTAAGCTCTCATATTGCCAGTTAATGGAATGTTTTAAGTTTAAATTTGTAAAAAAAAAAAAAAAATCAATCTGAGCAAGCAACAAAAGCTTGGTTTGGGGTAAATTACTATTATTACTTTGTATTTAATTTATTAATTTATAACTAATTTTTAGCTGTTCCGACGTAGCGGTCGGAACAGCTTTTGTTTTCGTTAGGATTTTTATTTGTTCTTCTTTTTATTATTATTCTTTCCTTCCGCCAAAACGCCATAGGTTTAATACACGTATTTTGTTAAGTTCAAAAATCATACTTGGCTTGGTATGAAAGAGTCAAATCTTGTATCATATTAAAGCTTAGGTCTTGAAGTTATGGTTAAATGTAATTAGCTTAACTTAATTAATTAATTTACTTAGTTATAATGACATGAATATTTAATTAGCCAATCAATCTTGAGACCACTATATCTCCGACGATCGTCAAACTTTTTTCGATTATAGACTTCTTGGGCATTGGAGATTAGGCTCAAGTAACCGTGACCCCATGTTATCCTTTACTTCCGGGTCAACCGAAAGTGAGACCATATCTCAAGAACTACACAACCGATTTTCAAACTTTTTTCAGTTATAGACTCCTTGGGCATTTGAGATTAGCCTTTGGTAACCGTGACCCCATGTTGACCTTTACTTCCGGGTCAACCGGAAGTGAGACAATATTTCAAGAACTACACAACCGATTTTCAAACTTTTTTCAGTTAGACTCCTTTGGCATTGGAGATTAGCCTTGGGTATTTATCGTGACCCCATGTTGACCTTTACTTCAGGGTCAACCGAGAGTGGGACCATATCTCATGAACTACCCAACCGATTTTCAAACTTTTTCCAGTTATAAACCCTTTGAGCATTAGATGTTAGACAAGGGTTACCATGACCCCATGTTGACCTTTATTTCTGGTTTAAAAGCTCCTTTCGATTCAGTATCAGAATGAAGACCAGGTTTAGGTTTTTAGGCACACTTAAGTGAAAAAGGGCCTGTCAAAGGTCAAGAGTCTTCTATCTTGAAATCAGACCAACTTTAATTTTTCTTATTCTTTGTTTCCACTCGGTCTTAACAGGAAGCTCAAAAATTGAGGTAATCATATCTCCTGAACCACATGTCATAAGGTTGTAATGTTTGTGATTTCTTGTTTGTTATTTTTATTTTTTTTATGAATCAGAAAACAGGAACAGCTCTGTGTTTGTTCACAAACACCTAATATCTAGTTAATCTTGTAATTACAGACTCGTTGGAGTTTGGCGGACGTCAGATGGAACCAGAGGAACCTGATGAGGAAGAAGAGGACCTTGAACGAGAGGAAGATGATGAAGGCTTTGAGGAAAACGTTTCCGAGGGCCCACCCCAACAGAGCAAGAAACTGGTAAGGAATACCCTGATGCAAACTGTAACCTGTCAGTAGATCAATCTACCAACCTTCAACCCCTCAATGCATTGAGACTGGAAGCAAAGTGTGAAATAATTAACTTTCTTTCAACTGGTGTTGCTAAAAATTACAATTTGTTGGTTGCACTTGTCAACAACTTCCATCCACTTCATAGTTGGAAGCAAAAAATAACAATAGTTGGCATTTTATTAGGCACGTAAGGCACATTGTATCAAAGTGCCTTACACTATGACTACCCTCTTTTGATTGGGACTTAAGCATTCCTGTAACCATCTCAACTCCTTTGGAGCATGCAGCACCGGCAGCTAAATTGGCACACAGGTTGCTAATCATTCACATCAACAATCTCTACCCTTACAGGTACCCATGTACTCTTGAGTGATGAGAAGCAGTTTATAGTGTAGCGTCTTGCCCTAGAAAACAAATGTCATGATTGGGATTCGAACCCACCCTCTGATGACTCAGACCACAGAACTTGAGTTTGATGCTCTGAACCACATCGTCCTGTATCTTTTTTTCAACCACACATTCTCTTTTTATCCCTTTTTTCTTTATAAAGACCAAAAATCAAAGACGTAAGAAGAAGAAGAAGAGAAGGAATGCTGCCAAGAGAGCTGAACAGAAGCAGTCTACTGAGCAAGGTCCGTCTGAAACCAAGGATGTCGATAGTGACCCTGGTGTAGAGGTGGAGTACGTCCCTGAGCCAATCAATATGAGCGACCCTGCCGTCAGGCAGTTCAGCAGAATCTTTGAGGCGTTCAAGGTACATGAATCTGTTGCTCCACAGTGATTCGAGGAAAAGAAAAAAAATGTTGAGAGAGAAAGGAGGCTCTGTGATTTACCTTGATTTCAGAATTGTTTCTGTACTATTTAATTTTGCTATCAATATTTCTTGAAAGATGTAAACTGATCTTCACCATTTTGTGTACAAACCTCTAGTCATAAAATGTTAGTGAGATAGGGGGTCTGTGACACCTTGGAATTCCAGGGGTGCGTTTTTAACCGAAACAGTTATTGGTTACGACCGCGAAAACGCACCCCAGAGGGTTCACTCTATATCAAAAGGAAGATGCCACCCATTCTGCAGGATTTTGTGTGTGGGGTTGTCCAAGCTTTTTCTTCTGGACTGTCAGTACATTGCACAATAGTTCTCTGCATATCAACTGGTGCACCGATTTGGGTAGTCATGCAGCTTTTGTTGATGGACTTTCAGGTCCATATCCCTCGATTGAACCTCTGGAAAGTCCAGGCTTGTTAAGTTGAAAAAAAATGTATAGATACTTTACAATATGACGTAAATCGGCCATCTTTACGGGCAATTTGGAACACACAGTCATGCATTATGCGTGAGAACGGCGTGCAGCACACGCACATTTCACAAAACTCATTGCATGATTGGTTAGTGAATGACGTGGCTGATTTAATAATTTGAGCGCTTGACGCGCCTGCAAGCCAAAATGCGATTTCCCCTGTAAAGATGGCGTCTACTGGGAACTATCTATATAACAATAAAACCAACATATAATGTCAATTCAGTTATTAAGAAATTTGATTGAAAGGTTAACTGATCCTGCCTTTAAAAAACCTGGTTTGATTTTTTCCTCAGTTGTCCGAGCCAGACAAGCCAGAGAGCAAGGCCGCAGAATTGAAGGTGGAGAAACAGCCAGAAAAGAAGAAAGATGAACCTAAGAAAACGTCAGATGATGATGACTCAGATTCCGACTCTGACATGGAAAAGGTAGGAGAACAAAAGTTCAGGCTTAGGTGAAGGAGTTGGGGATATCAGTATATGGTTTGACTTGCAATTACTGGGTGTATTTTATTAAATAGATTATTACTGCATCATCCCGACAGGCGTCTGAAAGCGCTAATTATTTTTGACAGGTTTGCAGAGCTATGTTGGAATCATGAGACCCATTTATGTAGCACTTTGTAAGGGTTTACAAGGAGATGTAGTGCAATCTGCAGCTAACTCTGTCAGAAACATCAGAACCCCCCTTCTCTAATAAGTGAACGTGCATTACACAATTGGACATGACCTACGGCTTAATGTCCCACCTGAGTATACAGCCCCCGGGCTGCCGTGGCGCCCTGAAGGCTTTTTCAAACACAACATTAACCTCTTCCTGCAGGTACCCATTTATACCCCTGGGTGAAGAGAAGCATTTATAGTAGTAAAACCATCCTGCTCCAAGACACAAGTGTCATGACCAGAACTCAAACCCACCCCAAATTATCCTAAAATGGAACTTTAGGAACTCATCAGTTTTCACATTTCAATAAAAACAATTGTAATAACGTTTTTTAGCAAATTGTTTTTTACAGAAAAAACATTGTTAATCTTGTACTTATTTCTCTTCAATGGGCAGTGTTATTTTCTCAGTTGATGTACTATGTTTTTTCAACATCGTCTGATTACAAAATATGACTTGTTTGCTAAGCACATCTTTGTACGTTCAAAAGGGTCTAGACACAATGCTGTGAGATACTAGCCGTGTTTCACTGAACCAATCCCACAGACTTTATAGAAGAATAACAAACATTACAATTTGTTTACTTACTTTTGCCTACTTAGGACAATAATGACGACGGTCCCAAGATGTCCAAGAAGAAAATGCGTAAGATGAATCGTCTGAGTGTGGCTGAGCTGAAGCAGCTAGTACACAGACCGGATGTGGTAGAGATGCATGATGTCACAGCCAGGGACCCTAAGCTTCTTGTGTATCTCAAGGTACTAGGCATTGTATCAAAGCACCTGACACTATGACTACCCTGTTCATTGAGCTATAAGCATTCCTAAAAACCATCTCAACTCCTTCAGAGTATGCAGCACCGGCAGCCAAATTGGCACACAGGTTGCTAATCATTCACATGAACAATCTCTTCCCTTGCAGTTGCAGGTATCCCATTTACTCCTGGTTTACTGCACTTTTTTGCGCAGCGCAAATCAGTTAAATGATGTTTTCTGCTTAAACATGTAATTGAGCACAGCTTCATGAAGGGGTCCCTCCGCAGTATGAAGAATATTTGAGCTCACTTCTACCTCTTACTATATTTATGTCCCTACACTTGTAATATTTATAAATACTCCCTTTGTTTTGTTTCTGATACTTTGGAAAACTTTAAACAAATTGAATGAAACCAGATTCCCATTATTGTGAAGCTACCTTGTGTTTGTTTCTCACATGCTTAATTTGACTATCTCTATTGCAGGCCTACAGGAACACAGTGCCAGTGCCAAGACACTGGTGTTTCAAGCGGAAGTATCTCCAGGGGAAGCGAGGTATAGAGAAACCTCCCTTTGAGCTGCCAGAGTTCATCATGAGGACTGGTATCATGGAGATGAGGCAGGCCCTGCAGGAAAAGGTGAACAACAGAAGCTTTCATTCAAAGCTTCTTTTTCTTCCTTTCTCCCTGAATTTATAATGATAAGGTTTGTTGTTCAGGCATGTGAGACTTCCGCGTTTACGCGCAAATCCACTTTTTTTTATTTTCCCATTTCGCGTTTTTCTTGCGGGCTCTGCTTTTTTCCCATCTCCGCTGTGAATGGACGGTCCGCGTTTTAGTTTTTTTTTTTCGTCCAACATCGATCACCAAGCAGCAAGTAATTTTACTGCACAACACTCACACAGAGAAGGGAAACATGGCATCGGGAAGCACTTTAATTGCGATTCGATTTTGACACGTGAGTCGGGGGCTAGACCTGGTAAAATGCTCCGTGTTAGTCTTTGATTAAAGCTGTTGTTGTTCATTTTTCGTTAAGCGCGATGTCCCATTATACTTTCCCATGTCGTCATCCCGTTCCACCAAGAGAGGGCGCTTTACTAAAAACTGTATTCAAAAGCCAACACCTTGAGCCAAGACTAGGCGCACACGGTCTTTCACGTGTGTGAGGACGCATCGCGCTTGTGGAACACATGTCTAAGGAATGCCACAAAAACATATTGAAAATGAGGACGAACACCACATTGTTACCAGGTAAGAATTGTGGCCTATGTTTCTGACTACGCTGCAGTACAAAGCCTGTTATTCAGACTGTAGCGCTGCTTGCTAACTAAAAACAAGTTTTCCCCTTTTTTTTCCATGACCCGCTCACATGCCTGAAGATAGTACATCTCAACATATTGGGGCCCAATTTTGTAACTCTGCCTCGGCACAAAAAGTAGCCGAACACAAAACGATTTTGCTAACCAGAATAAAGATACCAGCAACAATACTATTCCATGTGTACCGTCTGTGACTGGTTTCTTGCAAATTTTCACTCGGCAATTTGTTGGCATATTTGACACGCAGCCTTGGGTTGGTTGCTCAGGGGGACACAAAACCAAAGACGGTTGAGTAGTTAAAAAGTTGCCATTGACTTTCATCTGCTGACATTATTATTACTTTTTTTGTCATCCAGGAAGAGCAGCAAACAATGAAGACTAAGATGAGACAAAAGGTACGACCCAAGATGGGCAAGATTGACATCGACTACCAGAAACTCCATGACGCCTTCTTCAAGTATGTATTATTCATCACACTAGCGAACTCTTCAACCCATAAAAAATACAAATTCTTAAATTTAGGCTCCATCAACTTGGGCCCCTTATATAAACTATCACTATTGCCTCTGTTTGACAACTTCCCATTGCACCTATTTAGTGATAAACTGCATGGACAAATAGAGAACCATTTGATGCTTTGAAGATATGAAAAGAAGACAAAGTGATAATCTATGCATGTTTGTGTTTTTGTTTTGAAACAGATGGCAAACCAAACCAAAGATGACAATCCATGGTGACCTGTACTATGAGGGGAAAGAGTTTGAGACAAGACTCAAAGAGAAGAAGCCAGGAGAGTTATCAGACGATCTGAAGACAGCTCTAGGAATGCCCATCGGTCCAGTAAGTCAATCCCAAATCTATCTCCTGATCCATAGTGAGCATGTACGATGCTCTGTTGATTTTAGCAGGATTTTCAACTATTCATTTATGTCATCTTCTCCCATCCCACTTTTGAAAATCAGTAAGTACCCGCAAGCTTCAAGTTAAACTATTTGTAACTATTTGGATAAAAATAACTAGATGAAAATTTAACCCTTGGGCTCACAACTCTTTGAACAGTAGTCCAAATGTTGGGAGTCTGATTCCAATTCCAATTTCATTTTAATCTGAGTCCAAGTTACAAGTTACACTCACTATGTACACTATTGAAATAGTATGCATACATATTTCTTCACACAGAATTCTCAGAAGTACCCACCACCATGGCTGATTGCAATGCAGAGGTACGGCCCGCCACCCTCCTACCCCAATCTGAAGATTAATGGGCTCAATGCACCCATCCCGGAGGTAAGAAAACCCATAATCGATCGGATTTATTAACGATAGCAAGACCAGAAATCCTTGATTGTGATTCTAGCCTTGTTGCAATGCCATGAGAAGTCTGTCTTTTCTGTTAACTGAAATACTCCTACTAGCATTTTTTAAAGCTATTTCTAGAAAGTTCAGCCGTGAGGCCAATTTCATAGAGCTGCTCAACGGTAAGCAAATTATTCTGCTTACTTTAGCAGGAAAATTTGCTTAAGCACTAGACTTGCGTATTTAACAGGTTAGCAAGAAAGTTAGGCGGGTAGCTGGCACGTTCACAACAGATTTGCATTGTTACGTCAATCATTTGCTTACAGTGAGCGCTGGAAAAATAGCATGACTTTTATTGATAGCAGCACTATGAAATGGAAATCGAACAGCAAGCAAAAAAAATGGCCGTGAAGCAGCTCTTATGAAATTCGGCCTTGGTTTAAAAGGCATTAGTGTATTCTCAATAAATAAAAATTATTACCAAGTCTTAAATTATAGTGACTACATGTATTACACAGTAGCATTTGTAATTATAATGCCCTCAATCACTCCTATGAACCATTTTGATTTTGATTTAATTATTTTCATTGCAGACTTGCGCCTTCGGTTATCATGCTGGAGGATGGGGTAAGCCACCAGTGGATGAAATGGGTAAACCCTTATATGGAGATGTCTTTGGGACCAATGCATCAGATTTTAAGGTAAACAAACACAGCCATGTTGAAGCTGGATTTAATTTGGGGTGTTTGATTGGGGATGTTTAAAGTTTGGGATCTTAGATTTTGGAAGAATACATTCAGTCAAATCCTCCTTTTTCTAAAAACATTTCATAATTCATATGAAAACATTTTTCTGTGCATTTTTTTCCCTTCGACAATGGTCTAAAGGTCCTGTATGTTGTTTCTCTCTCATCCATTTATTTTTGTTCTTGTTTTTTCTTCAGGAGGAAGAAGAAGAAGAGGAGGTTGACCACACCCGATGGGGTGAGCTAGAGAGCGAGTCAGAGGAATCTTCCTCTGAGGAAGAGAGTGACGAGGAGGAGGAGGATGGGGAAGTAGATGAGACGGGTCTCATCACACCGGCAGATGGGTAAGTCTCATCTTACTATAGACGCTGTGCTACTTAGAGGAAAGTAGCTGATTGGGGGGGCAACCATGTTGTAATGTTCCCTTCTTGGTAGGAGTGATGGGTTAGGGATTAACCTGTGGGGAGATGAAGTCTCATGAAGACAGTTTAGAAACTAGAGCCAGTCTGCTTCACAAAGCACAAATATGAAAATTGCATTTTACATTTTTTCATAAAATGACCACTGCTGACCGACAGGTGACCACTGGCCAAAATCTGTGTCCAACACAAAGGGGACAAACTTATGCTGCAGTTGGCTAAAGACTTTGGGAGAAAAGCATTTTGTACACAAAATCATTAAATGACCAATACTGACCATAAGATGACCACTGGCCAAACTTTATGAACAACCCTTGATAGGGCAGGTGTCAAGGTTTAAGTTGACCGAAGTTGTTTGAAATTGGCTGAACAGTTAAGAAGTTATAAAGCCAGAAAGAAAGAATTTCCAGCATTTGCGGTTTCACTGTGTAACTGTTTCTATACTTGGTGGTGGTAGTTCTGAAAAGATACAGTGATGGACAACTTCCCGCGTGCTTTTCTCCTGAAGACAATCCAAGAATACTGATCGAAACGTCAAGTTCTTTCACCACCAGTCCTTCTTAGAACCACTGCAACTCAATACAGGGATAATTGCATAGTGTTCAAACCTAGATTGTTTTCCCACCATGCAAAGAGTAAAAACAAGTTTTGGATTTATTTTTCCCCCCGTCTTTTACAGCGTTTTAGTAATAGTAACAATGCCTTCCTTTTTATTTTCTCACTAATAGTGGATTGATTACTCCGAGTGGCCTGACCTCCATCCCGGCTGGCATGGAGACCCCTGAGATGATTGAACTCCGCAAGAAAAAGATCGAGGATGCCATGGACCAGGGAGGAGAGACCCCGTCGCTGTACACCATCCTCCCCGAGAAACGAACATCAGTGGGCGGGGCCATGATGGGATCAGCCCATGTTTATGACACAGCAGCGGTGAGTACAGTTCAAATCTCAAGCCTTGTTTGCACCTCGTGTTAATGGCATGCAAATATACCAGGTCATATCTGTTTTTGCTTTGCATTTATGGCTTCCCATAGTTTTCCAACCTTGGTTTGCAGAAGGTCGGGCTGTGACGTTGCAATAGAAAGGTCTATCGAAAGTTAGATTTGGTACAGATTCCGACCATTTTCTTTGAAATGTTGATGTAGAATTCAGTGTATTAAAACTGGACTGTTTGATTTCTTGATTATTGCAGGCCAAGAAGGTTGGAGGGGCTGCCGAGGGTGTGGCCATCACTCTGGATCCCAGTGAGCTTGATCTGGACACAGCGGCAATGGCCGCCAAGTAAGTGACTTTCAATCTATTGAGAAATGTTATCTATTTAAATGACTTTAATGTTTCTTGTTTTGTACAAACCGACTCTCTTGAAACTAAGCATTGATGGTCTGACAAATATGTGATAATAGAGTAATGTATAAGAAAGGACCCAGTATGCTTATCTTTTGCAGGAGTTTACAGGGTCCCACAATTCTAACATAGCTTTGTATACCTGTCAGAAAAATAATGATTGTTTTGAGACACCTGCCAGGTGTGATAAAGTTCTTCATTTGTGAAGTCAAACTTGACTGTTACTGACAGGTGTTTTGTTTTGGCTATCAGGGGAGTTTTTAGTTTGTTGTGAGGTTACCCCCCTTCGATTTTGTAGAAGACCAGGATCAAATGAAAGCAATATACTAATCGCACACTGTAAAGATGCTTCTGAAGTCTCACCATCAACTCTTTGTTTCATCGTTTCAGATATGAGCAGCAAGTACGAGAGCAACAGAGCCAGCTTGAGAAGGAAGACTTCAGCGATATGGTGGCTGAACACGCCGCTAAACAAAAGGTAAGCCTGGAATACCCTCCTGTCATGCTCCTTTTCATTATGTGGGGATCACCACAGGGTGTGATAAAGGCTGGTTCTTGAGCTGTGGCTTTGTCTTTGTTCATTCTTGTCCATTGTTCGTTTGTCTAGGTAACTACTTTTATTGTTAGCGGCTTGTGCATTGAGCTTTCTTGGTTAACATGTTTCCTACCTGGAGTGGTATCTTCCACAAGACATCAAAAATAATTCTCGGCTCAATGCGCACGCTTGCTCAGGGACCCATAACCTTACAAGCCTTGCTTCTTTATGGGTCCCTCCACAGTTTCATAAACTTCCACGCTTATTCTTGATTTAATTAAGTCTTATCAAGCAACTATTTAACTCTTAACTTCCAACTTACATTGTCTTTGATTTGATTTTGATACTGTAAAAATAAACTGATTGATTGATTTATTAATTGGTGTTTGCAGCTGCCATGATGAAACACTGGTAGATGCAATGATCTAGCCATAGTTGTAGCCAAAGAAACACAACCATAGAAACAGGCTTAAGAAAGTACAGACAAATCTTGCTTTACCAAGAAAACATGTTACTATCCTAAACACATTCTTGTAACTGGTGCCTGGCTAAAAATTTGCGTGGCAAAGACATTTGGTTGGCAAAATGTTTGGCTTAATAACTTTATTTTCAAATTTTGCCCTGGGCTTAATAAGTGTTGTATTTGCTAAGCAAAATTTAGGTTGGGTACCAGTTACTACACTTCGAATAATATGGAATTTTTGTGCTGGTAACCTATGTCTGTTCTAACAGTAGTAAAGGATATTTGGCTCTGCAGAATGTTGCGGTGTCTGCTTTTACATTGTCCTTATTGTGTATACTGCCCTCTTTGGTTGATCCAAGAAATGTGTCAAATCAGTCATTGATTTTGCACCAGCATTTTTTTTAAATCAATGAGAAAAAAAATGGCTGAGAATTGCCTAAGAGGTAAAATGTGTTTTTGATGTTTTATGCCATTTTGTATTCTTTATTTTTTACAACATTGACTCCATGCTATCAATGATCATTTGCATACATTTTGAATATTCATTTAACTTGCATATTGTGGTTTATTGTGGTTGTGGTTTATTGTGGTTATTGTGGTTTATACTTCAATATTGTTTTTAACAGCTGTTTTTGTATATGAAAACCCTCTGTTACCTTGTGTGGTTTCCATATTTCTTACCTCACTGTTAATTTAATGTCACTACTTCTGAGGACTGGTACACCATTGACTTTTTTTTTTAAGAGTACATTGTGTACATTTTGTTTCTCTCCTGATACAAAGTGCTGAATTATTGATTGGTAGATAAGCTTGAAATAATTTGCGCAACATTGGTTCTCAATTTGCAATTTGAGACAGGAAAATACTGATTTTAAAAGTGTACCAGTGATGGAACAAGAACCTACAAATCATAGAACTGCTGAATTGTTTTACCTTTTTTAAGTCATCTACTATATTTTATAAATCAGTCATGTAACTTTTCAGCTGAAGAGCTGATTTTCCTTTTTTTTCTTCAATAGTAGCCCCATAAAAAAAATGTTTAAAGATGTACAGCGTTAAGTGTCGTTGACAATTTTATGTTTCATCTTTTGCAAAAAGAAGGTTGCATGTGGTGAAAGGATTTTTGTGTGGTTTTTGGGTTTTTTTTTTTTTTAGGGAGGTTTCCCCCCCCCCTGAAATTACAACAGACTTTTAGTAATTTAACTAGCCTGTTACTTCCCTGTACCATGAATGGAATACAGGCTTACTTCACTTTAGAAATCCCACGTCTCTATTATAATCATGAATGCCTGGGGTGGGGTTTTTCCACCAGGTTCATAACCCCTGTCTGGTAGTGCACCAGATACCACTATACAATGCCATGGTGTTGTGAGACTGTTCTGCAAAGAATTTATGGCTGATATATTATAAGCAGGCATTGAACTGGACTGTACAAAATGCACCATCTGTTGTTGTTTCGTTTTGTTTGTTTATTTGTATTTTCCATTATGGGGGGTTTTAGCCCATGGCTGGAAGGGCCCTGAAAATGTGATACTGCATAGTGTGGTGGTTGTGGTGTTGGTTGTTTTCCAATAATTAGTGATTCAGGAATTGATAAGCTATCACTGGAATAACAATCAGGTCCTCACTTCCTACTTAGTCGATCAATACCATGAAAAGGGCAATTATGGTTTGTAATTGGTTTTTGGGGTGTTTTTAAAAGTGTATTTATGGGTTTTATTTTTTAATTTTTATGTCTGTGACTCAATAATTCCTATTTACAATTTCTTTAATGCAAGGAGTAATACAGCTTATAATGCATAACATTATTCCTATCGCATACAGGGCACTGCTCGGTTTAAAAACATGTTCAATGTCGAAGAGTACTGTCATATATGTAGTGCGTTGTATGTAGTCTTTTTTAATTTAAAGGGACACACCGGCTTCGTTGGGCTATTTTGGCTACAAAATAGACTAAAACATGACTCCAAAGGTCTTCCACGAATGGAGAAGAACGGTTCCTAAAAGAAACCATCAATTTTGGTCGTTTTTGAGCATTTTTCAAAAAACGAAGGTCACATGGGTTATCCGAACCACTTTTTGGGTTCGGATAACCCTCGTGATCTTCGGAGTTAGTTTTACTTCCAGCCGTATAAAAATTAATTACTGCACCGAATTCAACTCTGTTTTTTAACAAGAATTCATGAGTATTTGACACACAAAAATACGTATTCAAATTATGGATACAAGTTGTAAATAATACAAAAAAGTCGAACGTAAGATTTTATTTCAGAGAGTCCAAGCAACGGAAGCGTGTCTTACAGTGCACAGCGTGGGGACTTAGGTACACGTAACACAGGGGCAGTCGTGTCGCTTGCGAGCAGCGTATCTCGGCAGTGCTAGCACGACGGAAACCCACTATAGCCAAGAGATAGCTGTACACTGGAAGTTCATGAAAATGCGGGAGGGGTAAGGAGCCAGACCACCAACTACGTTGTTATTGCGGGTTTGCTAGTCGGTACACCTCGCTGATCGAATCTGTTGTTTCAAAATCGCAAATTTTCAATGCTCTGTGTACGTTCCTTGACCCGATTTGTACCGAATTTCTTGGTAATTAAATAAGATTTATGTAAATACATAGGAATACAACTTTTATATTGACGGTACAATTAGTTTAAACAAAATTTGAGTTAAACAATTCCCCAAAAACGAGCCTCCCCCCCAAAAAAAAAAAATACGGAGCCCCTGAAGGGACAAGTGAAAAAGAAATTAAAAATTAAAAGGTGGGGAAAAAAAACCTCTCGAAATTTCTATTGCATCCCTCGACACACAAAATTCCAACAAAATCATTTTGTTTCCTCAAAATATTATTTAATTCGATGGAAATATAATTTTGTCTCACAAAAAATTATTTTTCAATTTGTGAACGCAGTGTGTTTTTCTAGGTAACGAAATGAGATTATTTCTAGAAAATAGGTTCTCGTTCCCTTGAACACACTTTCTTTCCCCCGAACTACAATTTAGTTCCCCAGAAATACGCTTTCGTTCCCTGAAGATACGCATTCGTTTCCTCGAAATATGATTTTGTTCACAAGAAATATGCTTTCCTTCCCTAAATTACGCTTTCTTTCCCTCGAAAGGAGATTTCGTTCCCTAAAAAAAAGCTTTCGATTCCTCGAAATACGACTTCGAATTTTTTGCCCGAAATAAACTTTCATTCACCCGAAATATGCTTCGCTCCCTAAAAATACACTTTCGTTCTCTCGCAATGAGATTTTGTTCCCTCAAGATAGCTTTTCCTCAAGATAGCTTTCATTCCCCTGAAGTCCAATCACACCAATTTGTTACATTCCTTTGAGAGGGGACGAGTTTGTATGATAGGGGGCGACTTTGTAGTTGGGGGACTTTGTAATTGGCGAGTTTGCTGGGGGGCGAGTTGTTTATACACACTTTCAGATGGATAACGTGGACTGGATCCTCATGCCTTTTCGTAGTAAAACACTTACATAAACAGAGCACCAGTCCACTTGCAACATTGCATAGCATGTATCTCGTAAATTTGACACTTGCAACGGCTGGTAAAGCGTATACGGTGACCTTTGACCGCTTTTGTTTTTTTCTGTCATTTCTCGTTAATTACGTGATATTTTTGTATTAAAAAAAATTAAAAACCATCTAGAAAGACATTTCTTTGATTCTACATGACTAAATTACGTAAACAGGTAACCGGTGTGTCCCTTTAATCAAGTACATGTACTACCATTAGAAAATGTACTACAACAACACAATCTTGCCTACTATTAACCCTCTTACTATGTGACCATTAGGCCTGATACTTCATGGAGGCAAAGGAAGCAATTACCTCGCTGCTCCATGTCATTGCCTTGTTGCCCCTTGAAATATTCCAGTTTCTATCTATTCTTATATGTAAATTTTCCATAAAGACTGGTTGTTGCTTATGAATTAATTGTTGTTTTTATCTGTGCTATTTCTGCCAGAGTCTTATATGGCCAGTATTTTTGTGTGAGGGCCTCAAATAATCTGCTGTGTTAAATATGGTTAAATTAAATACTTAGATTTCCTTTACAATATTTAACTATGGCGTGTCGTGGCCGAGCGGATAAGAGTATCGGACTCAAGCTCTGGTGTTTCTATTCAGCAGAGTCCCGGTTGTGACTCTCGTGTCCTTGAGCAAGTCACCTAACCATTATTGCTTCGTCCTGATGGGACGTAAAGACGTTGGTCCCGTGTGTTGTGTAATGCACATAAAAGAACCCAGTGCACTTATCGTTAAGAGAAAGGGTTCGCCCCGGTGTTCCTGGTTTGATTGGCTGCATATTGCGCCACAGCACCTTGTAAGCCATTGCATGGTGCTATGTAAAAGGAATAGGTCTCATACTTCATAGCTCCACATACCTTGCAGGAAAATACTGACTGTTGAAGTGCCTTGAGTGTCACTGAGTGACAGATATGAGCGCTATATATTATAAGAAGCCACTATTATTATTATTAACTACAGAAATATGCAAGTCTTACTATGAGAACCTGTGGTTTGTGGTTTTATTTTTTTGTACTCACTTCTCTAATTACATTGTGTATTAACTTCCTTGCCAATGTCAATAATAAATAATCATTATTTTATTTTTTTATTTTTTTCAGAACAAGAGAAAGAAGCAGAGTCAAGACAGCGGAAAAGCAGCAAAGAAATACAAAGAATTTAAATTCTAAAAACAGTCGGGGTGGAAGTTTTTATTTCTTTTCCAAAGAGCATTAGTAGAGGTGTTTGTTCCCTGTTTGTTTTTATTTTATTATTATGGGTTTTAGTGTGTTGTGTTTTTTTACTGATTGGGTCTATTTCATAGAGCTGCTTAAGCACAAAGAGTACCTGAGGAAAAAACAAAATTATGCTTACCAGAATAAGGTTACCAGCCAAAAAAACACCATGTCACTTGTACCATCTGTTACTGATGTCCTGCTCATTCCTGCTTAGCAGAAAATTCTTAATCGGTATTTTCTGCTTCAGCAGCCCTATGAAACTGAGGTTGTAAATGTATTATAAGCGTTTGATGTTGACTAGATGAAACTTTTCATTCAAGCAAAACAGAAACACTACTAAGAAATTCAGTCAGGACTCTGGTTTCCACTGCATTTGTGTCATTTGTTGAATAAGTTCCCAAATTTTGTGAAGTGATAAACCAACTACTTTTTTGAGTTAAATTGACCCTCCCCCCCCCCCTTTACTTTAAAAACAATATAGAAAAAAAACTGTGATTCAAGGATCATGAAGGAGCAAGACAGCCCTCTACCTTCGCTATGTCTTGTGTGTTTAAATTGTTAAACCATTTTGATCATGTACTTTCAAGCCTTGTAAACTCGGTGGTCTAGTGGTGAGACATCTGCTCTAGAATGGCAAAGGTCGTGGGTTTGAATCCCACCTGAGTAATTCGCCCTTTGGATTTTTTGTTACGGGGGAAGTACCGAGTATACAGTGCTTTACACACATCGGTGTATGGGTAACACACAAATAATATTCGTTATCCCCGATGCAAATTTAACATCTATTACTTCCATGCGGTTGGAGCCAGCTTACTTCCCTCTACCAGTTGGTTTTGGAGAGGGAATGTATATGTGATTTTGTAATGTTTTGGGGTTTTGGTAGTTTTTTTTTTTTATAGTTTAGCTATGAATATACAAGTATAAGGTTGGCTTGTGAACAATGTTGCTAAGCACAGACAAATCTGACCTGTAAGAGGAATTAGCAGAGCTGTCAACTCTTCCTGAATCTGCAGAAAGTTTCCTGAAAATTTAACTAATCTTTCCATATTCTGATGAACACATTTTAAAATCTCCCTGATTGTGGAATTTTTCCCCATTATAGTGTAACTTGAAATATCTCCCCGATTGTTGTCCACAACCTTCCTGATTGCAAGATGCAAATGTCGGTAACTCTGAATTAGTCTTTTAGCAAAACATTTTTTGAATTTGTGTTGTACATTTTGCACTCAGGAAAAAATCTTGGAAATGTTTAGCAAATAGCCTGAAAAGCCTATCAAAACTGTTTCTCAATAAAAAGGTGTTCTATTTTGTTCCCATGGGTCAAATGTCATGCGTGATACCACATGCATTAGTTCCCCTTGAAAAGGCTTGCTTACCACGGTGTTATTTTCCACCTAACAGCTTTATGAAACCCAGCCTGGTTCATAAACACATTTTTTATCGTGTTTTTTTTACAATGCTTAAAAGAAAAGCACAAAGAGCTAAGTAAGTTTGTTTATTTGTTTTGGTTTCAGCTTGTACATGTAAAGGTACCCTTATAAAATTGAATAGGTCTCAATTGTATAATATTATAATCTCGTCAAAAACGTTTAGTTGCCGTTTGGTACGATAAATTACGAGAAGCATTAGGTTAAACTTTGGTTTTTATCAAATTAGGAAACATTTGTTTCTGTTGATTTCGGTTGCCCAAGTCGAAATATGTAAGTATGTTTCGGGGAACACTCGAAAGTGGCAGCCATATCATACAGTTGCAGTCTATGAGTGTGGCCCGGTGACATTCCACGTTGAAGCCCTGTTGTTGAAGGGTTTTGTTGCTGGTACTGGCTTGCACGGGGAAATCAATTTATCATTTTCATATTTGGGGGAAATTTATGTCATTTTCACTTGTTAATAATTAATACCTCTTTCTACGTCAGTGTAAAGGTGAAGGCATTCCGTAGGCGGCCTGTGCTTAATTCGACTCCCGAGTCCAGGAACGGCTCATTTAGCCTGCTGAACCCTTTAAACCAATATCTGTTTTTTCCCCATGAAAAAAAACCTTAAGTAAATGCACAAGGCAGGCGTAGCTGACAAGTATGTTGAAATACTGTGTCACGTTTGACTGAAATTTTTGAAAATAGGGCAGGCCACAATTTGATCCCGGATCTAGCAGAGAAAGTATTTTAATGTTTAGAAAGATAATAATAAGCTTTAATAACAATAATAAAACACAGCTCTGATTATGATTGTGGCATTTTGGCCAAGTTGAAACCATCTCGGCTCCGTGTGGAGTGAGATGTACTGCGCTGTAAATAGCACAGCGCACCAGCGATCCAAACCAATCCAGGTTAGACCCATCACTACTCTTTACGGGTGTTCATACTAATGGATGAAGAGGAGTAATTATGGTAGTTGTCTTACTCAAATTCTGGTGGTTAAGTTATTGAGTTGTGGGGTCAGATCTGGATCATGACTGCTGTGTTCTTCAGCAAGATGCTTTACTAAAATTGCTTCTCTTCACTCGGGGGTATCAATGGGTACCATGTCGGGGTAGAGGTTGATGTTGTGGCAGCTCAGGACTGTGATCCCAATACAAGTGAGTTGAGACTGATTACTGGAATGTTATTGGCCCAATGACCTTTGCACTAATGTAAAAGCGCATTGTTAAATGCGCTTGAATAACCAGTATTATTTTTAGTGATACAGGTGGGATTCGAACCCGCACTGTGACGACTCTTCCACCACCATGACAAATCTGTCCTGAGAAACTGTTTCGTCTGAAACTACAGCACTTTGTTCGCATTTGGGATTTGACATGTCGAAATCGTCAGGTAGACCTATTATGAAAATGCACAGAATCCCTTTACATAAACTGTTGTTTGTTTGTTTTCTCGAAAACGTGTATATTTTGATGAGTTTTCTTTGGTCTGTATGTGTTGCTGCTTCAAGTGAAAACTAGAGGACATAAGTGAATTCACTCCTCAGAAAACAACAATAGGCCTAAGCCATACCTTTAAAAAATACGATATGACTATTACAAAAAGGGCCACTCATCTTAATTATAGTGTTTGTTTGATTTCAGTGACGGTACGTCAAAACAGCTGCCTTGTGTAATATTATAGAATACAGTATTA
Organism: Leptasterias polaris; assembly: GCA_037783415.1. Taxonomy (NCBI): domain Eukaryota; kingdom Metazoa; phylum Echinodermata; class Asteroidea; order Forcipulatida; family Asteriidae; genus Leptasterias; species Leptasterias polaris. Next base: position 93,690 of record JAZGTN010000045.1, read on the forward strand.
ATCTACTGTAATAATTATTTACATAGAGGCCTCATCTCTGGAGTTGTGTGGCTGGGCCCGGTTCTATAGAAGACTTATTTACCATGCGTCACACTTGACCGTTAGTGGTAATCAGTGTTGATGACTTTTTGTTTGCCAATCTCCATGGATATCGTGCCGTCACTCATTAAGATGAGATGAGATTTGGTGAAATCAGGGTCAAGGTTCTGAACCGTTGGTGTATGGAGTGGAAAGTTTCGATTTTCAGCAATTGATAAATAACGTTTGTTACTGTTAGACCACGGGATGGAAAGGTTCCTCTGCCAGTAACTGCTGAGTTCACCAGGCAGGTATTACCACCTGTAGCATCACAGTCGTGAACATTTTCCCTCTAGAAGACAATTACCTCCTTCTGACGATTTAGCTTAAAGGGATGGTCTACCTTTGGTAATTAGGCCTACTCCAAAAATTAACGACCGTTAAACTTTACTTATGCAGCTGTTCATAATGTATGACATTTTTAAGAACCGATCTGAGGAATGTGGTTTTAGAGAGAGGGATTCAAAAACATTTTAGTTTTGAGACACTTCTGCATGAAACTTTTCTCTCAGTCACAGATTGTGTATTCCAATGGACCTTATGCATATGACGTCATTTGAGTAGGGCGCCCTCACCTAGAGGTCAAAAGGAAGATGTTCATTGGCCAGTCCTGTGCGCCGCGCGTACAAATCAGCGCGTTTCCATTGTTTCATCATCAGTTTACCTCTAAGATGGCGGCTTGGTGACGTCAATGCATAAGGTCTATAGACTGTGCAAGTCTCGCGCGTAAGCGAACTTCCGGGACCATCGTGGTCCCAACCATATGGAGTTTTACGTTGGCAAGATTTTGTTTTGTCTATAAGTTTAGTTTAACGTACATTAAATATGTTGTTGGGAATGTAGTACTAAGTGATACAAAATATGAAAGTAAAATCAATTCAACAATGCAACGAAGAAAACCCAAGAATTAAACTTGACCTCTGCTTCCGGTTACTTGCAAAAAATTAAGAATTTGTGCCCACCTCCGATCACCAAATTTGTTTTGGTCGCGCGATGATAATCACCAGACGCTGTAATTGCCAGACGCTAAGCATTTTCATTGCAGTCTACGCGGTTGTCGAGGCGTCAGCGTCCTCTTTAAACTGCGTCACACGTTAATTCTACGCCCGTGCGATCATCGCGCGTCTGCGTTTAAACCTGCTTTTAGTGGTTGCACGTATTCAGGCATGGATTTACAAAAGGGTTTCCTAAAAAGTTCAGATCAAATAAGCATCCTTGTCCCAGAGTTTTTAGTTTGTTTCAACCAAAACTAACAAATGAATTGTGTGTTTATTATGAAAGCTAAAACTCATTTTATGCAAATTGTAATGAGTATTTTTGTTGGTCAGATTGTTTCATAGATCTAATTTAAAAACAATGATTTGATTTCAGAAAAAATATGTTCTTCACTTGACATGTTTTCTCGCTCCGATACGCGCGAGACTTGCACAGTCTATTACGGATTGTTCTTCCTGAGTGGACATAACCGCTCAAGACATTCGGCGATATCTCAAAAACGCGACCACCTTTTTAAATAAAATTTTCACAATTAATGTATATCTACATAGGATAAAAATATATTAAACAGAATTTCGAGTGCTTCGATAATATTAAGGTATTTTTTTTTTTTTTTATAACAATAAATTAAATAAATCCATGTATTATACAGGGTTGGCAGAGCTGAAAAAATAATCACAGACAGTGTTCATGTTTTGTGTAATCAACCACATACATGAAATAACACACCTGTGAAAGTTTGAGCTCAATTGGTCATCGAGGTCACGAGAAAATAGTGAAAAGAGACCTTATGTGTTTTCTGTTTTTCAAACATCGAGTTTATTATCGTGCGCGATAAAAACTATTGTTTTACTCATTTCTCAGAAACGATAGCATTTTAGGCAGAAATATTTTAAGGAACCCTTTCTACCATTACTTACTTTAAACCATGTAAGTTATGTGTGAATCTGTGAACATTTGTGTTTTTCGATCTTACCAATAGTGTATAGGGCCTTTAAGTCCGATATGAACGAAATTGGATAATATTGAAGTGACGTGTGTATTACGAAAATGAAACCGGGCGAGATGTCGAAAAGAGAATCCTCATTTCAGAATTTTTGACAACTTCGCGAATCGGAGTTTGCTATTTTCTATCACGTAGTGGCTAAAATTGATAAATCATTTCATAAAATTTGTTTATTTTATGACGGTCTTTAGGCCTAATATCAACATTTGTGGTTATATGGGATTTTCCCCAATGCATGTGACGAGTTTCAGTATGGCAGTGTCGTAACTTGTCTTGCTTCCCATCAAAGTGAACCCGGAACTTTAATATTTAAAATCATCATGGGTAAAGGGTGGCTGAAAGCGACGGAGATCAAAGGGAAGGAAAAAACTGATGTTAATACTTTAGCTGTTTTTCTTATTCTGGAAGTTTGCCGAGTTTGTTGTCCTGGGGGGTATTTCCGTCTCCCGGAATGCTTTTGTTGTCAACGAAAACCACTGCACTTTTCTACCAGCTCAATATTTTCAGAAGGAATAAAACAACTCGTAAATACAAAGGATTCGGCTGAGAAGGTTGGAGGTGGGGTATTTGTATTGTGCTTGGCGGGTGGAAAACGTGTGTTGCACAATACCTGATATGGACTGCATGCACTGTAACCACGGCACTCCAGTATTGACATTAAACAACGGCAGCTGCTGTGTCTGGCGGACCTTTCCCTCCATTGTTAGTTAATAATTCAGTGTAATAAATCATGTCCCGATTTGAAAACATTTCACGTCACAGCTGTTCAACTGCTCCCTTCGTCTGAAATAAGTTGTTTCGAGTTTCCTCCATTAAACTGATCACCGGACACAGTTGAACAAAATCAGCAGTTAGCGAGTCGAGTTTATCACGGGGATATTTTGGGTACAGTTCGCGTGCGCACCAACAGAAGAAACAAAATACTTGTTGAAGAGGGTTTAGGCTTGGTAGAAGATGCACAAAACAAGAAAGATAGGTAACATACCACGATATGTGTGTTGATAAGCACAGATTTAACGTTATTTTTCGTAAATAAACCACATACTTTGTTCGTCACAATATCACTTTCTCTTTAGTACAAATTACAAAACAACAAAATAGCTGGATTCCAAAACACTCTCAAGTACATTTTTAAATAACACCACATAAGGATTACTTGTATAGACGTATTAGGAAAGACAGACAATTTTACGTGAAGTTCACTTACTAGTGCGTTCAGCAAGCAATGATTCGTTTGAGCCTGATGCGGTCGATCATTTTAAAATAATTTCGCAACTATGATATTTTTGACATCAATATTTTACATTAAATTTAGGCCTACAAACTGCGCGAGGCGTTCTGACTCAGATTATGATTGCTATTAGTGTTTGTTCTTCTTTTTGATTAAAGAAATAAAATTGAACTTCGAAAAACACTCTGCTAGGGTCGAGACTTTATTTTATCACCATGGGTTTTTTAAGTCCATAGGTAAGCAGTTTGCAACAGCCATACTCTCACTTCAAATTGAACTTGTATCAAGAAAGTGACAATCAGAACAGTGTTATAATGTTAATTGTATAAATGTTAAATTAGTCTACATGTAACCTGAGCTGTGCCAATCAGCTCGAACGCTGCGTGTATGCTTTCGCCATTCTGCCATAAACGGAACAATCAGATTGATGCTCTGTATTCAAGTTGATGTCGGAAAATCAACATATCGTTAGTTTTGATCCATCAAACCTATCAAATTACCAACAACAATAGTCTCATTTTTCCCTAACAAATACAGTACCAACAATCTGGTTACAATAGGCTATTGACCAAGTAATTAATTTTTCTTAACAAATAATGATAATAATGACAATAATAATAGTGAGAAGATGGTTAGGCTATCTCTGAAACTGAGTCCACTGTAAAGTTTTCATCACGTGACAGTCGTCCGATTCTTTACAATCCTGCTAAAAACGAATATGGGGCTGAACTATTAATTTTGGCTCGGCCTTTTCTCAGCCTCAGTTGACGTTAGTTTGTAGTTGAAAGAAAGCAAGATTACTGCATCGTGCGGATTATATATTCTTTACACTTGAAGTGAGTTGACGTTCATTTCTAAGTCGGTGAAAACCCAGCTACAGAGCACTATCCGTCAAATACTGGTTATGGCCTGACGATAGACGCTAGGACACCAGACGCAACGATTACACACGCCGTGTAAACGACATTGTCAGCTCCACCTGATGAAGCAAGAGCACAAAACAGCCATAAAGATTGTGGAATATGTGGTTAAATGTGTGAGATGCTAACCAGAATTTTATGAGTGGAATACGACCCATTGGCACATGCAGGAAATCTGAACATGTTCTTCACTAGAAGTAGAATACCGAAACTTCGGGCACACGAAATTATCAGCAAAAACAATTAAAATGTGTTTGCATTTTTATGGAGAAATTATAATAATTCAACGCATAGTCGTGATGCTTAAAACCTCTCATTTCAGTATGGAGCTAGTAAAAGACGACTTCATCCTTCTCAATATGTTACAAGATGATTGCCACTTTGCCTTTAAAGAATCACTTATATGAAACGAGACATTAACATGCAATGTGACTCATATTTAATAACATTATGATCATTAAAGAGATGCTGTACGAATTAAACAATGTGGAAGTTGTAGACCTACTTGGGGCCGTGGTGGCATTTGTGGCGAGCTTCGTTACGGCATCAGGTGTTTCGGTGAGGGTGTCGCCCGTGGTGTTGTCATTACAAAGTACGTGTTGAAAACAAACCATGCAGAACAGCGCAATGATGACCACAATAACCTATACCAATAACACACCAATAATTCTGTTAATTGAAATGTTTTGGTAAGAAGGGTTACTGACAATTTGTGTTTTCTAAAAAATTTCACTGAGACTTTTAAACCCAGCAGAAAGTGTTCAGTGCGTGTTTTACATGTTGGCCTTATAGTTATACTATGTTGGATAGGAACGCTATTGTTGGTTCGAAGTCTTAGCCCAGTGTTTTAAATTCAACACGAACAACAAATTAAATACATTTGATGTTATCATTCAGTACTAAACAAACATGAAAGATTTATATTGAATATCAAAAACAATCGACAAATTTTATTTTCAATCTAAAAAATGTAGTCCTAAGACGGTTGTTTCATCGATTCCATTCTCATTTTTATGTCAATTAGAACATAGAAGCTTCTAATGTGCCATTGTAATCGTCGTCACCCCCACCCCCCCCCCCCCCCCCCTCGAAGACTGGAGCAAACTGGCCAAGTTCCAAAGTTGAACGGCCACATGTTAGGTTTATCGTTTGAATTGAGGTTGTTCAAATAAAAGAAACAAATATATTGGCCTACCATTATAGCATTCAAAAACAATTTTTTTAGTTTTAATAAATGTACAAATTTACGCTAATCTACATAGCTTTGTTTTTGGTGTGTTTTTTTTTGGGGGGGGGGGGGTGGAAGAAACGTTTCCATATGCGCCTAGACAATTCTACCTACAAAAAAATAACAAGTAAAGTAAAAAATAACAAATTACTGGTTAGTAATTCATTAACACCTTTTCACAGACGATTTTTGAAAAAAAAAAAAATGACGAACCATCACACCAGGCCTCCACATAACAAAATATTAAAATAAATCAAAAATACATGTCAATCCGCGCATAGCTAAATAGTTCACAACAATAGATTTCTGGTGCTTTTTGTGGGGGAAAAGATAACACAAATACTAACCGTCTTCATGATGATGTGTTGATGTAGTTGTTTTTATACTAGATGTCTACCAAACGGGTATTTCCTCGTAGCTGGACGAACCTGCTTATGCTATGTTAGTTGATCTCGGGGAGTGAATGACGCCTCGACGCTTCAAACCAAGCCTTTTATTCAAACAGCCAGTTATTTTACTGTCCTTGCTCCCTCTGCAAGTCAATACTACATTTTTTCAGGACACTGTCATGAAACATTATTTAGTACACGAGGTACATCGTTGCAGTTTAGTCATTCTGATCACATTTATGTTATGGAGAACATTGAAATGGTTTCATATTTAGGTATTTTAAAGAGGAATATGATTAACGTCTATACACGACACAGCATAATTATGTATTAATTTTAACAAAACAGCAGTTATTTGATTCTTGAATACTCGTCCTTTCTGTCCATCTGAATATTGTGTAGTTGTCAATTATTTTACAGATGGCTATTTTTTTCATAAAAGAAATCTAGAGCCCAACAAGGTGTTCAACATTTTTGTTAGGAGTCAACGTTTTCTACAAGTTGAAATGTTGGCCAGTACTGTCATTTCAGACGTACGCAAGGTAGGCCTACAGTGTCAAAATTCAAAACAACTTCAACAAATGAATGAGTCTAATTGACAAAAAGGAAAGAAATGGCAGACCACGGGCAGACAGTCTTTGCCTGTGACGTCAGTGCAAGTGGTAAATACGAAACGATAAAGGAAACTTACAGACAAAAAACATTCTGAGAAGACTGTGACCCTCAGTGCCGAGCAGAAGGGGGTTATATGGGGAGTAGGACCGAGTCCCCAAAGGCCCGGGTTTGTGTAGAGGGGTGCTTTTGTGTGCTGTTATTTTATTAGTATCTGAATATTTATATAAATGAAAAGATTGATATAGATGGATAGACAAGCTAATTCCACTAAGCCTGGTTCATACTTAATGCGAATCGCAAAAGCAAAGCAAATTTCCTTGCGTTACAATTAGCGCGTATTATAATACATTAATAGAATCTCGCTTCTTGTTCGCTTTGGCAGGATTTTGCACGAACTGGGCTACCCGCAAATAAATGCCATGATACGTTTTCAAACAGACGTCATATTGTCTTAGTCGTAAATGTTACAGTGAACTCAAACAACAAAATTTAAAGTATAGGCTAATTTGTGAAAACATCATTCAAATAGTGTAATAGTTATTTTCATTTCATTCTGTTATGTTTACACTTGCCTCGCGCACGGTAAAATATTAATCAGCTCGGATAATGTCACACATGGAGTTCCGTATACAATTCCATAATAACGCATTCATTCTCAAAGTTATTTTCTCTGAAATACAAGCCCCGTTTTGAGATGTCGATTTCACATCCGTTTGACTCCTGGTTATTATGAAATCCTATCCGGGGTATGAATAATGCACAATTTCCCACAATGACCTGATTTTGTCAAACACTTTGAAATGCAATCAGCCGTTTTCCCTCGAGCACACCTTTATCTATCAAAATCGCAGATCGTTCTGAAGATGTGTCATTATTTATATAAGTCATTCTGCTCGTACCAGAGCATTTCAAGAGAGTTTGTTTTTCTTCTTCAGACTTTGATAATAATGAGATGCATTTTGTGGGTGAGATATTAACATTTTTATTCTCCTGATCAAGAACTGCACGGGGTCCAAAGTTCGACGGGAGAGGGGCCGTTCTTGTCAGTTGGATTATTTGTTCGTCTTCGGACTAGATATTTGCTTTCATTTCTAATTTTATGTTGCAGTTATTTTACATAAATTCTGAATTTTTTACTCTTTGTATTTAATAGCCATTTGTAGTTTTGCTATAATTACAATCTGATTTATTTCACTCGGTTTATTTCATTTGTTCAAGCTTTATTTTCTATTTCCTTCATTCAACTTTCGATTTATCCATCTATCCGTCTGTTACTATCTATCAATATGTCGATTCAGACATATTGTCACCCCACAATGTAGCCCTAAGCCCAGACAGAAAGACACCTTTACAAGATAGACCTTGTGGGGTTTATTGGTTAACCGCACAACGTTTTTAACAAGAAAACGGATAATAGAAAAAAGTAGGGGAAAGCCCCAAATAAAGCCCTGCTAAAGATGTCTGTCCGTTTGTCTCTCTGCCTGCCTGTCTACCAATCTGTCAGAACCACACAAGGAAAGTGGAGAAAGTTGACTCAACAGATGCACAAATTCAGATTGACAAATAATCTCTAAGATTATCTTTTAATACACAAATCTATTCCTCAATAAATAAAAACAATCACAGAATAATCAATTATAAAGAAATTGTGTACAAACACGTATGTATACAATTATATTAAACAAATCAAATAATTATGGAATGCAAGAGAATTATTCAATTTTTTCCAAAATCTACGTTTTTTATTTTTATATTTTTTTTATATTTTAGTTCTTAACTAAAGAGGCAGCCGGACAACCAAGGTTTGATATTCCTCATTGGACTACTGCAGTAGCTAGTCCAAAGTTCAGACAGTTGAAGTTTAGGATCAGTAAACTTTACAACCAAACAAGTCAAACACTAAAGTTTGGTAGATTTCAGGTTTAAGTGTTAGGTTTGCAAACAAGCCATTGTGAGATATTTTTTGGGTGACATTTCCAGTCCAAAAGCTCCTTCAAAAACTCTTGTCAATGACAATTCTGGGCGACGGTAAACTTGCTTGATTATTCTTCTTCTGACCGGTCAAACTTGATCCTGCTTCATTCACCATGAAGTATGTTCAACAAACATTTCCTGTGAAAGATTTTCCACTTGACATTTGCAAAACTTGCTGTGCCTGCCTTAAGAATCAAGTTCAACACCCAGCTATAAAAATCATGGCTATTACCCCCCCCCCCCCCGAAAATATATATTGCACAATCGATGTCTCATGCATACAAATTAACATTTCAAAAAATTCTCAATCCAATGAAAGAATTACCCTGTATAGCATAGCAAACTGCTACACAACATGTATCAGTTGCTTCTCAAAAAGTAAGCATTTTCTCCTCAATATTAGCATTCAGTGTTCAGTCAAAACAAAGCAAAGTGGCAATTATCTTGTAAAATATTTAGAAGGATCAAGTCGTCTTTTTGCTTCATACTGAAATGAGAGGTTTTAAGCATCACGACTCTGTGATTAATTATTATAATTTCTCCTCAAAAATACAAACACATTTGGACGAAATTCTTTCCTAGCATCCTCCAAACACAGTGCATATATCACACAAAATCTCGGTCCCCCAAAATCATCTCCAGGAAGTTGTCTGATTCTGGAGGATTCGGGGTTGTATAGGCCCAAGTTAGGCATACCAGTCTTATCAACATGTTGGCGTTGAGTGACCATAGAGTGGTGGATAGTGGTGGATTTAGAGGACTCAGGACTGTAGGGCCAAACAACAATTGCTGATCACTGGGCCAGGTATAGGCATCGATCTTATCGAAGTCCAAACATGGTGATGTGAAATGAAATAAGAGTGGAGGATAGTGGAGGATTGAGGTCACCTGTGGGCAAGTTGGCCTAATAAGGAGTAAGGGACAATTGCAACGGTGCTGCTAAAGCCAAGTGCATCAGACTTGCATCAGATTAACTATGTTTGCTCTTCCCTTTTGCTAAATGCCAAAGGGCTTTAAAAAAAAAAGTACATATGAACATGACAAATTTAACCCCTGGAAATTCCTGGGGAATTTGAACCCCAACACTGCCTGCCCCATGTTCATTTCACACTTTCCCTGGGGAGAAAACACACACTCAATATGCTAATCTGAGAGTTATCTGGCTTTTAAACCCTACCCCCAAGCAGGGGTAGCTTTTTCGAAACAAATGGCTTTTTCCCAGGAGCAAGGGTTAGCAATTCAAGTGTAAGAAGGTCAAATCAATTTTCCTTGAATTTTCCTTGAATTTTCCGGGAAAATTTGTGTAGTGTTACAGGGGCTTAAGCGAGGTGGTGTAAACATTAAAATCATGATTTAATTTAAATTGTCCACAGTCTGCAAACTGACAAGAATGCAGTGCTCAGCAATGATTCCATCTTCACATCCAAAGTTCTCGATACGTACAGGTCAAGGAACAAGCTCAAAGATGACACTAAATGTTTAGATAAGCACTTCCTTTATGGCAAACCTTCACAGCAAATTGGTCCCTAAAAGTAGCGAGGTGGGCCGCCTCACATTTGAATGGGCATGCACAGAGTATCTGTCGATCCATTCCGTGTCCAGTTGTTAAACTAGTAACCAGTTAGCTGGTAGTCAGTTGGCTGGTAATCCGTCACCTAGCACTGGGTGGGTTGCTCTTATCTCGCTTGGCTTTCTTTACTTCTTCCTTCCACTTTGGTGTTTCTTTTTCCACCATCTCCCAATACTGCTCCTGTGTAGAAAACGGGCAAACAAAATCATTATTATAAAAGTTTTATTACCCAAATAGACTTGATGGTTACCAGTGTGTTCTCCCTGGTCATATGCTGGTTAACGGTAAGGTCATAGATTATTTGTTGTAAATGTAATGCTTATTTATAGGCAAAGTTTATAGAAAGATCAGCTGAATACAGTGTCTACTTGCTAAGAAAAGGTGACAGCAGATACCTCTGGCCACAGCATTCGCAAATGGCCACCAACCCACAGTTATCTGAGAAACTATTCGTGCATGAATCATCTTTTTCTACCTCCATGATTTCTCAGATTCAAATGTTTCGGGGTGGAAAATTATTGAAACCACAATACTTCGAAGGGAATCCTTTCTAAAAAAATAATGTATACTATCGACAGATTGCAGTGCTTCTCACCAAGTAACTTATTTACAGTCATACATTTTTGGAGTATTTACCAATCTATGACTTTTAATTCTGCCAAAGACCAGTCAAATTCTCCCCTAGCCTTATAACACATACTATGTGTACTCAGTAAAAACGTTGAACAAACACTTTGAAATCAGGCAGGAAAATTTCTTGTTTTAGGTTTATTTTATTTTGTAATCACGTCTAAATCATGTTGTTAAACCTCAATCAGGCTGCTGTAACCATGAGTAAATGAGTCTGGTCCCCATTCTATTTAATGAGAATCAGCATTTCCTTTTGCTTTAGCACAAAGGGAATATGACATCTGCAAAATACTAAGGCGATCCCCTAATTTGGCACATCTGTCATCTCTGTTTTCAGATAGATCATAAAATAAATTTGCTTGGAAAACAAAATTCCTGACATGCAGCCTTTGTAAATATTCTAGTACATGCTCTATTACTGCAGTGCATGTTTTTGTTTGTTCCTCCAACCCTCAAACCAACAAAGCAGCATCTGTCTACCGCTTCATTTTGTATGGTGGCGCACTCCAACAAGGATGTGAACAAACAAACTGTCAATGCAATCGATTAATGAGTAACAGAATAAATGGTCGAGCAATCCAAACCCGTACAAGGCATGGTCAGGTCTGATGCTTTATTCTTTGAAGGGCAAGAAGGGGAACCTTGTAATGAGGCTTGTGTAAATTTGTACTGAAAGATTTCAAGGGGCAACAAGGCCAATGACCACAAGGAATGGAGGCAGTTGCTTCCATTGCCTCCATGAAGTATCAGGCCTGCATATAGGCAGAGCTCATTTGATGGTGGAGAATTTTGCATTTTTGTGTGTTTGCGGGATCGGTTTTATCTGCCATGTTTTGAGTTGTACATGTTGTTTGCATGACTCTTCCTGTCTTGTCTTAGTTTCAATTGCTTTAAAGCGGCTTCTGAACAAATGTTTGATTCAGATTGGCGTTATTTACCTTTCATGATGAAAGGAAAGGTAGACAAGTGCCTGAATCTACTCATGTAAAACTAATAATGATATATGGTAAGAGGTTCAGTTTCACATTGGTTTATGGGAGACTAAACTCATTCAATGATAAATGGCCAGTTCTTTATTATACATATGTTGTTTAGTTAAAACGGAAAAAACAACCCGTTGAAAATAACTCTTCTACCCTTGTTTAATCTTGTATTTGGTATTATGACTTCCATGACTACCCCATCCTCCATTCTCCAACATCCTCCTTCACCCGACCCTTCCTCTTTTTCAACCAGTTTCAACTGTATTTTGTAATAATAAATAAATACATATATATTTTTATAAGTATACATGTACTTATTTACCGCGCACATAGTACATGTAGATCCTTGTCATTTGATTGGTGGAACACACGTCAAGTGTCATACTATTTTGCCATATGTATCTTTACACCCAAAACTTGCCAATGATAATATAGTGTGGACGATAGGCAAAATATTTTGTGGAATTGTGTCTTTGATGGTACAAGCATGGAGCTTGGCACACAGTCACTCAGAGTATGTCATGAGAAAGGTATTTGGCTAAAGGGCAATCACAGATTTGTCCCTTCGCAAAAAGTATAGGTAGACTAACAGGCAAACTTCAAATTTTACCTATATCATTATGGGTGCGTTCGATTAGCTTCCCCGGGTCGACCCCGGTCTGCTCATCCGGGTGAGCCCCTAACCATGAGCTAATCGAACGCCAACTTCCCCCAGCATTCACACCGATGCATCTTGGGACAGCTGACCGGAACTACTTCCATTTTGTGCCGTATGTCCGATACTTTCCGTGGATTCACGAAAACATCGTAAAATATAATTATTCTCGAGGTAAAACTGCAACATTAAACAATTTGTACAACCCCACAGTGATACAAAGGTACCCGGCTTCGAATAAAAAATACTTATTGCTCACAAAAACGCTGTTGTAATGGCGAAAATGTGTGTCAAACTTCCTAAAATGTCCCGCTGAATTACAAACAAAATGGTGGCCATTGAGAAAGTTTTTCGCCGTGGCGTCATGAACCAGGGCAGCCCCAAGTGACCCGCTCCACAAGCAGGGCACTTGGGGCTGACCCGGGTGAGCCCCGCGAATGACGTCAAAGCTATTCGAACGCACCGGGGGAAGACCTGGGTCGACCTGGGTCGACCCGGGGAAGCTAATCGAACGCACCCTATGTTATTCTATCTACATATTTTTTCAGAGGACAAATCTGTGATGGCCCTACAGCCAAATGTCTTTCTAATGACATACTTTGACTGTGCGACAAATTCTATGCTTGAATCATCTAAGCCACAAACCCATCACCCACCTATCTGCCATCTTGTACTTTGATATTAAAAACTTTTATATACCCCACACACAGATCCCTGTCATTTGATTGGTTGAACTCGTGTCACATGTCATCCTTTATTTTGCCATTTATACTCCAAAATTCAAAAAAGGAATCCTATATGAATAATTATAAAACAGCGTCGTTTCCAATCTAATCATTCCCACCCGTTTGTCCAAAACGAGGAACGGTCGTGTCATGGCATACAAGGTTTGTCTCTAAATTGAGTCATCCAGTGTTGGATGGACAAGTTTCCGTGTCTATTTTGTGTTTCAATTAATAACAAGAACTATACAGATCTAACGGTGCAGATGTACATGTTGGTGTTTCCATTAAGCTGTCTTTGATTCTTTCACTTCTGACAGAAACAAAGTAACCAAAATAATGGCAGATGAAAACAAGGAAACGAATCTACAACCTTGTTTTTAGATAAGAGCTTCATGTATCTAAAACAACACAAGTTGAAAACTTGTATCAAAAGTTCTTGGTATATCAAGTTATAAACCACAAGGGAAACTGACTGGGAAAACTTTGAAATAATTTGGGGGCTAAAGGTTTTTGGTCTGAAATAAACCTTTATTATTAAAGAGACTGTCTTGAAAAGAGACTGTCTCGAAAAGATAATCCTAGAGTCTTTTTTTTTTTCGGCGGGGGGGGGGGGGGGGTAAACTTTCATCAGTCCTACCAACAAAATAGTTTTGGTATTCTAAGGGAATGTCACTGTCTTCAGGAAATTTGAAAGCTTTATTGTTAATTCATCTTCTTCATCCAGAAATGTACACAAAATATAATTCCACTTGGCTTATACAAATTAAATAAAGTGTACTTATGATTACACTCTGCGCCCCCCCCCCCCCCAAGGTAAAATGTATTTAAAAAAAGTATTAAAAAAATGGTTTCCATAAAACTATTTACAGACAAAAAACTTATTTTCACCTTAGTTTATACATTGTAAATACTATTAGTTATACTCAACATTCAAATATTCTGCCTCCCCCTTCAAAGGTTATATGTTTTTCTTGCACAGTAAATAGAGCTATGTAAAACCTTGAAATAATCTTGAACAGTTTCAATAAATTGTTTACAGTTGCAACTGGTTTTTTCTTGCATGAAATTTTGAATACAACAAAACTGAAAGCAATTAGTTATCAATGTAATGATTTGTAGTTCCATTCTGTGCCACGGACTTTTATCCTTGGACAAATGTCAATACTATTATTACCAATACTATTGTATATTTCTGGTAATGAAACCAAGGATGCCTCAACACTGTAGCTCGCAAGCCTGAGGAAACCAGCAAACAAGGGTGCTTGCAATGAACACAGAAACACAGGAGTTAACCCATTCTCTTCCACAATAAATGTTCTGGGTTCTTTTATGTCCATCACTGCCAATTTTACATCAATACACGGTGCTCTTAACCGCTGGGGTGAGGAGTTACTACTAAAGTATGTGGGATTACCAATGGGAACTATAGGTTTAACCAATTATTTGTATTCAATATTATAGTAATGATTTTGGGTTGAACAAGGAAAAATTGACTAGAGCGGGATTAGAACCAACGACCTCCGGATTGACGTGCCGGCGCTCTACCAATATTATAGTACTTAGTAATTAAATCCTGTACACTTTGTATGAGAGATGGTTAAACATCTAGTCAGTGGGGTGCGTCTTGTCAGCATTCTCCCTTAACACAAATCCACTGGCCAAGTGCTATTTGAAACACTTGAGGACCAGTCAGAATTGTCTCAAAGTCGTCCGGCTGGCTAGGTCAGAGTTGAAAAGCATCCGTACTCTATATGAAATATAGACTAGTGGAAAAGCTGACAGAAACAAACTGGTCTCACTGGCTATTCATTGAAAATTTAAAACCCTTTTTGTATGTCTCCTTGACATTCTACTATATTTGTTATATTTTATGGTAATGAAACCAGAAGATCCCAAGAAGCAACATTCTAGAGGCCTAAAGAGACTGTACCTATGAAGCATGGCTGTAGATGTGGGATGAAGAGCCACCAAATGGGGGTAAATCATGTCAAACAAAGGCAGGGACACAAAAGGTTGCAAAACTCTGATCTTAGTGGGATCCAAACCAAGGTCCAAGTTGTAAGACAAGGAAACATACCACTAAGCCAACTTGATCAACTGCCATTTGCATCAATAACAATTATTTCTATAAACACTGTCTTTAAAGGGTGTGTACAACATTGGTAGAATGAAAATATAAATGCTCACAGATTTGCACCCAACTTACATGGTATAAAGATGGTCATGGTAGAAAACTTCGCTTGAAATATTTTTGCTTGAAATGCCATAGTTTTTAGGAAATGAGTAAAATAATAGTTTTTATCCTGCAGGATAAATTTGGATGTTTAAAAAAAAGTTAAAACACATAAGGGGTTTTTTCCACTGTTTTCTCATGACTCCGAAGACCGATTTAGCTTAAACTTTCACAATTGGCAATTACCAATGTTGTACACACCCTTTAAGGCAAACAATGAAGTGAAACCAGCTGAAACTTTCCCAGTTTTTATCATTTACTTTAGGCCTCTGAGAAAGGTTTCACTCTTAAGCAGAGAGAGCATTTACGCTTTGGGTAGGATCATGTAGGATCAGTACATCATGTGCATGTATAAGCAACAAACATAACACAAATGCCAGGTGTCGGCTTTGTTAACATGCTTAATAGATTTTATTTAAAACCTTAGTAAGAGAGGATTGTGCAATCGCCTGGTTAATGGACAAGTGCAAGGGGCCGTATCCGAATCAAGTTACTTTGGCTACAGCTGCGGCCGTTAGCTGAAGTAATAACGTTGAAGAATTGCTCTTTTTCAGCAATCCAGCCGTATATAGCCACCGCTATAGATACCGGACACAGCCTTTTAGAGTTTACTTCACAAATTGTACACATGAGACAGTGCAATATTACTCCTTTATGCATTACCCTCGTCTTCGTTCTGTATAAAGAAGATCCCATTATTAGCATTTTCTGTTTGTTTACTGAACAAACATTTGCAGCATCCTGGTGTCCACTACCAAATAGTGTTTGCCGAAGTATTTTTCTAACAACTCTAAAATGAACATGAAAGACGGACTTCCTTGCATCGTAGCTTTTTTTTTAAGACCCGAAGAGTTTATTATATTTGGGAGATATATATCTGTCAGTTGTCAATGGAACTTCTCAGAAAATTAATTCAAAATGGGTTAAGTATTCTGTACTTTGTGAATAACCTACCGAAGTATAACCAGATAAATTAAAATATGCTGTGTTGGTTATTTATTATCGTTTTATAATGTCAGTGTATGATTGTTTAGAGACCAATCAAATGTTATCCCGGCTTTAACAAAAAAGAAGAACAAAAAATGTCCACTGCCAAAGAGTGTCTGCTGAGCATGAGCAGTGCATGTACATTGCATGTACATTGCTAATACATTGCTAGTACATTGATGTACATTTTTTGTATGTACATTGCTTGTACATTGCTTGTACATTACATTATAAAAATAGTGTCTAGTTCCAAATGAACAGTCCATGTGAAAAGGACAGGAATCGACAGTATTTGGCAAGAAAGTTAACAGGAACTTGACTGGGATCAACTCTTTCTGAAAAAATATGATCAGTAAGATGTCTGACTGTCAGCTAAATTACAGCAAGGCATGCAATAGGATGCACACATAACGCAGACACGTATTTTGGCAAAGCTCCATACACAATGTGACATGATAGACACATGAACAATCAGGGCACAGTAGAGCGGACAGTTTTTGCCATGAAACCTGCAATTCTTTGTTTGCATAAGCCCAAACCCGACCAATGTGTTGGTTTTTCCAAACAGACAAATGTTGTGGAATGATTAGGCGTGGGTTCTAATGAGGACAATATCCTCATTGAGAGGTGTGGGTTCTAATGAGGACAATATCCTCATTGAGAGGTGTGGGTTTTAATGAAGGCCATATCCTCATTGAGAGGCGTGGGTTCTAATGAGGACAATATCCTCTCAAGGAGTGGGTTCTAATGAGGACAATATCCTCATTGAGAGGCGTGGGTTCAAATGAGGACAATATCCTCATTGAGAGGTGTGGGTTCAAATGAGGACAATATCCTCATTGAGAGGTGGGTTCTAATGAGGACAATATCCTCTCAAGGAGTGGGTTCTAATGAGGACAATATCCTCATTGAGAGGCGTGGGTTCTAATGAGGACAATATCCTCATTGAGAGGTGTGGGTTCAAATGAGGGCAATATCCTCATTGAGAGGTGTGGGTTCAAACGAGGACAATATCCTCATTGAGAGGTGTGGGTTCCAATGAGGACAATATCCTCATTGAGAGGCGTGGGTTCTAATGAGGACAATATCCTCATTGAGAGGTGTGGGTTCAAATGAGGACAATATCCTCATTGAGAGGTGTGGGTTCAAATGAGGACAATATCCTCATTGAGAGGCGTGGGTTCTAATGAGGACAATATCCTCATTGAGAGGTGTGGGTTCAAATGAGGACAATATCCTCATTGAGAGGTGTGGGTTCAAATGAGGACAATATCCTCATTGAGAGGTGTGGGTTCAAATGAGGACAATATCCTCATTGAGAGGCGTGGGAATGAGGACAATATCCTCATTGAGAGGTGTGGGTTCTAATGAGGACAATATCCTCATTGAGAGGTGTGGGTTCTAATGAGGACAATATCCTCTCAAGGAGTGGGTTCTAATGATGTCAATATTCCCATTGAGAGGTGTGGGTTCTAATGAGGGCAATATCCTCATTTAGTTTCAAAATCAGGTTATAGTGTTCTCGCTGGGAGATGAGTGCTCCAATCAGGGATTTACCAGGCCTGGAATTTCATCTTTGAGAGGGCAAGGTCATTTTTTATTTTGCAAAGGGCGCTTTCATTGGAAAGGTCTTTGAGAAACTTTTGAATGGGTACCAAGGCCAAGACAAGGGGCAACATAGGCCGTGATCTCTGTGGCCTTCGTGTAATTCCAGGCCTGATATACTGAAGACGGTATATCCCAATTGAGATCTGTTGTGCCAATTATTGGGCCTGATTGGGGCATTAGGTATTCATTTCCTCACGCTTTGTACTAACAACGTGTGGTACTATGCAGAAGCCTATAATGTGTGTTATTTTTATGAGTATCTATATCATACCAGCAGATATGTATTCACTGCTGTTAAACAAAACACCTTGGTACATTCTACCCACGATCAAGGGATCAAGTGTCAACTTTCCCAGGCCCTCCCCACCCCCCTACTCAGGACTTGAATTTGAGGGGGACAGTCTACAAGCCCACAGTGGACCACAATTTTGTTTACAAGACCAGAATTAAAATGGGGTACCCGGGGGAATAGATTTTCATGTTTTTTAAAACAAGAAAGATTTTTCATTTCATACACTTTTAGTAGGCTTGTGAAAATTTATGGAAGCTAGTTAAAAAAAGATCTTGCTACCCTGGTGGACTTATTTAGAAAAAGTGCCTGAATTGAAGAACACAAGAGCTCTGGACTTTTGCCGTCATGAGTTTACTGGTCCAACACTAAAATCACTGGTCTTGGGCCTGCGGTTACTTTCGAGTCCTTATACTCCTCCAACAAACCTTTCATGTGTACATGTACTTTGAACCCGCACCTCTCCAAGTGGCACAAAACAAAGACACGCTGCCTTTCATACGTTCATCAGAAACGTGACTCAGGGTGAGGAAAAACAAAACAAAAACAAAACCCATTCATCATCCTAAGAGGGCGGGGTAATCATTTACAACAGAGGGTGTGAGAACAGTACATGGAATAGAAGGAGGCTACGGGTTTTTAACAATGAACTAGAGTATGGATGATGGATGATTTGAAAGGAAAGAAAATTACATACATTTTGTTAGAATGCTTTTAATAATTTGAGAAATCATGTGTTTTCATCCCAATCGGTAGCCTGCCCAATTGTCTCTTGCCACAAAATTTCACGGTAGACTCTGACTGTGGAGACTAAGTCCATAGAACACAAGCCATGGGGTTTCCTCATAACACAATCTGTAGGCCTAATAGTAGAAAGAAACCAATGCTTCCAATGCTATCGTACACACTTCTTAGAAGTGTTTCTAAACTGAGACTTAACTATTTTCATCATTAGTTTGCTTTATATATAAAAAATACAGATTTAATTTTTATTATCAAAATAAATATCATCAATCAAGATACAAGTGTATCATCAAGTAAGATATATCATCTAGTAGGATAAATATATCATGGGTGATATCATGAAGTAAGATGTTTAGGGCTTATCAAGTGATTTCTGAATTTGGAATCTGGAGAAATTTCTGAATTTGAAATCTGGAGAATTTCTTTCAAATGCTAACTCGCTTGAAGTGTGACCAAAGTATTTGAACCTAGCATTTTATTTGTTTAAAACTGCCTGGCCAGCTCTAAAATAAAAGTTGGCCCCTTTGAGTTTATTTGGAAATAGATTTAAATACAATTTTATGACCGTACGACGAAAACTGAAAACAGTTTAATCCCTTCATGTATTGTGTGTAGATCCCCCAGCATTTTTTATTGTTACTATTATTATTTTACAGCTTGTAATAAATGTTAATAATCTAAAGGTGTCCAGTGTGTTCCACTTGGCCATGACCCATACAGAGTAATAAACACTCATTGAAAGAGCAAAGAGTAAGTTAGAATCTGGGAGAGGGTATACAAACTTGCTGTAGTCCAGAAACATTTTCATTAAAAGAAAACGGACAGGGTTGGTAAACATTCATGAAAACAAATGATTGGTTTCAGTTTTTGAGTTCTCTCATAATAAAATTCATTCCAGCACCAATTCTACCGAGACATTTTTCAAATACTGCCAATGTTTCCAGAGAAATGTTTTCAAGTACTGAATACTGCTAAAAAGTAACCACCTAATACTAGTCCTTAAATGCACAGGGCGTCACTGCAGTGGGGCATCCTCAAGTAGAGGTCAAAAGGGTGTTGGCCCATTAGCTAATCCTGGGGTCGATTTCACAAAGCACTAAGATTCATCTTAAGATGAGTTGTCAGTATTACCATAGTGATTTGTATTGTGACATCACTCTTTGCTAAGCAACTGCGATGGATTTGCAGTTACAATCAATCTTAACTCTTTGTGAAATCGAGCCCTGGGCGCTGCACAAGGATGATGTTAATAAATGCATGATCAAATTTTCATACATGTTGGTCGGTTGTTTTTTGTTTTTGTATATTTTTTTTAATAAGACGTCTGTGTCGCTTGCAGTGAATTCGGTCAGTGCCAACGCCCTCCTTCCAAGCACTGCAGCTCCTTGCTGCTTTATGTACATACCTATTCAAATAACGCGCTCATTTCCTCTTCCAATGTTCGTCGTTTAAAGGTTTAAACTATTTGTTTCTAAATATGGCCATGAAGCTGTATTTTCTGTATGAATTTTAATGTCAATCAAGCAACCATGATGAGATCAAACTGGCAAAGAAACAATGATTTTTTCTATGGATGAGATAATAGCCCCCTCTTGTGGCAGTCAGGTGCAACAGAGTTAGGCAATAGATCGATCCATTAAGCCCCACCTCCTTACGAGTTGACCAATCACAGCCACGAAACCCGATCACTATTAGTGCAAAGATCACCAAACGGCTCAAATGGTGATCAGATTTCGCGGTTGTGATTGGTCAATGAGAAATGGGCGTGGCTTAATGGATCGGTGTATTGTGTTGGGTGTCTTTTGTGTAGTCCTCCATGCTGTTGATCAACCTGCCTTGACCCATCAGTAAAGCATGTAAAAGGAAAACCTCCAAACATTTGTTCACATCCCCTAATTTGACCAAAATTAAAGGAAGGGTATAGCTTTGGTAATTACTCCAAAAATTAATGACCATAAAACTTACTTGGTAAGAGAACAGCAGCTGTTGATAATATATTTAATTTTGAGAAACGATTCCCTTCAAAGGAATGTGGTTTTAAAGAGAGGGACCCAAAAACATAATAATTTACCGGTTTATAATGCATATGTTTCATACTGGGCACTACTACAACTTACTAGGGTTATGGCTCCCAATTTGATACTTTTCCCTTCAAAAAATTACCAATCCTGTACTTTGTGATTAAATAGTCTGTTCATTGTGGCATTAATATTAAACTACGCACACAACTTGTATAAGGTCACTAGTTAAATGGTTGAACTCACCTTAAGTGTAGTCAGTTGAAATGATGACGGTCTCGCTGACTGGATGCGAGCCTCTGTCTGACACTGAACTATCTCCTGTTCAAAGATCAATATAATCAATATCTGATCAGAATTCAGAAGTACAGTTTTAAAGTTACAGATGATACATGTAGGTTTGCAAAGAATATGGTATCAGTAGGCCTACACATGTAGCAAGAATTTAGTTAGTTGAGAAGATTTTTCATCCGTTAGGCTATGTGTGTTTTAAATGTTGATGTTGTTAATTTATTTTGGGGAAAAACCAAATGTGATTTTGCTTTTGAAGAACCATCGACTCCTTTGTATTAAAGCAATCACTGGGGGTGCCTTCCGGCTACAGCTCATGGTCATTCATTATTTTCCTCCACTGAAGAGCCACATGCCATGTGGCTATTCAAATTGGCCTGCCAATTAAATGATGTTTCTCCATCAAAGCACCCAAACTGCTTGACAATATGTTTTATTCTTTCATTAGTCTGTGTTTCTTTAAAATGATCCTTCAGCCAAAATCTTTTCCACATTTAGCTCTCAATTCGGCAATCATAGGGCCAGGATGTTGACTTTTCCTATAGGCCTAAACATCAAGCTATTTTATCTTCACAGCTCTAAAGGTCAGCACCCAATTTCATGGCACTGGTTACCCCAAAAGTCTGTGCTTGTTCCCTGAAAGCGCGTAATTCTACAGGTCAGAATTCCGGGGTAAGCGGTGCCATGAAATTGGGCCCTACATTTGTGTTTACAGTCAGTCTCAGACTAAGCTAGGCCTAGCTGCAATCTGAGATTATCGTAGCTCTCAGTCACATCCCCTTAGATGACCATCAGGAGGATCTAGGGTAACAATTATTGCAACAAAGCTAGCGTATGTTCAAGTATGTCAACCATGTTTTGCACGCATCTCAATGTGCCTCAGTCTTTTTGAAGTTGGCGCATAAACAGGAAAAAGAAGAAGTAGACAGTTTTGCCAGAGGCTATGACCAGATTGTTATTTCTCCACATGCTTCAGCAACGACATTTTATGCCAACACCATATTTCTTAAAACAAAAAATATTTTGATAAGTCTTGCATCCTGACCCTCACCTCAATTAGTTCTTGGTTCCTCTGTTTAGCCTGGCCCCAATGATGAGCCACCGATGCACTAAGTTCCTGAGTATCTCCAAGACGTAACTCTGTCTGCTTCAACAAGGCCTCACGACGTACTAATCTACATTGTGTATGACATTAGGTTTCAAATAGAAGAAAACAAAATGTAAGCGAGGGTGAATCATTCAACATTTACAAAAGGGTACTTGTGTTTGTGGGTAGGTGGGGGTACTCTAGTAATACCTACCTAGATCTTTGAGTATGAGGTTGAGTGAGCAGTGTATCTGAGCAGTGTATCTGAGCAGTGTATCTACATGTATCTGAGAGTATTTCAAACTTGTTGTCTTGGGTTTTCTTGAGTTGACCATGTTGTCTTGTGTGTCCTGAAAATTGTTGAGTTGTCTTATAAGTCTAGAACATGATTGGTAAACTGGTAAATGCAGATCTGAGATGATTACAATTACAACACAAGCGAAATAAGTCCTAGATCAGAGACAGAGCATGTATTATATTGGTAGACCCAGTACCTGGGGCGCAGTACTTGTTTTTTTGAAATTTTAACATCTGCGGTCGCTGTACTTGTTTTTTCGAAATTTTGACAAAATTTTGGAAAATTTTGAAAAAGTGGCAGAGATGTTTGTTATCTAAATTCTTATTCTGCAATGTAATAGTTATATAATAATAATAATTATTTAATTTAATATTATTAAAAAATATTAATGGAGAGCCAAATTTCCAAGTGAACCATTCCCTCTACATTTTGATCAATGAATCATAAATCTTTAGAGGTAAAAAAATAAGAGGTATTTTTTAATTTATTATTTATTATTTGCCTCTATAATTGATGATTTGACTGACTACTTCACTTCACTCTCACTCTAACAGTTTCAGTTCACTCCCTCAGTAAGTACAGAATCACTACATTGATTGATGATTGTCAGAACAGTAGGGTCGGTTTTAACTTAAAATTAATATTATTATCAGCTACGTTCTCACATTTCTTCATGCTTCTGATTCAGCTCAATTTCCTTTTGTAGCCATCGGTCCATCTTTAGCAATATCTTCTTGATTGCGACCAAAATTGTATTATTATCATGCATAACCATAACAACACACGCACAGAATTTATTTACAACTTAAATGATTGGCAACTCTTGAGGGCGGTATATTGGCAAATCGTTTGATTCTTTTTATTTTCTTGGAGAAAGTGCAGATGGCGTGCATAATATGTTATTTATCGCTCAAAGTATGCTTACACCATGGAGGAAGGAAAATACCTCCTCCATGCTTACACAAAGTATGCTTATGCTTACACATCAAAGTGTCCCATTTTGCATCACTGTACAATTTTTCAGAAATGTTTGGGTTGTCATTCGTAATTATTACTTTATACGACTTTTTTTAAAGACCGCTAAAGTTAAATAGCGCCACCATGCGTATATTTCCAGCCAATTTAACTTAAAGAAATAAAGGCAGACCAAGGGTTTTGTTGCCAAGTCGCAATCATCACTAGGAGTGCACCACCAATAATGCACCCCCTTAATTTAATACTCTGAATGAGAACTCTCCAAAAATACTGGAAATACTGTCTAGATGCTGAACAGGCTTTGACAAGTAGAAGAATAGATGTAGATGTAGAACACTCAAAATTCTGCAATCCTCTTAAAATCGAGGCAAAATATTTGGTGACAACTCAATTTATTTATTTATTTTTCAATATTTGGGAGATGAGCCAGTAAATTTTGAGCTATGCCCATCCAAAATGAAACATCCTTGAAAGAGAAAGCTGGCCAACTACGTCTTGGAAAATAGCCCTAAACTTGTTTGCCCCCAAAAAATTAAAAATTCAGGGCCTCAGGTGAACCCAAAATGCCCCAGGCTAAAAGTCAACAACCCAATGGTCACAAAATAGTTTTCAACAATCCCTGAAAGCAATGACCTTAACATCTTTGATTTACCAAAAAGTTCAGGGTTTTTCATTTCATTCATGAGGCTTGGCGCATTATTTTCTCATTATTTAGTGTGGTGCACTCTTAGACCTAGAGACAAATGGTACATACTAAACAATCCTAACATTTTATGGCAAAATATTTGACACTTAATTAATAACTTTTACAAGACAATGACCTCATAACATTTTGAATACGGAGCAATGTAATTTATTTCTTCCCATAAAAAATGATAATATTCACCGAGTTGACTTATGCTTATATTGTTTGTAACTTGAAATTCATAAAATGAAAATAAAATACTTTTTATTTTCTATGTAAATTACTTTGATTGCGGTGTTTATCTGCAAGTATCATCTGTTGATTCCAGTGTTTGAAACTGTTAAAAAAAGTCTTACTCCGCAGCAATTACACTGGGTGTGGCTTGGTGTGGTCCACATAAGTTAAACACCACCTGTCTAGATTTTCAATTTTCAGTGGACTTTCTGACGTTTTAACTTCTGTGCGTTGAACTGGTTAGTTTTATTCTTCACAGACTTGACTAGCATTGAAAGTTCAGCCCCTCTACTACTATGTGATGAGATCTTGCTCTGGGGTGTAGCTTTGGGCGTGGCGTTGGACACCGTCTTGGGTGTGACTGTAGAGTCCTTCATTGCAGTGTCCAATCTTCTCTGCTCTTCCTCCCGTTGAACCTGACGCTCGGCCAGGAGGGCCTCTGTTGCTTTGGTCTTCTTGAACTGCGGATCAGACGGATCCATTGCGTACAGGTGAGATGAGAACATGGCCTGAAAGCGACGATCCTTCACATCGATCTCAAAATCATCCTCGTACTTGGCAGTCTCTTCCTGTTGGAGTTTCTTCCTTTTCTTCCTCTTCAGCTTCTTGCCTTGGTTCTTCTCATTATCCATGATGGCCTTCAGGTTGAAGTGTTTCTTGCCGTCTTCATCATCCATGAACAGCAGTTCAAGCTCCGACTAAAAGATTAATTCAACAAGAATAACACGTATGAAACAAAACAGTTTAACAAGACAGTGCAAGATATTTTTAGGTGAAATTTTTCCAATTAAGGGACATTCAAACAAGCTTTTTAAGCGAAGATATTCTTGTAGAAGAGCGATACTAGAGAAATTGTTGGATTGGACTAATTTAACACCTTCATAAACTTCATGTATAAATAACTGAGCATTGAAATGCTTGTCTCCCCTATCCTCGGCGTGTTTTGGCCGAGCGGTTAAGAGCACCGAACTCAAGCTCTGGTGTTTCTGTTCAGCAGAGTGTGGGTTCGAGTCCCGGTCGTGACACTTGTGTCCCTGAGCAAGACACTTAACTATAATTGCTTCTCTCCACCCAGGGGTAAAATGGGTACCTGTGAGGGCAGAGATGGTTCTTGTGATTGATTTAGCCTAGTAGCGCATATATTGCAGCACAGGCTGTATACTCCCCAGGGAGCTGAGATGGTTTAAGGAATGAAATAAATGGCCCAGTGACCAGGGGTAATAATGTTCGAAGCGCTTTGAGACGCCCTTGGGTGTGATAAAGCGCGATATAAATCCATATTATTATTATTATGTAACAGACCGAGAGTGTCAGGGAAATCTCTGTCATGTCTCAATGAACATGGAAGTATTGTCATAGCTTCAAATCCCACACTGGACTTTCATCGCATGATAAAAAGATGTACAACTCTATGCATGATACATTATACATTATAGAATAATTCACTGGAAACAGAGGTCCCTGACAAAATGGTGCAGCGTTGAAAGCGTCCCCTACAGTTGGTGTTTGACCAGCCTTAACTGCCCCCCCTCCCAACTCTCTCTATGTAATTTATCATCTCAATGGCTGCACAGGGAAACACAATTTCCATCTGTCTCCTACCTGCTTCCGTTTGATCCTCTCTTGCTCTTCCTCATTGATCTCTGCCTCTTGTTTCTTGCCTTTCGTCTTCTTACTTTTCTTCTTGATACCTTGAAAGAAACAAGCAGCTTCTGTTTAAAAGACCGAGCTGCAAGCATTCTGCCAGGAATTCTTCTCATTCATGGAAGAAACATCAAAGGTCTGAGATTGCGTAACGGTCGAGATACCCAAGGAATGAACAATTCATTGGAACTTGATAGGTAAACAGTATCGATGCAACAGGATTGCAACTTGACTAACAAGGGAACACAAGCAAGTGGTAAGTGGCTCAGCTTAAGTTGTTCCTCTTGCACGGTTGGTGTCTCAAGAAAGATACAAAGGGCTAGGAGGAAGACTAAGACTGGCACTTACCTTCAACCCCATCTTCTCTCAATGCATCTTTGAAGAATGAATCATTAAGGTCTACTCCAGGAGGCAGTTCATCATCACTAAAGGCATCATCGGAGTGCTCCTTAGCTTCATTCAACTGCTGAAAAACCAAGTATAAGAAATAGAGCTTCACACTACATGTGGTAGTTAAAATTCTTCCTTCTGCAAAGGACGTATATATTCTTGTTTTTATCTCAACAATGTGCAAACTTTTCTGACCTGTTTCTTCAGCCCCTTTTGTTTCTTTTTCTTCTCCTTCTTCTTCTCAAGGAAATTCTCCCAAGGCGTGGACTCCGAGAGCTTTTCAGATTTCTTCTTGACAAGTTCCTCAGTTGCATCTTTTAAGCCTGTTGTTGCACAAAACAAACAATTCTAATTCCACTAACATTCACTTTTTGTGCAATTACCATAAACAATATATTTGTATTCCAGTTTTGTTCTTGTTCTTTTCTGCCTAAAAATATATAAAACAATGAAAAATGTTTGCCGAGGGACTGGCACGTAAGGCAAGTGGTTTCAATCTTTTGTAACATCAAAATAATTATATCTCATATGGTTCCACATCATTTGCATGGCTATGCTAATTACCTGAACAAGTTCAATCTAGTGTGCACCTTATTTGTATGGATATGCTAACAATCTTACCAGGTTCCCAAGTGATCTCCATCTCCATTTGTTTATCCCTATTTGTCTGCTGCTGACCCTTGTCTACCTCTTTCAGGAGGGCCCGATATTTGGCAATCTGCTGATCTTCACTTACGGGCGTTTTGACGTGCTCTTTTGTGTCCCGGGTTTGTTCTTGTTCTTTACTTTCCTCAAAATCGAACTCCCACTGATCTGCGAGGTCACATTGCAAGGGAAACACAAGACAAGGATTTGGGGGTTAGTTTGGTTCAGACTTTCATCAAGCTGTGTACAACTTAAGTCCGGTTCCTGCCACAAGTAAACCGGGTCAGGCCCTTCAGACCCTTTGCAATAAAATAATACAATCAGTGTTCCAGATCTTCAATAGGTTTACAAGGCATCCAGGAACATATTTTCCCCGTATTCTGTTGTTATCTGCATCTAAGACATTTACTGGGACTGCATCTTACATATTTACTGGAAATCTTGCACTGAAAGTTCTTCAGGTCGAACGTTGTCAAAGGCCCAGTGTGAGAAGTGATAACTTTTGCCAATCTTTGTGTCAACCTTGCTTCAGCAGACAAAGGCCACGTAAAATCACCCAACGGACAAGGCAATGTGTTGTCAGGGTGGATTTTACACAGAGCTAAGATTGATCTCAAGATGTATATCAATCATAATTGCTAAGCAAAGTGTGATGTCACAATACATATCGCTATAGTGATATTGACAACTCATCTTAGGATGAATCTTAGTGTTTTGTGAAATCAAGCCCTTGTCATCCCCTATCATGCCACTCCCACCCTCTTACCAGCCTCTTCATCGTTGTCATCGCTGGAGGATGCCAAGAAGGCACTGACGTCCATCTCCTCAATGGTCTTCTTCTTGAAGGCCTCGGCTGTCTTGACTGTCCTGTGATGGTTAGTCTCGTCCCATGTCAGCTCCACCCTGGACTGATGCAACGCCGTGGTGCGGAACTCCATGGGTTTGTACAGGGAGGCATCCGGCATGTCTGTGGCAACATCCTTTGGCTCCTTCTCAAAGGTCACATCATCTGGAATAAATCTTCAGTCCAAGACAACAACATAGACAACATTGAGAAATTGAAATTACAATGCTGCGCCTAACTGTTCTTATTGTCATTGAAAGATAACTGACGAAAAAAATAATTATGCAAAATTATTGCATTGGTTTACTTCTCTTCTCACAGCAAAATAACACACACTAACCCCCCCCCCCCCCCAACACACACACAAAATGGTGCCATGATAAAAGGCTGTTTCTTTGATTATGATGGGTATTATAATCATAATGGCAAACAGGGGGCTCCAATCAATTATGGCTAATGCATGATTGCTTACCTGAGGTCTAGTCTGGTCGAGCTACTCTGGTACTCCATTCCATCGCAGTGCTCGTACACTGTAGAGGCCGTTGCCACACTGTCACACTCAATCACAGCAAAGTAGTACCTTAGCCTGAAAAATAACCAATGCATTCATTTCAAATAACCAATAAATTCATTTCAAGGATTGAAAAACGATACAACAAAATCCCCACTTGTTTCCTCAAACAACAAAATCCTCACTTTGTTTGTCCTCAAACGTTGCGGCCTTCACAACAAATGAGGATTCAATTTGTGACTTAATTGAAAGTGTGGCTCTAATTCACAAAGCACAACGATTTTGCTTTAAGTTGAGTTTGCAGTATCACCATAGTGATTTGTATTGTGACATGACACTTTGCTTAGCAGTTAAGCTTGATACACACCTTAAGATCAATCTTAGCTCTTTATGAAATCGAGCCCTGCATCCAGAAAGAAACCCATTTTGTTCAGAAGACCTCCAAAGATGATTTCTCCACTACTTTGTACAAACTATAGGCTATCAATTAAAAAAAAAAAAATTCTATTTAATTACCAGGCTGATCATAATGATTTAATTTCAACCCATACTCACCTCTGCAACTGATATTTCCTGAGCTTCATTTGCAGCTGATGATCATTGTCCTCTACAAAGGCATTCGTATCTCCGATCTCCGTCTCTGTAAGCTGTAACGGACCCTTAGCATCTTCTTCTCTCATCTTTTGCACACCATAGTCAGATGGACATACCTTGAAAAAAGGGATTACATGGCGACTTGAAATTTCATTCTTGAAGGGTAAGCCCCTTTTCTCCATTAAAAAAAAGCTCCGAGAGTTTGGGCGTTAGTATTCAAACATGACAATAAGCAGTTGCATAACCAGAGGCTCCCCCCCCCCCCCCCAACTGCTCAGGACCCTTGGCCCCCCAAAAAAATAAAAATAAATTAATAAAAACCACACAAACCAACCCATAAATGAAGGGTTTGATACATTAAATAGCCCCCCCCCACCCCCATCATGTTTTCCCCCCGCGTGCCATTCCACCCTCCCCCAAATGAAAATGTCTGGTCATGCAACTGACAATAAGTTTCACCACTGTACCTTGACTGAGTGCACCACACCCCCGGTAGGCTTAAAGGAGTTAAACAACACAAGCAGATCATTGGCAGTCACTCGATCCCAATCCATGTTACACAGGGCCAAGCGTGAAGACTCATCGCTACTCCTTGGGGCGTCTTTGTCCAGCTCTCCCCACTTGATTTCCGCCTCACTGCCCTCCCCGTCGCTGCCGCTGCTTCCGTAGTCTGAGTCTGAGTCCGAGTCTGAGGAGCTGTCTCGGTTGCCTTGACCTCTGGCACGATCCATGGCTCGGGGGAGTGAGTAATCTCTCCGATTGCTCGGTAGGGGTCCAGAAGGACCATCATTGTCCGAGTCACTGGTATCTTTATCATGATCACTGCTATCTCCTGAAAGGTAAAATTTGTAATTTTCTTCTTAGCTTTGCAACAAATCAGACAGAAAAACAATTGCTTTTTGATGATATTTTAACTAATGCTAGGAAACAATGCCACATCTCAATTCCACTTTAGCATTCATTACGACCAAAATCATCTTCGTATCACTATTTGGCCGGGTAAATCAGAAACACTTTTCAATCATAACGTATGAAAAAGAGGCCGAGGGATTTGACATCGTTTCCTTGTGTATTTGTTCTCATAGTCAAAGCAAAGCATACCAGCAGCAGCACCTGCAGCAGCACCTGCAGCAGCACCTGCAGCAGGTTGTCTTGAAGACTTTGCCTTCCTTTCCTTAGGAGTCACTCCTTCATTGTTTCTCTTCTTCTTCCTCTGCATTAGTTCCTCCTTAAGTCTTTGTTTACCAGACAGTCTTTTCTTTGATTTCAGCAAACTCTCTTGGACATCAGGTTCATCCTCTGATGGTGGGTCCGCATCTTTCCCATCTTCTCCACCCTCCTCATCCTCAGAGTCAGAGGAGCTTGACAAATCATAAAACCTCCGCAAGTTCTCGTCCGAAGTCAGTTGAACGGGCCGCCCTCTCTTGTCCACGCTGTATTTGAGTTTGAAGCTTTTGTCCTTGAACATGCCATGGAAGCGCTCGTCTATTTTTACCTTGCGGACGTTTTGGGAGATCTTCCTAAATCGAGGGTCATGTGTAATCACGGAAAAGCGATCATCTGTTTCTGTATCCATTGTCTGTTCTGCCCTGCATGTACAAATACAAAAATTGTAAAATAAGTAATAACAATTAACAACAATAACATTATGTTTACCTCCATGGTTTAAATTAACATCAATCGTTTTAATAACTTAAACTACACACACTGACACCCCTGACACAGATCACCAAAACATCTAAACCAATGCTCAAATTAAGTTCCCCAAAAAACATTTATAAAAAGACTAGTGTCGAAATTAGAGGTATGATACTGATGATATTGATAGTGATACTGAGTTATAGTTTAGACAATCATTTCTACCACCATGATCAACATCAAACACTGTATTTCACAACTTAACACCGACTCAGTCAGTGACTGTCAACATGGAGGTCTACCTCCATGCTGTCAACAACTGAGCTGAGGGTCCGTCCCACAGTCAGTAATCACAGTATCACTCAATCAGTGATCCAATAGGATTAAACCATGAACAAAACAAGATGAATTTAATGTACTTACATTTTACTATGGTCTTACGCTTTTCTTATTGTTGACTAATATTAATAACGATAAATTATCAGTAAATACGGAACCCAGTTCACTAAAAAACACCGCAATCCAGATGTGTGGAAAACGTGCCAATATTTCACACAGTTAATAGTAAACAGCGCCCTCTTTTATGATATACGAATCGATCGCTTCAATCAATAGACTGGCAAAAGTCGACTGCTGTTGAGTACTGGTAAAAGATAGTGGATTATAAATCGGCATATATTGCATAAAAAGCAAACATCTTTTATTGTTACCTTGGTAAAGCAATACAAAACACTAAAACATGCAATTAAATCATTAATAAAACAAAACAAATGAAGAAAAAAACAATAATTGTGTAACCGTTATTTTAACC
Source organism: Leptasterias polaris (assembly GCA_037783415.1). Classification (NCBI taxonomy): domain Eukaryota; kingdom Metazoa; phylum Echinodermata; class Asteroidea; order Forcipulatida; family Asteriidae; genus Leptasterias; species Leptasterias polaris. Next base: position 125,216 of record JAZGTN010000045.1, read on the forward strand.
ATTTTCTTGTGAACACATTTCAACCACCCTTTGAAATTATGTTGTAGCCGAAACCCTAACCACAACCCTAACCCTAACCCTAATCATAACCCTAACCCTAACCCTTACTCTAACCTTAACCCTGACCCTAACCCTAACCCAACCCTAAGCCTAACCCTAACCCTCTAACGCTAAACCCTAACCATAACCATAACCATAACCCTAACCATAACCCCTAACCCTAACCCCTAACCCCTAACCCCTAACCCTAACCCTAAACCCTAAACCCTAACCCTAAACCCTAGCCCTAACCCTAACCCTAACTCTAACCCTAGCCCTAACCCTAACATCCAAACCCCGGGCCCTAACCCTAACCCTAACCCTACACCACACCTTTAGGCCTATTATATGTGATCAAAAGTCGCGGTTTACTAACCTTTTTCGGAAATAACCAATAACATTATTCAAAACCTTCCTATATTGGTCGCCGTTATTGTACAGTGCGAGTCAACAAAAACTATACACTTTTAAAATTGCCCATTGTTTGATTGTGTAGTAGCAATATGGATAATATATTTTCATATGAACTTGTAAAGTCACTCTTTCGATCTTCTGATGGCCTAAACCCTTCTATAGACCCGTGACATCACTTATAAAGCTAATTAATTATTATTAGCAATAAGTTCGCATATCTTACCACTCAACCTTAAAGTCACAGATAAAAAGTAAAAATAAGTGCATTCGAGACGGTGCCGATGATATGAAAGCGTTAAAGAAATATTGGGGGAAGTTCATTAAATTGTCATAATTATGACTACAAACTTACATCTCACGTTTATGACTAGTCAGTATAAATCATGATTATGACTTATGCTATATCAGAATAATGAAATTTAGGTCATTATAAATTACAAATTAGGAGATATAAGTCATAATTATGAATTGTACTAATTAGTCACAATCAGGAAATATATTAAGTCAAAATTATGACTTTCTTTTATATTTTATTAATATCCCTTTAATAATGCTTCCTCCGTATACTGACTTTTGTTACAGAAAAGTATTGCTAATTAGCCTATCATATTTAGTCTAGGCCTATATTGAGTGGCACAAATGCCTGTTTTCTCCTCTTTTTCTTAATTTCTCATCATTTTCAGTCTATGTTCGCAAACTAATCAAAGTGCAGGATATTTCTCGATAAGTAATTAGTTTACAGGTTTATATTTCTTTCCATGCTGGCAATAAGCTGGTGCTTGGGTTGGCCTCCGCAGGCAGTACGACCAACCCAACCAAAAGCTCATGCCTTTTGATGCTGTAGTTTTGTTCCAAGCTAACAGTTAAGTTAATTGATTCCCACCTTTTATTTCGTGAGAGATCAGAGTTGCCTATGCGGGGGGCGGGCATGATTGTTGTCAAAATGCTTGCATACCTACCTCAGCACGATGCGCGTCCACAATTTCTGCCATTTTGGGAGTCAATTCCTTTTAATTTGTTTAGTACATTTTGACTCCCAAAATGGCAGGCAGTATAGGCTCGTGTAAGTCATAGAGTCATGTTTTTTTACGAGACCTCTATCATGGTGCAACCATTTTGATTCTTTCTCATTCAAAGCAATGTAACCAAACCGAGGCTGACGGGCAAATAGTCTGGTTCCTTTTTGTACAATGAATATTAACATCCATACTGTCGTTGGATATAGGGAGCATGACCAAGACGCCTGGTTGAATGATAAAGGCGATCGCTGCGCATTGTGCAAGAGGGTCATTACTAGTTTTAAAAGGTTACAAGAAAAAAAAAAGTACAGGAAATGACTATCTGTCTAAAATTGAATTCATAATATTATAGTTTTAATTCGATTGCCTGAGAGTCAAAAATAAGCACAATGGTGTATGAACGGCCCGTGTCAATTAATCCACAAATTATAACCAGCTTTTCGTTGTTTTAGGACAACCTTAAATCATGGAGGTAGAAATAGCTATTTCTACCTCCATGCTTAAATGATGAAGTTACAGGGATGTGATAATTAAACTGTTAAAAATTATACACAATGCATTTTAACTTCGTTCGGTCTGCCGACTTCATAAGTTGATTGATTGGTCAACAAACGACGGCCATCTCAGAAAAATTACATAAAAAACAAAATAAAATTACATAAACAAAATAAAATTAATAATTTACATTGTGTAACATTTTTCATCCAGGTGCTCCAACTTCTGAGAAAAGAATAGAAAAACAATCAATTGAGTAGACGTTCTACGCTCACTGACCGGAAACTTTTTAACATAACAAAAGAGGATTAAAAAACCATATCAAAAAAATGATAAGTAAGGAAAATGATAACAGATCGGCACAATGCAAGAGCTGGCCAACAATTGAATGCGCCCTCTCGCTAAATGGATTAACCAAGCCACTAAAAGCGGTCAGCCGACTGTGGCGACAGAACGGCGCTCCATTATGTTTTTTCCCCTGGATCCAGTTTTAGTTTACAACACACTACAACAATCCAAAATGGCTACAGTGTGCACGTAACCTGGAGCTCAGTACATGAGGAAGTTACTTGGATTTTTACTCAATTTGTTCGCCGTTGCGGCGATGTTAGTCGTACATTGTGACGGAATTGGAGCGGTGAAACCCCCCTGACTCAATTCGCATGCTGTAACCGACTGGTTAGAGCTCTGACGATGCCGCAACCACCAAAGGAAAAACGGTAGGTACTTTTTTTGGGGCCGTGAGTGCAGTGGACATTTTACATTCTTGCATCCCAGCCCAACCGCACGGACGGGTAGACACGCACAAACACACGGTAGTGTTTACATCATACTCTACACTTCAATAGTATGTACCGGTACCTGCATTCTCCTCGCAGGCGGTACGGACGGTGCGGTCGGTCTTACGAAATAGTCTTACACGGCATAATAAAGGTTACGTAATACTGTCTGGGATGTGCCGTAGTGTATTGGTATAGTCTATTTTAAGGTTGTGTGTCTGGCACTCCAGTAATCAATTAATAACTTTAAATTTCCTCACAGAGGTTCCCTTTCCTTTTATTATTTACTGAGGAAAAACCACCTAAACCCTTCCTTACAACATTCAACTAGGCCATCACATAATAGATAGTTTTGAGCATGGAGGTACAAATCAAACGGGTTAATGAAATTATATTGTGGAAAATAGGTCATGTCCAAATTGATGGTTTCAGTGGTGGCTATGGCTGGGTCACTAAAAAGGGCAAATTTTTCATTCTCATTACTGCAGTCCATAAAGAAAGTCCTTTCTGTATGCTGCAGCTATACAGCCATAGTTGAAGTCGATTGATTCGGACGCGGCTATAGTTACTGTATTTGCCTTTATATTCGGGGTTGATTTGAAATTGAGGCTGCTATAAACCTGCCTCCCCTTCCTATGTACCTAATCTGCACTGCATAAATGGTCTGATCGTTGGTGATACTATAGTTTTAATTTAGCCCCTTAAATAGTACCAATTACAAGTCTGGACTTCCTTGGTACTTTACCCTACTGCTTATAATGTGGCCCACAAACAACAATACATTTTCAAGTAAATATGGGTTTTTTTCCTGCCTAAATTTTGCCCCAAATTCTTCTATAAAAGTTTGTAATTTATTGTGAACAAAAAACAAAGGTTCTTAATTGTTGTTGTATAGAGAATCTTCAGCCAGATTCTGAATGCATTCTAACCACATCTGTTTGGAAGTCACTTAGTTTTCCATGTGCAACAATTTTTTATTTTTATATATTTTTTTCATGATGGCTGTTTTAAGATTGACTATGTTAGTGCTTGTCAGTGGAAACTAGTACATCATCCCTTTGGGGGTTGGGACACATTTCCATTTTGTCTAGCTCTACTATCAACAGACTAGAGCTGCTCTCAGGCTACTACTACCCGAGAATGGCGGATTTCTTGCACCTTGGAAATTTTGTGCTTTCATGAAGTGATTGATTGTGGCAAACAAGTTTTTGACATTACATGCAAACAACTGGCCTTTTTACTTGTATTAAAAAGCATGAATTATAGTTGAAATATGTAATTGATATAAGATTAAGATAAGATAATAATTTATTCAGCCAATGTTTAAAAATTTAAAAACCATAGCGTTGGAAATTGTTGTGAACCTCAAGCTCTCTAAAAAATAGTTAAACCTAAACAAAAAAATTAAGGGAACCTACATTAGCAGAAATAAACTGACACAAAACAAACAAAAATCAGATCCCATTAAAAACACAAACTGTAAACCACTTACTACATGTAAAATAAATGCTTCAGACAACAGATAGATGGAAGGAATTGGAAATATTCACAATATGTAGTTGGCATTTCTGTCACACTTTCCTTCTGCAAGGCCTGGCTCATACTTTATGCGAAAGCTAATCAAAGCAAATTTGTGTGATACAATTTTATTTTTTTATTTTTTTTATGAGATATCGCCTAACTCACAAGGCCACGGACGGCCACTCAAGGTGAGGGCTACACATAACTGATTTGGGCTATCAACCCAAATCAATTGACACCAGGGGCAAGTTGCCTCCTACTCCTGGGGCTGAAACAGGGTTACCCCCTTCACAGTCCTTAAGGATGTAGGCATGGGTATCATCCACTAGGAGCCTGTCTGGTAGAGCAGAATGCACTACCTTCCCAACTTTTTCGAAGCAATTATGGTTAAGTGCCTTGCTCAAGGGCACAAGTGTCATGACCGGGTATCGAACCCACACTCTGCTGCTGAAAACACCAGAGCTTAGGTCCGGTGACCTAGACCGCTCGGCCACGACACGCCACAAGCCATTATGCAAATAAGATGAGTTTCAAGAAATTATAAATCACCTTACATGATATTTGGTTAGGAAAATACCCTTGTGTGTTAATAGGCCTAAATGTTCACTGTATAACGTTAATAGGCCTAAATGTTCACTGTATAACAGCAATAAAAAAGACTTGAGTTTTTAAAGAAGGTAATTTTGAAAGGCCAAATATTTAAGAAAGAGAGCATTCTAACATTATGTGTTTTCAGAGGTTGGAACTTAGTCCGACCCCAGTTCTGGCTATAAGCCTCTATAATAATTGGTCCCACCTTCTTCTAAAGCCTTACCACTCCCACCACCACCCAACCCAACCCTTCCCACTGCTGTCCAGCCCCTTCCTTCTTTGCACATCCCTGAAATCTCACTACCATGTTCGGCAATTAGGTGGCCAGTGAACTTCACAAAATCATTATTTGTATCACAGGGCTTGAATAATTTGGCAATGCTTGAGGTCACACTGTGTCAGGAATGTCATTACTACTCTCCACATGCTTTATAACACAGGAAAGGCTCAGAAGAAAACATGTTAAGCTCCACAAGTAATTCTGAAATGAAAATTCATATTAAATTCTTTTCAGATGGAGCTAGGTAGTGTATGTTACATGTAGCTGGATGTCGTTTCGTTGTGGCAAAATGAAATAAGAAATATATTAATGGAAAATGTTCACATTTTCAGTATAGTAAGTACTGGTGGTAGGCCTTTTAAGTTTATGAATTGCATGATTATAATCGACCATGTTTTATACCTTTAAAGTAACTGTGTACTTTTCAGTTTTGACTTTTAATGAATGATTTTGTAGGCTTTTTGATGTAGATGAGATGTGTTTGTTACATGTAGTAGTTTTTCTTAGATCATAACATCAGGAAAGAAACATCAACAAGGCCCTTAATAATATAGTTTTCATTTATAGACCTTCTATAGATAGAAATGTAATTCCAGACCCTGTACACTTTGAATATGCACACTTTGTCTAGAAAAACATCTCTCTAAGTTACATTACCAGCTCTGCATATTCAGTTTCTGTTGTATTGATTTACATGTATATTCATCACGCCATTGTTTAATTATACTTATTAATAGTTTTAATACAATCTTAATTCTAATTGTAATGTTTTACTCCAGACTTTTCATATTGTTACTGTTCATGTAATTCTGCTGCTGGCGGCGATTTGAATAGTTTTTTAATAAACCATTGAAAAAAAAACAAAAAAAAACAAAAAAACCAAGATACCATTAATAGTCATCAGTACTAATTGATGAGATTCAGACATGTTTGATACTTAAAATTTAAAAAACTTCAATATCTCTAGCAATGTGCTAACACAGCTGAACCTTTTTGAAAGACCTTTTCCCAGAGGAAATGCATTTGCCTTAATTTATTGTCCTGTCCATTACTTACATGAATGACACATGTTCTAGGCATCCTTGATATATATTTATTATGGATGTTAATAATGAGTTTCTATGGAGTTTGACCAGTGTTTAATGTCATGCATGCTGTAAGCACAGAATTCTTCTTATTAAATTTGTAATCATTCAGCAAACCAAGCTTACAATGAATGCTTCTTGGGCTGCATACGTGTATTACTTCCACACATTCTCTCACTCCTTCTCATGTTATTGAATCAGATTCATATTCTCAATTATGTTTAATCACTTAGTCAGCAGAATGCTTGAAAATATGTTGAAATAAGGGGATTAAGGTAAAACAGTATTTACAATAAGCAATTGCCAACCTTACAACAAAAAACACGAAATTGAATAAAAAACTTTATTGAAGAGATGATACTCTCACTTGATTAAACCACCTAATTTATTAAACCACCTAATTTGCAAGAAACAAGTAACCTGCAGGTAATAATATGAAATTTAAAAAAGATTATGAAGTGGAAGTTTGTTTATGATGGGTTCAGGCTGGTTCAGGTTTCACCTGTAGTGCACCTGTGCCAACACTTCATGTGATTTATCAGTCCTGGAAAAATGTGCAAACACTGATAAAGTATTTACAACTGCTCTTATGGTGTAAATCAGTAATGTTTGATTGTGTACAGTTACATGTAGTGTACACCCATGCACCTCAGTTAAAATTGTGTCCCTTCTGCTTCGTTATTTAGATAAAAAGCAGGGTCATTTTGTGATGTGTGTCATTTGATTGAAATGTGATAAACTCAACCAGTAGGGCTCGTCGGTGACCTTTGTGCCATTTACCATAAAGTGGTGGTACATTGGCCTCACATATGAGCTCACATACATGTAGAATACCTTGCATATTGCAGTGTACATAAAAGTATGCAATTGAAAAAAATTCCGTTCATACTTCAAAATAAATGTGCATGTAGGCCCTATTTTTGATTTTAAAACAAAATAATGGACTAATCTTAATCTACAGGGTCACACCAATTGTCCTGAGAAATACATGTATGTCCCCAAAACCTTCCATGCGAGAGAACATCTTGTTCCTCAACACTCCACTTTGAATGGTTTGCCAAATCAATATGCAGTTAACACTTTGACTGCTGCAAATGTTTACACGGTCCCTCCCCATGGTGCTGCAGATGTTTTACAAAACTACAAAAAAACTTCATGTTTTAGTTTTACACTGTCCCTCCCCACGATTCTGCAGGTTTTATTTGGAGAACTACATCAAAGATTTATAAATAAAAACATTCAAATAAATGACACTGTTGCTTTTATTTTCTATTACACCCCATATCTTTTTTGGAGTGGTATACATCGTAGCAAGGGGTCTGGTGAAGTGGAATTTTACACTGTTACTAAAAAATGTTAGCAGAAGTTTACCGCGTCTGCAAATCACCGTCATCATCGGACGATTCCTGTCGATCAAATTCACTTTCAACGTCACTGGCATTACTTTCAGACTCTATATTATCAGAATGATCATTTCCATCAAACTCACTTACTTCAGAGTCACCATCTGCGAATATTTCAACAACAGCTCTGCTACACTCACTAACCACTTCACGCGTTTCCTGGGCGCCGCCATTTTTTAACTCCGAAAGTATAAACTTCCGGGTTACGTTACCACCGCTGGTGCCCAGGCCCGATGAGTAAAACCATCGAAAACAACTCCATTGGTTCCCCTAACGTATGTCAATACGTTTTATACATGAAAAGCATTTCAATCCTTGATCTACAGAGGGCAGTACAACGTTATACAACCAGCCCGAGTCAGCCCGAGTATTCTCGGGCTCAGCACCAGCTGGGGGGTAAGTCTATCCCGAGAATACTCGGGCTCAGCAGTCAAAGTGTTAAAAGGCACTTTTAATGACCCTGCACAAGACAAACATGGTATTTTTTGCAATTCAGAGGGACACGTTTACATACAAGTTAAAAGCAATTCATGTGAGCTTTCAGAACCCCTCTAAAGTTAGGAGTAATAACACTAAAAAGTTGTCTACCTATTTCCCCGTTGAAAAGGTGTTTCACCTGCAAAGTGTACACAACCAAAATACTCTGGGACAGTTTCTACTTCTCGGAAATATGTACATAGCACATGAAATTTTCCCTTATAATGCAAATCAATTATCCACTCTTATACACAGCGGAGTTAAACTTTTCATTTTAAGGTTTGTTTGTTGCTCTCATGTGCTGTTGTCCCCATGATTTATTTCCCTCATCGTTTTCCCTGATCATTGTAAAACATTGGGGAAAGTATTTGTACATGGAGGGAGACTGCTGCCTGGTACATGCACTGGCTCTATACTCAGGGGTGCATAATACACACTTGGTGTCAATCAATAACTACTAGTACACAGGCCTACAACAGCAGGTCTGGTACTTGTAGAGTTTAAACTCTCCACAATCATAAACTTACATGGCCTAGATATAGTGTCTCTGAAAATAAAGAATTTACTCCAAATGTGTTTGTGTTTTTTGTTTTGCCTCCAATATGCAATCAACAAAATTTGACATTTCTAAAAAAAAATATATATATATAAAAAAAGTTAACAAACAAAAACAAAACATTATAACAAGAAATAGGTATCTGGATGTTACTGATACATTGACTACTGATTTAAATTAATGAACATCAGTAACATCACATTCTTCATCACAGACTTTAAAAGCAGAAACTTGCATTATGCTTGTTAAAGTTGTATAACCCATGTTATTGTAAAGAAAGTCCTGATTCCAAAGCGCCTGCTGTCCTGAGGTACACCATACACACACCACTGTTTGGAACTTGCAGTGGGAATACACAATATTATATACTTGAGCCTGTGGGAGCTTGTACACTACACATGTTTCATAATCCTAGGAATTGCTTCCAGCACCTTTCCCTCTCAAGTTTCAGTAACCAGAACCAGAACCGAATCATGACATCCTGCTCAAATCCCCTTAGCCCACAAGTAAAGTCACTCTGTTGTGTACCTTTTACACTTAAATAGTATGTGTACTTCACCGTTTTGGCTATACAACAATGGGACTACATGTACCAAGTGAATTTCTATTTTGTGAATTTCTATTTTGTGAATTTCTATTTTGCCAATTTTCATTGAATTTAAGTTTACACCACACTACTGCAGGGTGGTTTTTCCCTGGTGTTTGAAAGCAGGCGAGTTGGTAAAATTGTTTGTTGATGTAGCTTTAAAAAAAGCTGTGGCAAAGGGGAATATAAGCGAGGATATAGTGCCTTTTGGGGTGCACAATAAGGCGTACACAGTGATTAGCTGCTTGAACGGCGGCTGTGGTACTGACATCAATTCAAAACACACAATTGCAAAGCAAATCTCTGTATTTTACAACTTAATCTCCTTTTTTATAATAAGATAGTTCCTCATTTTGAACTTGTGTTTTTTTAGAAGCTTGTCACAGTGAAATTATATGATAGTTCCCCTCTCTAAACACTCTCTAAAATGAGTTTTTCTAGTGTGTCATGGCCGAGTCGTCTAAAGTTCTCGTGGTTAAGTCATGGAGGTATGGGTTCCCATCCTGGTTATGACACTTGTGTCCTTGAGCAAGATGCTTTACTATAATTGCTTCTCTTCACCCAGGGGTATAAATGGGTACCTGGGAGGGTAGAGGTTGATGTTGTGTTTAAAGAAGCTTTCTGAGTTTCTTTGGCCTGTATACTCCCCAGGGAGCTTAGAAAGATACCAGGAAATGATCAGGAACTAGTAGGGTACTGTTATAAATGTGAAAGCGCATTGATACGTTATTGGGTCATTCCATGCCAACTCACCTAGGGTCGACCGTGACCGACTCAGATTTTTTTCTTAATTTTTTAAAAGAATCCTCTATAGGTGTTATGAACACACGCACATTTTTTTTTGCCAAATCTTTTTGGTTTTTAAGATACCACCCCTTCAACAATGTAGCCCTGCCCATTTTTTCACCCAAAATATTGCATCAGTGAGTTTGGGGCAATTTCAGAGGCCCATATCTCAAAATCAAGATAAGATATACCCCTGATAATTAATATTTATGATGACTGGTGCCCAAATTATCAAAATCTACTGTCACAATGGGTATACAAAATTTACTTTTTGTGTAATGGGTCCCCAAAAACCTAAAATTGTACTGACGTGAGGGACTTTTTGTAAATTTTGAACCCCCCTTGTGCCCACATAAAATGTCAGTTTGCTTTTATATGACACATGGGTAATGTCTAGGTACATATGAGTGCCCCCAAGCAAGGAAAGACCAATCACAGATTCACTGGGTGTTTGGCAGGGGTGGAAATATGGGCCCAGTGTTGAAAACGTCCAAAATATCCCTTCATTCTATTGGTTTTTTGGAGGCGTGGCAAATTACTCAAGGACTTGACAATTTTTTATCTGCAAACACTGTATCTGGGCTCTGTCTGTAAGAAAATTCATCTTGGCCTTTTGAATTCTTCATGGTTAAATAAAATATTTTGTAAGATGCGTATTTTGCATTATTTGTAGTACATACAGCATATTGTGGGGCCTTTAGTGAGAATTTACTATACCACTGAATGTCTCTAGGATACTATTGTTTATGCCACCAATGTCCTTATTACCCCAAACCAGAGTGTATTGGACTTTTAATTGGCCTCTTTAACATATATGCACATACATGTACGTACATTTATGTGTACGTACATGTACAAAAATGTACGTACACAACTATCATCGAGGTAGTTGTTATTCCTACACCAAACAATTTCTAAATTCTGTCTGATCAATCTGGATGGGCTGCGCACATGTCCAACACAACTAAAAACTACTCTCTACTCCTCCAGTGTCTTGCAGTATGAGTGTCATCTGATGTAAAACTACATAATACTAATATAGTAAATACATTGGATGCCTATGAGTATACTCACAAGGTGAAATCTCGACTAGCCATACTCATGTTGGCACACAAGCTTACGTGCACGCAATCAATATACATACGCACTCAATATAAAATCTTTAGTATACACAAAGGTTAGCTGCAAAGTGCCCCAGGTGTCCTATATTTGTTAGTATAGGACTCCTATATTAACTTTTGGAGTGTAGGAACAGTATAAATGGTAAAATAAAGTGTGACACATTGTGTTCCACCAATTAAATAACAAAAAATATACGTGTATGTTGGAACAACACTCATTTACAAGTATGTATGAAGACTAGCAGTGTTTATAAAAATACATTGCCTCCATATACCTTTACTTTCAATAAATTCACATAGTAGCATTACACTACTGTAGGTTTAACCATGGTTCAACACAAACTGCAAAATTTTATAGAATCAAAAGCAGCTTTAAAATTTGAGCAAAACAATTATCTTTGACTTTTTTTTTTTTTTTTTCAATGTTGGAGAATTCTTTTAAATTGCTGAAGGTCAATGTAAAAGCTGCCCAAACACTTGGTAGGGATATGAGAGAGCAATTCATATCAGCACTGACAACAATATTGAAGGACCTGTGAATGTGAGACATTGCACATAATCTCAAATAATATTACTTCTCACAAGTTTTGTGTTCTTTTAATGCATCTTTGTATTGTCTTTTATTAGACTTCAAGAACTTGTTTACAACCTTTTCATGATAAACATGATAAAGGCATGTATTACTTGTAGAAATTTGCACTGGGCACCTCAACTGAAAAAAGTTTCTTGTTCTCCACAGTCAATTCAGTTGTTTAAAATTCCAGTTACTGTTTCTTTGTGGCCATTCTCAATCAAGGCTTATGTAGCTGACCATAATATGCATAGTATCACAATTGACACTATGAGGTCGTTCACACGCCGTACTAAAGTTGGTCTAAAGTAGGTCTAACTCAACTTAGACCGGTTCGGGTTCAACTCTGTTGCGTCTGAACGCAAAAAAAGTTAGACCGGATCAGGTCTAAACCCCAAAACTTAGACCGTCCAGCGGGGCGGTCTAAGTCTAAACCGGTTCGGGTTTATCTTTTAACACGGCGTGTGGACAGAATGACATCCGGTTTTAAGTCCTCCACGGTGACTGTTGACCTGAAAGACGTCTTACGTACGCCTCAACGAACACGTGTCAAAATGAGAGAAAGCGTGGTCTTTTGTTCGGGGGTTATTTCCATCTTGCTCACCTGTAATTTAGGTTCGTTTTCACAAAAATCTCTCTGAATACGATCCTGTATAAATTTGTAATAACGCTACATTTTCAGCCATGTCAGTTGGTTCCTGCTTGAAAAACAACACGTCAACAAACGTAGTGACCGGACGGTAAATTGGAGTAGCCTATCCAGAATTTTACATCACAAAAAATGCGTCAAACTCCAGACATCAATATACCAACACGTCACGTGCACGTCTAAAGTCTCCCAGATTGCCAATCCCCCCTATTAAAACATTTAGCTCATAACGAATTTTCCTATTGGTCAATAATATCCATGTCCTGCACATCAACCAATAGGAAAATTCGTTATTGGCTGCCTGGCAGAAATGCCTTCACGCACGTGATCTGTATACATGCAGTCAGTATCGTAGGACGCCCTGTATTCAGGGCGTTCCTGAAATCGAGGCAAATCTTTTACCTCTCTGCGCACGATGTAAACAGTCCCTAGATAAAATTTTTGTGGTTTGACTTGCCAAGCAAAGAGTCTCCTCTCATTTGACCAAAACTTAGAAACATTTTTAAGGCTCCACTGGTTAGTTGCACTTGTAATGCAAAAAGTTGTGGTATTTTAGGCATTTCTGCAAGGTACAAAAATATGTTATACTGTCGGGGCCATAAAAAAAGAAAATTCCAACCGAAAAAGTTTCATCAAACACTTTTTCAATTCACAATTCACGATGATCAAATCATGTGACTGAACATTCTGCTGAGCATTCTGGGGGGAAAAATACAGAGGCTTATATCATTTTCTAATAGTCTGGAATGGATACATTTTTTTTTTGTAACACTATCATTTTTGTTATTAATATTAAAATTTAAACATCAGCTTTGTGATTAGATTATCACTGTTTATTTATATGCTTTATTATAAATGTTAAGAAACATAAAAAGACACAAAACTAAATAAAAATAAGATTTGAAAGCCAAAATTATTTACATAAATTTTTTTTTTTTTTTTTAGTTTTTGAAAAATACCATGGTTATTTTTAAAACTAAATAAAAAATATGTTGAATAAAATGAAGAAAACTGCTGGCTATAGAGTCATACACTAGGTCTCACAGAACACTTGTAGTCACTGCAGATGTTTCTTCAACGTATGGCTTCACCCGGACACCATACTTTCTTGTTTGCATCGAAAACAGGTCAAACTCAAAACAAATGGGACGCTATTGAAGTCATCGAAGATCGGTGCGTGGTGTGAACGTTTCAATGTCCATCACGTTTTAATAAATGTTTGCATATTTCTTATGAACAAAGGAAGATAATTAGGGCATCAGTTGATTATGGAATATTTTATTATTTTTTCAATTCAAAGAAAAAGGCATACTACATCGAAAACCGGACAGGGGAGGATACATTACATCGATCCACAAAAACAAACGTAGAAAGTCATCACCACAAAGAAGAAGTGGAAATGCCAGCAGAAATACAAGGAAGAATATCATGCAAAATGGTCGTGTATAAGGAGTTCAAACAAGGAAATTATTGCGCATTTTGCAGTGTTTGCAGTGCCGATATCCTGTGGAAAAAAAGAATGGACGGGGGGGGGGGATGAAACGAAAATAGCGACACTTCGGGACGATCGGATGGCATCAGGACATTGGAAAAAACGCAATCTAAAAATGCGAGGTATTTAACACCCGCTCTGTATTAAAATTCCTGTTTAAAAAAATAAAACTTATTGCAAAATAATGTGAATGTTGCCAGTGCTGGCAGTATAGACAGGGCCATGCGCGTGCTTTTATGAATAAACCGGATGTTGTTGTGTTGGGTCACAGTGCTGTTTGACCTCTTAAAACCGAAGATAAACCGTATCGGGTTTAACTTCGAGCTGTCTGAACGCAAGGTAGTTTTATTTTTACGACCGCCCCCCGCTGCTCGTAAAGTTAAACCGGTTCGGGTCTAACTTTAGTACGCTGTCTGAACATACCCTATGATTGCAAGATACCCTGGACTTGTAACCAAAACTTCTTAAATGGATTTCTATGTGTCTGTTTGGACCTACATGTATGCACAGTCAGAAGTTATTTGGTATCACAACTACATGTACCTTGTTGATATTGTGTACATATGGTAATGCGTAATTAGGCCAATTGAATGTCTAATAAACTGTTTTGGGGCAATATTAAACATTGGTTGCATAAACATTAGTCTGAGTAGCATGGATACACTCAGGGTATGTGAATTGAAGGATAAATTTAACTTCAAACTTTTCCAAAAAGACTGGGGGGCGGGGCTACAGTGTTGACTTAAACTATAAAAAATGCGAAAAACGCATCTTACAAAATATTTTATTTTACCATGAAGAATTCAAAAGGCCAAGATGAATTTTCTTACAGACAGAGCCCAGATACAGTGTTTGTAGATAAAAAATTGTTAAGTCCTTGAGTAATTTGCCACGCCTCCAAAAAACCAATAGAATGAAGGGGTATTTTGGACGTTTTCAACACTGGGCCCATATTTCCACCCCTGCCAAACACCCAGTGAATTTGTGATTGGTCTTTCCTTGCTTGGGGGCACTCATATGTACCTAGACATTACCCATGTGTCATATAAAAGCAAACTGACATTTTATGTGGGCACAAGGGGGATTCAAAATTTACAAAAAGTCCCTCACGTCAGTACAATTTTAGATTTTTGGGGACCCATTACACAAAAAGTAAATTTTGTATACCCATTGTGACAGTAGATTTTGATAATTTGGGCACCAGTTATCATAAATATTAATTATCAGGGGTATATCTTATCTTGATTTTGAGATATTTTATGGGCCTCTGAAATTGCCCAAAACTCACCGATGCAACATTTGGGGTGAAAAAATGGGCAGGGCTACATTGTTGAAGGGGTGGTATCTTAAAAACCAAAAAGAATTGGCTGAAAATTGTTGGCGTGTGTTCCCTAACACCTGTAGTGGATTCTTTAAAAAAATTAAGAACAAAATCCGAGTCGGTCACGGTTAATTTTGTAACATTTTAGGTGAGTTGGCGTGGAATGACCCTATTGTAACATGCGCCATACATTTAAAGAGCTACATGTAGTTTTTATCATATCCTGTTACATTGTGTTTCTAAGAAATGTAAGTACATCCCAGGGCTATGATCCCAGATTTAGAACAATGTACAAAAACCACTCAATGTTTATAGTGGTTTTTGTTTACACTTTCAAGTAATTTTGTTTTTTCAAATAGGCATTTTCAGAGAAAAACCACTTACTACAACACAAGACAGATGAAGTGTCAACTCCCTATAGTATCAAGTTTGATACTCACTCTGAAAAGCAAACATTCATCAACAAGTATTGTAAAACTTTATTAACCTGTTTGGCCGACAATAAAAAAGAAGAAGTTTCCATCACATGTACCATTTTGAAATAGGGTCGGTAGGTCAAGATTTATTATTTTGTTTTGATTTGTTTTTTATTCTGATATGTTTCATAAGTGTGTAAAAATGCCCTACTTTGTCATTCAATTTAACCCTGAAAACCGCTCGACTGCTTCAAAATCCATCTAAGACCTCTATAGTATACTTCAAGTTTAGGCTCGCTGTGTAAAATTAGGGTCGGTTGGGTAACTGGAAAAAGAAATTTTGTTGTTGTCAGCCTCATTGAAGTCTTGCATGACAGAGTGTTTTATATTAACTCAACTTATTTTGTTTCAACATTTATTTCCTAAAAGAAAACAGTCATGAACAGTGGTCTTGAAGGGTTAAAATAGTCAACAAAAAAAGAAGAAATCCCATTAATTCACATAAAATCCATTAAAATCATGCTCCTGAACATCATTATAAGGTGAATCAATTTTAATGAATTGCAAGTGCCCCAAACATTCCTTGCTGTAAGTGATGAGTAGACGAGCAGTGAGCTGTAAGCGAAGATGAGCAGAGAATTCTGCTCAAAACAGTGAAACATCAAGACCCCAGATCTTTTTCAGAGCCAACACTCATATTAAGAGATTTACAAATGGTTGCAGTCAGAAAGTTAGTAGCCCCTGTTACTTCGCCCTATTGCTCTGCTGTATTTACCAAATCCTAGTAATGGGCCTTAAGTTTCATATATTATTTGAAAGGGGCAAGGCCATTTTCACTTTGCGTTGGACTTCCTTGGAAAATCAGGGAGTCTTTGGGAAAATGTTGAAGGAGGGGAAGGGGCATTAAGGCCAAGACTTGAGGTCATTGAAGCCATTGCCTCTCCAGCCTCTATGTAATTCCAAGGGAAGGCCTGTGGTGAGTGTGTCTGCCCTCAGTATTCTCATTATCAACCTGCATACATAATACAGTAATTTAGGTTTGGAGCTGCATGGAAATTTCATCTAGCATCCCTGGTAAGAAACAGTGAAAAACGGAACTTCCATTAAGTGTAGGGTTTGTGGATGGCCAGTCACTTTGCGTATTAATCAAATACAGGTTGGGTCCACACTCTAATTCTTTCTCTATGTATGGTGCATGATTTAATAAACATGTGTAAAGCTGTAGACCTTTTAAGCTGGTTCTAACCTTGCTGTGTGTTTAACACAATTACTTCCAAGCGGTGGCTCTCTCTACATGTGCATGTATGTACATGTATGTTTGTTCCTTCTAAGCTTGGGCGATACCACGATATTATCGAAAATCGCGATACAATTTTTTTAAAGATTACGATATCGTGTCTGGTTTTTTTAATCGCAATATCGGCAAATCGCGGTTTCGATGAAGTATCGCGATGCATTTCCTAATCGAGATGATATGAGCTGTTTAAAAACATAAAAAGGCACCGACCGCAATAGCAAGATTTCCTACTATTGATCCCGACTGGGATTCTTTGAAAAGACCTACATGTACATCAAACAGAGTCCTCATACAGACCAACATCAAACAAACGAAAACTGTGCGGTATTAGCTCACGCACGTACATGTATAAAAACGTTCGTCCGACGTTTCCCGACCACGAGGTGATTTCTCACAAAGGGAATTTCCCTTGCCTTTTCGCTCCCACAGCTACACACCATTCCTGCACCCCCTAACTATAAAGTTTACCATGTTAGGAGCATGCAAGCACATCTGCGGGATCGAGGTGATGAATACTATGGCAGTGCTGTGAGAAGCACTACGTCATAATTATTCACACGATCGGCCAATCGGAAAGCGGCCGGTCAGGAATCAGCCAATCAGCCTGTGCCAATTGCGTTCGTGGTGCTTCGGGTAACATGAAGAAATAAAACCATGGCTAGAATGGAAAGCCTTACAACCTTTATCAAATTTCCTTACACTAATAACCAATTCGCGGCACTTCAGTTTTAAAGCTATTTTAAAACAGAAGTGGGTTCCCTCAACACACGTCACAAATTAACCGCGATATCATCGAATATCGCCAGACCATCATTTTAAAGGAGCGCGATCGCGCTCGCGCTCCTCCGCGCTCCTTAATGTTTTCCAAGGAGAGCAAAAAAAAGCGCTCCTTACAAATTTAACAAGAGTATGTTTTTTCAAAACCCTAGTTGTTGATTAAAATAAGCCGCTTGAATCTCGGAGTTGGCAGTGGCAACATCTAAAGAGTGCACGCTTTTTCTTTTCCCCCCCGTTAATTTTACCTTTATTTTCACCGTTCGTAAATAAATTGCGGCCCGGCGGCGGCCGCACCACCATGCGGTGATTTATTTCTTCCATGTGCGTCGTGTATTGTATGCAGCTAGATCTATTGATATGTGTAGACTTCTCTCATTCCCCGCTTCATTCGCGGTACAGTTTGACCGTAGTACATGTACACATGTATGTTTACTGCTGCAGCAAAGGAACATGTGTGGAGACATTGAAAAGTCTACTGACAACAACGCACGGTGTGTTGTGTGGATACCCGCGAAACGTTAGACCTTTTTCACCAGTCGTCACTACCCGCGTTCATAGGCAAAAGCGCCAGTTCTTCGATTCGTTTAATGTGTTTTACGGCTGGAGATATTTTTACGCATTGAACTATGACCTGGAAGAAACTTCGAGATAATTCACGCAATGAGTGTGCGTCACACACGTGTGAGGGGATCGTCGACGATATTTGAGTTGACGTCTTACATTATTTTTCCAAAATGATTTGGTTTGCGATCTTCGAGGATGTGTTTCAAGAACAATTTTCAATGTCCAAAAGGCAACACTTAACCCAATGATTCACTAACACAGGTAAAGACCCCAAACATCAAAATTTCTTTTAACAAAAACCATTGAAAACGTCATGACTGCTCCGTTCATATTTTCGTGGATTATTTCGGAAGATCATTATGATTGTATTTTTTTAGTTTTTTTAGACACTATACGTCTGATTTCATCTTTTGTAAAAGTATTTTCCTCCTATTTACTCGTCCCCGGTCCCATCTATGGTCCCAATAACGCCCGAGGGGTTCACAGAGTGCGGCGCTGACGCACGAGTCAACTTGCCCAAATTCCGGACACCACAAATTCGGGACTTGCCCAAAATCCGGACAAAATTTTTAGCGTTAGATTTTTCCGTTTTTTTTGTGATCGCCTATTCTCATGCACATGCGCAGTAAATTCAAATCGCTCTCCTTAATTCACTTTCTTGATTTAAGGAGAGCAATTTACAGCTCTCCTCGGATTTATTAAAATGAAGGCCTGTATCGCGATACATTTTTGACGATGTATCGTGGATGAAAAAAAGCAATATCGCCCAAGCTTAGTTCCTTCCTCCATGGTTTGTTGAAGCTGGATACAAAAACATGATTCAGTCTATGCCAAGGGTGGAACCAAGAATTTAAAAAGTGGGCTTGTACAAGACCGTTGCGCTTTGTTACCCCAATGATTTTTTCCCTGCGAGAGAGCGCTATCATCCATGAACCGCACTTACAACATGAACCGACCAATGTTGTACATGTACTTTTAAGTTCGTAGATGATAGCGCCCTTTCATGGGGAAAACCGTGTGTCAAAACAAAATGAAAAGGTCTTGCATCCAGACTAGTAATTAAGGGGACTGGGCACAAGGTCAATTGGTGTGGTTGATAAAAAATAGAATTTTTTTTTTAACAAGTGGACACTGTATTCAGCTGAAACTTTCACTACATGTATGAGGTCGTTCAGACACAGTACTAAAGTCGGTTTTAAGGCAGTTTTAACTCATTCGGGTTTAACTTCGTGTGTCTGAACGCTCTTAAAACTTAACCGAATCGAGTTGAACCTGAATGAGTTAAATCGGTCGGCGAGGGTGGTTTAACGCTAAACCACTTCGGGTTTATCTTTTAACACGGCGTGTGGACAGAATAAAAATTATCACATCCGGTTTAACTCACAACGGACGACCGCTGACCTGTGTATGGTCGCTATATGCATACGTACGCTGCCTCAATGAACACGTCGACATGAGAGAAAGCGTGCGTCTTTCGTTTGGGTTATTTTCATTTTGCTCTCTGTTATTTAGGTCTGTTTTTACCAAGATCGCTCTGAATGTAATCGTGTATAATAACGCTACATTTTCAGCCATGTCAGTTGATTCCTGCTTGAAAATCATCACGTCAAAGAGGTACTACCTCCATGCGTCAATAAACGAAATGACCAGACGGTGAATTGAGGAGTATCCAGAATTTTACAGATCACGAAAAATGCGTTAATCTCCTGACATCAGTCTAGTCCCACACGTATAAAATCTCAGCTCCCAGATTGCCATTTCACCCATATTAAAACATGTAGTTCATAACGAGTTTTCCTATTGGTCAATAACATCCATGTCCTACATGTACTCATCAACCAATAGGAAAATTCGTTATTGTGTGCCTGGCAGAAATACTTTCACGCACGTGCAGTCTGTACATACATGAGTACATCGATCCACAGAGAAGTTGATTGTGAAAACAAACGTTGAAAGTCATGACCACAAAGACGTGGAAATGCCAGTAGAAATACAAGGAAGAATATCATGGAAAATGGCCGTGCATAAGGAGTTCAAACAGGGGAAATTATTGCGCATTTTGCAGTGTTTGCAGTGCCGATATCCTGTGGAAAAAACCAATGGATAGTGGACGAAACGACGCATTGTAACACTTCGGGACGAGCGGTTGGCATCATCAGGACATTGTGAAAAACGCAATCTAAAAATGCGAGGTATTTAACACCCGCTCTGTTTTTAAAATCCTGACTGCTAACTTAGTATGCTGTCTGAACATACCCACTGTGACCTATATTTTCATTTGTATCCTTATTGACAATTTGGCCTATAAATCTGCATTACGTTGACAAAAGCCAATCTAAGGTCCTACCTTTAAATGATGTGTCAATCAAATAGGGTTGTCTCCGATGCAACATTGCCTTGGGAGGGTCATTTCCTTTTAAGAGTCTTCATATTGGAAAAATTATTGTGCATTATCCCTGTAATGGAGGTTAGTATTTATTCCAGTGCCTTGATCTTTAATTCAATTGTTATTAATTTAAGTTACTTTTTTCTTCTTAGATAAATCAATTGTACATTAGACAGTCATAGATAAATCAATTGTACAATACAAAGTCATGTAACATACATTTTTGTTTAAAATTGTAGGAAATAATTTGTGATTGTTATGAAATATAAAGGAAGGGATTTTGCTTGAAGATAAAATCTTGTATTGCATTTTAAATTTTTTTAAATTTTTTATTCTTCCTCGGAACACACTTAAATCAAATGCATTAGGTCCTTTGGTCCATGATTTCTTAACTTTTTATCAAACAACCATAAACTACATTGTGTTGTGGTATCGGAAACCCTTGACCATGATATACATTGAGGGAATTTTTTTTATTTTTTATCGTGGGTAATACTTAGTTGATCATTATATTTGTTATACCATTGATACTGATAAGTGTTATATTTTTGTACTGTCTCTTTCTGCAGGCCTAGGTCGAGTTCTTCCAGTAGTGAGTCATGGCCCGGCTCTCTCAATTCCAGGTAAAGTTCATGTAGTATTTAATTTAGTCATCATGATTATCTTAAAAAAAAAAACATATGACATAGACTGTAGACAATTACACAAATTACTTGGCAATCATTAGAGACCTACATGTAATTTACAAATTGATCAAAGGCACTTACGCACTGTTAGAAAAGTGGTGATCCAATCTTAATTAGTCTAAAGCTAACCATAATTTGACGGAATTTAACTCGTATTGAGCAACTTCAGTCATGAACTAAAAGGTCACATCTCTGCAACCAAGAATCTGTGAAATTGAGGGGTTCGCACGAATTGCGGCCGATACTTGGGAGGGGGGGAGGGGAACAACCCCAAATCAAGTTTTTGTTGACAATTCACACCTCGTTATTAAGAGTGAATGAGTTTCTTTCAAATATATATCAAAATTACCAGCAATGTAAAAACTAATATCTGCAGATTTCAACAGTGCTTTTCACACATGTACATGTAGATCTTTTTTATCATACACTGCACATGTTATTCCACTTGGAATTGTAATTTCCAATTGGAATTGTAGTTCCCACTGTGAATTGTAATTTCCACTTGGAATTGTAATTCCACTTGGCATTGTTTTTTTTTTTCAGTTGGGTCTACTTATGTGGTTAAAGTGGCTCATTTTTGTTTTTCAATGGGAGGCATCAGCAATGAGATGACCCCCTTGGTAGTACCCTTTCTGTGATGTCATTTTCTGGCACTAGCCTATACCCCTTTACCACCAGACCACACTGCTTAGCCCCAAACTAGCTGGTGCTATTATAGTAAATGGTATGATATCAGGTACGCATGCCTGCCCAATTACCTCCAAAGCAGGTGCCTCCACAATTATATACAGAACTCTCTACAGGGAGGTATACTTGTGGGATCTGGGTCGAGTTTACGGGAGTCCATGTCTATTTTTTCTATTCCAATGTAATGCACTTTTTATAGGACTTGGACTTGGTGTGTTACCATGGCAGGAAATGGTGTGTTCCATGGTTGCACAATCTCACCGTGTCAATCCGCTATTGGATTTCACGTCCTGTTAACCATTCTGTCATTTAGTGATTTATCCCTTTTTTATAGAGATTGATTACGCACCAAGTCATGTACACTGTACATGTATGTAATATTGGAAATTTGACGAAAATTTGTGTCACAGTCACATTTTATGCTAAGATGTGCACATTACTATGGGTTTTGCGGGGTTGTTCAACATCCTTCCATTTCCTGTAAGTATAGTCATCCTCCATGGTATACATTTAGTCATGCAATGTACTCCCACACTCAGTTTCTTTGGTTTTATTTATAAAAAAAACTGTGTTCATAATTCTAATTATAAAACCTAACATACAGTTTGTGTACACTGCTGTTACAATTATAAAAGATGAGGATACATACATTATAAAATTGGTTGACATTACACATGGGATATTGATGTTCTGTTAACCCACAAGTACAGAGTCTCATTACTTTTCGTTTCCCCTTTACACATTAGGCCAACCCCCCCCCCCTAAAGTTTCTTATACCAACTAGTCAATGATAGAGATAACCGTGGTAGACTGCTAGATAAAACAAGGAAGGTAGTGGTTGCACATAAATACTCATTAATTACAACAAAAATAAAAACAGCATGAGCTTTCATAGCAACAACTTCTTCATCAGATGCAATGAAGTTGAGTACCAGACTAATTTTCCCTTCAGCCTCTGTATGGTTACATTTGTGCAAATGGCAGAAAGAAACAAAATATGGCTGCACCCTTGATAAAGGTCTATAATATGCATTCTATTTAAATTAAAGGCACTGAACACGTTTTGTAATTGTCAAAGACCAGTATTCTCACTTGGTGTATCCCAACATATGCATAAAATAACAAGCCTGTGAAAATTTGGGCTCAATTGGTCATTGAAATTGCAAGAAAATGATGAAAGAAAAAACACCCTTGTTGTACAAATTAGTGTGCTTTCAGATAGGAATAAAAGGCTTCTGGCCAGAAGTCTTTTATTATTTTAGTGAGAAATTACCTCTTTCTCAAAAACTACGTTACTTCAGAGGGAGTCGTTTCTCACAAAGTTTTATACTATCAACAGCTCTCCGTTGCTCGTTACCAAGTAAGTTTTTATGCTAATATATATTTTGAGTAATTACCAAACGTGTACAGGGCCTTTAAGAACCTTTATATGTACCAATACACACACATATACTGAGTAGGCCTACATTTGTCTACTATCATATTTACATATTTACATGTACATTGAATAGTTGCTGTGTGCCCAGATTGTAAGTTACTTTATTTTTATCACCAACAATGATACAAACATGAAGGATGAAGGTTATACACAATTTAAGTATGCATACATTTATGCATAGTATACACAAATTGATGCAGATGGCCTACATGTTGAATAAAAATGCTAATTTTCAAAGATTTTTTTTAGATACATGTTTACAACCTAATAGTTTACATTCTGTTACGGGCAAAGAAAGCATATAATCATAATTAAATTAATGGCCAATTTGGGTCAGTGTCAAATATTACAACTGAATAAATTACTGATAAAAAAAAATCTACCCTCACAATTTCTTTAAATAACAATAACAGCAACATGTAGGGTAAAATAACAAGTCCATACAGGTATACAAGTATGTATTGTGCCTAGATTTCACCCAGTTACACTTCAGCGCTGCCTTTTTTTATTTAGTTTCTGGCCATTATTACCTGAGCTTTCGGTTTATGTACTGCAAAATTCCTTTCAGTTTGATATTTTCAATAGAATTATGTTAATCCTTTTTTGTTAATAAACTTGATTTTTTTCTTCTTCTATCGTTCAACCTGTAAAGGTGCTGCCTAAAAAAAATAAGGTTGGCCGTGTTTTGCAAAGTTTTTTGGTGCAGTGCCAAAGTCATCTCCAAATTGGCCAAGCCACTTTGCTAGAACTCCCCAGGACTCCTTGGAAAATTTACAAAAACTCTGCATGGACATTTTTCTGTTAATATCTGCCCCTGAAAGTATAATTCCAAAATTACAAGCGATCCTTGAAAATAGGTCCTTTCTCACACAAAGGCCATGTTTTTCAAACTTCTCGTAGGCAGTAACTAAGTATTTGTTACTAAAAAGGGTGACGATAATATTTGTTCTAAAATCTGGTTTGTTGTTGTGAAAGAAGAACAAGGCGTTATGACAATGATTTATTTTTGCCTGAACCAAGATCAGGCCAGACAAATGTACCCTACAGAGGCAATGGAGGCAATTACCTCAATGCTCCTATAGTCATTGCCTTAATGCCTCTTGAAACGTTCCGGTTCAAATTCTAACTCTCCTTATAGGGGTGCTCTTTATTTTTAAAGAAAAAATTGTCTTGCTCAGTTTGCCTGTACAAGAACAAAGTATCAGGCCTGTTTAAGATGATAGGCCTAAAGCATTTTTATAAGAATGTTTTCCAAAACGCATTTTAGATACAACAAACTTTCCATTTTTTAATGTTACATGTAGTTGCTTAATTTTGAAAATGAGATTGTGTTTGTGTCCTCGTCTATGGTCATACAAATCTCTCAAGTTTGTACATTGATGTGCTCTTCTGGAAGAGGCCAGCACAAGTCCCACTTTTCCAGTAGCTGTTGTTCCTTCAATGTTTTGTATGGAATCTGTAAAAGGATTTCTGTAAAATACCAAGCATTATAATATAAAAAAACCTACAATTTTGACTTAACAACTTTGTGAAATGTAGCACAAGGATGCCAACTTCTCTCAAATCTACTGCAGGGCCTAATTTCATGGCTCTGTTTACCACAGAATTCTGCAAACTACATGTACGTGCTTTACAGGGGTGTAAGGACAGAATTCTGTGGTAAGCAGAACATGAAGTTGTACCCTGATCTTTCCTGATTAAAATGGGTAAATTATAACCACGTCCAGTATGTATGTCTGGAATATTCAATTTTCTTTGGATTTTGTTTGATTCCAGGTGAGTATCAAAACAAAACAAAAATCAGTCAACTTTTAAAGTTTTAATCCTGTAAATTGCCTCCCGCAATGAACCGTCTGAACTCTGGCTTCTCTATAAATTACTCCCAGAGTACATTGCTCTACCTTTCAGCGAGATGTTCAATCTTTTTGGCCTGGATGCCTGACGTCCCACCAGGATGTCAAAGGTCAGAGAAAGTCACTAGAAAATAAGTGTTTCCTGGTCGGGATATTTTTACAGCAATTGTGCAAACTGTATGGGGGCCTTTCCTGGACTTTCCCAGTCAATAGTCACATATTCTGGTGGCCCTTTACATAATTGCTTTACTTTTTCAACAAAACCAGCACAGTTTTACATGAATGTCAGAAGTTCAGAAGTTATATTTCATCTTTTGCTCAAAACAACCAGAATATCATCAGATTACTTTTACGTAAATTGTTGGGAAATGCACATTCATATTTTTACCTAAACACTTAATCAAAACATGAAGATCTTACTCAACTGTATTTGAAACCATTTTGATCGTCAGATACATAATATGCATTCACTACATGTACAATGTACTTAAATTTGAAAAAGGAGGAAAAAAGAAAAGAAAAATACACTTTTTGGCTTTAGGTATTCTTTGTAATCCCAGGATCATGTACGCTAATGGCTAGACCTCGGAGCAGAAAATATTTTAATGTAGTACCACCAGCAACTTGATGAAATGTTTAACCTTAATCCTTTCAGACAAAAAGCATGACAATTGTAAGATGTCAATTTTGTTTATTTCATACTTGTACAATATGTTCCTGTTGGTCATGCACAGCTTCCTCAAAGCAAACTGTCGTTTGTTTTGACAATACATGTAGGTGCATAATTTGAGGATAACAGTTTTTAAGAAAAAGGGCCCGTTGCTTTGTAACCCTTTTGAACTCTAGGGAAATCCGGGATACCATTCCTGTTAGACAGGGAAACAGTATTCTGCCGAAGAATCTAGTGCCACAAATAGTCAGTGGGCTTATGGTCGAAAAAGTTTTCCCATATGCAATTTTGTATACAATCTTTGAAAATTTCAGGGATTACTCTTGAAACACTAAGAGTAGTAAGAAACACATACATTTCATCAGATATATAATTAAAGAAAAAAAGTAGCAACAGATACATTCAGGAATACTACTTTTTCTGTCTTCCTCCGTTGATTTATTTTGACAACTCACCACTAGCAACGTGATAGAAATTAGTCTGGTGCCTCATAGTATTTATCTTGTGTTGTCTTATGTATGACACAGGGTACACGACTGATTTTAGGCCAGTATTTTTGTTTCGTATTTTTTGGGGGGCAGTTTTTTGGCATTACGTTATTGATGTGTCTGTAAATATAAAGCACAGTGACACAAAATAACAAACACACTGTTTATCACTAATCTTGACAGTCCTTCTTGATTATTTACATCAATAATATCAAGCCTAACTCAACTGCAGTTTTCATTATCAATAACGGCCCCAAATCGAAGTGAGTGTTTTTCTTGCAGGCACTGATCGTTATTTAAATAGTTTATAAATCCTGTGCTATAGTACACAGCTACAAGTAAAACTAATTGTGAAACAAGAGAAGACTTGGGCTCAACATCATGAACACAGATCAGCCTCCTGCTAAAATAAAACCAACAGATTTCAGTCTGTGTGTGAAGTGTCAAAATGTTCTGAAAAATGACAAACTTACAACACCAAAACGTTTGTCTTCAGTTGAGACATTTCTGTTTAGTGTGCATAAGAGGTGTGAATTAGGCAATCCTGATTTCTTAAATATTTCCCAAAGACTGCGTGGAACAACAGGGGATGAACTCCTTGAGAAAGGTGTACAGTGGCATAGAATTTGCTACAGTGATATAACTTCAAAAACTAAAATTGAAAGAGATGAAAAGAGGTTCCAAAATATTGACCCACTACAAAATCGAATAGGTCGACCTTCTACACCCCCTTGTTTGAAATCAGGAAAATTAACAAGGTCTACTGCAGAGCATTTTAATCGTCAGGAGTGTTTCTTTTGTCAGGGAGGTGACACTACAAAAAAAGATGAAACAAAACATGCTTGCCAAAGTGTCAACAGTGGAAGATCAATTAAAGAGATTGTTGAAAAAAGTAACAACGATTTGTGGAAATTGCAACTCGCAGATATAATAGTGGAGGATGACCTACTTGCGAGGGACGTTGTGTACCATAATAGTTGCAAGCTCAAATATTGGCAAAAATATGTTAATTGGCCTTAAAAATGCACAAATGACAAAATCGTTGACAACACGAGAATGTTCATTGCAGAGATTGAATTCTTTGATAATCTGCAGGACAAAATTGACTCGGGAGACTACATAACAACAATTCAGGCAGAAAATTTGTATAGGGAGATAGTAGAAGAACATAGCCTCAATTCAACCATAACTCGCAGAGCATTAATAATAGCTAAGATATCAGAGAATTTACCAAATATTGTCATATCGCAACATAAGGGTAACTTACCAGGCGTATTACATTCTAAGAAAGCAGGCCGTGAAGCACTAGACTTAGCTACAGATGAGCGAGACATTAGGGCTGATCTCAATACTATCTTCAAGTGTTCAAAAATAATCAGGCGGATTGTTTCCAATGTAAAACATGAAAAGTCATGGACATTTACAGGGTCCCTTGATGGTGCGAGTGAATATGGCATTCCTGTTGAACTTTTAACAATGAATAAATGGATTCTTCAGGGTCGTAAGATGGCTACAACTAAGTCTCGTGAAAAGGCTTTGCATAAATCATCTGTCATAATCTCACAGACCATGATACAGGAATTTAAGACAACTCGACAAGTGGCACATGCAGCAAAATCAGAGTCTAAATTGTCAAATTTCCGCTGACAACTTGAAAGTCCATATGCAGTAGGTCTATCTCTGTGGATGTATCACAACCTGCGTAGTCAGAAAGCTGTTGCATTACTTAGCAATGCTAATATTGGTATATCATACAGCCGAGTCAGCCTGAACCTGAGTGATACTGCAGTGAAGCATCAAAGATCCTGATAAAACAACCACAGAGCTCTCACAACAGACCATCCATAGCATAAGGTACAAGGCAACTGTGAAGTCAGATGGGTTTGAATTAAGAAGACCTTGCATGACACTAGATGCTATCTTTGCATATTTTGTTTAAATCTAACACAACTTGGATCAAAAAATAATCAGAAATTAGCGTTTTAATAATATGACAGTTATGCCCAAAGGATGCGCTGCGTTACCATCAAGTTTTAGGTTAATGTGTTTATCACAATTTCTACTCAGCAAAATTGTGTTCTGTGGATTGCCGGAAGGTTTGACATGTCTATAGGAAGAGTCTTGGGGTATCCAGTCTTTCTAGATATGTCTCAACCAAAAGGTGCCACTGGTTATCTGGGTTGAAAAAAACTTGTTTGCAAAAAAAGCTCTAAATATGCAATCGTTTAACTGGGTATTTTTTCAGAAATGTTAAGACCCACTGTCATTTGTTAAAATATAGTCATAGAGATTGTTACCTTTTATTAAGCAGAGTTAGCCCATTACCGCCCCCCCCCCAACAAAATAAAAACACACACACAAAAAACTAACCCAAAAAACACTTGAGACGAAAAAGTATATTTAATACACATTAACTGTTCATGCACTAGCTCAAATGGCGGCCATTTTCTTTAAATAAAGATAAGATGCATTCTCATATCTGTATTTTTCCAGAAATTTTAACACTTGTGAAATAAGTCATTATGGAGATAGTCAATGGGTAATAGGCTAACTGTGCTTACAAAAAACTAAAAACTACAACAATTTAGACAATATATTTAATGCGTAAACAAGTATTAGTGCCACAAATGGCGGTCATTTTGGATTCAAAATGGCGGCTGAAACACATAAAGGTACTAAAAGTATACAAAAATGAAATAAGGTTTAATATAAGTTTGGAAAATAAAGATCTTTGTCAATTTAGTCATATTAAACATACTTATTTGCACAAAACAAGTGCTAAATATGGCCAAAATAGCAGCCATTTTGAAAAACAAAATGGCCGCCCTAGGGGCGATAGGAAAATTAGGCATCAAGTGGATTTGGATTTGTTGACATGTGGATAGAAGATTCTGAAAGTTTCAAAGACTGTATACAAAAATGCATATGGACTCGATAAGCACACAGACTAAAACCTTTTGAAACAGTATTCTGCCAAAGAATCTAGTGCCACAAACCTTTTGAAACAGTATTCTGCCGAAGAATCTAGTGCCACAAACCTTTTGAAACAGTATTCTGCCAAAGAATCTAGTGCCACAAACCTTTTGAAAATAACAAATTCATTTCTGTATTATTTTGTTGATTCAGCCCTGCTACTTTACCAAGGACAATGCCTCCATGCCCCTGGTAATTGCTTTGGTGCCCTTTGAAATGTTCCAGTACAAACTTTTATTTCCCTCATAAAAATAGCTGCCCTTTACTAATCCAAAACTGCCTTGCCCTTACAAGTACAAAGGATCAGGCCTGGCAATTGACAGAAATTTTTATTTTTTTTTAAAATAAGAAACTGGCTTTTCTGAAACAGCAGCTTACCCAGCTTGAAAGACCCGAGTTGTACAATTGTGTAAGTTGCAAATTAAATATAAATTTTAGCAGGTTCTTTTTCAAATGACTTATAATTTAAAATGCTGCAAACTAAATATTTTTTAAAGGCCTGTTAGATGGGCGAGCATTTAAAGTAATTTTATCTTGTAAACCATAGTTTTTATTATCACACAATTGCTTACTGAAGCAAGAGAAGCTTATGGGGGAATAGTCCCTTATCCCACAGTGTTTCTTGTCCTCAATATTTATTGTTCATTGCAAACATAAATCCCCACAGTAGCAAAGCAAGTTTATGAATGTGTAAACAGGAACATGAACTTGAATTCCATCCAAAGTAAAGAATTGTTCAGCCTTCTTGAAATGAAAAACCAAACAATTTAGCAGTCAACATTTTGCCGAAGATTTTTGCTTACGTCCTGTCTTTGGTGACCTCTCTTTTTGCCCAATTTTCCTTTGCGTTATGTTACAGCTGCAATTCCAGCTTAAACCCGCTCCAATTCTTTGAGTTTGGTTCAATAAAACTGTATTGATTGTGTCGATGGGCGCAAGTTAAGTGGCAAGAACGCAGAGCATTTGCAGGCAGGTCAATCACCATAATGCTATTAGCAAGGAAACACACAGACACACTGTCTCCTCCGAATTCTCTGTATTCACCAGCAATTGTCAACGCTGGATTTTTTCTTTTTATCTTCCAAATTTAGTGTGATACACACAGGTACATGTGTAAAGTAATTTTCGTTAGACTTGGGTTTTTTTCCTTCATGAGCTTGACATGCATGTACATTTGCAGAGAGGACTATTGTGTACTAATTGTATGCGACTTACAAATACACACTACGCATCGGTATCATGCTTTGATGTGTATACTGTACATGTACACTGTATACATGCGTTGTAGCATATGTAAATTTTCAGTTAAAAAAACTAAACTCATTAAAATATGGGTGATCCCCATTACAGTGTGCTTTGGAGAGGCCATCCCCCTCCCCCCCTCCCAAAGCTGTCAACTCAATGTCAACTCAGGGGTGCACAGGAAGTTTGGGACCTTTAAATGGCTGACATGAATGTAAAAAAAATTCAACATCCTCACAAAAACTACCATCTTTCTTATGCCATAAACACAGAAAAATACACCTTGCTGTTCTGCAAACCAGGAATGAATTTAAACAATCGTGGTCATGCGGCAGGAATGGCGAGATGGCTCAAAACTTGTCAACTCCTTGTCCCGTGATAGTCTGTGAAAATTGCCTCTCCTGGGCAAACTGTAGAGGGCACCTTCATTTGGAATCGTTTGTATTAATACTAATAATAGATACCCTTAAATTATACTGCTCAAGTACAATTTGCTATGTGTCATCTTCCGTCACTGTCATCTACACTTTATTGATATAGTTTTCACTTAGGATTAACAAAAAATACGGTGTTCCCTGACATAATTTGAAGACAAATTATAATTTTTCTCTGTAAATTATCAATTTGTTTCTATAGAAAAAAATAAGAAGATGAAAAGGTTGGATAATTACATGTTTATATTGTTTAAGTTAAATATTCTGATTCTAACCATTTTTTCTGTATTTCTCAAGTTTTATTCATTTTATCCATTAGTGAAATCAAAAGAATTAGAAAGTGTGATCTATTTTTGCTGGTGTCTTAATACCAAGTCAGTCTCACTTTTGTATTCGGAGTGAAAGGCAAACGAATATTGTATGGCAACAAAAAGCTGAAGCATTAAAATGTTTAGTTTCATTAGCAGGCCTTATACTTGATGGAGGGAAGTCCCTCTGATGCTCCTGATCATTGCCTTTAATGTTCTAGAACAGACTTGTATTTTTGTTCAAAGAAGTGCCCTTTACCAAGGAGAATCTACCTTGCTCTTTCTTGAGTGAATTATCAGGTCTTCATAAGACAGCTTTAACATCCCCCTTCAAAGTTTCCTCATTAAGTCTCCCTTCTTCATTTATCTTCTTGTCTTTTAATAGATTTAACCATGAAATTTGCCCACATGTGTATTTTCCCTGGAAATTAAACACAAACCTGCTTTGGTTATTACTAAAAAAAAGTACAATCCTGCACTTTTAGTGGATTCTGTAGACAGAACAACTTGTTTTCTCCTTCAATGTGTATGCCTGCCAGGCATAAAACAACTGTTGTTGGATTAAAACTGTCAGGTATCAATGTAACATGAATCTATCTCAGTGAATACATGGTACCTGTTCCTTTTTATGAGAGTAATATGAGTAAATATCTGGATTTATTTGATGGCACTTTGTATTTAAATCAAATGCTACTCTTGACTTGTCATATGTGAAGGACCTGTGTGATACTCAGTTTTAAAGGTTGAGGTTCTGTGCAGAAACAGGAAACGACAAACGAAATTGTACAAAAAAAAACCCACACAGTTTGGATGTATTCACCGCTCAAAATCATTGCAATGGCCAGACAATGCTTAATCTTGCCAAACCTTTTACAGTGTTGTCTGACATTTCACAGTCCCGCAAAATGTATTGAATGTTTGACAAAAGCAGGGAAAAATTCAGCTGGGCTTATTTTATTGTGCAGACACGGTACAGACAAGTACGTGTGTAATTTGTCCAACAAAAAAAGGAGAGCCCCTTTTCTATATAAAAATGTATTATTATCAAATTGTTTACACGCAGTTTGGCTGGTGCAACATTAGTATGCTGAAAGCATAGTGTAGAACCTCCCACCCTCCCCCAAAAAGGGGGGAAAAAGTGAGAAAAGAAGTAAGCAAGTAAATCAAAATATTAATAAATAAATGTTTATTTTTAGTATGTTTATTTGTAAGTACTTGTATGTTTGGTGTGATTGGTCACCAGCTCGTTGAGCAAGGCATTATAAACTACACATGTACGTAATTTGATTGTTAAAACCCAAAACATTTTTCATATGCCTGAATTACTGTTAAGCACAGAATACATAGTATACCAACCATGGGGAGAAGTTTGTAGGAAACACTTGTGAGCATGTTACCAGCAAACTGTGTGTAACTGTAGGGCCTAAGTAATTTGTTTTGCTGAGCAGGATACGTTTGCAAATCAATATTTCCTTAAAAGACAGAGTACTATTACATGTATAGGGCCAGGTCTTGGCTGCATTGACCCCTGTAACACTTATGCACAGACAGTTTCCAAGCAAGGAAAAAATCGTGCTTAACAAAAGCATGTACCAGTTCAGTTAAAGTTCAGTTTCATAGACATTGGTTGAGACCGACTTAGTTCCGCTTAGCAATATTGTTTGCTTTATAATCTTATGGAATTGGGCCCTGGATCTTACCCGATACAGACTTTCGGATAGAGGCATACCAGAAAACATCAAAAGGTTTCTACCCCAAGTTCAAAATATTAAATCAGTGAGATACAGTAGGCATGAAGTCAGACAGATCAAACTCCCTGTTGAGACATTAACCCCCCTGTCTGCTGGTAAAGCTGTAAACATGCCTCTGATGCCAGTCACTACGAGAGAAGAGGGATGGCGTTGAGAAGGCGAAGTAAGAGACCCTGATAATTTGTAACCATTCAGTTCTGGATCAACATATTAAGAGGAAATGTTCAAGCCTGCATTCTCGGAAATGTGCAGCATGGAAAATTGATCTGGTACTGCAAGTGCTGAATATTATTTTGTGTAAACCTTGGACATCCTTTACATACATTTGGCCGGCCGGATTTCATGGGAATCTGACAGTATGGTATTAAGTTGACATGCAAATCTGTGGACTCTGATAAAATTGGCATTTCATTTAATACTAAAATGACAACAGAGCATGGTAGTGCATTGTATTTGGAATCAAAACAGGAAACTTCAAATTCGCTCGTGTAATTTATCTTGTCAGCTCATGTAGCAGAGCCTTTGAGTCCAATTGGTGTCAGAACGTTGAGCAGAACACTTTAATTTCATGCATTAATCAGTGATCTTTTTTATTTTACAGATTTATACCAACCTCCTTTATTTAGATCAGATGAAAGTGATAGGTCACAAGATAAAAAGGGATTTGTATGGATTTCACAGTCTAGTTTCTTGAGATTCACTTACATTTTAGTAAGTGACACTGAAAATGTATTCACTGGACAATCATGCCTGCGCAGTACTGTTAGTTGGCATAAATTTACAATTGTATGTGTTTTTAATTGACTTGCTTTTGTGGCTGCAGTTCGAACCTAGTGAATGCAAGGTAGTGTCTGAGTCTTTGAACAAGAAACACCTCTGCATCTTAAATCTGGTCTTGTCAAGCGTTTTTTTAAACCACTCATCCAGTTATGATAGCTGCACGTTCAGGTCACTGTCAGGATCCCAAACTAGAAGAGGTTCTTTTTGCTTGAAATAGTTTTGCAACAAATCAATTGCTTTTCCAGATTGTCTTTAGGGGCACTGACAGTTCTTACACAAGAGTAGTGGATTGTGATTCTTGTGAACATGTTTTAAGCTTTTCTAAGATCTGGTATTGGCTCCAGCTAATCCTTATCTCTATACATGAGTAAGGATTAGGTATTGATCATGCCTTGGGGGGGGGGGGCATTCCAAGATGTTGGCAATAAGGTGTCCAAGTTTGCTGTATGTAAAAACAGGTTGCTCACTTTCAATACTTTGACATGTAGTTGAATATTGAAAGAGGGTGTCCAAAGTGAAAGTAGTGTGTCCAATCATGGTCCAATAGACACTAAAATAACCCTCCTGCTAAAAAAGACCATGAAGACCTGCAGTACACCTACAGGTGATCCTGTGCAAGTTATTATACCCCTGCCTTGTTCCCACCTATAGTAGAGTGTGGGAGTTCACTGCATACATACAAAACACATAAAGACTGTATGCACAGGGAGCCAGACTCTCAGTGTCCTCATGAGGACATTGTTATGTAACAGCCTGGCTGGCTTAGCAAGCTGCTGTCCCTTGATTGGTGGACTGTGAGCATGTGCAATGGTGCAATAACTGCACGTAGGTTTGATGGTTTGGCTATAGTTCACTGCACTGTGGCTGTACTGACTGGCAGTGCTGACCATATAGGTGTAGGTGGAACCCTCTGTATTTGGGGAGGAGGGGGTGAAGTAGCCCTAAATATTTGGATTTTTGGTATTTGAAGATAAGGAAGTGGAAGGATTGGGGAAAGTTTCAGGGAAAATATAGAAGCTTCATGATTTGAATCTTTTATATTTCCATTTTGACTTCCATGACCCCCTTGCATGATGTTGCCACAAATATTGACTTCTTATTTCCCCTTTCCATGTCAAGAAGATTTGGGGAAGTTTGGAGAACCCATCTGTGGAAGATTTGTTTTCTTGGAAAAAAGTGGGCTTCATAATAATAGAGGGTGGTGTAAATCCTGAATTAGAAATAAACCCTTGAACTTCTGACCCTTTTTTCTGTAACTGTTGAATAATTCAAAAGTTGATGAGCCAACACATACTGAGTGGACTGGCACATACATGTACTGTATGTGTGTACATTGTGCATCATATGAGTTTCTTTGCAGTGACATCATTGTCCAAGGCTGTCACAATTAGCATGAACAGTGTTTCTGGTCAACAGTAGTTGTGTCATCACATCCTGTCCAAAAAAGAAAAAACAAGAGGAACAAGATAGGAGAAAAACAC
Organism: Leptasterias polaris; assembly: GCA_037783415.1. Taxonomy (NCBI): domain Eukaryota; kingdom Metazoa; phylum Echinodermata; class Asteroidea; order Forcipulatida; family Asteriidae; genus Leptasterias; species Leptasterias polaris. Next base: position 160,632 of record JAZGTN010000045.1, read on the forward strand.
CACAAACTCATCTCTCTGTGTGGGCATCATATGAAGTATTGTGAGGATCAGTAACAGTACGAGAGGAATTGATATGTGATGAAGAGAGAACCTCAGAGCCTGTGTGTTTGTTCAGTAAATTGAGTTGAATGGCTGACTGGATCGGTAGGCTACACATGTAATGACAGTGTGTGGCAACGACGGCTGAAGCGAATCTCCACCAGGATGAAGGATCAACACGTGACCAGTAGTGAGCCACAACTATCACCCTTCAGCCCGTACTCGTATGTATTGAATTACACACTACCAGCACATTATTAAAATTTCACCGTTGTGGTTACATTACCACCTCTTTTCATTCTGGTTTTTTGTCCCTCCATCGGATGTAGTTTACAGTACACTTCATTTAGAAATTAGAATTGATGACAGGTCGTATTTCAGTTTGGTTTTCAATGTGGTTTTTTGATGTTTGTGTAGGAAGGGCCCAGCCACCATTATGACCTTGTTTGAACACTTCATAATACACACTACTGCAGTATTTACAATCATAACTCAAAGTGTGGTGCTTCTGCCCACCAACTGATCTGAATGTTTCGGCAAACATTTGGTTTTTCACATTTGATTAAAACCCAAATTACAATTTGTCACAAATACCATCGGTGCTACACTGTTTTTGTACAACTAGAGATACTTGCAGAACCTAATTTACAATCAGGTCAACTCTGATGTGGTTTGAGATTTGGGTAATTACTGTACTTCCTTTTATAAACTACATGTATGCAGTTTGGAGATTATCTTCACTAATGAACAATGTCAGTACAAGTTTGAATATGAAAAGACACCAATGGAATTATATCACATAATTTGTTATTTAAAAAAACCAATCAAGTGATTAAAAAAGAAGAAGATCTGCTTTTGTTAATGCAAATATTTTGGATTTTTTGTCTATCTTCAGAAATGTTTTATTTCAAATTTAACCCTTTCAATACCATTGTCGAGTTTACTCGACAGTGCGCCGTGTAGTGCTTCCGTACCAATGTCGAGTTTACTCGACACAAAAAGCAGCGGCGTTTGAGAGCCTGTAATTTTTTTGGCGCCCTCTGCTGTTGACCTTTATATAGACGGGTAGCTTGTTTATCGAGCTTCACAATGGTGTGTATTGTATAGGGGGTCGCCATTACGATATTCCGAGAAAAATTACATTGCATGCAGCAGTACTTCCAGATTTCACGCTTCCATTTTCCCGACAAAAAATCACCATCATGGCTGTTCGTGACCTGGAGGTTTTGGTTGAAATATTTGTCGTAAGTGACTCCGAATTGGACTCGGAAATATCTGAAGAAGAACCTAGTGAAGATTCAGATGAAACTCGTGATGTTTCGTCGCCAGGCACGTTCAATTATGACAACTATCCTGACGATACCGGTAGCTGCACCGAGCACGGCACCCGTTCAACGCCGTGGGCTTGGGCGTGGACCCGGCGGGCCTCGACCCATTCGTGCCGATCGAGATGACAAAGGACATAAAGATAATGTATACAAATTTGACATCATATAAAAGGTCATTTCATAAGCTACAAATTGTATGCATAAAGTTTTTCCACAAAAATATGTCTTCACACAGAAAATCAAGATTTAAAAAATGTGAACACTGCACGTTGCTTTTTTTGTGTGTGTGTGTGAAAAAATGTGGTACACAGCAGTGTGACCCCTATAAAAAATATGGTATTGAAAGGGCTAAATGGACAGTTCTTAACACCACTTATTCAACAGTTTTAAGAGATTTGGGGTGTCTTCGAAGCTTAGAAATCAAACATTTTTTCTTTGTGCGAAAATCAGCCAGTAAAGATTTATCAGATTAGTTTTTATTTTTTTATTTTGAAAGGGTGTTTTTTATTTTAAGAACATGAACATCATTTAAAAATTAAGATGAAATTTCACAGATACATTGTGTAAGATAAATTTAACAACATTTGCACACTAGGAAAACGGTTAATCTTACCATTGTAATTGATAAGATTTTACTTTTTGGAAGGGTAGGTTCATTCAGTTGTTTTAGACTTCCAGAAACCCTAAGACAAAGTTACCAAAGGCTTTTCTTATTTTCTTAAGGTTTTTCCTCCAATGAAGAGAGTACATTGCTATTGAAGTAGATCAGCGACAATGGACATTTAGCAATTGTGAATGTTTCGTCCTCACGCATGTCTTTTTTTAAAGGGGAGTACACCTAAAATAACTTGAGCATTTTGTTAGGCCAAGTAAAATAAATAACATGCTGCTCGTCCGGACTTTTTAAAAAGTTGGTGAGGGAGGTCCTTGTTATTTGTTATTTTAAAAATTGTTGTTATTTTTTTCAAGATGGCCACCATGTCTAAGATGGCCGCCATATCGTATTTGAAGATGTTTTTATGGTTTTATGAGCATGTTCTGTATGTCCTCAAATTCTGTTTAAAGTCGCCATGTGTGTTTCTGTGTCCATTTTGATAGATATTGTTATTCTTTCCAAGAGTTCTTCTTGCTTTTGCTCAAAAATTATTCTGTGTGTGTGGCATCACGTCCTGGTGCAAAGATCTCGTTCAAAAAAGAACTGGCATGCAAACGTCAAGGGCAAAACGTTTTGTGGAAATAGCATTTTTCGTAGGCCTACCTGCAAGAAAGATGATGAAATTGCTCCAAAAAAATTAAGGATACATTTGAAATAGAAAACAAATATAGATATATATTTGTTTTGATTTTTTTAGATTTTTTTTTAAAATAACAAATAACAAAAAATTCGGTGCGGCCTCCAAAATCGGAGCGGGCGGGGACGAGCAACATGTTATTTATTTTACTTGGCCTTATTGTACATATGTACATTGTATGATGGAGGCGAGATACTTCTATTTCTAATGCTTTTTGAAATCCAGTAGAGATTAAATGTTTCCTCATATAAAGGCACCCTAATACTGGGGAGAAACTACCTTGCCTGATGACGAGCATTGTTTGTGAATGATGACGAACATTGTTTGTGAATGATGACGCAAGCTTCTTAATGATGATGAGTGTGGTCACTGTATGCACATTATCTGTTCAATTTGTCATGTCATGTAACGACCTCGAAGACTAGCGCCATCTTGTTTTTTGTTTTATTTTCAAACATTAATTTGCATTTAATCAAAATGGGGCTTGGGGATGAAGAATTCTAACTAATAATTTTTTCAGGTGAGAGTGAGCATTTTTAACTTGATAATTTCGCCCATTTTTTGGGAGCAAAATGATTGAGTTATTGTAACAATCCACATTGCTTTAGGCCTGGTAACTCTTGTTGTACATGTACTAATGTACATTTTGTAATTTGTTTTATCAAGGATGTCTCCAGGGATACCTTCCATTACTCGGGGTGCCAATTGTACATGTCCCTGAGTATTTATTGCTAGTTATTTGTGAAAAGATGCTTAAACGCTTAAGTTGATTAATATTGGTAATGAGGAAATGTTCATAGTAGTTCACTGTCAGTTTCAGAATTCTTAGAGGTAAAGCCTATAGGTAGGATCAATCATGGAATAATCTCTCGTAACTTGTACATTCTTGGAGATAAATCATCAAATGACGTGGCTGATTTTGAGGATTTTGAAACAAGGGTGCTTTTTCAAAACCGAGGCTTAGGCTTAGGTGCTGCCTTTGGTACCATCCAGGGCACCGTCCGCCTGTCCCATAGCCAAAGTGTACATTTTTCAAAATTGCTGACAAAAACCTGAGCTTGGGCTCTCAGGTGGATTGGTTCCGACATTTAACCATTTTTATTTGTATTTTATTTTTATGTTTTTTCCATGGGGTGGAGGGGAGGAAGGGGGGAAAAAGCACCCATTAATCTCCTGTTCTGTTGTCATATTCATTGAAGATGAAATTACTTTTATTTAATACACATAATACATGTAACTACGACATGATTTTACATATGTACATGATTTTACATACATGAGAGAAGGCAATTAATTTTCACAGCCCTATCTATTGATGTGTTACTTTAAAGTGAGCATTTGAGGCAATGCATGCGCTGTAAGATGCTCACCAAACCTTTACACGCAACTTAACTACCATTATGGCACACCAAGGGAAGGCAGTAGGTGCATGTTGACGTTAGTAGTGTGGGTCTGTATCCTGCTCAGATATGAAATGGAACTTCCAAGCAGTTTCATATGAATGAAAGATGCCTTTAATTCTGTTGAAAAATATACAAATGATCATGTCGTTTGGTAGTCTCAAAGTGTCATACTGTGCAATGCACAATGACGCTGCACAGTTTAGCATCACCAATGAACACGAAACTCACAAACCCTCTCTCACTGCGCACACACATGGTATTGCCTTTAACAACAATACATGCAGCCTCCTCATCAGTCAACATTGTTTTGGATATAAATGGAGTTCATAACCCAGTGCTGTGCATCAGCCTCAACAGGGATGCTCAACTAACCTTGAACCAGATTTCGTGCTAATAATAACTATACGTACAGACAAGTGAGAAATAAATACAACCACTGGTAGATGACTCAGCTAGTTGAAGTATACTGTACTAGGCATAATAAAGATCTCGGTGATTGTGAATTACGTATTCGCACGTGTTTACATTTGGACAAACTGTAGAAGTATGTACAGTTGGCACAAACGTAAACAATGTCATGAAAACTGTGTTTTCGGGCACGTTTTTGTTATTGTGGCATTCAACGTTCATAAACTGGAATTCCACAGCTGTTGTAAGAATCAGCTATTCAGAAATATGAACAATTTTATAAACAGATGTACCATGCAAAGTAGGTATTTTAAAATAAATTTTGCGGAGCAACGATGAAATTTTCATTAGCTGCATATGGTACATGTACATGTATTTAGTGGTAAGGGTTCATGGCCAAGTGTCTTCAGTGTGCATACATCATGTGTGGGCACACTTAAGATACGTACGTGTGGTAAACAGTAATTGACATTTTCATATCACATGTATGTATGTGCAGTATCATCTTAAGGTATGTTTTCTTTAGTTAACTAGAGATGTGATGAAAGATGCACACATGTATGTACAGTGTACATTTCGTTAGCATAGTCTCCCCCCCCCCCCCCCCCACCCCCATTATCCAGCTACAGTGTACACATAAATGCAAGTTCATTAGAACTGCTTTATCATTTCTAACCCTCCAGCGAGGGACCTGTTTGGTTGCAATGCCCCCTTGGTACACATTTTTTTCCATCTATAGGTTAAGAACTTTAGTTTAGTTATTTAATTATTTAGTTTGTTTATCTAATTTGTGTGTTGTTTACATATTGCCTGGGCTAATTTAAGCTTAGTTGTTTGCCTAATTAATTAAGTTTTATAATTTGATTTCATCTACCAGTTGTCAATTGACATACCATTTTTGTACACAAGATGCTGGCAGAGTTTTGTCCTGCCCCCTCCTAGCCAAATCACTGACCCCTGTTCATTGATACCCCCTCTAGGACGTGTGGCATTGTCCAGCTTAATAGGATATCATGATATATGAGCTGATCAGTGTATCTGAGTGATGATGTGGTTAAGACAATGGAAATGATAAAATGTTAGCAGGTGTTGACAGTGGCCCTCACTGCAGGGTTTTGAGGAAGGCAACAATGATTGCACTAAGGGATGTTATAAACAATTTGTTCACTACATGTAGTTATGCCAGAGATGAGTTGTCAAGTTTAGCTTAGCTTGCTGACACTGTTATATTACTGTACATGAAGCTGCCTGTGTTATCTTTATACAATTTCCAGTTCAGACTGTCCATTTGTTCTTACTACAGTCACCACACATTCATCAAATGCCAAAAGTTTTCTTTACTTTGTTTCTGAAATAAATTTAATGCATATTGGCCTGAGGTACATGTACATGTACCAGCCTTTGGACTTTGTATGAAACAATAGAGCAATCCATTAAGCTTGGCCACTTAATGCAAATCCCATTTTAAAATGAAAACAAGCTGCCTCCATTAGGATAGCTGTGTTGTGCATTTTGTGTTTTGAACAGTGCACTGTCTCAACGGACATATAGGGGTCAGGAGTCAAGCCTATCAACGCAATGTGGCCCTTTGGTAGGCAGGCAAGTAGGTGGAGCTCAATAATGCATTGGTCAATTTATATTAAATTAGTCTCTTGTAAATCGAGATATGGAAAATCTAGCACAGTTTCTGCATCCCATATACATGTACAACAAAGAAGGCCAGAGGGCGAGTTACATGTGGGATGCAGAAATGCTACATTTGTCCATGGCTGACGCGTGTGTGGGATGACAAAATCATCTTCCAGAAAACTTACCAGAGAACAGTAAAATGACGTTAACGCTGTATTAATGTACTGTAAGTAATCAATATGATCAATTAGGTGTCTTATCTTACAATCAGGTATCACTACCTTGGAAAAAACTTCCTGTTGAACTTCCGAATTGAATGAAAAGCCCTTGTAAAAACATTGTGTCCAATGTGCAGTGTGTAGTAAACCGAATGTATGCAGTGACCCCGCAAGCAGTATCCTTTACTTCCACTTTGGCATTATGTCAACTTTGTGGATTGACATTTTCTAGGAAGTGCTTCCGTCCAAAAGGAAGTATCCTATATAGCTATATTTATGACATTGTCTCAGTGTAATCTACTACACTAGGTTATATTAGCTATTGATTAGAATGAAAAACCTTTCAATGTTCCTTAAAAAATGTTCTTCCTCAAAAAATTACAACTGAGAAGTCACTTGATCGAATGGTTGAACAAAATATTATTGTGGTGTGCTTGAGATTAAATATTGTTCTGTTTGAAAGGTCGTACCGCTTCCCTTAAGATCTTTATCTCATGCGAAGACTCTTGTTGGATCTTTGCTATGAGGTCCATAGCCGACATTAGTAAAAATAAGAAATAACTATAATTAGTAAACTTGCGGGTACAACCATGTGTAAATCTCTTTTGGGAGGAGTGTTAGGCTCTGAAAAGAGCTGGTGTGGTCTCGACCTTTCGAACAGTGAACTCTGCCGATGTCAATAAAAATGATTTCTTCACATCTTTGACTCTTGGGATTTACTGGTTTATTTTTGTGTGTGTATTTTTTGAGGAAGCAGAGTTTATTTTGTAAAGATTTCACTCGTGCTTATGATGAGCCAGAGACATGAAGTTACAATGAGATAGATGATTGTAATTTAAATTGGTGATTATAAATTTCTGTGGTGTCCAAATGTGAATGCTGCGGCCAGAGATGCGGTTGGTACCTGCTGTCACCTCGCTAAATGTGGATGGATTGGACCTTCTTGACAGCGACTTACTTGGACAGGTTTTGTTTTCCTGTTTTCTCAAAAAATAGACACTATTCAACTGAGACTTTCTTTAATGAATTTTATGGTATCTTCCTTCATGATTATATAAATCAGCATTACTGTGATGAAAATCAAACAATGATCCTACCTTTAAATCAAACATAATTAAATTAAACCCACAAGAACAAAGGAGAACAATACAAAACTCCAAAGATCAATCCACAACACACAATGCATTGGAGAACATATTGATAATTAAAATATTGATAATTGAAAAATGGAATGGTGGCTATTTTTGAAATGAGCTTTACATACATGTAGGTTGTATTGCTATATTTTTAGGAATTATTTGTTTGTCTTTGATAATTTACAGCCAGGACCTTGGACTATATTTTATAAAGCATAAAATTGACTTGTTTAGTACAAAAATTAATTGGGCACTACAAATTGTAGTTACATACATTGGATGACACTTGGTCAGGGTTAGTTTTGGCGATCCTGACCAGAAACATATTTGAGCTTCAGTAATTGATTGAACATTTTTGTGAGTTCTGTGCAGCCAATGGGATGTAGCTGTTCGCACCGAACTATAACCAAGTTTTTGATTCAGGTAGGCTTGGTTTCAAGTTAGAGGATATTACAAACTAGCAAAAAATACGTAGGGATTTCTTTTTAAAATTACAAACATTGAGCCATATACCAATCCAACAATGTTAATCAAATTATTAAGACCAAGTTCCATCACATGAAAGTAAAATAAAGGCTGTATATTTTGAGATAATTAATTTCCAAGAGATATTTATACCATATCATTTGCAAGTGTTTTTGTCTACTGACCTGTTTACGCGTAGCTCTCAGAATTTTTTTCTGCCAGTGAATGTTACATCAAAAACTTGTTTCTGGTCAGGGTCGCGCTACAATAGCCTGTTTCTGCTAAGCGTCTTATTTCTGTGCTAAGCACCAAGTTGAGGAATTTATCATGTACAGTCAGAGCTTACACTTTGTCATCCCAAAATATTCTGGAAGTGTGGTAATCCATATAATGACACAATGACATTCATTACCTCCCATCAGTCGCAGGTATAGTCACAATGCCTCAATCAATTTGGTGTTGAATGGCCTCATTTGGGAATACCGGGATCCTTTGTTGATGGAAACCAACAATAAACGAATTAGTGGTATGAAAATCATCTTTATGGTATGTTTTTTGTTTGATTAAAAAAATGCAGTACAAATACTTGAGGCTATGAATTATACCTTTGTTCATAATATTAAATATAGTCAATTTTTCTTTGTTCAACCCCACATTTTGTTATTTCAAAAGAAGATTTAATGTTTAATTACATGTAAAATATTAATACTTTCATCTTTGGAGTTGTTTTCTTGTTAACAACTTGTGCGAGACTTGCACTATAAAGTGGATGGCTTTAACCCTCCTACTGCCAACACAATTTGTTATTGAGTTGACTGACCATTCAAAACCATTTGGTCGAATGGTTTTGAGTGGTGAGCTACATGTAACTGTGTATAGAGTAGACCCCCTGAATGGTTTCAAATGGTATGTCAGCTTATCTACATGTATAGCCCAGTATGGATACTTTCAAGTGGTGGAATGGTTTGCCCTTGGAGTGGTGATTTTGAGTGCATTGTTGAACTCAATTAGGGTTACAATGTTTTTGTAAACACAGTGCCAGTGTTTTCCCCTGAACTGATAAACACAAGGCTGGGTGCATTACACTTGGGCTAAACATATACCAGACTTCTGGGCATGTTCCATTTTTACAGAGGTTAAAATTGTTATGTTATTGTATGTTTTTAATTGTTTTGATATTATTCCTAAGTATTATATAACTCATTACATAATATTACATAATATTACATAATATTATAAAGAAAATAATAGTAGGAGTGCACAATTACTGTGCAGTACATTCACCATTCAAAACCATTTAGCCTTGGGGACATACCACAGTGCAGTGTATCCACCACTCAAAACCATTTGAATGGTTGTGAATGGTGACACAGCTTATCATCAATACAGGTCAAATGGTACTGCCATGTGTGTACAAAAACAATTGGGTTGTAAACGTTAGTGAATTTTGAATGGTTTTGAATGGTGTATCAGTAGGAGGGTTAATGCACCTATTATATACATTGGTGTCGTCCCATCGCATCATGGAGGTAAAACAATGATGAAACATTGGAAATGCACAGCATCATGTACGCGTAGCGCACAGGATGGGCCAATAAGAAACAACCATTTTGACCTCTTTGTAAGGACATCCTGCTGCCATGACGTCATGTCCTTTTTACATTTATCAGATTCTGAGTTTAATGGAATCGATGGAAAGTGGCAGAATATTAGAGCCACTACTTTTCGGATGCCAACTGTAACATGTAGGACAATGTGAAAGTGGTGGGGGGGGGGGGAGGTCGGGGAATGACAAAATGTTTTTAGGGGCCGTTCACAATTATCACATTTTAAATGTCGATCCGTTTTCTCGCCCGTCGCCACAGCCGACATTGCTCACATCCCATCCACGCCACAACCGATGCCGAGCGAGCACTGGCCGAGACGGTCGCGCCCTGAGCCAGGCCCCGCATTGCATCCCATGAACGTATCTTTTTGTGTACAGCATGCGCAGCATTGTATAGTCCTACACACGTACATGTACATGAACCAAACATGTCAAACCGCGAGTGCAAATTATTGCACAATTCCCCTTCCGTTCCCTAGCTCACAGGCATGTGAGCGGCATGTGAGTGGGTCACAGAAAAAACGCGGAAAACTTTAGCAAGTGAAATCCGTGTCCGGATTTTGGGCCAGCGCTACAGTCAGAATAACAGGCTTTGTACTGCAGCGTAAACAAAACATAGAAATATATAGGCCACAATTCTTACTTGGTAACAATGTGTTGTTCGTCCTCATTTTCAATATGTTTTTGTGACATTCCTTAGAAATATGTTCCACAATTAAAACAAGCGCGATGCGTTCATCACAGACGTGAAAGACCGTGTGCGCCTAGTCTTGGCTCAGGGTGTTGGCTTTTTAATACAGTTTTTAGTACAGCGCCCTCTCTTGGTGGAACTGGATGACGACATGGGTAAGTTTAATGGGACATCGTGCTTAATGAAAAATGAACAACAACGGCTTTAATCAAAGACTAACGCGGAGCATTTTACCGGGTCTAGCCCCCGACTCACGTGTTGAAATCAAATCGCAATTAAAGTGATTCCCGATGCTGCCACGGCGGAGTGATTTCCACGGCGGAGACGAGAAAAACACGGAGCCCGCAAGAAAAATGCAGAATGGGAAAATAAAAAACGCGGAGGTCTCACATGCCTGCTAGCTACTTGTAGCATATACACGCAATTGCATATCAGTGCGCATTTTCAACCGGTGTTGTTCAACCATGTAGACTTGTGTGAAAAAAAATCAACATTTTTTTCGTACACTTTTAGGGGGGAGGGGGGGGGGGGCCTTGAAAAAGTGTACGGTTTGTACGCTCGTGAAAATGTTGATAATTGTGAACGGCCCCTTAATGAGATGTAGGTTTGCAGAGACATCAATCCAGTCCTGATGCATGTGTGTACTTAATTTTTGTACAGGCAATCTGAAAACTTGTTCAGTTTTCAATACAACTCTCAGGAAAAAAACAAGTGTCATTTTGTAGTCATCAGTTTGCCTTTTATCTCTTCTAATTTTTCCTGTAGAGTGGAATAATTGAGTATAAAAGACAAATGTCAGATGTAACATTGATAAAGCAAATGTAATGTAAAGGTTTTGTTGATACTGTAACACACTCTGGCATCCTTTGTTAAGGATGATACATTCAATTTTATTGCAAATTTATGAACCATTCATATGTTTTTCGAACGGGGGAAAAAAGTACAAGGGTGTGATGGGAACATTTTCTCTGATAATTAAAGCAATGATATTGCCTAGGGAATGGTTTGTCAATCCACAATAAAATTGTTCCCAATGCTTAAATTTCACATCCAGTGACATTTTCATTATTTTTGTACGTCAGACAATATTAAAGTGAAGGGGGAAAAAAGAAAAGTATGTATATTTTTGTATTTAATCTTAATCCAGTTTCAAGTCTTCATTAGGTCTGTGTTTCTATTTACTATAAATAGTTGGAAATTATTCACTATACATGAATGGAAATTTTATAAGTCAATGACCAGGCCAGATAAATGGTACTCCAGCCCAGACTTTGATTGTGTGTTGAGAGTTTTGTTGCCACGGGCTACTTACACATGTAGCTCTACTACAGCGTAAAGTACATTCCTTAATTCCTAGAGTCCGGTAATCCCTTTTCAGATGATTGTTACAGTAATCTGACGCTCTTTTGTGGCAAGTTTCCTCCACGGACTAGCCGTGATTTTTTATAACCAGCCAGTCACAGATTTACAGTTGAATTTAGTTTTCCTGTAAACTGGGCTAGTTGCAGTTGATTGTCAGGGATGGGAAATGTCAGACTTTTATCTGAACTCGGACTTTGTTGTGCCTGCCTCATATAAAGAAAATCCTGCTTTTTTATCTGCTTTGTCTGTGGCGAGGATACTGTTTCCAAAAGCTCATTGAAATCTATACTCAAGGGATTATCAAAAGGTGGAAATGTCATATTGTAAACTCCTAAATTTGAACTCTTGACATGGCTAAGTTTATTTGGACTCTCAGTCCCAGCCTGCACCACAAATTTGGCACTTGGCAAAATCACTCGCCTAGAAAAATCCAGGTGTGCTTCTTTCCACAAGCCAGTGATTTTCAAATCAGAAGGACTGATAGATTTACAATGTACTTGTACTAGATGCTTTATCCAACATTGTAAAGAAAACTAATGTTCAATTTCCCCCTTGAAAAGCATGTTCTTGAAAACAACCAATTTTTTACCACACCTAGTAAATTTGCAGCAGAAGAGATTCACAGCAGACATGTTTAACTCTTTTTTTTAATGCTTATTAATATTTTATATTAAACTTTAAAAAGATTGAATTTCATCAGAACACAGCTTGTGTAGGAAATAATTGCATCATGTGGTGTTTATTAACTTCCACTGAGTAAGATTTACATTATAATGTTATAATATATTATTTTCAAGCAATGCTGTTCTGGTCAATAAACAACATTATAATATTTAATTGAGTAAGTACAGTGTATGTTCATATTATAAATGCATGGTAAACAAAGTAAACTGAAATACTGCAGACACTCCAGTATTCTTGAATTGCTTTTCAACCCCCCCAACCTCTGCTCTGTACCTGTACCTCCATGGGAAAACAGCTTCATGTCAGGCATTCAGCCCAGCAACACCTGTGTCTGCAGCAGACATTATTATGTAACATTAGTCATGACAAGGGCTGCTGACAATGAATGTACTGTACCCCAGTTGGGCTAATCCATGGTTACAATTCATTCCATGTCAGACAGCTGTGTATTCAAATGACCTTCTCACATGCATGTAGACGGTTTTGTTGGGTAATTCTACATTTCCAGTCAAAACACAACACCCTAGACATTTTGTGTAAATACAACACTGCATTTCACCCCCCCCCCCCCCCCAAACTCTCCCCCCCCCCCCCCCCCCCCACACACAATTCACACCATTCGTGTTCTACCTGTACCTCAGTATGAATGCTGGGACTAGCCAAATTACCTCTTCATGGACATTGTTATAAGAGGACAGCAAAACAAAGAAACACAAAGCAGAAATGAAAATGCAGAATGTACTCTTATAACTGAATGTATGTACCTAGTTGCTTGCGTTAGGAATAGGAACACTTCATTTAGTGACATTTCTTGTAACCAGTAAGGGATGCAGTTTTTTATCTGATAAAGATCCCGTTATGATGAGTGTTCAGTGGAGTAGGGGACCTCAAAGGTTTTGAATGCTCTAGAATGAGAATCTGTTGTGGGTTGGAATCCCGTCTAAGATGCCAGTGTGGGTTTTTTTCCCCTATGCAATGCTTGTCACACACCAGTGAAGGGTAAAACCAACTAGTTTTGTTTTCTTCATACAATTTGGTCTCTCTGGTTCAAGTTTAAATTGTTGCTGAAGTGATGTCACTTCATGAAAAAGTGAAAACCCAGTCTGCTTGCAAAAGGACAATAAACAAAGCAAGAGAATTATGTTTTTGTCGATGGTGGAGAAGTAACCTTAAATGTACAAAAATTCTTCTGATATAAGAAGTATTCTTCAAGATATGGACCGCCATGTAAACAATTCTGATGACATTTACACAGCATAGACAGCCTGTTAGGAGAAAAATCAGTCTTCCCCAAAACCAACAAGTCCAATCTCTAGAAAAGGCGGATTGAAACATTGCTGATTCATGTCTTTACTTTGCCATTCAACATAATGTTTACCCAGCTTAAGGCCAAATAAAAAAAAAATACCAGTTGATCGTCCTGATTTTTCCAAAAAGAGGAGGTTGAGGGCCTTTTTATTTTTTATTTATTATTTTTTTTCCAAGATGGCCGCAAAGTATTTCAATTCAAACAGGCCACCAATTCTTCAGTTTGAAATCACCGCTAACTTTCTTTATATCTATTTGTTGCATGAGGTAAGTTTACTCAAAAATTAAAATATATATGTCAAGGGTGGATTAAAAATACAAACAATTTTTTTATATTTTTTATTTTTTAATCGAAAATAAAAAAAAATAAAAAAAAGGATGCGGCCTCAAAAAAGGATGCGGGCGGGGACGATCAACTGGTATTTCTTTTTACTTGGCCTAATTCATGTTGTCCAATCCAACTGTTAAATCCTCTACACATTCAGCGAGGCGGACATGTAGCTACAAAACCATATTGATACACAATAAAATGGTCATGTGCAGAAAGCCTATTTACCAGGGTCTTGCATCTATGCAAATCTACTTTAAAAGTGCCTTGTTGATACTGTGAGACTGGGTGCTTCATGGCAACATTCACAAAAGCGGGAAGGGGGGGGGGCAGGACAGCGAAAATATCATCAGTAAACAATGACACAACATTTCTTTATCACTTGGCTGATGGCTTAGTAAATTTGTCCAGCCTGGGTGTGCCACATAAAAAAAAAGGAACAGGAAGGCTGAATTAATTAATACTGGCAGTCTGGATAATTGATTACACACCTGTCCAGTGTAAATATTATGTCATTACCTGTTTGCTTTTCATGTACCCTTTGGGAACACTGTGTTGTCTTGCAGATAGAATCAAAATGTCTGTGTAATTAGCCAACAGAGACATAGTCGAACAATATCGCTTATGAAATTCCTGGTCAAACTTTTTGGAGCGCCTGAAATGCTTGGAAGGGATAGAGCTGTTTTCTTCGCAAATTGGTTGTCTGTTTGTGATTGGTTTTTGATTTATGTGCATGTCTTCTCAACACTTCTCGGCACTTAATTTCTACACGTATTTCCTCAAAAAATGTTACATTTGAGTTTTCTAAAATCAACTGGGAAGCTTTTGGAAACTGTTCCTGTGTACATACTTGTATGGTGTTCCATCCACCATCCAGAGTGTGCCACATGCAGTCATGTTCGGCTTTTGCAAATTGACCTCAACTTGAAAGAAAGACCCAACAATTTCAGTTTTGTTTTGAACTATAGAACCTGTTTACCTGACGTCATCGTCATAATAATTTTTGTTGCATTATTTGGGAGTCAATGTCCCCGTGTAAATAAAGTGTTGTGCACATTTTAGGCGATGCTGTGTTTACAAGCTTAAGTTTTGTTCGTGCAATCTGACTCCCAAAATGGCGATCGTGGCAGACAGAAGCCGCGTGGGACATTGGTGCAAAAGGGGTCCATACGGTGTCTGTGATTTTCTTAAGTTGCTGGACAAGTTAAAAAGTGATTTGTTTCTTCTGCTTATGATCCTTAGGGCGGAGCGGTCTCGCCATGCAGCCAAGATGAGACGGGACAAGGAAGCCGTGGAGATCACGGCCCTCTCCAAGCTCCTCCCCTACCCAGAGGAAGTGATCAGTCGCCTGGACAAGGGCTCTATCATAAGACTCACCACAAGCTACCTCCGCATGAAAAAGTTCTCCCAGAAAGGTATTATTGTACCCCCAAAAATTGTTTTTTCAGGAAGACGTTCCATTAAATTTTTCCAGAATTATGAAACAGAACAAAAATTATTGATGGCTGGCAGGTATTTAATTCAGTATGGATTTCCAAGAGAAGTTGATTTAAATAAATCATATTTTCTACCCCCAAAACAGAATATTAAATTGTTTGCTAATGCAAATGTTTGCAATCCATCACAATTCGTAGTTAGTTTTCTATCCCTCTCCCTCCCCCCACTTTATTTTTTTACTTAGTAAGGCATAAGCATGTCTCAAAGAAAAATTTCAAGTGGTTAAAAGGGTCATTGCATTCATTCTTGATTACTGTTATCTCCAAATACATACAGAAATTGACATATGTACAAGTATTTGAAAGTTTCATCTCAATTAGGAACCAAGTTTCTGAGAAAAACTACCCGTAATATCCGGTTAATTATGGGAACTTCCTGGATAAATGAGAATCAGATTTTTGTGTGTCAGTCAGCATTTCCCAAGGTGTGAACAACAAAAACCAAATCTATAAAGCCGACACGGTAATGGTGTTTGAATCGTTACAAACAAGTTTTCAAACAATGAATTTACCATTTTCAAACCACTTTTCTGAAATCTAACGAATGCGACATGAGTAATCGTGAAATGTCACAGAATTTCCTTTTTTAATTGATAATGTTGGAGGCACTTTGGACTTTATTTTCCAACTAGCTTTTGAAGATGTTTTTTTGTCAGAAGTGCAACAAGTAATTATTGCAATGAGTAACTATTGTAACCACTTGATCAGTTACATGTATATGATCTTTTGTGTCGAGAGGCACTAACAGATTTTTGCACAAAAGGTTTTGTGAGAAATTAGCAACATGAGTTCTAACTAAAAACTATATGGGA
Source organism: Leptasterias polaris (assembly GCA_037783415.1). NCBI lineage: Eukaryota > Metazoa > Echinodermata > Asteroidea > Forcipulatida > Asteriidae > Leptasterias > Leptasterias polaris. Next base: position 176,837 of record JAZGTN010000045.1, read on the forward strand.
AGTGTTGTTTAAAGATATTAAAAGTTCATAGTTTCCCACAAAATAATTATTGCAGTTTAACACTAAAATCCAATACTAAAGCTGCATTATCAGAAATGGTTTAATTATTAGAGAGAGTTACATAGTTGACCTCAAGTTTGTTTATGTTTAAAATGAGCTTTTCTTTCTAAAAGAACCATAATGTATCTCCTCCCATGCCAAAATCAGACAGTCACTTTTTAGGCAGGTACTTCTCAGGTAGCATCTTAACCCTTATGAGACCATAGCGGCCGCAAGTGGCTTGTACCGAAATGCTTATAGCGGCCGAAAAGGGCCACAAGATTTGACCTACTTCCACTCAAACAAGAGGGTCAAAGAAAATGTATCAGACCATGATATAAACATGTCTGAAACATTCTACATGTTGAAAAATACAATTTTAGGCCCAAATTAGGTGTTGTTTGAAAGCTCTTATACTCTTTGAATAGGCATATCATCATCATACTAAATTAGTTACTTGTATAATTTACCAAATACTATTCAAACTATTCCATTTATGACTGCACCACTGCAAAACGTACCACAAATGCAATGCATTTTGTTGTGAGCATATGTTGACAGTTTTACTGATTAAGAACCCCAAAAATGTATAATTAGTACACTGTCGTTGGGATACTACATAATTATGTACTGCTGGAATATTCACGGACAAAATATCACAAAACGAATTGCTTACGTCAATGCTTATCCTCGTCTTTAAATCTCCCTCGGGTGGGGGGAATGTATCAACTGCATCGTGGTATTCCTGGATGATATTAAAATTCTCACATTTTTGTGTGTGTTTTTTTAAACTATTTATTTAATTATTTTTATTTTTATTTTAGAGTTTTGTTTTGTTGTGGTTGTGGTTGTTGCTATTGTTAACTTTTGGGGGTGGGGGCCTTTATGGAAATGATTAGAACTTATTTGTAATCCTTTGCTGTTGTTTTCAAGAAGCACGTCACAAAGTCAACACTGTGAATATTTTTAAAACTAGAAAATTTGAGCTCGTACAATATGACATTAGTAAAATACAGTATACATCATGGCTATATTGGGTTTTATACGCAGGTTTCACTAATATTCATAAACACCTTAGTTTTGTGAACAAAACCAAACACAATATTTCCACTTTTTCCAGAATGGTACCAAGTACCAACTTGATAACTGTTTATAGTCAGATTCAACAGGTTATTTATGTATCATATAAATACAAATCCTTTGATAAAAAAGTTAAACAATTTATGACAAAAAAAAGTGTTCAATCCTAGAGCAGGGAATTGAATTGCTTAAATGAAGAAAAATTGGTACAACAAATCCTCCAAAATGCTTCCCACGGGTTGTGGTCTTTGATGTTGATTCAGTTCAACATAACCAAACCCAGCATGTTAGGCATTGAGAGATGGCATATGACCATCCAAGCCCAAAGATTTGTCTCCTAAATAAATTATAGATTGTGATGGATTCAGAAAAATGACTAGGTACAAATGGAAGTACATGTACATGTACATGTACATATGTACATGTAGTTGCGGTTAAAAAAGTATACAAATATTAGTCATACGACTCATACTTATATACCCACCTCACCCCCCTGACCCCATCCCCCTGACCCCACCTCCAACTCAAATCCGACTACAGAAACCAGCATTGAAGGTTTGCAAAAATATGACCCCCCCTCCCGACCACCCCAATCACCACCATTTATTAAGTATAACAATTTTAAAATGCAAGGAAAAAAACCAAAACAAACAATTAAAAAAAAAATTGTCACACTAATCAGAGTTCTAATTCTAAAGGTCAGACAACACGTCCAATAGTCCTGAATCATGTACTTGTAGAAGCTGTGAGTTGGTCATTCTCAGTTGATCTGATCTGCACGCTAATCATTGGACTTTAATTGACAGTTGATCTGGGCAGTTCAAAGCACTCTCTATCAAAATGACAAAATGGAATATAAAGTGCAGATGACCCAACACTAGGTTCAATTGCTGGAAATAAAAGCAACTGTCTGAAAGAAGACATTAAAGGGATTGTGTGTGTATAGTGTACAGCATTCATTGAGGTACCCAAGTATGTGTTTACTCCAATCTTCACGAGTAGATTCATGTGGAAGTGCACTTCTTACAACAAAAAAACTACACTTAATGTTACATGTATGATCTTAACCATAGTTCAGGGCAATATTTGTATATATTGCAAATTTATGTGTGTGTGTGTGTGCAATTCACACTGTTGTCAGCTTGGCATTTATATCCCCTTTGTTGGAGCTTTGCTCCTTTAAAATGTTGTTGTGCACTGGGGTTACTCCTAATTTCTCTAAAATCCTGTGACAGGTTTTCTTTCAGAATGTGGTACTAGTAGACGATTGTGTTTTTTGTCATGTCAAACAACTTACCATGTAAAGATGCAAAAAAGAAACTTCTCCTCGGTGGTTATCACAGTCATTCCCAGCTCAGCTCAACCACATGCTGGCTTATTGTTAAGTTGGGTCAAAACTCAGTAAGGTTGCTCAGGTGACCCTCAACAATGATCTCATACGGTTGCTCACTCTAAAAGGTCTATAACTTGTCTTTAATCGAGAATAATAAGCCGAGGAATTTAGCTAGAGAGAGAGAGAGAGAGGGTGGGGGATACAGCTGTGCAAACTACTTCACTCATTAATTCACACTGAAGGAATAATTGAAAAACTTATACCTCAATGAATAATTCAGGGAGGTAATTTGTCAGAATTTTTCCTATTACCTCAAGGTTTTAATTTGTTTTTTATGTATGTCCTTTTGCCTTCAAAATCCGAAAGATTTAAACTGACAATCAAGGGAAGAAGAATGCCGCACTGTCCAAACGTCTGGTTTTACAATTGTGGCAAGTCCCCTAAATGTACTTGAAGCATTCAAGAGCTATTCACTCACAATCCTCTGCCTGAATTGAAAAACAAAAAGCAAAAAATTAAGGAAAAAGACAACGTCAGGTTTCCTGAAGTTGTAGCTAGTACAGGAAGGACATGTCAAATATCGTTTTGATTGTCATCACATTAGGCCAGGTTTAACACTTCAAATGGGCAGAATTTGTTTGCCTTTCAAACTATTTACATGTAAGTGTAAATGTTCGCACATGTACATATTCAACTAAAGGCATGATAAAACATTAATTTGTGGAAGAGTGCATTCATTGCCTTACTCTAAGTGTACTTTCAAATAAACACCATACATCCATGAAGTACATGTACATGTACATGTACATGTATACCTCCATGATACACTCAACCTGTGAAGATTTTATCAAATTAAATGAAAAAACACATGAACAAGTTCAGGGATTTAGTATATTTTGCTTGTACTTCTTATTGGTTTTGTTTTACAAATTGAAGAATAAGACTGAGGGGTAGACAATTTTATGTGTGTATGCAGTCTTCAGAGAGACGGGGAGAGTTTTATTGACAGTTTCTCCTAAATTTTGCTGGTAGTCGGTGATCAATGGGGTGTGAAATAAATTACCCATCAAAACATTAAATTCACATTGATTTTACAATTTGAAGAATAATACACCTATCAATTGTATGACGCACTATCAGACCCCCGGGGATGGTGCGTCACTGTCCATATGTGGGGACGGATTTGCGTGTCCAAAGACCCACCACGAGTCAAAAAATTGACACACTTGTTGCAGATTTGGACGGTCTTCCGAACGTTTTTTTGACTCACCTTTCGCGGATAGCAACGCACCACCGACGGACAAATCGACGCACATAATCGCTTGCTATGCTGCAAACGATGCACGCGCAGTGAATACCAAGTATTTCAACCTTGTATGTACGAGTTTCCCGGCACACATGCTGAAAATACATGGCAAGTGTATGCACGAGGCGAGAATGTACTACTTGATCTTCGAGACGTGCGGTTCCCAACGCACTAGCTATCAAACACACGAAATAATAGAGAGGGAACCAGTCTACTAAATAATGCATCTTCGTATCCATCCATGACTCGACGATCGACCCCCAGTATCGTGCATGTGAGAGATATAATATACCACGGGGCAGAGGTTGACAAAACCACCGCGCCATGAATTACATGTGACTAAATAACACACATCCTCGTAATAACTGGTAATGACTGGCCGCTTTCCGATTGGCCGATCGCGTGAATAATTATTTATGACGTAGTGCTTCTCACAGCGCTGTATTCATCACCGCGATCCCGCGGATGTGCTTGCTCTATGTACCTAACGTGGTAAACTTTTATAGTTAGGGGGCGAAGGAATGGCGTGTAGCTGTGGGAGCGATAAGGCAAGGGAAATTCCCTTGGTGAGAAATAACTAAGTGGTCAGAGATGTTTTTACACGTGCGTGAGCAATACTGCAGTTTTCGTTTGTCAAACTCAAATACACACGGAAGTGATGGGGGATATTCACACGACTTCGACTCTGCGGGATGTTGTGCTTATAAAGATCGTGAAGGATTATCTCTCGGTCGGTAAATTTTTGGAAACAATATGAAACAACAAGGATTTACAAAATACACTGACACAGGTACATGTACAGTCTCGATGTTAGTTGTCAAAACATTTGGGCTTCTAAGCTTATACATCGTCTTTGTTGTTCGTGTATTTTAGAACAAATTCACTTGCCGCCGACAAACGGTTAACCGTTTAGAAAAGTTTGAAACGGATAGTAAATTAAACGTATGGTCACAGGCTTACCTCGTATCCATCTATGACTCGACAATCGACCCCCACTATCGTGCGTGTGAGAGATATAATATACCACGGGGCCGAAGATGACAAAACCACCACGCCATGATGCACATGTGTATTGGGCTTGGGCAAAAGGCTTGCTATGTGCAGTGTGGAAAATAAACGGCCGTCTGAGCTGGCATGTGGTGATCGCTGACTTTCTGGCGGTAAATTCCCGACCCTCGGGCAACATAAATGTTAACAAAATAATACCAACATCATTTTACACAGGCGGGGAGGGTAGGTGCATTTTTATTCTCCACTAAATAAACAAAATAAATGTTGAAATGGACATCGACGGACCATGACGTACCTCGAAAGACCATGACGTACCTCGACGCACCGCTCGAAGATTTTTTTGACTGACCACTATTGGACTTGACGTACCCACAGTCACTTTTTCCGAGAGTAAAGACGCAAACTTGACGCACCATCCCCGGGGGTCTGATAGTGCGTCATACAATTGATAGGTGTATAAGACTGAGGGGAGAAACAAATTGTTGTGTCTGTGGTCTTCAGAGAGACAGGGGGTAGGTTTTATTGACAGTTTCTCCTCAATTTTGCTGGCAGTCGGTTATGGGGTGTGAAAACAAATTTGAGATCGAAACATTAAACGCGCAGACTATTCTGGCAGATTGAAGACACCTTAATTTGAACCATAGTCAGACTAGCCAATAAACACGCATGATGCACTCTGCCTGAAGTCATTAAAACAATTGATTGTTTGTTTCGCGCAAACTGCCAGCAACAATTTCATCGCTAGCTTGTTGCCTCATCAAATTCTTGAGTCAATCCCGTAATTTTTATTTCCATGGATATTCAGATTATAAGGAGTAACCCTTTTCATATTTTGGTGAACCAAACAGTGTATAACAATAACATTAATGAGTTTTTCCAAAATTATCACTAAAAAGGTCCAAATCAACTGAATTATTCAAAGACATTTTTTAAAGGCCTTTTCTCTGTGGAAGTAAATTTCTCCCGTTCAAAAAGAAAGGTTTGTGACATCACCATTAAATATTGAAAATTATTCATGTGTTAAAAATAAGCCCCACATTGTGTGTAAAAAAAGAAGAGAAGCATTTCAGCTGCACTTTCCACATGATTTAGGTGGTATCCGTGAATGAAAGTGTGCCTACCCCTCACCACCGCAAATGGCAATTTTTGGAGAACACAATCAAACGCGGCTTTTCATCTAATCCATATAAAAGCTTGACTGCATATTTATCCCATTCCCTATTGTTGAGTCAGGCTCTGTAGTTTTGTTATTTGTGTTCTGTATTGAGTACACTATAGCATCGTCATCAATCATAAATTGATACATGGTCACTTTTTTGTTGTGTGTATACAGAGGGGAATGCACTATTGGAAGAGTTGAACCAGAAAGCAATTACCACTGGAGAAGAGCCCGCTGCTGCCTCAGCAACGAAACAAAGTAGCGACCTGAATGACGGCGCCCTCATGCTTCAGGTAAGTGCCAGTGGTGTTTTGCATGCCATTATAGTGCTTTTGGGGCCCTGTTTGAAACCACGGCTTCATAATAATTGATTTATTTTAGGAAGCCAAGGACTCTCAGAAAAGTGAACTTAATCACTGTACTAGCCAAGGAAACCCAATAGAGAGAAGACAAGGAAGGAAATTTCAGTTTTAGATGTTGGAGGAAAACCCCAGATAAATATTCCAGGCAAAACCCACACAGTCAGGTATGGACTCAAACTGGGGGTCCTAGAGGTGTAAGGCAAGGAAAGATACCACTAAGGCAACCCGACCACCCATAATAGTGGCTTCTCATACAGCGCTCAAATCCTTCACTCAGTGACGCTCATGCCGCTCTAAAATTATTAGGCTACATTGTGCATGATTGCAATGTGGTCTGCGTTCGTCCCGCGGCAAATTCCAGTGAAATTTTCTACGGTTATCCGAACTGTGAATATGTAACGTATAAAACATGTTACCTACACTCTTGTCATTGGAGAACTATCTGGTTTATTTGTAGGTATCCGCGCCCCTCGCGGATATCCGGATTGTTCAAAAACTGTAAACGCGGTTTCGGTTAGCAAAAGCTATCCGCGGATATTTGGATATTTTAAGTATCCGCCCAGGCTTAATATGTAGCACACCAAGCTAAATCAACCACAAGAACCATATCTGCCCACACAGGTATCTGTTACTCCTGGGTGAAGAGAAGCAATTACAGTCAAGTGTCTTGCTCAAGGACACGAGATTCATGACCGGGATACGAACCCACACCCTGATAACTCCGCCACTAGAACTTGAGTTCGAAGCATTAAACTGCTTGGCCATGACACGCCAGAGTTGGAGTCCAAGCCGAACTTGTCGTTCCAGAAAGAGCCTAAGTTCCTGTTACCTAAAAAGAAAAAATCTTTGGCTATGGCTATCGTTTTGGCTGTATTACATTTGTAAATGTACATGTGAGCAGTTGCAGTGATGTAGCCTATAGCTGTAGCCAAACCTTTTGTTTCAGACACTACATACCACTAAATGCATCTTGGTTGAATGTACTTTGAATGAATGTCATTAAACATTCTCCTAAATGTGGGAAGAGTGGTCCTATTAGAATATTAATGTTGAGTAGGCATTTTATGGGAATTAGTTTGTATGTTCTTGACGTTAATTATGTTTATGCATGAGTTGTTACATTTGCTGGGCCTTAGTTTTAGTGGGTTTTTTTTTGGGGGGGGGTCCAGTGTTGTGACTACACTGGTTGGGGCTGGTCAGCACTAACCAGTTCTAAAAAATCCTGACCGGCTCTCAAGCAATGTTACGACATTGCCGACCGGTACTTTTTGCTACTAAATAAGCTTAAAAACTAAGGAATTCTTCTTACGTAACTGAAAACTATCAAAATCAAAAGTGTTGTTAAATCTTGTCCTCGACGATCGCGATTGATCATTTCTTGTTGTGTCATTTTTATTTCAAGTTGACTGTTTGATGCAGCGATGTTTCCCCTTTCCATGTTAGCAGAAAAAAATATATTCTCACAGCGTCTGATTGCTGCCGCATCCTTTGAGTAAAGCATTAGAAAAACCTGGGAACCAGACGATAGTAGAACGTATAGCTCTACGTTACGCATCAGTACACGTAGCCAGACTTCCTCTTTTGATGCATGTGTTTTATTTTTTATCTAACTCACCAAGTTGTGAGCACACATGTCGTTCGTTCACGCGGCGGTGTTATTTTTCTTGTCGTTATTGTACGACAGATACGACGCTCATTAGAACCCTTGCTTCACGCCGCTCCACCATACCAGTTGTTCACAAATCGTTCTCCACTGTTTCTTCATTATTTTTGTCACATTTATGTGTTCACGAGGGAGATATAGACAAGAAAATTATTTTCTTACGGAAGTATGAAGAAAGAAAGCGCACATCTCCGAGCAGTGCACAATCCAATATTTTTTTTTTAGTCTGGACCGTACGTGCGTAACTGCGCAAACCATATTGACCTCTACTGGGTACTTGACTCACTGCACATTAGACTTGTTAAAAGTCCATCAGTTTTCAAAGGTTTCTGCGTTCAGCGCTCGCACACCAAATGTATCGCGATCTTCTGTCCCCATTTTTCCCACTGGATTTACACGATTCACACGGGTCGACTTTTTGGTTTAAAAAAAAGAATTTCCAGCAAAAACCGGAGGAATCACATCCCTGGATCATTCTATGTTTTTCTTAATACTAACTTACCGTATTAAGTTGCAAGAATTTTACACAACTTACATTTAATAAATAACAAATACTTTATTTGATTAAATTTGACACTCGTCTCATTTCACTTGTCAGCTCCAGATATATGAAGGATATTTAGAATTTGTGAGGTATAAGCAGGCTGGGTATAAGAACTTGATATATGGCTCAACATGTGTACTTCTAATTCAGCAAAATACATTGTATGTTGTTAGTGTCTAGAACCCATAAAATATATATTTTTAAGGGTGTAAAATGTAAACATTTTCGGGGCCACCCCCTTTGGACCCCTGATGAACGCCTCGCGCAAGCGCTCGGTACCTCGCTTAGCTCACTCCTCTGTGAAAATTAACCGGCTCTTAAAAACTTCTGGTCACAACACTGGGGGGGGGGGTCACTTTTTTAGACGCTAACATTTAATAATAAGTGTGTGCTAATGTAAGCCATGGACAAGATAACTCTGCTCTTATATTAAAGAATAATATCCAATACATGTCACACTTGCTGATGGTGAGATTGCTAGTGTAGTCTGTGGGCCTAAAAAAATTGTATTGAGAACATGATGAGATAATTTCAGAAAATCCCCAAATTGGGCAGACCCACATGATTGCATAGGGCTAGGCTTCAGCCTGGGGCCAGTGGAATTCAAACCAAGGAAGGGAATAATGGCATCATTCAAATGTTTCTAGCATAATGTGCAGTGTATTTCTGGTGTAAAATCAAGAGTACTGGCAGGACATTGTTTTTGGTTCGTTGAAATCGTTGTCACATACAATCATAAATGCACAGCTATAGTGTTCACTCACTGTGCATACATGTATATAGGATGGGCCAATGAGTAACCTTCTTTTTACTTTGAGCTACATGTGTATGAGAGGTCCCCCTTCTCTGATGACATCTTACAATATGTAATTTTTAGAAACACCAATATTAGTTACAGATTCAGAAAGACCATTTATTTAAACTGTGTTTTTTTTTTTAGGTTTATGAAGTTTTTGTCCGGTACAATTATTATTTTCTTTAAATCCTTGTATTCATAATACTGTTGCTATTGAAATGTATTTGACTTTTTTTTTTTTTTTTTAAAATTGCACAGTACAAATTAGATTGTTTGTATCATCATTGTAGATTTGATAACTGTCCAAAAGTGTTGACATTTCATTGTTAAGTAACCAATCACTGGAACTATCAGTTATTATATGCTATAACACAATAGACTTTCTTTGTACATTTTGCAGGCATTAAATGGGTTTGTCATTTTCATCTCACGCAAAGGGAAGATTTTCTACGTTTCAGACAATGTCGGTAAACATCTTGGCATTCATCAGGTACATTTGTTTATACTTTTGTAGATTACTTTGAACCAATTTCCTTTTGTGGTCACATTTATAACCCTGAATTATTCAAAAGAGACCATGATAACCATAAAGCTGGATTGATCTGGCAAAGTATTAAATTTCTAACTCATTTAACTTTTACCTATGATGCCCTTGGTAGAAAGTTATAGTCACACATCCTCACATGATCCACCTTGTGTTTTTTGCTGGTACTGTGCCTCACTACAATGTTATGTAAAAACATTTGTTTAATTTTAAACTCAAATGTAATATTTACTTTGCTGATCTGGAAAACTGAAAAACAAACATATACAAACTTAATTATGGTTGACCATTTCATCTTTTTTCCCCTGCAATTACAAAGCTGCATTCCCTCTTCTGTCTTCCAGATAAAAGAGTCTCGCATTTTTGTTCTAATTTTTGTTGGATACTTTTGTGAAAGTGTCTCAGTGTGCAATACATCAAAGTGGTATCCATTATTCTCTTTTCATTGGATGTTTTTGTCTTAATTAAGATGCTCCGTTGCTCAATTTTCCATTTGCAGTAGAATGACATTAACATGCCTGGTCACAAGTGAATACTCAATTTGACGTTGTTAGACTAAAAACAGTGAAGGGATAGTGGAGATTTTATGCAGAGCCCATTGGAAAAGGTTGAGGGCGCGGATGGGGATAAGTATAGGGGTATTTTTGTGTACAATTGTGGGGAAATGTCTCCTAAAAGAAACTAGTACTATTACGGGAATAAAAGAATAGGCAACAATTAGGTCTTAAACGGCCGTTTAAATCCGGCAGGTTTGTTGCTGTGCGATAAAGGACCGAGCTGAAAGCAAAGTCCTTTATCGCTCGGCCACAACCATGCAAGGTTTTAAACAGCTGTTTAAGACTGAGTCATTACTCTTTTACTCCCATTCATCAAAAAACATTCAAAAACCTTTAAAAGTTGAGAACAAATTTGAGGGTTTAGCTTTGGCGTGCCTTGACTCTGCATTGAACTTCTATGTTGAGTGCTGCATCTTGCGCAAGTTTAGAACTTGTGCGCTTAAGTTTCAAACTATCGCACGCAAGTTTCAAACTTGCGCAAGCCAAAGATGCGACCTACCACCTTAAATTTGGAATTTGCTCACGCCGCACATTCATCTGATAGTCAGTAAATGGGGTTGATAACTTTCAGAGAAAACATTTCAAGTATTTTTTCAAGTGACAAAGAAAAATGATAAACTATCATGTGCAACAAGTACTGTTTAGTTTGTCATCTTTCTCTTCAATAAACTGAACCGTTTTGTCAAATGTTAAATTTGAAATGTTTTATATTTTACAGAACTATGAAAATGTTAGAAAGAATGTGTGGTTGTGATCTGTTCATAAGAATTGGGTTTAAGTATTATAACCTGAAAATAGAAGTATTTATTCATTTCTGCACACAGCATCAATAATATTAACAGTCACTCATGGTAATACAATATACGGTATTGGCAATTTAACACGGAGCATAAACTGTAGGCCTAATAAACTGCTAGGAAGTAGTTTGCCAGGGGGTGGGGAGGAGAGGGGGTAAGGTAAGGAGTTGAAAAGAATATATAAATAATTCAAGGAGAAAGAAGGTAAACCTCTGCTTTAATTTCCATCTCTTTGTCTTCTTTAATCATTCATTTTCTTTGCCGGTTGTTTTTTGTTGTTGATGGCACCAGTATGAGCTGACTGGGAATACCATTATGGAGTTCATCCACCCCGAAGATCAGAAGGAGCTTGCCAAGCAGTTTGTAGTCCAGATACCAGGTCAGCAGACCTATAAAGGCTATGGGATGGAGAATGCCGGTGATAAACCAACCTCTATTAGCTTCAACTGCTTTGATGAAAAAGGTGCACAACAACTTTTCAACCTTATATATTATACATTATATACAGTGGAATGCACTTTTGGTTTTGCAAGTCTAAAATATACAAAATTAAAACTTATGAGCTTTTGTGTTTTTGCCATTTTATATTCTCAGAAGTCTACAATGTTAGACAAAATGTTGAAAGATAAAATGAAAGGTGTTTATTTTTTTTCAGCTGGGGGAAATCTGACTATACTTTAAGGACATCACACTCAAAGTAAAAGGGTCCTTGACTACTATTTATTTTGTTATTCGAAGAAATCTGGATTTACAAACTAAAAGCCCAATGAACTTAAAGGACACGAGGCACTTTGTTGAAACTACGTGTCTGGAATTGCAATATTTGTTATTTAGGCCTACAGGGCTTCTCAGGGGACGTTAATGCTGCAAAGCCTGATTGCAGCCATTGAAATTGTTGTTCCATTTGCCTTAAACTGTTGTATAACTAGTCTGCTGCAATGTGCCTTGTGTTGGATTTTACAGCAGTGTAAATTTTCTCCTGAGAATAGGAAATTTCTAATGCTTAACCATAATGGATTGCAATAGCTGTGTAGGTGTAGTCAGATATTTACTGCGAGTCTGTCGTTTCAATTAAGATTTAGAGATTTGATATAACATCAAAACTAGTCATAATGTGGGTGAGGAATCAATTAACGGCACCCCTACTCAGCAACATTCCATCTTACTCAGTGATATTGAGATCCTTTATCCTACCCAGATTCAAATTCTCTAAAGGAAGGGCCTTTTGTACTGAAAAATGAAACATGGCCTTGCCCCTCCGAAGACAATTAGTTTGGGCCTGTCAATGTCACTTGATACTACTGTGACCCCAGTGCAGTTAAGTACATTTAATAGTGACATGTATGGACACCTTGCACAATGCGCAGCCCACTTACAAGCGCCTATCCTGTGTGCCATTCTGGGAGTCGAAATGTACACAAAGGAATTGACTCCCAAAATGGTGGAAATGATAGACAGGCATTGTGTGGAGGCGTGTTCGGCATTGTGTAATTGGTCAATATAGTGATCCAATCATGAAGCAATAGTCCATTCCAACTGAGTGATACTTGTGTAGATCTTAAATACCCTTCAGTTACAGTGAAATTTAAATCCCGTGCAACGACAGCAAAATCCCAAGTGACACTCGGCAATTCTGTGGTCCCAACCCCCGCGCAGTATTAAATAGCAAGATTCCAGTCCCAATCACTGATTGTGCAATCTCAATTCCATGCATTGAGAATGAGACCCCAATAGGCTGTGCAAGTCTCGCGCGTATCGGAGCGAGAAAACACGTCAAGTGAAGAACATATTTTTTCTGAAATCAAATCATTGTTTTTAAATTAGATCTATGAAACAATCTGACCAACAAAAATACTCATTACAATTTGCATAAAATGAGTTTTAGCTTTCATAATAAACACACAATTTATTTGTTAGTTTTTGTTGAAACAAAAACAACCCTCTGGGACAAGGATGCTTATTTGATCTGAACTTTTTAGGAAACCCTTTTGTAAATCCATGCCTGAATACGTGCAACCACTAAAGCAGGTTTAAACGCAGGCGCGCGATGATCGCACGGGCGTACGAATTAACGTGTGACGCAGTTTAAAGAGGACGCTGACGCCTCGACAACCGTAGACTGCAATGAAAAGGCTTAGCGTCTGGCAATTACAGCGTCTTGTGATTATCATCGCGCGACCAAAACAAATTTGGTGATCGGAGGTGGGCACAAATTCTTAATTTTTTGCAAGTAACCGGAAGCAGAGGTCAAGTTTAATTCTTGGGTTTTCTTCGTTGCATTGTTGAATTGATTTTACTTTCATATTTGTTATCACTTAGTACTACATTCCCAACAACATATTTAATTTTCATGGTCATAAAGTACGTTAAACTAAAATTATAGACGAAACAAAATCTTGCCAACGTAAAACTCCATATGGCTGGGACCACGATGGTCCCGGAAGTTCGCTTACGCGCGAGACTTGCACAGCCTATCCCACTCAACATTAACAGATCCAAATTCGAATTAGCGTGAGTGAGAACCAAACCCCCTTTCATTATTCCCTATACATTTATTTTTTCTCTCCGTACAACCTCAGAAGATGAGATCCTACCAATTACAGACTATGTCCAAGAGAGGCAGTTCTTCCTGAGGATGCGTTCGGTGATGTCTAGACGTGGGTCTGGAGGCAAAGGCAAAGTCATCGGCTACAGGGTAAGTGTGATTCCACCTTTGGGGGGGAACTCAGACGGTCGCTTTATGCTTAAAACCTCAGTTTTTATTACTTTAAACCTCCAGGCTGTTTGAATCAGAATCAATCCTCCATTAACAGGAGAAATCAAATGCATTGATGCAATTTGGCAAGTTCCTAATGGACTAAGGAGGTGGGAATATTATTTTTTTTTTTTTTAGTCTGTTGTTTTGAAGAAATTATTCTGAGAGGTTTTCTTTGCCCCGGGTGCCTCTCATGTGGTGTGGTTTAATGTGCAATAGTAAAAAAGATTGGATGAAAATGCATGGTGATTAGTACCAAAATGCACTAATTATGATGTAGGCCATGTAATGGTTTGAATAATGAATGCCGCGTGACCAACAATCCTCCAATCAAATGACAAGGATCTACTTGGGTGTTAAATGAAGTGTGGTAGCAATGTATTAGAATGGTTGTCTACATTCAACTGAACAGCATTTTTTTTCTGGCATTTCTTTTCAAGTTATATTCGTAGGAAAGAAAGCAAGTGTGAATTCAGGAGTGTTTAAATTTTGGTGTGTGGGCTGTGTGCATTAGACTGAAGTTTTTGGTCAAAAAAATAATAATTAATAAGCACAAAACGATAAATTGCTTAGAACTTAAGAATGGTTACTATCCCAAAACACCTTGTAACTGGTTCCTTGTTATTTTCCCTCAGCGGAATTTTCTAGCTGTTCGTTCTGCTCTAAAGCAGCCCTATGAAATCAGCCCTTGACAAGGGCACTTTTGTCCTTGAGCAAAACATGTTTACTATTTTTTTCACCTGAGGACAGATTATTAAACCATAGATCCCTTGTTCTGTGCAATACACTTTAAAGAAGCCTGTGCACTTGAGGGGCTTTATATATCCAGCTGTTTCTTACACTGTTTTAAAAAACAGATTATACCACAGAGCCTGTAAGAAACTTTCATTTTCGCTTTTTGGAATGTCTTGTTTACATGTAAGCAAAATGAATTCCCATAGTTTCAATATTAACCCATGTTCAGTATTAATTATGTAATCATCTCTGCCAGTGAAATGGCAGAGATAACGTTGAAAGGCACAGATTTGTTTAAGACTTAAAAACTATGGCTCAAGATACGTTCTCTTGACTCATGGATTTGCCTTTTGGCAAAGCTCAGCCACTTTCATATCAATGCAACCTTGTATTCAAATTTGTGCAAATACGCTGCATAAGGTATGTATACAGGCCTACTGTGGGTTTGATGTTGTTTTGCAACCAAGAAAATGAGCATGCGTGTGCAGGCCTACATAGCATGCTTTTGGGAAATTATGCCACAACACTGTATCCGTGTCAGACAAGGCTATCGCAGGGTGTGAATATGGATGACTACATACATGTACTTTAAGTTTAACAGAAAGCGCACAAGTTCTACTTCATATCTCCTCCTTAGTCACAGCATAACTCAACCCCTATAGCAACCAAGGTGCTCAAACTCAGTAGATTATTATGTTCACCATGACACGAGTATGTACCTTTCGGTCATCTTGACCACAGTAAACAAGGTAGAAGCATGATTGTCCAAAATAGTATCTAAAAACCAGAAAACGTTCCGGAAGGCCTTAATAAAGGCTACAGTTTTAGTCGACGAATGTCGTCGTGCATTAAATGTGCATTGCATTGGATCAGATGGATAATTCATAGCCTTTAGCCAAGGTGGCACAGGTGGTACGTCCAGTTACGTACGATGTGTACGTCTTCTCAATGGATGAGATATGCCCAGCTGGAAGGCCTATATTACCATTTCAGAACAACAAAGCTGTTTTGCAGATAAGATTTGCACCCCCCCCCCCCCCCCCCCACAGAAAAACAACTAAAAACAACAACACTGCGATGTCTAGTTCTTGTTTTGTAATCTTTTAGGGACTTTTTCTCATACTTTCTTAGGTCAATATCCTAGACTTGCATAAAGTAGCTCCAATTTCTGATTGACTAATATGTAGAAACTTTTCCTGGACCCACGGGAAATCTGTCTTGATAATAAATGCGGTCACTTGTTCTTGGCAAGAATTATGTTTAAAAGAATAATAGCAAAACAGAGTTAACTTAGTGGCATATGTTTATGGATTTGGGACTGTAAGAGTACATGTAATGTTCAGCAAGTTCAGATGTACTCTGTTGAGAGGTTTAAACCTGCTGTTCTTTGCCCCCAGTGTTTTGTAATCTTATATCATTATTTGCAACATTCTTAACAACAAACAAACATGTGTTTAGGGCTTTACCATATTTAAAGTTGTACAGGTTTTGAGTTACCAATCCAATATCCCCCTCCCCGTTAAAAGAAGCTCACAAGACAAGTCTTATTACCTTGAGAAGTTAGTCTGTCTTTAGAAAAGTGGACAATTTAAACCAAATATTCCAATTTGAAATAGCTGTGGAGTAGAGTTGGAGAGGTCATCTTCAGCCGAGGCCATCTCGGGAGCCTCTGATGATCGCTTTCTACACATCCCAACATCTACCAGACACCCATTATGTAATATATGGTATTTAATGATTTTGTCATGTTTTGTTTTGAACTGAAGAGAGTTGGACAAAGTAACTTACATGTAAGCCCTTTTTACCCTACGGTTACCCCGGCGCACTTTCACACTATCCCTGCCCAGGTCCCTATTCCACAGGGTTCCTGTTGCATGTTTCAAGAATACCCCAGGGTTTTACCGCTTACCCCTACTCCGGAGCAGGGGTGGCTATTCCCCGGGGTATGCCCACTTGCCGGGGCAGACAGGGGGTAAAGCGATCATAGTGTGAAAAGGCTGACCGTTATTCCACGGATTTGCCCACGGGGAATAGAGTAGTGTGAAAAGGGCTTTAGGCTTAACTGCAACAATTTGTGTAACCGTCTTCTGTATTTTGTTTTTTTCTTATCGAGTAGGTAGTGAATTTTTGTGGCCGTTTGAAGCTGATGTGCTCCAGTAGCAGCAAGGGGTACACTGTAGAGGGTCTGATTAGTCTGTGTCGTCCCATCCAGCCCCAGCCCATCCTGGAGGTGCGAATGGATGGTAACATGTTCATGAGCAGACACAGGTTGGACATGTGCTTCACATTCTGTGATCCTAGGTAAGGTCCCATCTGCTAAACCTACTAACCTTATCCCTAACACATTGCTCTCATTTTGTTTTATGTCCATGATCAAAAGGAATTCAAAAGGAATATTATGGTTCGAGATACCCATCACATACTTTGGATAATTCAAAGTTGAACATTTTCACTAAAATTGTCTGTTTAGCCTGAACGCGCCCTTTTTTATTTTATTTTTATCTGAAGGGCGGGGTATTTGTTGACAATTTTTGTGGAAGGATGGCCTTGTAGAGGTGCTGGTCACCTGTTCCTCCTTGCCACTCACTGGCTTGGTATTTTATACAATTTTGAATATTTGTATTTATTTTTATTTTCTCAGCCAGTGTGAAGTGTAATAAAAATAAAATAAAAACTTTTGTAAAAAGGCATTTTTGGGGTTGGCCATTGAAATACTTGTGTGCTATAAAGCTACTCATAAACCTACAGTGTTGCTAAGTTACCATATATGTTGTTTTTCATGTCTTAACCCATTATTTCTGTCCCTAAATTTATTCAAGTCTATAAATTTATTCAAGTCTATAAATTTATTTATGTCTATACATTTTTTCAAGTCTATAAATTTATTTATGTCTATACATTTTTTCAAGTCTATAAATTTATTCATGTCTGTACATTAAGTCTTGTATCAATATTTGATTCGTGTCTGAACTTTCATTCTTGTCTTTACATAAATTCATATCTCAATATGTATTCATCTGATTACAATAGTTCCTGTCTGTGCTGTTGTTGCTGTCTTGGTGTTGTTCCATTCTTTACCATTAATCCTGTCTCTGTCGTAAATCCTGTCTTCATCTGACTGTGTTATTACTTGTCTTTCTAATAGATATAAAGTTTTTGCAATGCACAGTGGTTTAAAACCCTATATGACCCAGACATCAGTACACTTCGGTACACTTCGGTACAAACAATTGTCCAAAAGTTTATAAAAATTACCAAGCATGTTAACATACCTCTTCTGGACTAGAAGGAAACATTTCAACGTCAAAAGAAATAAATTTTCCGATAATTTTGTCTAAAATTACCTCCCTCTCTAAAGAGGGCGCAATTCAAGTAAAAAGTAAAGTGCGCCCTCTTGTGGTTATGAATAACATCCTGCATTATTCTTTTTTCCGGCGACGACGCTTTCCAATCAAGTTGATTAATAAAGGCGAAACTTAATACGATATCAGAATTTATGGTTAAAAATTTATTTGTTATCGCTTCAAATATTTGTTCCCAAGTTCAGCTTAGGGAATTATGATATAATTATGTCCTGTGTGTTATTTTTAATTTGACGCTTGAATATTTTTCGTTATCGTATCAAATTTTTAATAAATCTTAATCAAGTTATGAGGATGAAATGTATTTAGGCACGCTGATTCCGCAATTAGTGACTAACACCGAAATAAATTGATTGAAGAGTTCATCTTCAGTTTGCAGTTGGCCGAAATTTGTCTTTTTCTTTTCTCAATTCTGCTATTATTGTACTCGTCCATCTGAGTTGCTGACGTCCGTGGACAAAGTCGATAAATTCATATCCTCGGCTCCATGACAGGTTTTCATGACACGTCCTTACATGCACCTCATAAATTATAAACGGTTCGTCTAAGAAAGTCTCCTTGGCTTTTGAGTGATAAGTTGGGGATTTATTAAACTTCACAAAGTTGTCTCTCAATGTCCTGACCCGTCGTGAAATTTTCACCTCTGTAAAATGTTCATTTAGATTGTAATCACTTATTTCTCTAGCAACCGTTAGGAAGCTTGGCTTCATGCGGCCGACCCATCTCCCTTTCATGTATATTTATCAAAGATCTCCCGATTAGAAGGTGGGTTTTTGGACTGATCCATCTGTAACTGCAACAGCTGTTTGAAATAGAACAAAAGAAATACGAACTTACTACTAATATAGTAATCAGAACAGAGTCGTAAAAGAAACAAGATAAATATTGTCAAGCTGCATACAGAGCTAGCTATTACAGCCAGCCGCTATCATTAAAATAACCGCCACCCCCTCCCCCCTTAAAAAAAACCCCTCAAAACATCTGGTTCACATCGCCTAGATTTATGCGAACGGCGGGTTCAAGTAGGAGTTTATCATTCGAAAATATAAACAAAGATATCCCTGAAAGTTTATAGGCTTGGAAAATTACGTCTGGCAGAATGCCTCTTTACCGAGTAGGCCCTACATTTTTTTAAGTTTTAGTGTTACTTCCTTGCGAAGTACATGCTCGCAAACTTGTTTTACTTTACTCAATATTTCTACATTTATTGAAATGCTCATCTTCAGATCAACCTAACTTTTCTATCTATGCAAACACTATCAACGGTAAACATTCTTACCTTTCTGGAGATCGAGAATTAATGCGCACGCAATCCAAATGTTAGTCACACAAACGTTGGCCACTTCAATTCTACTATAGCCGCATGCTGCATCGCATTGACTATCTATAGTCAACAGAGGGCGCTATTTTTCCGCACATAAACAACGTTTTTCATTAAAAACAGCGTTCTGAAAAATCTCATTTTCGGGAGTAAAACCTAATTTTCGCTAATTTACTCATAAAGGTAATTTAAAAACAATATTTGTTTTCTCAAACAATTTTTATATGCCGTCCCAGATACTTTTTTTAATAAAGGATGTGTGATTTTTGCTGTTTAAACTTATGTCATTTTATACATACGAACAGCAATTCCTTAAAAAACAGGGTGATCAAATTTTAAAATAAAATTTTCTACTAAAAATTAGTTCTTCATGTTCAAGTTAACAATTATATGTATTTATCTCAGAACAAAAATTCGGACCCGATGTCTGGGTCTTAAACCACTGTGCAATGGGGATAAAGAATATATATTTGTTACCCTTACACTTGTTTATTTATTTATTTATTTACTTATTTATTTCATGTGATGTGTATTTAAGCACTAAATACTCAGTACTTTCCCCGAGTTGTGTGGAAAAAAAAGAAAGACGACGGGGCTAGCTCGGTTGTCTAGTGGTAAGACATCTGCTCTAGCAATGCAAAGGTCATGGATTTTAATCCCAACCGAGCGATTTGCCTCTGGTATTTTTTTTCATTGAACTCAAGAAAGTACTGAGTATACAGTGCTTAATACACATCAGTGTAAGGGTAAAAAGAAACCAATTTATACACTTGTCTTTCTGTATTCCAGTTGTTATCACAACCCTTGTCTTACTATTATTCCAGTTCGTTATTTATGGCTGTATCCAATCCAAATCAAGTGACTTCGGCTACGATTATGGTCCGGCCATAGCCACTGCCGAAGCCTTTAATTCGGACACTGCATAATGGTGTTTTCCTTGTCTTATACTATTATTCCCATCTCTGCTGTATTCTGATCAATACTGTTGTTTATGTCGTACTCTTATTTATGTTTTCACCATTTCTTCTCAGGATTATTACTCTTATTGGCTACGAGCCACATGAGCTGATTGGGAAAACAGTCTACCAGTTTCATAATCCTCTAGATGCAAGTAAAGTCAGTGACTGTCACTCTAACTGTAAGATTCCTCTAAGTTAAAGTTTACTTTGCATTAGACAGTTTTATTGATAGACCGATGAGTATTTGAGAGTCAGCATAAACATAGCAAGACAAGTTCTCAAGAACAAATCTACACAGCAAAGCAGTTACATACAGATGGTGTTACTGCAAACTGAATATACAGCATAAACATATTATTAACGAAGTGGGCGTTCATTGTGGCTTCTTCCTACTTGATTGACCTACTACTGCTCTTACATGTACCGCGGGGGGGGGGGGGGAGATGTTCTCCATGCATGTACCAGGTGCCATGTACTTGAGAAGAGCATTATGTCTCCTGAATCTCACTGCGTATATTAAGTAAACTTGACAAGGATTTTCCTTGTCCTGAAGAATCGGGTAAAAATTCAATTTCCATTTGTCTGTAGAAATAATTTTGATACATGACGGGAAGAGTGTTCTTAAATTAGGGAAATGTTCCAATAATAATGAAACATTCTTAGGAGTTTTGGTATTTTTTAAAAGAAACTCTTTTTTCAGAATTGCCACACAAGATTATTTCCGTGGTATAGACGATGTGACCTCTGACGTCATTTGAAAATCATAACATGATGCGCGCGCATGTCGCCGGGCAAAACCTTTGTGTACTTGACAGCCAGCTAGAAAGTACACGCAATATTACCATGACTACGCGTCTTTTTGCCCGGCGGAACATGACTGGGACAACAGACTTGTCAACAGAGGGCGGTTTGAATGTAAACAGAGGTCACATCGTCTATTGCCGCAAACCTTACTGGATTGTATCCCCACCACAAACAAATTCAAATCCTTCTGAAGGTTTTCTCCTAACCCAATGCTAGCATCCTCACAAATTGGGATAGTTCCCCATAAAAAGTCTTCTTAATCCACAATTTCATCTATTTACAGTGATCGTGAAAGGTACCAGCGCTACTAAGTATTACCGCTTCATGGGCAAGAACGGGTCTTGGGTGTGGCTTCAGACACGAGCAACTATCATTTACAACACCAACAACGTGGCGCAGTACGTAGTCTGCATGAACTACGTTATTGGGTGAGTAATCAGGTTGTTTTAGTAGTTTTTTGTCAGGAGGAAGCCTCAAATCCCATAAAAACGTGCGGGAAAGCTACATAAGCAATCTAAATGAACAAGAAAGTAGCTTTCATATAAAAACTGATTGCTATGCACAAAGAAGTATGGTGTGTCTTTTAACAAAGAAAGACAATTTTGTCAGTGGTTAGATTTTGGTTACCTGCCTGTTGGATTTTTATTGTTCTTCACTCGATTAAAACTCTTTGGCATTTTGGGGAAATGTAAGCTGTTGTTATTATTTTGGGATGAGTAGTAAAGTGTTTTTTCTTTCGGATTTCTTGTATCTTGCAGGAAAGATGTTGGGGAGCGACACCTACTAATGGAACAAATGTCCAAAATGAAAGCATCAAGTGATTTATGTGGCAGCATAGCAGACAGCGACTGCGGTGACAGCATTGCCAGCCCAAGCAGTGACAGTGGCAGTTACGCTGCTAGCTGTGTAGACTCTCCTCGCAGTGCCGGTTCACCAGGAACCTCTGGCACCGGGTCTTGCTCGGACCTTGACGAGCCCTCGCTAAAACACATCAAGAGGGAGATGGATAATTTTGATGTAAACCTCATCCCTAAATCAGTCAGAGACAATGAAACAATCATGAAACCCCCGGACCCAGGCCAGGAGATCAGTTTTGCTTCGCTTCTAAAGATGGACAACTTAAAGAAGATGTACGGAGGGACAGAAAAAATGGACACGACGGAGAGAACGGAAGTCTCATTTAAGAAACAAGATAGTACAGAGTCAGATGCTGGTGCAGCACCTGCGAAAGCAGCCAATGTTGGAAGCATTGAGGGACCCTTTGATAATCCTCACTTGCACGGATCAGCCGACATTCAGCAGTCCTTCCAAAGAGCAACCCAGAATACCTCAGAAAAGTCATTTCCAATGTCTGTTTTCTCACCGATTAGTGAGGTGGGATCAGACTCAAGTGGTACAGCCGATTCGGTGAATTCACAACCGATGGAGGTGGTGCCTTCAGAAGGGAGGGACAACCGTATGATCAGTGTCGGTGAGGACGATGAAAATTTATTCAAAGACCTCTTGGAATTGACCAAGAATGACAATATGGATGACCCATTGAGCCAGCTGGACAGGGAACTTCCCAGGATGTCATTCAGTGTGAATAGTCCAAGCAACCTGAGCCAGTTGCTGAACACTCAAAGCGCTGCCAGCGTCTCGGTTGGGGTCTCCAGCCCCGAGTCCCAGGATCTGAATGAGGAGGATGGTGAGGACGATGTCTTCAGCAGTCCATCTGAGGCCAAAGATGCTTCCCCCAGCATTTTAGCTGGACTTTTGACCAAACTGCCAACACAAGTGACAAATGGTGCCGAATGCCCTTCCTTGGATATTCAGCAGAGTCAAGGTAACACAGCTTTCATGGGTATGTCCATCACTAAAGTGGACCCCATGATGTCCGGGGGTATCCCCCAGCTTCCTGATGACATTGCTAATTTCTCACTGGAATTTTGCCAGCCGGTAATGGACCAGGCGGCGTGTGATGCCATAGCGTCTTTAGGGGGTGACTTTTACCTGTCCGAATCTACGGAAAAGACCACAACTGGTGGAAGTGCCACCGTTACAGAAATCAGTGACTTGGAGGAAGCAAACCTCATGACTGGCCCTTCAGACCAAGAATACAAAACTAGTCCCAGGGGAATGTCAAATGTGTCGCCGGTTACCTCACAAGTACCAAATGGCACAATGCAAAACCAGACTCTACCGTACCTGCTTGAGCAGTCAAACAATTCAACACCTGGCATTATGCAGGAACAGCTGATTGTAACTGAGCGGATATCACAGTTGGAGATTAAGGACAGTAAAGGTGGTCCCAAGAACACCGAATCAGCTTCTGGTGCGCCAATCTTACACGCATTGCTCCTCAACAGTAGGGGAGGGAACTTGACTGATAAGTCTAGGGGGCAACGGCCACCCCCACTGAGCAGTAACGGATTGAACAGTATGAATGATGTCTTGGGCCCCATCACCCCTTCCACCAAAGCAGCTGTAGAGACAGTGGACTCATTAATTCAGGACTTTGATGGAGTGACTGGTACTATTAGGGACGAAGTGCTGCCCTCTATCAATGGCAACAATAATATGGTAAACCAGGAGAACTATGTTTTGCTGCAGCAGTTGGAAGAGCAGCGTCAACGTATGACAGAGGAGCATCAACGACAGCAGCAGATTCTTATGGAAACCCAAGTGCAGCAACAGAAGCTGCTAGAGGAGCAGCGTCGGAAGCTGCTGGAAGAACAGCAGCAACAACTGTCAAATCAAACACTCCAGCAGTCTTTAATGCGTAAACAAATGCAGTTTAAAATGCAACAGCAACAACAGCAGCAGCAACAACAGCAGCAGCAGCAGCAACAGCAACAGCAACAGCATCAACAACAACAGCGAGCTCTAATGGCCCAGCAAATTAATATTTCCAGTGGAATGCAGAGACAGCACAGTCAGGGACCTGATGTGCAGACAAACAACGGCATGTCCAACTCTGCAGTTTTCACAGAGGATCCACAGGGTTATACTCAAAACATGTCTGAGTTTGCTGGCCAGCAGAACCGAACAATTTCGGCAGCGCTTCCAATCACTGGCCAACACAGGCAACATCAACAAATGCAGCAGTACTCTGCCTCTCCTCCCCAAGGCATCATGGATCCTTTCAATGTTCAGCAGCAGCAGCATAGCAGCCCACCATTCATGGGAACCTCTCCCTCTATGGGCAGCCCACCAACCGTGCAGCAGTACGCAGCACCGCAGCAAATTCACCAGCAGCAGAAGCAGCTTCCAAATCACAGAAACTACCCCGGCCAGATGCAGCCAGCCTTCTGCAGGCCACAGCAGCAAAGTACCCGGATTCCCCAGCCACAAGAGCAATCCAACACCAACTCCATGTTGTTCCAGAGTCTGCAGTGGGGCGGGTTGGACCCTTCAACCATGACAACCCTTCAAGGTAATGGTATGAACAATCGGACCATTGAGCAATCTGATCTTGACTTTGGACTGGCAAGCAATCACTTGCTGCAACATCAGCAGTAAACAGATTTATAATGTTAAGCACTGTGTGTAGTTTGACATTCTGAAGCAAATGCAGTTTCTGTAATTTCAATGTAGTCAAAGACTAATGTGTGATGAAAACAAGGATTTCAATCAAGAAAGATGACTTTTGTTCTCTGAAACATATAGACCTCTAACTGATGCAGTGCTACTGGCCTAATTTCATAAGCCAACAAGTTGTTTTGAACTTAATCTCGGACATACATTACTGGCAAAATTGCTGTGCGATATACTTTGTGTGATACTGATTGATAGATCTGTTGTTTTACTTTGTAAACGATATTTATTGTGCACTACTGGCTGCTTATGAACTTGGGGCATCATTTAAGTTAAAATGTTTATGCCTTGGTGAATGAGAATCCTTGAAATTCTATACTGACTATAAGTTTCTGTAAAGTTTAGCGAGACGGATCACAAATTTGTAAAACAATATGATGTAAATTAACACAGCTTTGCTAATTGACCTTTTACTTCAGAAGGCCTCTGTTCAGATTTTTAAAAAAAGTCTTGCTGAAATGTGCATAACTTAAAAAAAAAAAATTGTATTAATGAATTTTACTGCAGTTAAGGTAAAAGTTTAGGGAATGGGGTTTGAGACTTTCCATAGTGGAGAGGCTGCCAGTAATATGCACAAATTTGTGGTCATAAGATATCGAGAAAGGGCCACACTTAACTGATGAAAAATACTTTATGTTACTCAAGGTTCCCTCGCTGAAGGGTTTGGCATTTTTGTTTTGTCCAAATCAGTCTTTCCAGGGAGAATCTGATCAGAAAGGCGTACTGACGCAAAAGGTCAATTAACAAATCTGGTGATTGCAGGCTAATGCCACCTAATGTATGTGTATTGGTGGGTACGAGGATCACAAAGGAAAGTTTGTAAAACAATGTGATGTAAAAATCCTGCAGCCTTGCCAGTTAAACGGATTGTAAAGAGAGAGAGAGAAATAAAGAGTAATTATTGATTAAAGAAATAACGATTCAGAGAATGCTGGCACAAGGGACGTCTTCTGGGTACAGGCTTATAATGAGGATTTTTTTTGGGGGGGAGTCTCTTACAAATGTCTGTCAATTGCTTAGTTACAAACTTTCTGGAGGAGTAGTAATTTTGTGTTTGCCATTTCCGAGCCATTTAAGCAAGCCTGCAATGTTAAGTTTCCACTGCTGGAAGGGGAAGTTTAAATATTCAATGTAATTGGATTTGTGAGTTTTATTCTCTAGTATTTTAAGTTCCACACACTCCTTGTTGCAC
The DNA here is from genome assembly GCA_037783415.1 of Leptasterias polaris. Taxonomy (NCBI): domain Eukaryota; kingdom Metazoa; phylum Echinodermata; class Asteroidea; order Forcipulatida; family Asteriidae; genus Leptasterias; species Leptasterias polaris. The sequence goes on from JAZGTN010000045.1 coordinate 202,732, forward strand.
TGTTAGTAGTTGTAGAAAATACAGGATGTCATTAACTTGTTTAAACAATACGAATCTCGGAACTCTTAGACTATCATCAAATGCAAACAATTTGAAGTGGGCATATGACAGTCACTTGTGTGAGCCCAGGGTGTCAGTAAGTGAGAGATGATAGGTATATTTCATGACAATCTGCCTGTGAACAAACCCGCGTTGCCTGCTTCTACATTCTCTGGATCATTGTTTATGATTGTTGTCCAGTTTTGGCCTTCATCATGCAGCGGCCATCATTGTTGAGTTGACACATCTGCTGAAACGAAACATATTTTTCCATACAGTCTCGATTTTGGTGTCATGCAGGTTCTTTGGAAGACAAAAAAAAACAAGATGGATGCGCTGCGTCAAAGGGCTCTGGACAAAATCACATGTTACGGGTTTTACATTATGGTCTTCTATCAAAAATGGAACGGAATAAGAAACGGAAGTATTGTGGCCTTGGACGTTTACATTTACAGCGAAGTGCATTTCTTTAATACCTTTGTGTACATTTACAGAACATAACGAGTGAACATTTTAAAGTTCATTTACTGTTCAATTCTTCCTTGTTCAAACTTAATACGGATAATATTTTTCTCTATTTTTTAACAAATAAAAATTCAGTGGAGGTTAAATTGAACAGGTTTTTTTTTTCTGGCTTTTTGTATTACAACTGTAGCAGTATCATTTAAATTTATCAAAGGCAACTTCAACAGCATAAATACTCTAGATGTGAAGAGGAGAAGTTGAAACAAAGGGATGTGCAACCTTGGTATTATCTGAAAGAAGCTAATTTTCATCCGAGAGATTAACTCAGTTTGGAAGTTGTACGAGAGTCAATAAGCCTGAGAAGGTACTCCAGCAGTAGTGCTTTCATCCGTAATGGATAGACTCTGTGCACTAATAGTGTGCAGGCGACTAGGATCTCAAAATGTCCAAGGAGTTAAAAAAGAAAATTCATGTAGTGGGGGTTTGGGTTTTTCGTTCTTTGCACATTTTTCAATGCGTACCCACTGCCCCTGAACCGATAATTATGTGCTTGCAAGTGGCCAGAGTTGCACTGAGTGCACCTGGTCGTCTTGTTACTGGCAGTTGGCCTGTTTTGTATGCAAATCTGTGTCAAGACCAATTCTGTCAACCTTTAGAGTGCTTAATGCAGTGTACACTATAGTGTAACTGGTGCACATGGCAAGCTTACTTTGGGCTTACTCAACATCCACAAAAATTAAAAGTTAGCATTTGTTTTAAGGCTGCCTTGTTACATGCCCAGTTCTTGAACAAGAGGATATTTGAAGCTTAGGTTTCTTTCAGAATAGCAAGATTTTGTCTTTCCCTTTAAGCAACTTTCTTTTTTACATTTTTCTGTACAGATATGTTCTGTCAGATATTTCTCTTGTTTTTCACAGTATTATGTACTTGCAGTTACTTCATTTTTTTAACTTTTACTTTTCAATTGTGTGTTATTTGTGAACTTTTGACTTTTGATTTGTTCTTCCTGTTGATAAAAACAAAACAATTGAAATGAAAGTCTCAGTGTTTTCAAATCAGATTCAGTATTTTGTAAATATCATTTGATGTGCCTTTTTCTTCATGGATTGGAATGAATTAATGGTTGCTATGGAACATTGCAGGGTGTTTTTTTTTCTTTCTTGATAGACAAAGAGGCTAACTTTTTGACAGGAAAGTACAGATTCTTACATTTTTTTGAACACATTCTGTTTATACTTGCGGGAGAGATTTGACATCATTCAAAACCCAAATATTTTGTATAATGTACATATGTGTATAATACTTTCTATTTGGCAAACTCATACATGGCTACATTCTGTTGCAATGACTAAACATTAAAAGCATCATGGGGAAAAAAACTCTTGCTCTTACTTTGTCTTCAGACATGCTTTCATTTTTGAGACACTGTGCAGCAGCATGTAGACTCCAAATCACATCTGATAACAAAGCCTTTCGTTTGAATATAAACTTTGGCATATTGAATTACTGGTTTAAGATTTTACAAGAACCTTTTTTCAGAAAAGTTCAATCATGTTGACTATAAACTTGTTTTCTGAGTTGAAAATTTCTATATACGTAAAATGAAAGGTTAAATACAAAGATTTTATTTAAAACATTTAACATACAGTGGAATTCTTGAAACAAGTATGGAGTATCAAGCTTACATTTTTTTTTTGCTGTAAAAAAAGCAGGAATGCCACTGCCCACCAGTTGCTGTTGACACGCACAAGTTTAAGAGGAGGAAGAAAAAGGACCAAATGGAGATTATTAGTTTGTTTTGTCCGAATTGTGATTGCTAAAAATTGGCTCTCTTTTTGTTTATTTGCATATATATCACTTGTTTTTGTTGGAGTCCCTTCCCCCAAAATGTACAAAGTTACCATGATTGGACACTTAGTATACCTTTTTTTTAAGGTAACCATTACTTTATAGTCATAGTCTTCGGGGCTAACATACTCTGTGGACGTTTATTATGTTTTTTTAGGAGAAAGATGCATTGATTATCGCGTTCATTATGATGATGTTATTTTTGGGCAAAGCTATGTTTGAGAAAATATAGTTTTGTTTTTTTTTTGGCTGACTTAAGTTGTTATAGGCCTAATCTTCTCAAAGTTAATAAATTAAGTTTATTATACAAATTTAATGAAATAATGGAGAGTAATTAATGTGGTGGTGAACTAAGTGGATTTTTTGTAACTAGTCTTTTTTCCCTCAGAAGAGATGATGCACCGCAATTATGCTGCATAATGTTTGGTGTCGGGTTTTTTCCCGTCTTGATATGTCAAACTTAAAACAGCTGATTACAATGACTGGCTTTTGCAGTCATCATTAAGTGTTCACATTTTGCTCACGTGGTGGACATTAAATGTTGAAGAAAACATGGAGGATGATTACAGAAACTTATGGCAGCTGTTTTAAACTATTTCAAAAAAGTGAAACAAAATTTATTTTTTAGAGAAACTTTTATCCTACCATAAACTAAACTTGCTGTACAGTGATTGGTAAGCAACAAATCTTGAGGGTAATAGATGCTGTGTTCAAAGTGAAATCTCCACTTATTTGGTTGAATCCATATGCCCATAAGTTTGAAATGAAATTGTTATAGTATTTTATTGGCGAACTAAAACATTTAGTTGACTCGATTTTAACCAAATCACTGCTGAATTAATGTTTACCTCTTAAGTGTGGTACACCAAATCCAAAACAAATCATTGACTTTTGTTTTGTTTCTGTGTTATGGGGTTTTGTTGAACAGAAATTTTATAAAGCAAATAGCCATGTTCTTTGCAAAATGAATTGTTAGTAATGATGCACAATATTTTTGGAAGCCCAAAACTTACTTCCCCATAAGAAAAATAGTTTGTGATTTTTAAATTCTAGATTCTATCAATTTTTTAAAAACCTGTTAGGTATATATGTAAACCAATTTAATATGTGGATTGCTGTGGTTAAATGTACATATTATATTAGCATGTCTTGTAAAACTAGTACATGCATTTTGTAGTGTTGAATATAGTTTTGTAAATTATTCTTGTAAATAACTGAAAAAAACCTTTTAAATATCATAATGTGTTACTGAAAATCTATAATAGCCTAAAATACATGAAGGGAAAGCTATAAGCTTTGTATTGCCAGGTTTCGGTTTAATTTTAATTTTAATTTGATCTTGCTTCACTGAGTTGCTCCTTTAAACCTAGTTTTAAGAAGTGTCAAATGGATGTTGAAAATATTCAATGTTTTGTTTTATATTGTTTCCATAGTTTCCATAGAAACAGAGGGCTGTTGGGGTTTGGGGGTGTGTTGTTGTTGTTTTTAGGGGGGGGGGGGGGGGGGAATGACTTTTTTAATTTGAAGAAAGTTAATAACTTGTACAGACCAAGCATCCAAGATGGACCTTGGACATATTCCCTGTACACAGAAGTGATGATAAAGGATGATCTCATCAACAAAAAGGGGTGGCAGACTATTTTGCCCTTTCAGTCTTAGAAGGTTTCTTGGACCTAAATGGGCGATAAACAACTTGGGTATGCTGTGACAAAGGTCTCTAACATGGAACTATTTGGCTGAATATTTGTTAAAATTATACTGCGGTATCATGCTCAAACATACTTGTGATTGGCTCTGGTAAAACCCTATACTTTTTCCTAATTTTCAATGGAGTGGTGTTGGTATAGGTTGATGTTTCTGTTTCTTTTGATTATGCTGAAGAAACAATCAATTGATAATTAATAAACGGTAAGATACTGTACCAGACCAGCACCCTCTCACTTATTGTAACACAAAACAATCTTATTTGGGTAAAAGAAAAATAATGTACTATTTTTCGGTCAAGGTTTAGGGTTTTGCCAGAACCTGTAATTTTTTTAAAGCATTGGATTAGTCTGTGTAATATTCTGTTTACTTTCTGTTCTCATGTCATTTATGAGTTTTGTACAAATCTGTGCCATCACTTGTGCTCAATTTCAGACTTGATTTCACACTTTTTTAACGAATAATTTTCCAGAATTTGAATTCAAAATTTTTACAATAAACAAATTAAATTCGTCTACCAGAGAAATTAAACCTAAAAACCATCAAACAAATTTTTTAAATCAAAAACACCAAATCCTTGGATCCTTTGTGATGTCAATTGTGAACATCGCACTGTCATGTCTTGTGTTTGAAATAGAAACTTGTCATTTCTCCTTATTTTAGTTGTTTCTCTGCATGGTAAAATTGGCATTTTTTGTTTAATTGTGAAAGGGAAAACAAGAACACTTTAATTTGCTTTGAGAGAAACTGTTGTATTTCTGTTTCAGTATGTCAATTAATTTGTCTAATTTTGCACTGAGGATCTTACTGCAGTAGAAACAAGGGATTTCATGACTTAATTATAATGAGTAGATTGCCCTCGGTGACATTGTCATTTTACCCATATGTGTATACAGGATGAAAGAAGGTAGTATGACCTCATTCATGTGTATCATTGTTTAATCCAAAAACTGCTCTGACAAAATGTTATGAATTCTCAAAAAGATCATTTACTTCCAAGTTTGTTTGGGTTTTTTCCTTCAGAAGTCAGTTTTAAGCTGTTAGTTATTATTTTCTGTCTTATTCATTCATTGTATTAGTGAGTTATAAATGCATGGGATGATAAGTTGCAAATTGTGTTGCCTGCTTGTGTAAGGTCTGTTTGTTAGTCTGCCAAAGATACAAGTAGCATTATTCTACACAGAATTGCATTGCTCAGAATACTAAATAGAGGTGCATTACAGTTATGAAGTGTCAGTGCGGCAAATCTGTTTAGAATTAACTGTCCCCCTCTTTGTTCTTTTTTCGGGTACAAGTCTAAAAACTGTCTTGGGTTTGTATCATGACACTGTAGATAATGTGTAATTTCACTTGTATATTATTAATATGACAAAACTGATTGTACAATGTATTGTGTATTCTTCCGTCCTATTTGCTCTGGATCGCAGGTGATTGGAGTATACAGTAATTTGTAAAAAATGAAAATAATTGGGTTTGTTCCGGTTTAATTTGTTCTTGTGCTTCTCATGGACAACTTTTTGTTTTATGTAATCTATATTAATTAAACATGGCTTTCTTTCTGTTGAGATTTTAAGTTTGGTGTTGAGAACGCTTCACCACGAATGAAAATAATGTTAAGCTTACTTCTTGTAAAGTGGTTTTAATAACAGAGAGCTCTGGAAAGCAGCCCCCCTCCCCCTCAACTTACAAAGTGGAGAAGGTTCTGAAGAGTAAAAAGCACTACCATTGTTTTTACTTAACAATAGGTACCTGCTAAGACCCTAATTAATTACTTGGCCCAACATTTTTCCTGATGAGCAATTATCTATTTTTATTTTGTTTATTATAAACAAAGTACAGGATTGGTAATAACAAATAATTATACAAAAACGGACTTGTTTTTGGTCTGAAAGCTCTCTGATTTTATAGTTCATACCATTACTAGTCCTCCAGAAGAAAAAAACCTGTTCCATCTTAAATGTGAAGCAAGGAAGACCCCAAAAAAGAAATGGTTACTTTTTACTTTGATTGCAACAATCAAAGCTTGCTATGAACATGAACCCTTTCGTTGTTTAACCTAGCATCCAATTTTTTAAGGTGAGTTGTATCATGGAGGAAAAAATTGTGTGTTCAGTGAAAATTAATTCACTTTTCCAAAAACAATTATGTACATGTACTTCCTTATAAAGGTGGGAAGTTGTTCTTGTGGGATTGCAAAACTATTGAACTTCTTCTTAGTTTAAATGAAGAGGCTTAATTATTCTGAATAGCACTTCACACTTATGACATTAGTTTTGCTCAAAACACCTGGATGTCAGACAAACATTCCACCCCTCACACAATCACCTCATCTGCCTGCCAGCCCGCAGTAGTACAGTCACTGTCAGTACACACGAGTGAACCTAAAGCTTGGATATGTTAAAGAAAATTGACACGTTGTCTGAGATCCGGGCATTGAGCTTCTAATTTTGGCATTAGTGCGGAGCGCTATTAAGAACCACATAAATAAGTTATCTCACAGGAATCTCTCATTTAAGAAATTGAATTGTTTACAAAATGTAAATTTTTACAAAACATTTGGGTATGAATGTGTTTCTTTTATTGAAAATCCCTGCTCTTCATTGATTTATTGTTAAAAACTCACTGTGCATTCCACAACTTCTAGTCAAGCAAGAAAACAATTACACTTTTTTCTCTCAACAAAATTGTTACTAACCCTACTGTGATCAAGTTTGTGACAAAAATATTATTTTATCTCATTTTTGCCCCCAAATTGTTTTGGTTGGACTAATAACAAGTTTTGAGGTGATTGTAGATTAAAGAAGAATTTGTTTTGGTACTTCTCCTTGAACCATAGACCTTATGCATATGACGTCATTTGAGTAGGGCGCCCTCGCCTAGAGGTCAAAAGGAAGATGTTCATTGGTCAGTCCTGTGCGCCGCGCGTACAAATCAGCGCGTTTCCATTGTTTCGTCATCAGTTTACCTCTAAGATGGCGGCTTGGTGACGTCAATGCATAAGGTCTATTGTCACCAAAATATAAGATCATGAGAACCCATTATGAGAGGTCATCTTTAACATTAATAAGTAACTGCATTATCATTTTATTTTAAATTAATTTCTTCTCAAATGAACAGACCCTTCTATCCTTTGAACTTCCTTATAAAAAAACATTTGGATGTTTATGTTTTCCTTTTCTAAAGAGCTAAGTATCTTCCATAAAATTTACGATTAAGAAGTGATTTTTCCTTGTGAATTTAACTTGAATCGCAATTATTTCCATGGCACTAGATTATTGTTGGTTTAATCTTGACTCTGCACAGTTTTACTTTTCCGATATCAATATGTATGTGTTTTGCCTTTGTTTGTTTTTATTTTATTTTATTTTTTCTCAATTTATTGTAAAGTAATTGTATAAGGTTTTTAAAAATCCCAGAGTACAGTGATATTGTTCAGGTGTTCTTGTAAATATGAAAACTAACTATCTCAATTTTTTTTAATACATGCACCCTCTTGTTCAAACGGTGAACTGAAAATTTAATAAAAATGGATAATGTAAAACGCTAATAAATGATTGTCTTAATTTGTTTGTTTGTGTTTGTCTGTGTAAGGGGTTGTTATCCAACTTATCTGAGGGGCACGTTCCCCCTCCCACACACACAAGTGTGTAACAGCCTGCAATCGTGGACCCTCCTTTGTTCAACTCTTTGTGATAGCAACCGTGGACCACAATGCTTTCCTTTGTGATAGCAACCGTGGACCTATTGTCCTCTTTTGTTATAGGTTCCCGGTTTGAATGTGGTTACCTACTCACACACACATACAATTTTTAGTGCCCCCACCAGATGCAGATGCACCAGATGCCTTGACTCTCCCCCCTCCCCCATTAATAAACATGACCCATGGTCCATTTACTGAAAAGCAGTGCCCTCGTGCCAACCTCCTCTGCAGTCATGCTTTTAGTGAACAATTCAGTTCATCAAATTGTCAACCTATAAATTACTAAATTCTGAGCTGGTGGCAGGAGAGTGGTTATTGAGAGACGGGCATTATTTCTTGAATTTATGACAGGTGATTATTCTATAGTGTAGCTAATTCTTTGGTAAACATTTAATGCAACAAAGACCATAAGGAAAGCATTATGTGATATGCATCTTAATGAATTTCCCATGAGATTGATTGATTGATTGATTGATTGATTGCATAATTGCATAATTGCAATGTTTAGCTGATTATCTTTATAGTGTTTATCTTGAGGGCATCCCCAGGACTAAAAGTTTTGAGAAATTCGTCGAAAGAGGGCGCTATATAAAGTAGCAATAAATTCGCAAAAAACAACCCAGCACAGCAGTGTATGTAATTATCTCACTCGTCGTGACACTTGGCTGTTATTCGATATTTTTTTTAAAGTGTTAGTAGTTTATTTTGGCCATCTCGTACCGCCCGTTAGTTGTACGTAGTAGAATACGTTTACTTCTAAAGTCAAAACAATCGTAGTTGATAACAAGTATATTCCTCTGTGTCCAGCATTCCTCCACATGGTGAAACTGTTCAGCCAGTCAGACAGTAAGTTCGGATTTCGTTTTTCTCATTTTGAGAGTGGGTTAATAAATTCATCATGTCGAATCCTGCCGCTACTTTTTCAAACATATGTTATTACTGTGAATAATGTCTCTTTTATTAACCAAATAAGGTTATTTTATTTTTAGTCATAATAAGTGAAAAGGCTGACATGCTAGAGCTAGTGTAGTGTCCTTTCTCTATGATTAAACTTACTGACATGACTGACGACACGCCCCCCCCCCCATCCAACATCTCACATCTGTGCCTCAACCCACTGCATTGTCCACAATACCATGGAGGTAGAATTCTACCTCCCATGGAATTCTACCTCCATGACAATACTCAACAGCCCCCGCCCCCCCCCCTGTAACTTTATTTCAAGAACTAGGGGCAGTTTGGCTTTAGTAAGTATGACTCACTTAATATGACTAAGACTCGATCGTAACAGGTTGTTATGCATTATCTCCATTCTCGCCCCATTCTCCAATAAACCTAAGCTGCTAAGTGAAATGCACTTTCCTGAGTGGTCACTGAACGTATATTTTTAGTTGTGTGCTGAGTGGAAAATAAAAGAGAAGTTTTGGCTTCAACATATTGATATCAAACGAAATTGGTGAGGTGAATGGAGATGTTAGCGGAGTAGTTTCTAGAAGTACTAAGTAATACTATAGCAGAATAAACCTCATAAAATAGTTCCTAGAGTACAGTTTGAGTAAAACCCACCCCTGCTTACTCGGTAGAACTATAAGTAACTATAAGGAGCATTTCTATACCAAACCCCCTAGCTGTGGTATCCGTACTTTTACATGGTAGCTACCCTTTTTAACCTTATCCTGTCGGCTATAGCTTTTCTACTACTTAAACAACACAATGATTTCTTAATAACCTAATGACAAATTATTACAAAATGCAAGTGTAAATCAATTGTTATCACCTGTCTGTAGTAATCATTTTAAGAAGTTGTAATTACAGTGTACAAGCGATTGTTAAGCAATTTGTTGGTTTTAAGTTTAGTTTTACCCTGCATTACAAGTGTGTACTCAGTGCTGTCTGAATCCTACTCCTCCGCCTATAAGAACAAAACAAAACTCAACTCCAAAGGCACCTTGCATAGGAATAGACACTCGGCAATCAGAGTCGCGTGACTCATACATGTAGTAGGTATACAATGTAACCAAACCAAGCAAATGACGTGCAGCAGAAGCACTCAAGAAGTGGCAATGCTTTTTCATGCACACTGCGCATCGCTTGCTTGATTTGTTTACATACCCACCATTCACGAGTCATGTGACTCCGGTCACAGATTGTGTCCATTGAACCCTGTCTCAACCAAAGATTCTCTGCAGAACTTGAAGAAAAAAAAATTAGTATGTTGGGCTTGGTAGAGCACCTGCACGTTAATCAAAAGGTAGTAGGTTCAAGTCCTTCTCTAGTCATTTTTTCTTTGTTCAACCCAAAGTTAGTTAGAATTTTCCCAGTCAGTTTCCCTTGTGGTTTATTACTTGATACACGGAGCTTCCACATAACTTTTCAAGCATCGAGTAGATAAAAAGCACTGACTACACCATTATTGTCGCTTTTTAGTGTGTCTTTCTTCTATGGTCGCCTTGCCAGTTAGTTTAGATTTTTAGCATAGATAGGGTTAGAGGTGTCTGTCTACTGAAAAGGTCAAAACATTACCAATGCCAGCAGGGATAGACCTATGTAATAAGTAACTATTAGTTCTCTGTTGGCGGGACAGACGTATCCCCATACTTTTGTTTGGGCACTGGCCTGGTGACCAGTCTTTTTTCTTTGTCTTTTTCTTCCATTCTGTGCTTTTTAACATGTGTTCTGCGCCTTTGATCATTTTGTATGTAAGGGGCGCAATTTAAATTTTAAATATTATTATTATTATTATGTGAATACTTTATTTTAAAAAATCCCCAAGAAGGCAGTTGATAGCTTTTAAATATGGCCCTCGTCTTCAAAGTTTGGCAGCGTAAAGTTCAAGAGTTGAAATCAAATTAATTTTATATTGACTTGTGTCAAGATTTTAAGCGAAATATTGACTTTTCTTTTAATACAATTGTTAAAAAAAGTTTTTAAAAGGAGCAAATTTTAAAATAAATAAATAAAAGCACTATCAAGTGTGCTTTTATTTGGCCTTACGTGTATATGCTTTTGGCAAGCAAATCTTCTGACTGGAATACAGCAACCAGCAGTAACATAAGTGAACTTACTCTTTCTGTATACCATTCCACTTTTTAAAATTGATTCAGTTCCCTATTTATTTATTTTTTTTCATGTCAAGTTCACCATGGGAATCGGAAACATCCTCATGCTCTGCCAGGTCACGGCCTACCTCTTGTGTGCCATCTTTTCCTTCTTTGTATTCGCACCAATGGCAGTGAATAAAAATAGCGATTTTAAAGGAAAATGCTTGCTGTTTCCTAACGGCAGTGTTGGTATGTATAATTGCTTTGTTAAACTAAAAGCCTTTGAGGGGGAAAACTTCGAATTTGTTCTCCTTGTTCAAATAATATTTGATTTACAGTTTTATAGTTAAATACAAGTGTTTCTGCAAGTTATTTTTTACCTGAGCTTAATACTTTGTAACCATTTTCCACCCGTAGTGTTACGTTTTGCTGGTCTTTTAAAGCCTTGACTTGCACCCCCCCCCCCCGAAAAAAGATATTTACAAAATAGGGAGACTGCCAACTTAGGGCCAGATACATGTAGCTCATTTTGTAGAGCACTGGCACATAAATACAAATGTCGCAGGCTGAAAGTCCATTCCACTAAATTTGTTCTTTGTTCACTCCAAAACTGATTTATAGTTTCCCTCGTGGTTTATTACTGGGTTTTGTTTTTTGTTACTTACATCAGATCTGACGACGAAGGAGGTAAAAATAGACACTTGGGGATCACCAGGTGGTTGTAACTTTGCCATCACCATGGGTATATTAGCTTTGCTGGTCTCCATTGCTCAGCTGATTCGACTGTCTTTCCATGTCTTCTATGAGACAGACAGGTGAGTTGGGACAACAAGACAACATGCCTTGTCGCTTCATATGAAATAAGTTTTGTATTTATTTGTAAAAAAAAAACCCATTCAGGTTGGCATTTAAGTAGTTTTTCCCCCTACCTTTTTACCTCCGAGGATCCTGGTTCTAAACCAGCTTCAGTGGTCAGAGCCTTGCCTGTGGATTTGGTTTTCAGTCCCAATCCAACTGTATGGGTTTTTGTTATGTTTCAAGTTTCTCCTGTTTAAGACAGCTCAAATGATGTAATCACCCTGTCTCAACTAAAAACCAAAACAGGATGCTCAAGTCAGCTCAAATGTATTTTGCATTCATGAGCTATCCTCAAGAAAAGAGTTTTCACCTCAAAGTTTTTTTACTTTTTTCTTTATCAGTTCTTTCATTGGTGCCTTTGGGACGTTCGTTGGAAATATCATCATAACTGTTATGATTTTTATCTCGGCCATCAACATCACGGAAGGTTATTCAGCTTGGTGTCGACTCATCGAGCAAGCAGCAAGGTAAAAGGAAGAAGGGGATGTTAACTAAATGCCTACTCATCTCATGTTTTTAACCAATTGATACTTATTAATTCAATGTGTTATTTTAAACCTGACAATATGTCTAGGTAGCCATATGTGGGGGCTTTTGTAGTCTTCAATTATTGCCACAGCTACCCTCATTCTTTATTAAACAGTATTTATTTCTATCAGTCTTACTATAAACACCACATATCAGTAGTGCAGTGGGCTTTTCATTGGCAGTGTAGGCTTCATCTACCCTAGTTTGACCTTGTCTCTGTGGTTTTGTTTCTTTGAGCCTTGTTGTGACCTTAAGGACGACCTTAAGGACGACCTTAAGGACATGGATTACTCTTGAATCAATCCCTGGTGTACATCTTGCAACTTAATATATAGACTTTTCCATTGTTGATAAACAAAGTGCGCCGGTTGGCATGGCCGGCCGAATGTTAGCAAAACATTCAATCGTGTTAAAAAATGTTGTGACCAAATTCAACATTTTCTGTAAAGATTTATAACTAAAATACCTTCCATGATTGGTTGATTTGTTTTCAACAAATTCAATACTATATTTTAATATTTGTGTAACATTGCTACAAACTATGGCTATCTGTTTTTGATTTGCAGTTATGGCTTTCCATAGTTTTCCAACATCGGTTGGCAAAAACTTGGGCTGTGACGTTGCAATAGAAAAGGCTATAGTCCTTGAATGAGTCTACGCAATGTACATTGTTATACCACGGTAACAGATTGTGAATTGTTATTGGTCAAGAACCAATCACATGATGTGATACAATGACGCATGAAACATGGCTGAGGCCGGAAATCCATGTGTCCGTCATGCATTGTGCGTATCTGATGAAAATACACAAATATTGCGTACTGCGTTATTCATAAAAAAGGATGGGCATGGCTTAGCATCTATATTTATTTTTAAGGATGCGCACTACCCATCACGCACAGCGCATGGGGGTAAACTTGATCATCCCCACCGTTGGTTGATTTCCAGCGCCTTGTACATTTAGAAACAGCCCCGGGCTCGAGGGAACAGTGAAGAATTGTTTATATTTTAACAACTGTTCGTCTGTTTATTAAACCATGCCAGCTTAGTCATAATAATGTTTGAAGATGACAACAGAACGCCTCAGGAGCCATTTGCCCCTTGGGTGTACAAAACACCATGAATCCAGTCACAGCGTGCAACAATTGTATAATGTACACCTCTGATGCAGGAGTAGTGATTAGTTCATGTACAAAACTATCCAATCAAAAAACAACTATGTACAGTAGCTTGCTTCTACAACTGTCAGTGTGTGTGTGAAGTACACATGCTGACTCAATATAGAATTCATTCATTCAAAATGTCTGCCTATATTTGGCACATCTCTGTCAATAAAGAGACGAAAGTTATCAATCATAAATGAAAGTTTGACTTTAAAAGAATGGTCAGTGTATGGTTAACAATTGGATGAAGAATTAGGGTTTTGAGGAAAAGTTTTCAAACTAAATAGTTGTGGAATTGCCCACATAATATTAAAGTTCTACAAGTTAATCTTTAAAATGATACTAAACAGTGGTTATTAGTGTTATTATATTATTATAATTATTTTTCTCACAGCTGTTCTCTGGCTGGATTTGAGAAGCAGGTTTGGAAAAATCTTCCAGATATCAAGGCAGATAACTACGCTGTGGAGTTGGGAATGGTGCAGGTAAGTAAGATCCAGAAATACATCTGAGACCAATGGGAGACTTGAGACTTACCAGGTAAAACCCTTTGTTTTGGAAATGTGGTCAGAACTACATAAACAATGGAAACTTATCTGGTATGTCTGCTGTCCCCTAGCACTCCCAATTCTCTCTTAGCTTTTCAAGCAGATCAAGATTTGTGTCAGCTCAACTTTCCAACAAATGATAAAAGTTGATAAAAGCAAAGGACTTAAAACAAAGTTGTGTTGTTTAAGCTTTTTCATTTTGTTGTATAAACAGGCTATGAAAGTTTGTGTTGTTTAAAAGTTCAAGGTACAGTGATTTTCTCTCTGGTAATTTTCTCTCTGTAGAAATCTCTTTATTGACTTCAGAACCACTATTGCATGCATCTCGGTTTTAAAACCTAGCTAACTTTACTTTTAAATTGTTCGGAGTTTTTCACAATTCTTGTGAAAGGTTGATTCTTCATAAGGTTGTTTTGTTCTTATTTCTTCTACAGTTTGGACTATGGTCAGAACTTCTGATCTGGACGTTCCTCTGCATTTTCTCCATTATCAAGTTGATCAAGTACAACCAGCAGGAGCCCATCATACGCAGCTTGTCCAGGGAGAGACAAAGACTCCTTGGTCAGTACAACCAGCCGGACTTTTGAAGTCACACCCCCACCCCAACCTTCACCTCCCCCTCCATCATTCTCTTCTCCTTGCCAAACCTCTTTCATCTTTTTATATTCTTGACCTGCAAAAAGGGGATGATCTTGAGTATAATATAAATTGTTCTTAATACCACTTTTTCCCAACACACTTGATTATGAATCTTCTACAGATCATTTTTTTCATGGTCCTTGTATACAATAGCAGTCATAGATATGGAAAGTCATAATACCAAAATGGGGCCAGACTATTTTGATTTTTAACCTAAGTTTGGTCACAATTATTTGATTGCTGGAAAAAAAAAATCAGATGGCTGCACCTTGACATAGAAATATAATTTGAACTCGTGACATGCCATTACATAATGGTACACAAGCACACATTGACCTTTACTCACGTGACCTTTCTTGTAAATCTATCGTCTAATTTAACCAGACTTCTGTCGACACAATACTGCAAACCAGCCTAGCTTGGCACGATGGCCAGGCATATCAATCTTTTAAGATAAGATTTGTATTCTGGCTAACACTCAAAATTTTTGAGGTAAAAAAAAAAAAGGAAACAAAATAAATAGGGTGGTGGGACCTTGACAGAAATTGAAGGAGTTATTCTTAAAACAAAATGGGCTTTGGTTGAGCTCCTACGGCAGAGGAACACTTCTTTATATCTCGTTAAAACTTTATTAAATCTTTGTCAGTTAGACAAACCTCTTTTCTACTGATATTTCAGGGTTATTTTTTCTACTATCAGGATGCCTTTTTTGCTCTTTTGTAACATGAGCAGAAAGGTCTGTCTGTAAACTGCTCTATAAGAAGCCACCATTATTATTATTATTATTAAAAAATGTGCCTTTGTTATGTTAAATCATTACTAAAGGTATTGGCAGTGGTGTATTTCACTTTCCTGTGGTGTGTGGGCTTTTCAAACACTTTTGGCATTTTGATACTCTATAAATAACGTTAATCCAGCACAGTTTTAAATGCTTTGGGATTATGGCATTTGAGTATAACCACTTTTTTTTTTTTTTTTTGAGAATTTTGTATACAATCACTGCCTTACCAAAAAAGTAGTTTTTTCTGGTGTGTGGGCTTTTCAAACACTTTTGGTATTTTGATACTTTACAAATAATTTAATTTAATTCAGCACAGTTCTAAATTCTTTGGGATTATGACATTTTGAAAAAGATTTGAGAATTGTGTATACAATCACCGCGGCCGCCTTACCTAAAAAGTTTTTTTTTCTTCTGCTGCTTTTCACTTTTGCTGCATTTCTGTTTTCTTATTTTCTAAATCAGAGTTCATCGTTGATTCTTGAGCTTTTGTTTGGTCACAAAAAACTCATAATGTATGGTACCCTCACCAAGTGAAAGCAGATAATTTGTTTTCTTAAAGATATAAGTCAATTTTAAATACTACGAAAAGATTACAACAGTGAAATTTGTCATTAAATGGGCTGAAAATATTAGCTGGTTATATCAATGTTGAATGTAAATTGAAAGTAAAATTGTAACTTGATCACAAGCCTAAATCTTTTTCATCTCATATGACTCAATGTATATGATAGACCCTTCCCTTGAAATATGTAAACTACACATCGGGTGTGCGCACCAAAACTTTGGTTGGCAAAATGATGGAATATCGCGCCTTTTTAAATGGGGCTGATGGTGGCGTGACGCACACGCATTTGTGTGTCTGCCTACTGCACAAAACTATGGCATTTGCCAACCACCTGTACGGTGAATGTAATTGGCATATTTCATGGGAAAGTCTAATCATAAACCACAAGGGAAATTGACTGGGTAAATTTTGAAATAATTTTGCGTTGAACAAAGAATAATTGACAGGACTTGAACCTATGAGTGCCGGATTAACAAGCCATTGCTCTACCGACTGGGCTATCTATATAATTCCTTTATATGTTAAATAAGTCTTTTTATATACAATGCCCAATGTTTATCCAGTCTTTTGAAATATTTGTCACACCTTTCAAAAACGATACTTTAAAACTTGAAATTCTTGTCTTTTTTTTTATAGAAAGTAAGCATGGTGTCACATTTTGTATCTATTTTGTAGAAACTGTAATAATTTTAAGACATTTCACTCATGCACATTTTATGTACAGTATTTCTTTGACAGAGCATTTGTTTCAAACATTTATTTTCCCCCCCTGTGTATTTGTTTTCTTTTATAAAACTATTTTTGACCAAAAAAAAACCAGCTTTAAGTTTACTTACAAACTAAATGTATAACATGACATTTTGTATGATTCAAGGAATTGACATGACCTAGTCCTACTGTGATACAGTTGTAACCATAGCTCTGGACCAGGGTTCAATTTCATGGCTCTGCTAACCGCAGAATTCTATGCTTACGGCACCCTTTATAGTGCATGACTCTCTAAGCCTTAAATGCAGAATTTTGCGGTAAGCAGAGCTGTGAAATTGGACTCTGCTCTCAACTTGCACACTAGTTATACACATTTTTAAAGAATTGTGTGCACAACACACTTGAAATGAAATTACTTTAGGCCTATTATTAATTTCTACTCAAGAGCTTACATATTTTATAGAATATATTTTTGTTTTGTTTTGTTTAGTTTTGTAAAAACAAATTAACTCCTAAGCTTAACTGTAATATTTTAAAAGTTTGATAGAGTTTTATATAAGCTATATCAGGTGTGAGGGTTCTACGGTGCTTTCTTGTCCAACTGTCCCTGAACAATTCTGTCCAGTTTCAGATTTGAAATACCTATACCTATTGGTTGCATTTATTTTTTTAATCAGCTAGGGGCACTTAGTGGTCTTTTGAGCGTCTAGGTATCTTTTGGGAATATGTGTGTCTTTTCAGCATGTAGGATTATTTTGGGGTATTTGGGTGTCTAATAGACATAAGGTTACACACCTATGTTCCGACACCCCTATGTTCCGACACCCCTATGTTCCGACACCCCTATGTTTCGACACCCCTATGTTCCGACAACCCAGCCTATATTCCGACATCCCTAAATTCCGACACCCCTATGTACCGACAACTGAACCTATGTTCCGACACCCCTATGTTCCGACATCCCTATGTTCCGACATCCCTATATTCCGACACCCCTCTATTCCGACACCCCTATGTTCCGACACCCCTATGTTCCGACACCCCTATGTTCCGACACCCCTGTGTTCCGACACCCCTGTGTTCCGACACCCCTATGTTCCGACACGTTATTTTCGCACATTATTACTCTGATAAGCAATAATAAGAATACAATTTGTATTACAGGTTTCCCGGCCAATTTCAGCCAAACTTTATTCAACAACACGCATTCAATTCACGCATATCCCCCTAATCCACTAAAACTCAGTGGTTTCTTTTTAGCTGTAGTATTACTAGTGCGTACATGATTTCGTTCTTCTCATTCAGTCATTTTACTTTATTCAAGACTTCACATTGACCATTCATAAGTTGAATTTCTACTATCTATTTTTAAAGGTGATGGAATCAAATTAAGATCATCGAAGCACACATTAATTTGTTGCTTGTTTGCGTTTTCTTATGTTCTTTAGGCAATGTATTTCTGTTTTTTGTGCGATCATATTATTATTAACATCAACTAACATGAGGATGGCTCCCCGAGTAAGCTGGCAATAGCTCCTTTATCGGCACTTGTTCTTTGTTAGATGCGTTTCTGTGTTGATTACATTTCATTTAAAGCCTGTGTTTTGTCTTTGTTGCAATAATCGTTCCTTTTGCCTTGTTTACCCAAAATTAAAGCCTGTACCTGATATATATACACAAGACTGTCAAGTAAAGTGTTAAGCTTTACACTCTAATAAGTCAGTTTTAACAAACCAAAAATAATGCATCATATATGATTATATTTAACTTGGTTTTATCCTTTATCCACGAAAAGGTTATTGCAGATCCACGAAAAGGTTTGCAGAGGCACATAATATGCAAAACAGATGAATAAGAGTCTCCCCTTTATTGTTACAATGGAAGATAAATATTAGTGTTAAATTGGTTAATTTTGAAAGTGAAATAGTTCTTGCCTTCTCACTGACTTAAATTTTCTATACTGTGGGTGTACAAGGTAACACGGACGGACGACCTTCTTAATTACGGACAGCTAAATCCAGACTGCTCTAAACGCTAGCTTTTTCGCGCCATGCGAGCGAGCGCACGCACCAAGCACGAATAGCTATCACGGGTGCTGGATCGCTACAATTATTGTTTAAACTACTGCATAAAGTTAGCCCACATGCGAGTTCAATATTCAAAACAAATGTGACTATCTAAGTTTCATTTTGAATGAAATGTTTCCAACGAAAAAATATTACAAATATATATGTATAAAAATGCACCAAAAAATGCCCCCCCCAAATTTTTTTTTTTATATATAAGAATTAATAATGATAAATAAATAAGTCCTGCCCCCCCCCCCCCCAATTAATCAGCCCTCTTCTTTTTAAACCAAAGTTGCTATAGAAGAATAATACTTTTCATATAAATTAAACTTTTCTGAGAACGGCATAAGATATAGGCTACCGGTATACGATAATGGATTAAATTGCGGTCGGGTGTATTTTCTTTAAGTCGCACCGTTTTTTGGAAAAATGGGTACCAAAAAATGTTGGTGCAGGTTGTCGGAACATAGGGGTGTCGGAACATAGGGGTGGTTGGGTTGTCGGAACATAGGGATGTCGGAACATAGGGGTGTCTGAATATAGGTTGAGTTGTCGGAACATAGGGGTGTCGGAACATAGTGATGTCGGAACATAGGGGTGTCGGGAACATAGGGATGTCGGAATATAGAGCGGTCACCAGACATAATGGGTCTCTCTTGTGAATCTGGGTCTGTCTTGAGTATCTGGGTGTATTGGACACGGGTGTCGCTTGGGAATCTGGGTATGTTTCAGGTATATGGGTTTCTTTTTGGAATCTGGTGTCTGGGTGTCTTTTGGGTTGGGTGTCTAGTTGACATATAGGTATCTCTTGGGAATCTGGGTATGTTTTAGGTATATGGGTTTCTTTTTGAGGATGGGTGTCTTTTAGTGAAGCTGGGTGTCTTTTGGAAGTTTTTGGTATCTGGATGGGCATCGATTAAGACATCCTACTATTTGACCGGTGATCAATTTTCGAAATTGTTTCAAACATTGTTCAGGGAAGAGTCAATAAAATAGCACCATGCATAATTTCTTGTTCTTTCCCATTTCCCTCATAGTGTATTTTTATAAATTGTTATTATTTATTATTTAGGAAAATAAAGAACCATGAGTTAGCTGTACAACAGTATGTAACATGTTTGTCTGAGTAGTTCTCAAACATAAAAGGAGAGTGCACGACAAATTCATACTCATTTGTTGACTGATTGTACAAGAGAAATTTGCCATAAACAATATTGTTAAAGTTTAGATTTCCATTGCAATATCATTTTCTTTCCTCTTTATGTTCAGAAATTATACTAGAGAAAATAGAATTAGCTGTTGCAAACTGCTTACCAACCTGTGGTATAAATGCAAAAAATAAGTTAGTGGCCTGACATTACTACCCTAGCAGAGTCTTTCTCAAAGGCTAAATGACAACACACAACACACATACAAGCAGACAAGAGTTGCAAGAGTAGTCAAGTGGAAATACATGAATAGAGAGAGTGGAGGGAGAAAAGCAGAAAGCATTCAGAGAAGGCAGGGGGTAGCAGGGATTATGAAGACAAAGGGGGAGGGTTATGAAGGGAAGGGGATAGCTTGACCACAAGAAGTTGGGAACACAAAGGACAAAATGGAAGGTTAGAAGAGAGGTAAATAATTAGTTAATACAATGTAGGGCAGCCTAAAAAAAAGTGGATATCTGTGTGGGAAAAGGAGAAGGCAAAGACAAAAGGTTATTAGTCATTTCCTTCTTGGATATTCAAACCATGGGGCTGAGTGGTCTTTATGCGCCTTATCCAAAGTTTTTCCCAACTCAGACGGACAGTCTCTCTGCAGTTACCTAGTGCCTCAATGCCCTGTAAATTCATGACAGAAATGGAGTGGTTAGGAAGGTTGAAGTGGTGTCCTACAGGTGTATCCAGCTTTTGGGTGTTGACTGTGGATCTGTGGCCATAGAAACGCCTCTTATAGTGTAGTTCTTGTTTCACCTATAATATTGAACACCACTGCAAGATATTAGATAGATTAGATTAGTGGTGGTGCAGGTGACATGACCCCTTGTCTTATGGGTGGTACCACCATTATGGCTGGTAAAGGAGTCCGATGATAGCTGTGTTGGGGACCTGCTTCTGAATACCTGAGATTTTACGAAGGAAATCTAGAGTGTCATGAATATATGATGGAACCTGTGGCATAAGCGGCTTTAGAAAACTGTCAACAAAAAGAGATATATTCTCAGTGGGGGAACCATTGCCAGATATGATGGGTCTCCCTGGGTTGTCTGGTTTGTGTACCTTGGGAAGGAGGTAAAATCTTGCTGTTCTACAGTCTACCGGGGAGAGAAACTTGTGAGCTTTCTTGGAGAGGTGAAAGTTTACAATCAATGGCAGCTCTTGAACCAAAATCCTTGGCTCGAAATTTGTTTTCGTTTTTTTTATTTTCTTCTATGTCCTGTTTTGTTGTTTTTGTTGTTGGGGACTGGGGTCACTTGTTTGTTTGTTTGTTTGTTAGGTGTTTGCTTCAAATGTTGAGTGGGGATTACTGAATCCTCTTTGTTGATACGGTCAAAACAGGACAACCACATCACACTTTTATCAAGCTGTTTTTCATGTCCACTATATGGCAGTAATGAATACTGAGCCTCTGAAACAGGTCCAGCCTATTTCTTTCCAGCCTCGGTTTGATCCATTTACTTAAAGGAGGAAATAAATAAAACATAGGAAACGATTTATACCATTTAACATAATAATACCAAGTAAAAATAAATAATAATAGCTAATTTAAATAACGTTGTCTAACTTTTTTTAGTCCCGTTTTTATACATAAAACAATTTTAAAAAGTAGGTTTTGCTGTGTAGTCTAGCCCCCTCTTTAGTCGGTTTCTGGCCAGTCATTGTTATTTCGTTCTATCCGGTTCGGAGGAGCTTGAAGTTGGGAGTGAAACTTGGCGCTTGCCGCTAATTCTTTCGGTCTGAAACCTACCTGTATTAAAGCTGATCAGGTAAGAAACTTATTCATGCTTGTTGAATGTTTTCAATAAAAACATAGTAACCAATGTGACTGACAAGTGTTTGTTCAGATTTAGAATCAGAACTTCTTGCTTGTGAAGTTGTGATGTGAGCGTATAGCCTAGCCGTATGTATGTACGTGCTTTGGACAAGTCGACCCTTTATGTGACTTGAATTCGCGGGTGCTCCTGTCCTCTCTGGAAGAAAAAAAAGGATAATTGTAGATCTTGATGTGGCTTTAACTTTTGCTTTAGTAATTCGACAGGGGAGCCTTGTTACAGAAGTCTGATCTTTGTGAGTCAGTCTGATGTCTTATTTTTAACTTCAAATAAATAGTTGATTTAACCAACCCTTTTTACACTGGCCATGGCATAGATGGTGCCTAGACCCAGGGGGCGCTGTACTCATTTTTTGAAATTTTGTCTTTTATCTTTCGTACTAGCGCCCCAGGAAATACATACATCGAGATTCTGCATTCCCTGATATGGCATCATTTTGAATAGGGAAGCCACAAAAAATGCCTCAGAACGACAAAAATACCCAACAAAATTGCTTTAAAAACGCCTACTGTATCCTCCCCTGTCCGGTTTTCGATGTAGTATGCCTTTTTCTTTGAATTGAAAAAAAAATAAAATATTCCATAATCAACTGATGCCCTAATTACCTTCCTTTGTTTATAAGAAATATGCAAACATATATTAAAACGTGATGGACATTGAAACTTTCACACCACGCACCGATCTTCGATGACTTCAATAGCGTCCCATTTGTTTTGAGTTTGACCTGTTTTCGATGCAAACAAGAAAGTATGGTGTCCGGGTGAAGCCATACGTGGAAGAAACATCTGCAGTGACTACAAGTGTTCTGTGAGACTTAGTGTATGACTCTATAGCCAGCAGTTTTCTTCATTTTATTCAACATATTTTTTATCTAGTTCTAAAAATAACCATGGTATTTTTCAAAAACAAAAAAAAAAAAAAAAAAAAATGTAAATAATTCTTGGCTTTCAAATCTTATTTTTGTTTAGTTTTGTGTCTTTTTATGTTTCTTAACATTTATAATAAAGCATATACATAAACAGTGATAATCGAATCACAAAGCTGATGTTTAAATTTTAATATTAATAACAAAAATGATAAGAGTGTTACACAAAAAAATTATCCAGACTATTAGAAAATGATATAAGGCACGTGGCTTCTTTAAGCCTCTGTATTTTTTCCCCCAGAATGCTCAGCAGAATGTTCAGTCACATGATTTGATCATCGTGAATTGTGAATTGAAAAAGTGTTTGATGAAACTTTTTCGGTGGGGAAATTTTTTTTTATGGCCCCGACAGTATGACATATTTTTGTACCTTGCAGAAGCGCCTAAAATACCACAACTTTTTGCATTTACAAGTGCAACTAACCAGCGGAGCCTTACATGTTTCTAAGTTTTGGTCAAATGAGAGGAGACTCTTTGCTTGGCAAGTCAAACCACAAAAATTGTATCTAGGGACTGTTTACATCGCGCACAGAGAGGTAAAAGATTTGCCTCGATTTCAGGGACGCCCTGAATACAGGGCGTCCTACGATACTGGCTTCTTGATATGTCTAAGGTGCAACATCAGGTATTTAAATGTACTCACGATTTTGAGCTGCAATTTTACGTTTTTGACGAGTAGATCGGTGAAAATGGCGGGCAGAGTCTCGTTTTGCCCGAATCAAATATGGCCACTGCCGTGGAGTCCTACTAAATACCGTCAACTCGTCGTCAACACCTCCAATATACATTTTAAATCGACAAAAGAGGCATAGAACTGTAAAGTATGGGCTAAAAGAGAATATACATAGGTTTGAGGTTACATTTTTTGAATGAAAATTGGGTTTATTTCACGCGAAAAAAATTATCTCTAAGCAGCATAGCCGTTGGCCACCATCTTGCCTTCTCGCGGAGGTTGGACTATACCATTCATGTATGGGTGTGCAGGTGCCAGATTCACACGTAACGACCGCCCTCTATTGGTGTATTGTGTAATATTATTGCCCCTTTAGCGTAATGGTATGGTACCGTGCGTGTTGACGGTGAGTTGACGGTATTTAGTAGGACTCCACGGCAGTGGCCATATTTGATTCGGGCAAAACAAGACTCTGCCCGCCATTTTCACCGATCTACTCGACAAAAACTTAAAATTGCAGCACAAAACAAAATCGTGAGTACATTTAAATACCTGATGTTGCACCTTAGACATATCAAGAAGCCAGTAGGCGTTTTTAAAGCAATTTTGTTGGGTATTTTTGTCGTTCTGAGGCATTTTTTGTGGCTTCCCTATTCAAAATGATGCCATATCAGGGAATGCAGAATCGCGACGTATGTATTTCCTGGGGCGCTAGTACGAAAGATAAAAGACAAAATTTCAAAAAATGAGTACAGCGCCCCAGTTACTGGGTCTACATGGTGCCCACACTGTTTGACCACTCAAGCATGATGCACAAATTCTCACACAACAGAAAGGTTACATGTACATGTATGTTCAAAGTTTTATTTTACAAACTCTTGAAGAGTTTCACAGGTTTGATCTTGGACTGGTAGTATTCATTTCAGAGCATAATTAAGTAATACAAATTGTCTTACTTATATTGAATTTCCTTTTATTTCATTCAGAATTTATTTAAATCAGCCAATAAATGTCCCAAGTTATTGGTCTTTGTTTCACCAGTGTATTCTGTAAACCCAAACACTTTTTGCACACAACCACATGGCGCTCCGTAGCTGTTTGGCATTTCGGATCTTTACACTCCAATTTGAAGTAATTGCATAATAGCAACCCTATTTTATTTTACCATCGTTAGAAAGATTCGACCTTTCTCTCTCTAATGATAGTATGCTTGTGTATGGAGGGGGTGAACATGGACAAAACCACAGCTTTTTAACAAATGGCCAATAAAATTTGTGCTCAGGCTTCAGTGCTTTTTTGTGTGCTATCTTGTGCTCAAGCAGGGTATAGTGCACAGTCAACTAAAGTTGCCATTGGGGCTGAAAGGGTTAAAGGACCAGAAGAACCGGTTTTCAAATGTGTCAAAAAGTTGTTTTATAGGGGAGGCCGCGAATCTTCTGCCATATTAAGGGTTTGAACTCCATCTGTTGAGTTGTCTGATCAAAAGTCAAATTGTCTTACGGTTGAACATACAACTTAAAGCCGTCGAGTTGTCTGACCCGTCAAGTTGTCTGACCCGCCGAGTTGTCTGACTGTCGGGCTCGCCGAGTTGTCTGACTGTCGGGCTCTTCAGTGGACAAGTTGTCTGACATCCAGGCATGTTTTAGGCCTAATGGATGTTGGACTTTGTTTCCTTTTTAAACTAACCTCTCAAGGATCAGAATTGGAAGCTAAAAGGCTAATTATCGACCTTTAAAACAGACAATTAAAGCAGACATTTCATTGTGCTTCCAGAAGTCTCGCTCACTCCTTCATCCCTAAAGGAACTAAAATGGCATTTAGCGAGTAGCATTTACAAGACCACCAGTCACCATAGACCAATACTTAAGTGTATTCGAATGTACTCTCTTTGCAGTTTGCCAACAAAAATCAAATTAATTTAAATGAAATTCCAATACTTGATGAAGCATTTGTGCTTGATCGTTGAAATACCAACTTATTTTCTTCTTTGAACTCTTGGCATGAGATTAAAGTTTCATGAAATTGTTTGCAACATCATCATGGATGAAAGAAGGATGTCCATATAACTGATGTCCGTAAACTGATGCTGACAATTAGATTTGCCTATAGTAAATAAACTAATTTAAACTTTTATCCTTGAATAATGACTCTTCCACACTACTATTGTTATAAATGCAATATTTGTTATATATTGTTTTTTACAGCACAATGCCTATGACTAGAAGAGCATATCAACAACTACTTCTTGACCGAAATAGTCAGCATCAAATAGAAAATGGGAAACACCTCAAGCCAAACTGTAGCAAGGTGTTGTCACCAAGAACCCAACATTCTTGGAAGTCAAAGGAGTCAAAAGTTGAGAGCCGGACTACACAACATAAACACCCAGAAGCTGCTTTAAGATCCAGGGAAAATGAACCGCACCTGATCAAGCCTGATAAAAGTGATGATCATTTAGGTTCTTTGAACTGTGCGTATCACACAAGAGTTGGAGAGACTGACGAAGGTTCGGTTTCTGGTATTTGTCTCTCCGAGGAGTGCTCTTCGGGGAAAGAACTTATAAAGAAAACAACAACCAAAACATCAGACAACAAAAAGAGAAAATATTCAAGTAAGAATTCAAAAGTTAAACCCAAGGAGAAAGTATTGAAAAGATTTCAAAGTGATGTAAAGTCAGTGAAAGATAAACTGGTGAACAGCAGTAGCCCTTTAAAGAAAAGAAGAAAATGTTCTGAAATTGTTTTGGATGCACCCAAATGTTGCAGTGGTAAAGATAGTGTGGAGGCTTTAACAAGTTGGCATAAAGAAGTCAAATTCAGGATCGGGTTAGTTCGGCAACACATATTGGATGAGCAGACCAGAGTTGAGAGACTAAGAGAACAACTGGCTAGAGACCGACACAGTGCTCAAGCATCATTGGGCTACCGACGAATTCGTATTCAAAGAGAAGTACAGAAATTAAAGGAGAAGGTGCAATCACAAGATAAGAAGAGAATAAAACTGGAAGAAACTCGCATACAAAGACAACTTGAGGCCAGCAAGCGCAAACTGGAGAGTGACCGGGTTGCTATGCAGATAGAGCTTGCCAAAAACTGGAGGGAAAAATTCCAGCAGAAGAAACAAGAAGTACGTAATGCAAGGCGAGGCTTAGTGGAACAGTCCAGGTGCTACGGGCTGAAGAAGAGTGCACTGAAAAAGCAGCTGCAGAAATCTTGGGTTGACTTGCAGGACAAAGTTCTAGAGATGAGAGACCGAATTGAAACCGAGATGGTGAAGTACGGACATCGCTGGGACGGAGTGAGCTGGACAAGTAACTCGGATGGGAAACACAAATACAGTCTACGTAGGGTGCCAAGAGAGAAGACACATATTTACTGCAGAGCTTGGAAAATGACCAACAAGAAAGAGCCCGAGGCAAGTCAATTTGAGATTATTTTACAATTTTACATGATATGAGACAGTGGTTCCTTCTTAAGCAAACCTTAAGTATGTTCACATTGCACATGAATTGGAACGTGCATCTTCCAAGTCTTTAGTCTTGATAATTTGATAGTACATTCCAAGAATTTTTGATTTCCTAATGGGAGTTGTCTTTGCTCAGGATAAAAAGGATTTTCCCAACAAAATGCACTTTTAACCCAATTCCTCCATGTAGTCATGTAAAAATCAAATCAGGATCAGATCAGTCTGATAATTTTTTACAAACCTGTTGATTTAATTAAATCTAGAGTCCTTCAATAAGCGGAGCAACCGTATACAAAGAAGCCAAACTGAAGGCCTTGACTGAGCTGTATCAGCTTCTGGACAGTGAACTTCGATGTAGTGTTTGCTCTGAACTCTTCATAGCTGTGAGTAAATTTACTTAATGTATAAATTAAGGTAGACTCTAACTATGTATGGTAATTGGTAGCGGCATCTTTGTTTCAGCCCTTAACCCTTTTGCACTTACGAGCAAATTCAACAAAGTCATTTACTCACTGAGCAGGGCGGGGAAAAGTCATCGAATTAATGCACTATCTGGAAGTCGTATCATAACTTCCATTGTAATTATTTTTTTGTATTACAAGTTTGGTTTATTTTGTAGAGGATAAAATTATCTTTCGAATGATTCACACATATATGTATTTGCTTTTACTGAATTGAAGCTTTCAGATTGTAAATATGTTGACACACCAACGAAAATAGACAACTGTTAGTTTGCATTACGTTAGCGTCAGTGTTTCACGGAAAGTTGTGCACGCAACTTTTTCAACTTTGCTATCGTTTCAAACAAGAACAAAATGTTGACAAAGTGATTGAAATAATATCAAAACATACCTTTAGAAATGAACAATCTTGTCTATATTACTTATGGATAACAATAAATTTCCTCTACAATGTAAACTCCTTTCAATAATGTGTGAAAAACATGGCGAAAGCCCAGCGAAACATCGTCGCTTTCGTAGTATACATTATAGTGCGTGTGTGCGCGTAATGCATTGTACATACGATACGGTACGCACACACAGAGAAGCATTGACATGTCGTGCTAGATTTCCGACCTTTGAACCTTTGGAAGGAGATTACTTGGTTTTTGTCAATGGTGACCACGGGATATTTTTAGACTGGCGCAATCTTTAGATCACGCTCTTTCGACAGCTGTTTGCTGCAACCCGCTAGCATGTGTAAAACCCAAGATACAAAGTGTTGTTTAATCTCGGGCGGTTTTGGGCGGTCCAGTGAGTAAATGGCTGGGCGGTTTCGGGCGGAACAGTTACTAAAGGGTTAACCTCATCAATAATGATACATTAGAGTTATGTGCATACAACTCCATTGTTCCTTATTGGTGATGACAAGCAAGGTCGTAGCTACGATTAATGGTACAGTAGCTACTGGTTACCTGTGTCGTAACATACTTGGCATTGTTACATTTAGTATCTTGATGAATAAGGTGGAGCCAGGGAAGATGATTGGGTAAAATGAACATTACTTCAGGTTTTGAACCACATGTTAAGTACTATCAAAAGAGAGACCTTACTGCAGTCTTCCACTTTCCAATGCAGGAAGTACAGATTGAGGATGTTTCATTTATGCTGTTGCTTTGGTTGTACCACCCACCATCCACCACTGCCCTGTATTTTTGACCATGTAAGAGCACTTCCATACCAGGTTTATGGTGTATAGAATGCCAAATATCCTTCATGCGATTCTGTACTCCAAAAGTGGTTTCAAATCGGCCTCATGCAGTCAAAAATATGGTACGTCTCATCACTGGCTTAGGCAGCAGAGTAAAAGTACCTTCATGTCTGCAAAATTTGTGTTTGAAAAATATCAATACTAGAAATCTCCCCCATTTGTGTAGCAACTCTTGCTCGCCACCCTCTCTTCCTAGTTTTCATGTTTAGACCTTATGCATTGGCATCATCCCGCTGACATTTTAGAGGTAAAGCAATGATGAAACTATGGAAGCACACAGATTTGTATGCGCAGTGCAAAGGATGGGCCAAGGAGCAACCTCCATTTGACCTCTACTCGAGGGCACCCTATTCAAATGATGTCGAATGCATACGTTTTTTCTATGAATTTATATCTTCCATTTCTTTATGCAGCCCGTTGTGCTGAACTGTTCCCACACCTTCTGTAGTTACTGCATCAACCAGTGGAAGAGGCGGACCAACTGGTGTCCAATATGCCGTACGAGCATTACGGCACGGAACCCTATTACTAAATTGGATTCGTTCATCAATAAGTGTGCACGCAGGGTTGGAGAGAATGCGGAGAAGAAACGACTGGAAACAATCAAAGACAGAGAAGGTAAACAAAGTTTAGGTCGTGTTAACAAATATATCTCTGTAGGTCAGAGGAAACCCTTCCTGTAATTCTAGGAAGCTTTTAAGCACAGAAATTTTTTGCATAGAAAAATGTTACTTTGCAGAAATGGTTCACCAGCCAAAATTCCATTTCATTTAATTTATTATGGCTGGTGCTCTTTTTGGGAGCAATAAAACTTATTAATCAATGTTTCTTTGCTGAACAATTTTATTAAAAGGTACCACTTAGTATATTTTGCGCATCTTAAAATCTACATTTTGTGTGGTTTTATTCTCACATTACCAGTCCATGAAAGAGCACTCCTGCAGGATGGGCGTAGTTGGGGTAACTTTGCCAACCACTCCTTGGGTGTCTTTGAAGATGACGAATTTGACGGTGATGATTTCTTGAACTATTCACTGAGCAGCGAGGACAGCGACTTTGTCAACTTCATTGAGATCCTCCAAGAGAGGGTCAACCTGAGGAGATACTTTGGAATGAACGATGACGACGATGATGATGATGATGATTCATTTGTGTCTTCTGTTGATTCCGATGAAACTGATGAGGGGTTTGAGCTGTTCAGCGACTATAGTGATGATTTCGACGATGATTCTGGAGAGGATGATGACGAAGATGATGAGGCATGGTGAAGATAATCAGCTTGATGTCTTAAAACCATATAGAGATACCTGAATATCATCTGTCGTTCTAACTCCTCCTGGGTTTATTTAGCAAGAACTTTCCTCAATCAAACACAGTTTAACACATATAAAAAGTTAGCGGCCAAACCTGTGAAACTCTGATGTAAAAGGTTTTCCTTGCGTTTGCGTAGTACAAAGGATGGTTAAATCAGGCATGTAGTATTCAATCCAATCAAATGGAGCAAATCCATCAGTTGAACTTTATTGTTGGTTTTGGGTAAAAATAAAAAGACAATTGCAAGTAATTGTAATGTATGAGGATTTGTAACAGAATATTTCTACAAAAGTGTAGAGTATAGTGCTATAATATATCATAACAAACAAGTCTGACCCTAGGACCTGTATCATACAGCAGCCATCTTTTGTCATATTACCTGTACACAGTAATGGTAATGAATACTAATGTTCATTATATATATTAAGTTGTTAAACTAATGTGAATTTGAATGAAAGAAACACAATTTTTTGCGCCATGATAAATGTGTATAAACACTTTATAGTAAATAAATGTCCACTATTCTTGGTCCGCTGGTAAAATGCCAGTTAAAACACACGAGGACCAGTCAAAAGTGGTCCTGCTAACTAGTTCAGTGTTGAAAAGCATCCATATTTCATTTGAAAAAGCTAACAGAGTAGTGAAATGAAAAGCTAACTGGTCCTGCTGGCCAGTCACTTAAAAAGTTAAGGACAAACCCTGATGGCATACCAAGCTCCCATAGAAAAGAAAGGAAAACAATTAAGAAAGTATTATTAATGTGTTTTAATATAATGCGATATTGTATCCCATACTGTAGACATGTACTGCCATGCATCGTAAATTATGAGAAACGTAGTTTGACTTTGTAAGAAGTATGGGTGTGTGGTTGGTGTGTTGTTGAGCCTAACTCAGGTTGAATTATGGGGTTGAATTATGAACTGAGTGAGTATAAATACAAATTTATATTGAGTTGGGGCTTGATTTCCTAGCCTAAACATAGCTCATTTCACCAAAATTTGACAAATGTTTAACATGTGTAGGACCAACAGGTGATTGCATCAACTAAAAGGACCAACAACATATATTTATCATGATGCAGCCATTTTTTTCATCATTTTCTCCCCAATTCAAGTCGGAGTCACCAAACCAAGGCTGGAAGGAAAATAATCAGTTCGCTTTTTGGCAAAATGAAACTCACTGGTCATGATTGGTATGGTTGACAGGGGACAAGACAAAGATGGTAGCAACAGAGGTATAGCCAGGTTTTGTGTTTTGTTTTTGGAGGGGGGCAGGGGCCTTGTTCCCCCCCCTTTTTAGGGTACAACCTGTATCTGGATTTTGTGTTGGGGCACATGCCCCCAGGCCTCCCCCATGCACACTTGAGGTTGTAGGATTTTGTTTTAACTCGGCTTGTCGAGTGGGAGTTTCGGGATCAATCTGTGATCATAACTGATTATAACATTTATGTTTGAGCTGAATTTAATTACTTGGGTTAATAAAAGGAACAGCACTCTTTCCAGTATATGTATATGATGCTCCTCAAGCATTATAACTTTTGATGAATTCTAACTTGAAAGGCAAAACGTCCTTTTGTCAAACATTTTTCATTAATGCTGAGGTTTTTAAAATCTGGTTTATGAGAACATACACATGCCTTTACCATACACATGCCTTTTCATAATTCTTGATGTCCAAGTGCACAACTACTCATGTTTAATGTCCATCTAAGAGAAAATATTATTCAACACTATTAGTCACAGTTTGAGATCCCATTTTGTTTGTTAAATCTTGAAGTGAAAAGTTTCTTCTGGAAGCAAGATGGGCTTGCATGTAACATGTTTATTTTAGGTTATGAATTAATGCATCATTGAAACAGTTTGTTTGCTTTTGTGAGCTGTGTTATAAATTTATGATGAAAATAAAATAAGTAACTACGTTTTCAAAGCAATTTGCATTTTGATGTTGGATTGTTTCTTCTTGATTGTTCTACTGAGTTTGTTACCCTGCTGCATGCCTTCTTCCTACCCATTCCCTTCCATTTTTATGATTCTAAATGTTCGGTATTATTTCTACAAACAAACACTTCTTGGTTCATCCAAATGCTTTTAATGCAACAAAAAAAAATAGTGACGAAAATCGTTTTTTGATATAATTATGATAAACAAATGCCATTAGTAACAATTATTTGTGATAATATTAAAATCCTTGGCAATGTTTTGGTGAAGTGCGCCCTCAAGAGGTATCATGGAGATTAGGCAGTTGTGTATTCGGTCTATACGGACATTTTGGGCACTCGTTTCTTAGGCTGAAAAAGGTATGTTTCTTGCTCCTCTGGCTGGTAGAATTTGACTTTGTTGCTAACTAAAAAGGGCAGAAAGCTTATGTATTTTTTGTATAATGTAATTAAAAATTAGTTAGTTTTTAATTAAGTGCTACCTCTATCTTCCTTGTGTTATCTATATCAGACTAACAGTAAACACGGCTGTCTCTATCAAATCATTGTTACTCCTAGAACTATGGCTATGAGGTTCATTCCGCTATCGTCTCCATTACCCTCATAGAGTGACATGTACAAAATCCTATTCGAAACTTTTTTCCCCTCACGTTTCTGCACCTACAGTTAATTTCCCAAACCGGATCTCGCCAAAATTAGGCTCTATGTGTTGCTTATACTCTCATCGAGGTCGGGTTGGGTCCAGAAAATCCACTCCGCAAAACAAAAGTTGCAAAAAGTGATAAATTCTCACCGTTTTCAGAATCCTCGCCTTCCGTTAACAAAATGGCCGCCGTTGAAATTTTCCTCCTGGTAATGCTGCGCGCTACGATGGTAACGATTATCAACGATTCACGTATACAGAACATTGGTTGTTGTGGACCAGCATTGCGCCTATGATTGTATACGTGAACCGTTGGGTTTGTTACCAGCGTAGCACGCAGCATTACCAGCTCAAAAATTTCAACGGCGGCCATTTTGTTAACGGAAGGCGAGGATTCTGAAAACGGTGAGAATTTATCACTTTTTGCAACTTTTGTTTTGCGGAGTGGATTTTCTGGACCCAACCCGACCTCGATGAGAGTATAAGCAACACATAGAGCCTAATTTTGGCGTGATCCGGTTTGGGAAATTAACTGTAGGTGCAGAAACGTGAGGGGAAAAAAGTTTCGAATAGGATTTTGTACATGTCACTCTATGAGGGTAATGGAGACGATAGCGGAATGAACCTCATAGTCATAGTTCTAGGAGTATATCATTGTATGCTTTCGATATAAATTTCAAAATCGATTAACAAGAACACAGGAATCTTGTTAACGTAATCTTCGGCGTAACAGCCGCGGCTTATACGTTGATTTTGGCCCTAGAAACTTATACGCCGCCGTGTTTCTATTGAAGAACAAAAACCAGCTAGCGTACACTTTTTAAAGAAAGATCGTTTGTAAAGGAATTATAGATGAAAAAACATTTGTGTTCTTAAACGAAAACAAAACAAACCTGCAAAACATTGTGTGATGTGATGGTTTCAACTCGATCGTTTCAGCGCAGACACGAGACACCTATATTATTATTAAGTTTAATTTGTTAATTTTGGCCTTTTGAGTTGGGCGATATCTCATAAATAAAGAGAAAGAAAAAAAAAAGACCCCTAAAGAGGCCTACAAATTTATGGCCCGCCCTTTCAAATTTACTTTTTGTGTTTTTTGTTTTAGGCATTTTTAGAGGTTTATTTCAAATGGAGATAAGATATGTAGCTACAAATTAATATACAGGGTATCTGGTCGTCCCAGCAACTAGAATCTACTGTCAAAAGCAGCACAGAACATTTGTGAAACAATGTATTATAGGTCTTTAAAAATGGACATTTTAGCCTGCGGAATGACTTTTTCGTCATTATTTTTTGAGACCCCCCTATACTAGTGCCTAAGTGAAATGTCCGATTGCTGTTGTATTACAATGTATGGTTGTAAACTACATGCAGATGCATGTGTGAAATGATATAGGATAGACCAATCACACTTTATGGGTATCTGGCAGCCCAGGGGTCTGAATACGGGTCCGCCTGTAAAAATTCCAAAAAACACCCTTTTCAAGTGGTTATTTGACAACGTGGGACATAACTGACATATATACAGTGTACAAATAAATTGTTCCCATTATTTTCTTTTTATCCAGTCTACTTGTGTGAAAAAAAATATATATCTTAACTCCTTCATGTTAAACATAAATAAATGAATATGCCTAATTAAGGTAATTATTCTCACCTATAGGGGGCCTAATGCCCTTAATGAAAACCTTTTTGATTATCATGAATAAAAGTTGGGAGACAACCAGGGGCCAATTTTATAGTGCTGTTTAACGCTAAGCAAATTTTTGTGCTAACTACTGTATAGCAGCAAAATGTGCTTTTAAATAAAAGCTTAAAGCGAATGTCACAGGTTAGCAAGAAAATTTTGCGTTTAGCTTGCATTTTGTTGTCATTCATTACATATAGCATGCTTTTTCGTGAGCTTACGGTTAGCAGTGCTATGAAATGGAAACATGCACAGTAAACACAAAAATAGCCATTAACCCTCCTACTCTTGGTAACAAACTAACATTTTCCAGAGAGTTGACCAACCATTTTAAACCATTCAACTGCACTGGTTGTGTATGATGGCACAACTGTGCACATAACATGTGTGTACTGTGTAGATGCATTTACCACATGATATTACATTGCAGGCTGGCATAGTTTATCTACATGTACCATTCAAAACCACAGTGGATGATATTGAATGGTCAGACAGTAGGAGGGTTAATGAAATTGGGTGCTGGCACTAATTTGTAAGAAGTGTTTACAAGTGAGATTGGCCTCCAGTTCTTTAAAAAATTGCAAGGTTTATCCCCATTGGGCACTAAAGTAGTAATACCATAATTATTGCTGAGGAACAAATCATGACTTTTGAGTAGCAACTGATAGTGATACATTTTGTGTAGAATTTTATTTGATAAGAAAGGTGAATCAAGCCCTTCTACATGTACATGTACATATCATTTCATGTTTCATTGATAGAATGCATGAACCACAGTTTTATGCCCCCTCCACCACCACCACACTCGGCTACGAATGGGGTTGGGCGCATGGGCGGATTTTGTTGTTTTGGGACCAAAAGTTCATACATTTACTCACAAATATCTCAATAGTTCTCAAACTATGGCTAATTTTTACAGTCCTCTCACATGAAATGCTTCAGTAGTCTGTTCTGTCTCATTTGAAATAAAATAATCACCCCAAAAATTTTGACCCAAATTCTGAAATTTTTGCCCATGCCGGCATGGGCGGATTTTGTTGTTTTGGGACCAAAAGTTCGAACTGACAAATATCTCAATAGTTCTCAAACTATGGCTAATTTTTACAGTCTGCTCATATGAAATGCTTCAGTAGTCCGTTCTGTCTCATTTAAAATAATAAAATCACCCCCAAAATTTTGACCCAAATTCTGAAATTTTTGCCCATGCCGGCATGGGCGGATTTTGTTATTTTGGGACCAAAAGTTCATACTCACAAATATCTCAATAGTTCTCAAACTATGGCTAGTTTCTACAGTCCTCTCATATGAAATGCTTCAGTAGTCCGTTCTGTCTCATTTAAAATAATAAAATCACCCCAAAAATTTTGACCCAAATTGTGAAATTTTTGCCCATGCCGGCATGGGCGGATTTTGTTGTTTTGGGACCAAAAGTTCATACTCACAAATATCTCAATAGTTCTCAAACTATGGCTAATTTCTACAGTCCTCTCATATGAAATGCTTCAGTAGTCCGTTCTGTCTCATTTAAAATAATAAAATCACCCCAAAAATTTTGACCCAAATTGTGAAATTTTTGCCCATGCCGGCATGGGCGGATTTTGTTGTTTTGGGACCAAAAGTTCATACTCACAAATATCTCAATAGTTCTCAAACTATGGCTAATTTCTACAGTCCTCTCATATGAAATGCTTCAGTAGTCCGTTCTGTCTCATTTAAAATAATAAAATCACCCCAAAAATTTTGACCCAAATTGTGAAATTTTTGCCCATGCCGGCATGGGCGGATTTTGTTGTTTTGGGACCAAAAGTTCATACTCACAAATATCTCAATAGTTCTCAAACTATGGCTAATTTCTACAGTCCTCTCATATGAAATGCTTCAGTAGTCCGTTCTGTCTCATTTAAAATAATAAAATCACCCCCAAAATTTTGACCCAAATTCTGAAATTTTTGCCCATGCCGGCATGGGCGGATTTTGTTGTTTTGGGACCAAAAGTTCATACTCACAAATATCTCAATAGTTCTCAAACTATGGCTAATTTTTACAGTCTGCTCATATGAAATGCTTCAGTAGTCCGTTCTGTCTCATTTTAAATAATAAAATCACCCCCAAAATTTTGACCCAAATTCTGAAATTTTTGCCCATGCCGGCATGGGCGAATTTTGTTGTTTTGGGACCAAAAGTTCGAACTCACAAATATCTCAATAGTTCTCAAACTATGGCTAATTTTTACAGTCCGCTCGCATGAAATGCTTGAGTAGTCCGTTCTGTCTCATTTGAAATAAAAAAAATCACCCCCAAAATTTTGACCCAAATTCTGAAATTTTTGCCCATGCCGGCATGGGCGGATTTTGTTGTTTCGGGACCAAAAGTTCGAACTCAGAAATATCTCAATAGTTCTCAAACTATGGCTAGTTTCTACAGTCCTCTCATATGAAATGCTTCAGTAGTCCGTTCTGTCTCATTTAAAATAATAAAATCACCCCAAAAATTTTGACCCAAATTCTGAAATTTTTGCCCATGCCGGCATGGGCAGATTTTGTTGTTTTGGGACCAAAAGTTCATACTCACAAATATCTCAATAGTTCTCAAACTATGGCTAATTTTTACAGTCTGCTCATATGAAATGCTTCAGTAGTCCGTTCTGTCTCATTTTAAATAATAAAATCACCCCCAAAATTTTGACCCAAATTCTGAAATTTTTGCCCATGCCGGCATGGGCGAATTTTGTTGTTTTGGGACCAAAAGTTCATACTCACAAATATCTCAATAGTTCTCAAACTATGGCTAGTTTCTACAGTCCTCTCATATGAAATGCTTCAGTAGTCCGTTCTGTCTCATTTAAAATAATAAAATCACCCCAAAAATTTTGACCCAAATTGTGAAATTTTTGCCCATGCCGGCATGGGCGGATTTTGTTGTTTTGGGACCAAAAGTTCATACTCACAAATATCTCAATAGTTCTCAATCTATGGCTAATTTCTACAGTCCTCTCATATGAAATGCTTCAGTAGTCCGTTCTGTCTCATTTAAAATAATAAAATCACCCCCAAAATTTTGACCCAAATTCTGAAATTTTTGCCCATGCCGGCATGGGCGGATTTTGTTGTTTTGGGACCAAAAGTTCATACTCACAAATATCTCAATAGTTCTCAAACTATGGCTAATTTTTACAGTCCTCTCACATGAAATGCTTCAGTAGTCCGTTCTGTCTCATTTAAAATAATAAAATCACCCCCAAAATTTTGACCCAAATTCTGAAATTTTTGCCCATGCCGGCATGGGCGGATTTTGTTGTTTTGGGACCAAAAGTTCGAACTCAGAAATATCTCAATAGTTCTCAAACTATGGCTAGTTTCTACAGTCCTCTCATATGAAATGCTTCAGTAGTCCGTTCTGTCTCATTTAAAATAATAAAATCACCCCAAAAATTTTGACCCAAATTCTGAAATTTTTGCCCATGCCGGCATGGGCGGATTTTGTTGTTTTGGGACCAAAAGTTCGAACTCAGAAATATCTCAATAGTTCTCAAACTATGGCTAGTTTCTACAGTCCTCTCATATGAAATGCTTCAGTAGTCCGTTCTGTCTCATTTAAAATAATAAAATCACCCCCAAAATTTTGACCCAAATTCTGAAATTTTTGCCCATGCCGGCATGGGCGGATTTTGTTGTTTTGGGACCAAAAGTTCATACTCACAAATATCTCAATAGTTCTCAAACTATGGCTAATTTTTACAGTCCTCTCACATGAAATGCTTCAGTAGTCCGTTCTGTCTCATTTAAAATAATAAAATCACCCCCAAAATTTTGACCCAAATTCTGAAATTTTTGCCCATGCCGGCATGGGCGGATTTTGTTGTTTTGGGACCAAAAGTTCGAACTCACAAATATCTCAATAGTTCTCAAACTATGGCTAGTTTCTACAGTCCTCTCATATGAAATGCTTCAGTAGTCCGTTCTGTCTCATTTAAAATAATAAAATCACCCCAAAAATTTTGACCCAAATTGTGAAATTTTTGCCCATGCCGGCATGGGCGGATTTTGTTGTTTTGGGACCAAAAGTTCATACTCACAAATATCTCAATAGTTCTCAAACTATGGCTAATTTCTACAGTCCTCTCATATGAAATGCTTCAGTAGTCCGTTCTGTCTCATTTAAAATAATAAAATCACCCCCAAAATTTTGACCCAAATTCTGAAATTTTTGCCCATGCCGGCATGGGCGGATTTTGTTGTTTTGGGACCAAAAGTTCGAACTCACAAATATCTCAATAGTTCTCAAACTATGGCTAGTTTCTACAGTCCTCTCATATGAAATGCTTCAGTAGTCCGTTCTGTCTCATTTAAAATAATAAAATCACCCCCATAATTTTGACCCAAATTCTGTAATTTTTGCCCATGCCGGCATGGGCGGATTTTGTAATTTTGGGACCAAAAGTTCATACTCACAAATATCTCAATAGTTCTCAAACTATGGCTAATTTTTACAGTCCTCTCATATGAAATGCTTCAGTAGTCCGTTCTGTCTCATTTAAAATAATAAAATCACCCCCAAAATTTTGACCCAAATTCTGAAATTTTTGCCCATGCCGGCATGGGCGGATTTTGTTGTTTTGCGACCAAAAGTTCATACTCACAAATATCTCAATAGTTCTCAAACTATGGCTAGTTTCTACAGTCCTCTCATATGAAATGCTTCAGTAGTCCGTTCTGTCTCATTTAAAATAATAAAATCACCCCCAAAATTTTGACCCAAATTCTGAAATTTTTGCCCATGCCGGCATGGGCGGATTTTGTTATTTTGGGACCAAAAGTTCATACTCACAAATATCTCAATAGTTCTCAAACTATGGCTAGTTTCTACAGTCCTCTCATATGAAATGCTTCAGTAGTCCGTTCTGTCTCATTTAAAATAATAAAATCACCCCCAAAATTTTGACCCAAATTCTGAAATTTTTGCCCATGCCGGCATGGGCGGATTTTGTTGTTTTGGGACCAAAAGTTCATACTCACAAATATCTCAATAGTTCTCAAACTATGGCTAGTTTCTACAGTCCTCTCATATGAAATGCTTCAGTAGTCAGTTCTGTCTCATTTAAAATCATAAAATCACCCCCAAAATTTTGACCCAAATTCTGAAATTTTTGCCCATGCCGGCATGGGCGGATTTTGTTCTTTTGGGACCAAAAGTTCTAAGTCACAAATATCTCAATAGTTCTCAAACTATGGCTAGTTTCTACAGTCTGCTCATATGAAATGCTTCAGTAGTCCGTTCTGTCTCATTTAAAATCATAAAATCACCCCCAAAATTTTGACCCAAATTCTGAAATTTTTGCCCATGCCGGCATGGGCGGATTTTGTTATTTTGGGACCAAAAGTTCATACCCACAAATATCTCAATATTTCTCAAACTATGGCTAATTTTTACAGTCCTCTCACATGAAATGCTTCAGTAGTCCGTTCTGTCTCATTTAAAATCATAAAATCACCCCCAAAATTTTGACCCAAATTCTGAAATTTTTGCCCATGCCGGCATGGGCGGATTTTGTTCTTTTGGGACCAAAAGTTCTAAGTCACAAATATCTCAATAGTTCTCAAACTATGGCTAGTTTCTACAGTCTGCTCATATGAAATGCTTCAGTAGTCCGTTCTGTCTCATTTAAAATCATAAAATTACCCCCAAAATTTTGACCCAAATTCTGTAATTTTTGCCCATGCCGGCATGGGCGGATTTTGTTGTTTTGCGACCAAAAGTTCATACTCACAAATATCTCAATAGTTCTCAAACTATGGCTAGTTTCTACAGTCCTCTCATATGAAATGCTTCAGTAGTCCGTTCTGTCTCATTTAAAATAATAAAATCACCCCCAAAATTTTGACCCAAATTCTGAAATTTTTGCCCATGCCGGCATGGGCGGATTTTGTTATTTTGGGACCAAAAGTTCATACTCACAAATATCTCAATAGTTCTCAAACTATGGCTAGTTTCTACAGTCCTCTCATATGAAATGCTTCAGTAGTCCGTTCTGTCTCATTTAAAATCATAAAATCACCCCCAAAATTTTGACCCAAATTCTGAAATTTTTGCCCATGCCGGCATGGGCGGATTTTGTTCTTTTGGGACCAAAAGTTCTAAGTCACAAATATCTCAATAGTTCTCAAACTATGGCTAGTTTCTACAGTCTGCTCATATGAAATGCTTCAGTAGTCCGTTCTGTCTCATTTAAAATCATAAAATCACCCCCAAAATTTTGACCCAAATTCTGAAATTTTTGCCCATGCCGGCATGGGCGGATTTTGTTATTTTGGGACCAAAAGTTCATACCCACAAATATCTCAATATTTCTCAAACTATGGCTAATTTTTACAGTCCTCTCACATGAAATGCTTCAGTAGTCCGTTCTGTCTCATTTAAAATCATAAAATCACCCCCAAAATTTTGACCCAAATTCTGAAATTTTTGCCCATGCCGGCATGGGCGGATTTTGTTCTTTTGGGACCAAAAGTTCTAAGTCACAAATATCTCAATAGTTCTCAAACTATGGCTAGTTTCTACAGTCTGCTCATATGAAATGCTTCAGTAGTCCGTTCTGTCTCATTTAAAATCATAAAATTACCCCCAAAATTTTGACCCAAATTCTGTAATTTTTGCCCATGCCGGCATGGGCGGATTTTGTTGTTTTGCGACCAAAAGTTCATACTCACAAATACCTCAATAGTTCTCAAACTATGGCTAGTTTCTACAGTCCTCTCATATGAAATGCTTCAGTAGTCCGTTCTGTCTCATTTAAAATAATAAAATCACCCCCAAAATTTTGACCCAAATTCTGAAATTTTTGCCCATGCCGGCATGGGCGGATTTTGTTATTTTGGGACCAAAAGTTCATACTCACAAATATCTCAATAGTTCTCAAACTATGGCTAGTTTCTACAGTCCTCTCATATGAAATGCTTCAGTAGTCCGTTCTGTCTCATTTAAAATCATAAAATCACCCCCAAAATTTTGACCCAAATTCTGAAATTTTTGCCCATGCCGGCATGGGCGGATTTTGTTCTTTTGGGACCAAAAGTTCTAAGTCACAAATATCTCAATAGTTCTCAAACTATGGCTAGTTTCTACAGTCTGCTCATATGAAATGCTTCAGTAGTCCGTTCTGTCTCATTTAAAATCATAAAATCACCCCCAAAATTTTGACCCAAATTCTGAAATTTTTGCCCATGCCGGCATGGGCGGATTTTGTTATTTTGGGACCAAAAGTTCATACCCACAAATATCTCAATATTTCTCAAACTATGGCTAATTTTTACAGTCCTCTCACATGAAATGCTTCAGTAGTCCGTTCTGTCTCATTTAAAATCATAAAATCACCCCCAAAATTTTGACCCAAATTCTGAAATTTTTGCCCATGCCGGCATGGGCGGATTTTGTTCTTTTGGGACCAAAAGTTCTAAGTCACAAATATCTCAATAGTTCTCAAACTATGGCTAGTTTCTACAGTCTGCTCATATGAAATGCTTCAGTAGTCCGTTCTGTCTCATTTAAAATCATAAAATCACCCCAAAAATTTTGACCCAAATTCTGAAATTTTTGCCCATGCCGGCATGGGCGGATTTTGTTATTTTGGGACCAAAAGTTCATACCCACAAATATCTCAATATTTCTCAAACTATGGCTAATTTTTACAGTCCTCTCACATGAAATGCTTCAGTAGTCCGTTCTGTCTCATTTAAAATCATAAAATTACCCCCAAAATTTTGACCCAAATTCTGTAATTTTTGCCCATGCCGGCATGGGCGGATTTTGTAATTTTGGGACCAAAAGTTCATACTCACAAATATCTCAATAGTTCTCAAACTATGGCTAATTTTTACAGTCCTCTCACATGAAATGCTTCAGTAGTCCGTTCTGTCTCATTTAAAATAATAAAATCACCCCCAAAATTTTGACCCAAATTCTGAAATTTTTGCCCATGCCGGCATGGGCGGATTTTGTTGTTTTGGGACCAAAAGTTCATACTCACAAATATCTCAATAGTTCTCAAACTATGGCTAGTTTCTACAGTCCTCTCATATGAAATGCTTCAGTAGTCCGTTCTGTCTCATTTAAAATCATAAAATCACCCCCAAAATTTTGACCCAAATTCTGAAATTTTTGCCCATGCCGGCATGGGCGGATTTTGTTGTTTTGGGACCAAAAGTTCATACTCACAAATATCTCAATAGTTCTCAAACTATGGCTAGTTTCTACAGTCCTCTCATATGAAATGCTTCAGTAGTCCGTTCTGTCTCATTTAAAATCATAAAATCACCCCCAAAATTTTGACCCAAATTCTGAAATTTTTGCCCATGCCGGCATGGGCGGATTTTGTTCTTTTGGGACCAAAAGTTCATACTCACAAATATCTCAATAGTTCTCAAACTATGGCTAGTTTCTACAGTCCTCTCATATGAAATGCTTCAGTAGTCCGTTCTGTCTCATTTAAAATCATAAAATCACCCCCAAAATTTTGACCCAAATTCTGAAATTTTTGCCCATGCCGGCATGGGCGGATTTTGTTCTTTTGGGACCAAAAGTTCTAAGTCACAAATATCTCAATAGTTCTCAAACTATGGCTAGTTTCTACAGTCTGCTCATATGAAATGCTTCAGTAGTCCGTTCTGTCTCATTTAAAATCATAAAATCACCCCCAAAATTTTGACCCAAATTCTGAAATTTTTGCCCATGCCGGCATGGGCGGATTTTGTTATTTTGGGACCAAAAGTTCATACCCACAAATATCTCAATATTTCTCAAACTATGGCTAATTTTTACAGTCCTCTCACATGAAATGCTTCAGTAGTCCGTTCTGTCTCATTTAAAATCATAAAATCACCCCCAAAATTTTGACCCAAATTCTGAAATTTTTGCCCATGCCGGCATGGGCGGATTTTGTTCTTTTGGGACCAAAAGTTCTAAGTCACAAATATCTCAATAGTTCTCAAACTATGGCTAGTTTCTACAGTCTGCTCATATGAAATGCTTCAGTAGTCCGTTCTGTCTCATTTAAAATCATAAAATCACCCCAAAAATTTTGACCCAAATTCTGAAATTTTTGCCCATGCCGGCATGGGCGGATTTTGTTATTTTGGGACCAAAAGTTCATACCCACAAATATCTCAATATTTCTCAAACTATGGCTAATTTTTACAGTCCTCACATGAAATGCTTCAGTAGTCCGTTCTGTCTCATTTAAAATCATAAAATTACCCCCAAAATTTTGACCCAAATTCTGTAATTTTTGCCCATGCCGGCATGGGCGGATTTTGTAATTTTGGGACCAAAAGTTCATACTCACAAATATCTCAATAGTTCTCAAACTATGGCTAATTTTTACAGTCCTCTCACATGAAATGCTTCAGTAGTCCGTTCTGTCTCATTTAAAATAATAAAATCACCCCCAAAATTTTGACCCAAATTCTGAAATTTTTGCCCATGCCGGCATGGGCGGATTTTGTTGTTTTGGGACCAAAAGTTCATACTCACAAATATCTCAATAGTTCTCAAACTATGGCTAGTTTCTACAGTCCTCTCATATGAAATGCTTCAGTAGTCCGTTCTGTCTCATTTAAAATAATAAAATCACCCCCAAAATTTTGACCCAAATTCTGAAATTTTTGCCCATGCCGGCATGGGCGGATTTTGTTGTTTTGCGACCAAAAGTTCATACTCACAAATATCTCAATAGTTCTCAAACTATGGCTAGTTTCTACAGTCCTCTCATATGAAATGCTTCAGTAGTCCGTTCTGTCTCATTTAAAATAATAAAATCACCCCCAAAATTTTGACCCAAATTCTGAAATTTTTGCCCATGCCGGCATGGGCGGATTTTGTTATTTTGGGACCAAAAGTTCATACTCACAAATATCTCAATAGTTCTCAAACTATGGCTAGTTTCTACAGTCCTCTCATATGAAATGCTTCAGTAGTCCGTTCTGTCTCATTTAAAATAATAAAATCACCCCCAAAATTTTGACCCAAATTCTGAAATTTTTGCCCATGCCGGCATGGGCGGATTTTGTTCTTTTGGGACCAAAAGTTCTAAGTCACAAATATCTCAATAGTTCTCAAACTATGGCTAGTTTCTACAGTCTGCTCATATGAAATGCTTCAGTAGTCCGTTCTGTCTCATTTAAAATCATAAAATCACCCCCAAAATTTTGACCCAAATTCTGAAATTTTTGCCCATGCCGGCATGGGCGGATTTTGTTATTTTGGGACCAAAAGTTCATACCCACAAATATCTCAATATTTCTCAAACTATGGCTAATTTTTACAGTCCTCTCACATGAAATGCTTCAGTAGTCCGTTCTGTCTCATTTAAAATCATAAAATCACCCCCAAAATTTTGACCCAAATTCTGAAATTTTTGCCCATGCCGGCATGGGCGGATTTTGTTCTTTTG
This sequence comes from Leptasterias polaris, assembly GCA_037783415.1. Taxonomy (NCBI): domain Eukaryota; kingdom Metazoa; phylum Echinodermata; class Asteroidea; order Forcipulatida; family Asteriidae; genus Leptasterias; species Leptasterias polaris. The sequence continues at coordinate 247,219 of JAZGTN010000045.1, forward strand.
GAACCAAAAGTTCTAAGTCACAAATATCTCAATAGTTCTCAAACTATGGCTAGTTTCTACAGTCTGCTCATATGAAATGCTTCAGTAGTCCGTTCTGTCTCATTTAAAATCATAAAATTACCCCCAAAATTTTGACCCAAATTCTGTAATTTTTGCCCATGCCGGCATGGGCGGATTTTGTTGTTTTGCGACCAAAAGTTCATACTCACAAATATCTCAATAGTTCTCAAACTATGGCTAGTTTCTACAGTCCTCTCATATGAAATGCTTCAGTAGTCCGTTCTGTCTCATTTAAAATAATAAAATCACCCCCAAAATTTTGACCCAAATTCTGAAATTTTTGCCCATGCCGGCATGGGCGGATTTTGTTATTTTGGGACCAAAAGTTCATACTCACAAATATCTCAATAGTTCTCAAACTATGGCTAGTTTCTACAGTCCTCTCATATGAAATGCTTCAGTAGTCCGTTCTGTCTCATTTAAAATCATAAAATCACCCCCAAAATTTTGACCCAAATTCTGAAATTTTTGCCCATGCCGGCATGGGCGGATTTTGTTCTTTTGGGACCAAAAGTTCTAAGTCACAAATATCTCAATAGTTCTCAAACTATGGCTAGTTTCTACAGTCTGCTCATATGAAATGCTTCAGTAGTCCGTTCTGTCTCATTTAAAATCATAAAATCACCCCCAAAATTTTGACCCAAATTCTGAAATTTTTGCCCATGCCGGCATGGGCGGATTTTGTTATTTTGGGACCAAAAGTTCATACCCACAAATATCTCAATATTTCTCAAACTATGGCTAATTTTTACAGTCCTCTCACATGAAATGCTTCAGTAGTCCGTTCTGTCTCATTTAAAATCATAAAATCACCCCCAAAATTTTGACCCAAATTCTGAAATTTTTGCCCATGCCGGCATGGGCGGATTTTGTTCTTTTGGGACCAAAAGTTCTAAGTCACAAATATCTCAATAGTTCTCAAACTATGGCTAGTTTCTACAGTCTGCTCATATGAAATGCTTCAGTAGTCTGTTCTGTCTCATTTAAAATCATAAAATCACCCCAAAAATTTTGACCCAAATTCTGAAATTTTTGCCCATGCCGGCATGGGCGGATTTTGTTATTTTGGGACCAAAAGTTCATACCCACAAATATCTCAATATTTCTCAAACTATGGCTAATTTTTACAGTCCTCTCACATGAAATGCTTCAGTAGTCCGTTCTGTCTCATTTAAAATCATAAAATTACCCCCAAAATTTTGACCCAAATTCTGTAATTTTTGCCCATGCCGGCATGGGCGGATTTTGTTGTTTTGCGACCAAAAGTTCATACTCACAAATATCTCAATAGTTCTCAAACTATGGCTAGTTTCTACAGTCCTCTCATATGAAATGCTTCAGTAGTCCGTTCTGTCTCATTTAAAATAATAAAATCACCCCCAAAATTTTGACCCAAATTCTGAAATTTTTGCCCATGCCGGCATGGGCGGATTTTGTTCTTTTGGAACCAAAAGTTCTAAGTCACAAATATCTCAATAGTTCTCAAACTATGGCTAGTTTCTACAGTCTGCTCATATGAAATGCTTCAGTAGTCCGTTCTGTCTCATTTTAAATCATAAAATCACCCCCAAAATTTTGACCCAAATTCTGAAATTTTTGCCCATGCCGGCATGGGCGGATTTTGTTATTTTGGGACCAAAAGTTCATACCCACAAATATCTCAATATTTCTCAAACTATGGCTAATTTTTACAGTCCTCTCACATGAAATGCTTCAGTAGTCCGTTCTGTCTCATTTAAAATCATAAAATCACCCCCAAAATTTTGACCCAAATTCTGAAATTTTTGCCCATGCCGGCATGGGCGGATTTTGTTGTTTTGGGACCAAAAGTTCATACCCACAAATATCTCAATATTTCTCAAACTATGGCTAATTTTTACAGTCCTCTCACATGAAATGCTTCAGTAGTCCGTTCTGTCTCATTTAAAATCATAAAATCACCCCCAAAATTTTGACCCAAATTCTGAAATTTTTGCCCATGCCGGCATGGGCGGATTTTGTTGTTTTGCGACCAAAAGTTCATACTCACAAATATCTCAATAGTTCTCAAACTATGGCTAGTTTCTACAGTCCTCTCATATGAAATGCTTCAGTAGTCCGTTCTGTCTCATTTAAAATAATAAAATCACCCCCAAAATTTTGACCCAAATTCTGAAATTTTTGCCCATGCCGGCATGGGCGGATTTTGTAATTTTGGGACCAAAAGTTCATACTCACAAATATCTCAATAGTTCTCAAACTATGGCTAACATGAAATGCTTCAGTAGTCCGTTCTGTCTCATTTAAAATAATAAAATCACCCCCAAAATTTTGACCCAAATTCTGAAATTTTTGCCCATGCCGGCATGGGCGGATTTTGTTGTTTTGGGACCAAAAGTTCATACTCACAAATATCTCAATAGTTCTCAAACTATGGCTAGTTTCTACAGTCCTCTCATATGAAATGCTTCAGTAGTCCGTTCAGTCTCATTTAAAATAATAAAATCACCCCCAAAATTTTGACCCAAATTCTGAAATTTTTGCCCATGCCGGCATGGGCGGATTTTGTTATTTTGGGACCAAAAGTTCATACCCACAAATATCTCAATATTTCTCAAACTATGGCTAATTTTTACAGTCCTCTCACATGAAATGCTTCAGTAGTCCGTTCTGTCTCATTTAAAATCATAAAATCACCCCCAAAATTTTGACCCAAATTCTGAAATTTTTGCCCATGCCGGCATGGGCGGATTTTGTTCTTTTGGAACCAAAAGTTCTAAGTCACAAATATCTCAATAGTTCTCAAACTATGGCTAGTTTCTACAGTCTGCTCATATGAAATGCTTCAGTAGTCCGTTCTGTCTCATTTAAAATCATAAAATTACCCCCAAAATTTTGACCCAAATTCTGTAATTTTTGCCCATGCCGGCATGGGCGGATTTTGTTGTTTTGCGACCAAAAGTTCATACTCACAAATATCTCAATAGTTCTCAAACTATGGCTAGTTTCTACAGTCCTCTCATATGAAATGCTTCAGTAGTCCGTTCTGTCTCATTTAAAATAATAAAATCACCCCCAAAATTTTGACCCAAATTCTGAAATTTTTGCCCATGCCGGCATGGGCGGATTTTGTTATTTTGGGACCAAAAGTTCATACTCACAAATATCTCAATAGTTCTCAAACTATGGCTAGTTTCTACAGTCCTCTCATATGAAATGCTTCAGTAGTCCGTTCTGTCTCATTTAAAATCATAAAATCACCCCCAAAATTTTGACCCAAATTCTGAAATTTTTGCCCATGCCGGCATGGGCGGATTTTGTTCTTTTGGGACCAAAAGTTCTAAGTCACAAATATCTCAATAGTTCTCAAACTATGGCTAGTTTCTACAGTCTGCTCATATGAAATGCTTCAGTAGTCCGTTCTGTCTCATTTAAAATCATAAAATCACCCCAAAAATTTTGACCCAAATTCTGAAATTTTTGCCCATGCCGGCATGGGCGGATTTTGTTATTTTGGGACCAAAAGTTCATACCCACAAATATCTCAATATTTCTCAAACTATGGCTAATTTTTACAGTCCTCTCACATGAAATGCTTCAGTAGTCCGTTCTGTCTCATTTAAAATCATAAAATCACCCCCAAAATTTTGACCCAAATTCTGAAATTTTTGCCCATGCCGGCATGGGCGGATTTTGTTCTTTTGGGACCAAAAGTTCTAAGTCACAAATATCTCAATAGTTCTCAAACTATGGCTAGTTTCTACAGTCTGCTCATATGAAATGCTTCAGTAGTCTGTTCTGTCTCATTTAAAATCATAAAATCACCCCAAAAATTTTGACCCAAATTCTGAAATTTTTGCCCATGCCGGCATGGGCGGATTTTGTTATTTTGGGACCAAAAGTTCATACCCACAAATATCTCAATATTTCTCAAACTATGGCTAATTTTTACAGTCCTCTCACATGAAATGCTTCAGTAGTCCGTTCTGTCTCATTTAAAATCATAAAATTACCCCCAAAATTTTGACCCAAATTCTGTAATTTTTGCCCATGCCGGCATGGGCGGATTTTGTTGTTTTGCGACCAAAAGTTCATACTCACAAATATCTCAATAGTTCTCAAACTATGGCTAGTTTCTACAGTCCTCTCATATGAAATGCTTCAGTAGTCCGTTCTGTCTCATTTAAAATAATAAAATCACCCCCAAAATTTTGACCCAAATTCTGAAATTTTTGCCCATGCCGGCATGGGCGGATTTTGTTCTTTTGGGACCAAAAGTTCTAAGTCACAAATATCTCAATAGTTCTCAAACTATGGCTAGTTTCTACAGTCTGCTCATATGAAATGCTTCAGTAGTCCGTTCTGTCTCATTTAAAATCATAAAATTACCCCCAAAATTTTGACCCAAATTCTGTAATTTTTGCCCATGCCGGCATGGGCGGATTTTGTTGTTTTGCGACCAAAAGTTCATACTCACAAATATCTCAATAGTTCTCAAACTATGGCTAGTTTCTACAGTCCTCTCATATGAAATGCTTCAGTAGTCCGTTCTGTCTCATTTAAAATAATAAAATCACCCCCAAAATTTTGACCCAAATTCTGAAATTTTTGCCCATGCCGGCATGGGCGGATTTTGTAATTTTGGGACCAAAAGTTCATACTCACAAATATCTCAATAGTTCTCAAACTATGGCTAACATGAAATGCTTCAGTAGTCCGTTCTGTCTCATTTAAAATAATAAAATCACCCCCAAAATTTTGACCCAAATTCTGAAATTTTTGCCCATGCCGGCATGGGCGGATTTTGTTGTTTTGGGACCAAAAGTTCATACTCACAAATATCTCAATAGTTCTCAAACTATGGCTAGTTTCTACAGTCCTCTCATATGAAATGCTTCAGTAGTCCGTTCTGTCTCATTTAAAATAATAAAATCACCCCCAAAATTTTTACCCAAATTCTGAAATTTTTGCCCATGCCGGCATGGGCGGATTTTGTTCTTTTGGGACCAAAAGTTCTAAGTCACAAATATCTCAATAGTTCTCAAACTATGGCTAGTTTCTACAGTCTGCTCATATGAAATGCTTCAGTAGTCCGTTCTGTCTCATTTAAAATCATAAAATCACCCCCAAAATTTTGACCCAAATTCTGAAATTTTTGCCCATGCCGGCATGGGCGGATTTTGTTGTTTTGGGACCAAAAGTTCATACTCACAAATATCTCAATAGTTCTCAAACTATGGCTAGTTTCTACAGTCCTCTCATATGAAATGCTTCAGTAGTCCGTTCTGTCTCATTTAAAATAATAAAATCACCCCCAAAATTTTGACCCAAATTCTGAAATTTTTGCCCATGCCGGCATGGGCGGATTTTGTTGTTTTGGGACCAAAAGTTCATACTCACAAATATCTCAATAGTTCTCAAACTATGGCTAATTTCTACAGTCCTCTCATATGAAATGCTTCAGTAGTCCGTTCTGTCTCATTTAAAATAATAAAATCACCCCCAAAATTTTGACCCAAATTCTGAAATTTTTGCCCATGCCGGCATGGGCGGATTTTGTTGTTTTGGGACCAAAAGTTCGAACTCACAAATATCTCAATAGTTCTCAAACTATGGCTAGTTTCTACAGTCCTCTCATATGAAATGCTTCAGTAGTCCGTTCTGTCTCATTTGAAATAAAAAAAATCACCCCCAAAATTTTGACCCAAATTCTGAAATTTTTGCCCATGCCGGCATGGGCGGATTTTGTTGTTTTGGGACCAAAAGTTCATACTCACAAATATCTCAATAGTTCTCAAACTATGGCTAATTTCTACAGTCCTCTCATATGAAATGCTTCAGTAGTCCGTTCTGTCTCATTTAAAATAATAAAATCACCCCCAAAATTTTGACCCAAATTCTGAAATTTTTGCCCATGCCGGCATGGGCGGATTTTGTTATTTTGGGACCAAAAGTTCATACTCACAAATATCTCAATAGTTCTCAAACTATGGCTAGTTTCTACAGTCCTCTCATATGAAATGCTTCAGTAGTCCGTTCTGTCTCATTTAAAATCATAAAATCACCCCCAAAATTTTGACCCAAATTCTGAAATTTTTGCCCATGCCGGCATGGGCGGATTTTGTTCTTTTGGGACCAAAAGTTCTAAGTCACAAATATCTCAATAGTTCTCAAACTATGGCTAGTTTCTACAGTCTGCTCATATGAAATGCTTCAGTAGTCCGTTCTGTCTCATTTAAAATCATAAAATCACCCCCAAAATTTTGACCCAAATTCTGAAATTTTTGCCCATGCCGGCATGGGCGGATTTTGTTATTTTGGGACCAAAAGTTCATACCCACAAATATCTCAATATTTCTCAAACTATGGCTAATTTTTACAGTCCTCTCACATGAAATGCTTCAGTAGTCCGTTCTGTCTCATTTAAAATAATAAAATCACCCCCAAAATTTTGACCCAAATTCTGAAATTTTTGCCCATGCCGGCATGGGCGGATTTTGTTATTTTGGGACCAAAAGTTCATACCCACAAATATCTCAATATTTCTCAAACTATGGCTAATTTTTACAGTCCTCTCACATGAAATGCTTCAGTAGTCCGTTCTGTCTCATTTAAAATCATAAAATCACCCCCAAAATTTTGACCCAAATTCTGAAATTTTTGCCCATGCCGGCATGGGCGGATTTTGTTCTTTTGGGACCAAAAGTTCTAAGTCACAAATATCTCAATAGTTCTCAAACTATGGCTAGTTTCTACAGTCTGCTCATATGAAATGCTTCAGTAGTCCGTTCTGTCTCATTTAAAATCATAAAATTACCCCCAAAATTTTGACCCAAATTCTGTAATTTTTGCCCATGCCGGCATGGGCGGATTTTGTTGTTTTGCGACCAAAAGTTCATACTCACAAATATCTCAATAGTTCTCAAACTATGGCTAGTTTCTACAGTCCTCTCATATGAAATGCTTCAGTAGTCCGTTCTGTCTCATTTAAAATAATAAAATCACCCCCAAAATTTTGACCCAAATTCTGAAATTTTTGCCCATGCCGGCATGGGCGGATTTTGTTATTTTGGGACCAAAAGTTCATACTCACAAATATCTCAATAGTTCTCAAACTATGGCTAGTTTCTACAGTCCTCTCATATGAAATGCTTCAGTAGTCCGTTCTGTCTCATTTAAAATCATAAAATCACCCCCAAAATTTTGACCCAAATTCTGAAATTTTTGCCCATGCCGGCATGGGCGGATTTTGTTCTTTTGGGACCAAAAGTTCTAAGTCACAAATATCTCAATAGTTCTCAAACTATGGCTAGTTTCTACAGTCTGCTCATATGAAATGCTTCAGTAGTCCGTTCTGTCTCATTTAAAATCATAAAATCACCCCCAAAATTTTGACCCAAATTCTGAAATTTTTGCCCATGCCGGCATGGGCGGATTTTGTTCTTTTGGGACCAAAAGTTCTAAGTCACAAATATCTCAATAGTTCTCAAACTATGGCTAGTTTCTACAGTCTGCTCATATGAAATGCTTCAGTAGTCCGTTCTGTCTCATTTAAAATCATAAAATCACCCCAAAAATTTTGACCCAAATTCTGAAATTTTTGCCCATGCCGGCATGGGCGGATTTTGTTATTTTGGGACCAAAAGTTCATACCCACAAATATCTCAATATTTCTCAAACTATGGCTAATTTTTACAGTCCTCTCACATGAAATGCTTCAGTAGTCCGTTCTGTCTCATTTAAAATCATAAAATTACCCCCAAAATTTTGACCCAAATTCTGTAATTTTTGCCCATGCCGGCATGGGCGGATTTTGTAATTTTGGGACCAAAAGTTCATACTCACAAATATCTCAATAGTTCTCAAACTATGGCTAGTTTCTACAGTCCTCTCATATGAAATGCTTCAGTAGTCCGTTCTGTCTCATTTAAAATAATAAAATCACCCCCAAAATTTTGACCCAAATTCTGAAATTTTTGCCCATGCCGGCATGGGCGGATTTTGTTATTTTGGGACCAAAAGTTCATACTCACAAATATCTCAATAGTTCTCAAACTATGGCTAGTTTCTACAGTCCTCTCATATGAAATGCTTCAGTAGTCCGTTCTGTCTCATTTAAAATCATAAAATCACCCCCAAAATTTTGACCCAAATTCAGAAATTTTTGCCCATGCCGGCATGGGCGGATTTTGTTCTTTTGGGACCAAAAGTTCTAAGTCACAAATATCTCAATAGTTCTCAAACTATGGCTAGTTTCTACAGTCTGCTCATATGAAATGCTTCAGTAGTCCGTTCTGTCTCATTTAAAATCATAAAATCACCCCCAAAATTTTGACCCAAATTCTGAAATTTTTGCCCATGCCGGCATGGGCGGATTTTGTTATTTTGGGACCAAAAGTTCATACCCACAAATATCTCAATATTTCTCAAACTATGGCTAATTTTTACAGTCCTCTCACATGAAATGCTTCAGTAGTTTGTTCTGTCTCATTTAAAATCATAAAATCACCCCCAAAATTTTGACCCAAATTCTGAAATTTTTGCCCATGCCGGCATGGGCGGATTTTGATGTTTTGGGACCAAAAGTTCTAAGTCACAAATATCTCAATAGTTCTCAAACTATGGCTAGTTTCTACAGTCTGCTCATATGAAATGCTTCAGTAGTCCGTTCTGTCTCATTTAAAATCATAAAATTACCCCCAAAATTTTGACCCAAATTCTGTAATTTTTGCCCATGCCGGCATGGGCGGATTTTGTTGTTTTGCGACCAAAAGTTCATACTCACAAATATCTCAATAGTTCTCAAACTATGGCTAGTTTCTACAGTCCTCTCATATGAAATGCTTCAGTAGTCCGTTCTGTCTCATTTAAAATAATAAAATCACCCCCAAAATTTTGACCCAAATTCTGAAATTTTTGCCCATGCCGGCATGGGCGGATTTTGTTATTTTGGGACCAAAAGTTCATACTCACAAATATCTCAATAGTTCTCAAACTATGGCTAGTTTCTACAGTCCTCTCATATGAAATGCTTCAGTAGTCCGTTCTGTCTCATTTAAAATCATAAAATCACCCCCAAAATTTTGACCCAAATTCTGAAATTTTTGCCCATGCCGGCATGGGCGGATTTTGTTATTTTGGGACCAAAAGTTCATACCCACAAATATCTCAATATTTCTCAAACTATGGCTAATTTTTACAGTCCTCTCACATGAAATGCTTCAGTAGTTTGTTCTGTCTCATTTAAAATCATAAAATCACCCCCAAAATTTTGACCCAAATTCTGAAATTTTTGCCCATGCCGGCATGGGCGGATTTTGTTCTTTTGGGACCAAAAGTTCTAAGTCACAAATATCTCAATAGTTCTCAAACTATGGCTAGTTTCTACAGTCTGCTCATATGAAATGCTTCAGTAGTCCGTTCTGTCTCATTTAAAATCATAAAATTACCCCCAAAATTTTGACCCAAATTCTGTAATTTTTGCCCATGCCGGCATGGGCGGATTTTGTTGTTTTGCGACCAAAAGTTCATACTCACAAATATCTCAATAGTTCTCAAACTATGGCTAGTTTCTACAGTCCTCTCATATGAAATGCTTCAGTAGTCCGTTCTGTCTCATTTAAAATAATAAAATCACCCCCAAAATTTTGACCCAAATTCTGAAATTTTTGCCCATGCCGGCATGGGCGGATTTTGTTATTTTGGGACCAAAAGTTCATACTCACAAATATCTCAATAGTTCTCAAACTATGGCTAGTTTCTACAGTCCTCTCATATGAAATGCTTCAGTAGTCCGTTCTGTCTCATTTAAAATCATAAAATCACCCCCAAAATTTTGACCCAAATTCTGAAATTTTTGCCCATGCCGGCATGGGCGGATTTTGTTCTTTTGGGACCAAAAGTTCTAAGTCACAAATATCTCAATAGTTCTCAAACTATGGCTAGTTTCTACAGTCTGCTCATATGAAATGCTTCAGTAGTTCGTTCTGTCTCATTTAAAATCATAAAATCACCCCCAAAATTTTGACCCAAATTCTGAAATTTTTGCCCATGCCGGCATGGGCGGATTTTGTTATTTTGGGACCAAAAGTTCATACCCACAAATATCTCAATATTTCTCAAACTATGGCTAATTTTTACAGTCCTCTCACATGAAATGCTTCAGTAGTCCGTTCTGTCTCATTTAAAATCATAAAATCACCCCCAAAATTTTGACCCAAATTCTGAAATTTTTGCCCATGCCGGCATGGGCGGATTTTGTTCTTTTGGGACCAAAAGTTCTAAGTCACAAATATCTCAATAGTTCTCAAACTATGGCTAGTTTCTACAGTCTGCTCATATGAAATGCTTCAGTAGTCCGTTCTGTCTCATTTAAAATCATAAAATCACCCCAAAAATTTTGACCCAAATTCTGAAATTTTTGCCCATGCCGGCATGGGCGGATTTTGTTATTTTGGGACCAAAAGTTCATACCCACAAATATCTCAATATTTCTCAAACTATGGCTAATTTTTACAGTCCTCTCACATGAAATGCTTCAGTAGTCCGTTCTGTCTCATTTAAAATCATAAAATTACCCCCAAAATTTTGACCCAAATTCTGTAATTTTTGCCCATGCCGGCATGGGCGGATTTTGTAATTTTGGGACCAAAAGTTCATACTCACAAATATCTCAATAGTTCTCAAACTATGGCTAATTTTTACAGTCCTCTCACATGAAATGCTTCAGTAGTCCGTTCTGTCTCATTTAAAATAATAAAATCACCCCCAAAATTTTGACCCAAATTCTGAAATTTTTGCCCATGCCGGCATGGGCGGATTTTGTTGTTTTGGGACCAAAAGTTCATACTCACAAATATCTCAATAGTTCTCAAACTATGGCTAGTTTCTACAGTCCTCTCATATGAAATGCTTCAGTAGTCCGTTCTGTCTCATTTAAAATAATAAAATCACCCCCAAAATTTTGACCCAAATTCTGAAATTTTTGCCCATGCCGGCATGGGCGGATTTTGTTGTTTTGCGACCAAAAGTTCATACTCACAAATATCTCAATAGTTCTCAAACTATGGCTAGTTTCTACAGTCCTCTCATATGAAATGCTTCAGTAGTCCGTTCTGTCTCATTTAAAATAATAAAATCACCCCCAAAATTTTGACCCAAATTCTGAAATTTTTGCCCATGCCGGCATGGGCGGATTTTGTTATTTTGGGACCAAAAGTTCATACTCACAAATATCTCAATAGTTCTCAAACTATGGCTAGTTTCTACAGTCCTCTCATATGAAATGCTTCAGTAGTCCGTTCTGTCTCATTTAAAATAATAAAATCACCCCCAAAATTTTGACCCAAATTCTGAAATTTTTGCCCATGCCGGCATGGGCGGATTTTGTTGTTTTGGGACCAAAAGTTCATACTCACAAATATCTCAATAGTTCTCAAACTATGGCTAGTTTCTACAGTCCTCTCATATGAAATGCTTCAGTAGTCCGTTCTGTCTCATTTAAAATCATAAAATCACCCCCAAAATTTTGACCCAAATTCTGAAATTTTTGCCCATGCCGGCATGGGCGGATTTTGTTCTTTTGGGACCAAAAGTTCTAAGTCACAAATATCTCAATAGTTCTCAAACTATGGCTAGTTTCTACAGTCTGCTCATATGAAATGCTTCAGTAGTCCGTTCTGTCTCATTTAAAATCATAAAATCACCCCCAAAATTTTGACCCAAATTCTGAAATTTTTGCCCATGCCGGCATGGGCGGATTTTGTTATTTTGGGACCAAAAGTTCATACCCACAAATATCTCAATATTTCTCAAACTATGGCTAATTTTTACAGTCCTCTCACATGAAATGCTTCAGTAGTCCGTTCTGTCTCATTTAAAATCATAAAATCACCCCCAAAATTTTGACCCAAATTCTGAAATTTTTGCCCATGCCGGCATGGGCGGATTTTGTTCTTTTGGGACCAAAAGTTCTAAGTCACAAATATCTCAATAGTTCTCAAACTATGGCTAGTTTCTACAGTCTGCTCATATGAAATGCTTCAGTAGTCCGTTCTGTCTCATTTAAAATCATAAAATTACCCCCAAAATTTTGACCCAAATTCTGTAATTTTTGCCCATGCCGGCATGGGCGGATTTTGTTGTTTTGCGACCAAAAGTTCATACTCACAAATATCTCAATAGTTCTCAAACTATGGCTAGTTTCTACAGTCCTCTCATATGAAATGCTTCAGTAGTCCGTTCTGTCTCATTTAAAATAATAAAATCACCCCCAAAATTTTGACCCAAATTCTGAAATTTTTGCCCATACCGGCATGGGCGGATTTTGTTATTTTGGGACCAAAAGTTCATACTCACAAATATCTCAATAGTTCTCAAACTATGGCTAGTTTCTACAGTCCTCTCATATGAAATGCTTCAGTAGTCCGTTCTGTCTCATTTAAAATCATAAAATCACCCCCAAAATTTTGACCCAAATTCTGAAATTTTTGCCCATGCCGGCATGGGCGGATTTTGTTCTTTTGGGACCAAAAGTTCTAAGTCACAAATATCTCAATAGTTCTCAAACTATGGCTAGTTTCTACAGTCTGCTCATATGAAATGCTTCAGTAGTCCGTTCTGTCTCATTTAAAATCATAAAATCACCCCCAAAATTTTGACCCAAATTCTGAAATTTTTGCCCATGCCGGCATGGGCGGATTTTGTTATTTTGGGACCAAAAGTTCATACCCACAAATATCTCAATATTTCTCAAACTATGGCTAATTTTTACAGTCCTCTCACATGAAATGCTTCAGTAGTCCGTTCTGTCTCATTTAAAATCATAAAATCACCCCCAAAATTTTGACCCAAATTCTGAAATTTTTGCCCATGCCGGCATGGGCGGATTTTGTTCTTTTGGGACCAAAAGTTCTAAGTCACAAATATCTCAATAGTTCTCAAACTATGGCTAGTTTCTACAGTCTGCTCATATGAAATGCTTCAGTAGTCCGTTCTGTCTCATTTAAAATCATAAAATCACCCCAAACATTTTGACCCAAATTCTGAAATTTTTGCCCATGCCGGCATGGGCGGATTTTGTTATTTTGGGACCAAAAGTTCATACCCACAAATATCTCAATATTTCTCAAACTATGGCTAATTTTTACAGTCCTCTCACATGAAATGCTTCAGTAGTCCGTTCTGTCTCATTTAAAATCATAAAATTACCCCCAAAATTTTGACCCAAATTCTGTACATGGGCATGGGCGGATTTTGTTGTTTTGCGACCAAAAGTTCATACTCACAAATATCTCAATAGTTCTCAAACTATGGCTAGTTTCTACAGTCCTCTCATATGAAATGCTTCAGTAGTCCGTTCTGTCTCATTTAAAATAATAAAATCACCCCCAAAATTTTGACCCAAATTCTGAAATTTTTGCCCATGCCGGCATGGGCGGATTTTGTTATTTTGGGACCAAAAGTTCATACTCACAAATATCTCAATAGTTCTCAAACTATGGCTAGTTTCTACAGTCCTCTCATATGAAATGCTTCAGTAGTCCGTTCTGTCTCATTTAAAATAATAAAATCACCCCCAAAATTTTGACCCAAATTCTGAAATTTTTGCCCATGCCGGCATGGGCGGATTTTGTTGTTTTGGGACCAAAAGTTCATACTCACAAATATCTCAATAGTTCTCAAACTATGGCTAGTTTCTACAGTCCTCTCATATGAAATGCTTCAGTAGTCCGTTCTGTCTCATTTAAAATAATAAAATCACCCCCAAAATTTTGACCCAAATTCTGAAATTTTTGCCCATGCCGGCATGGGCGGATTTTGTTCTTTTGGGACCAAAAGTTCTAAGTCACAAATATCTCAATAGTTCTCAAACTATGGCTAGTTTCTACAGTCTGCTCATATGAAATGCTTCAGTAGTCCGTTCTGTCTCATTTTAAATCATAAAATCACCCCCAAAATTTTGACCCAAATTCTGAAATTTTTGCCCATGCCGGCATGGGCGGATTTTGTTATTTTGGGACCAAAAGTTCATACCCACAAATATCTCAATATTTCTCAAACTATGGCTAATTTTTACAGTCCTCTCACATGAAATGCTTCAGTAGTCCGTTCTGTCTCATTTAAAATAATAAAATCACCCCCAAAATTTTGACCCAAATTCTGAAATTTTTGCCCATGCCGGCATGGGCGGATTTTGTTGTTTTGCGACCAAAAGTTCATACTCACAAATATCTCAATAGTTCTCAAACTATGGCTAGTTTCTACAGTCCTCTCATATGAAATGCTTCAGTAGTCCGTTCTGTCTCATTTAAAATAATAAAATCACCCCCAAAATTTTGACTCAAATTCTGAAATTTTTGCCCATGCCGGCATGGGCGGATTTTGTTGTTTTGCGACCAAAAGTTCATACTCACAAATATCTCAATAGTTCTCAAACTATGGCTAGTTTCTACAGTCCTCTCATATGAAATGCTTCAGTAGTCCGTTCTGTCTCATTTAAAATAATAAAATCACCCCCAAAATTTTGACCCAAATTCTGAAATTTTTGCCCATGCCGGCATGGGCGGATTTTGTTCTTTTGGGACCAAAAGTTCTAAGTCACAAATATCTCAATAGTTCTCAAACTATGGCTAGTTTCTACAGTCCTCTCATATGAAATGCTTCAGTAGTCCGTTCTGTCTCATTTAAAATAATAAAATCACCCCCAAAATTTTGACCCAAATTCTGAAATTTTTGCCCATGCCGGCATGGGCGGATTTTGTTGTTTTGGGACCAAAAGTTCATACTCACAAATATCTCAATAGTTCTCAAACTATGGCTAGTTTCTACAGTCCTCTCATATGAAATGCTTCAGTAGTCCGTTCTGTCTCATTTAAAATAATAAAATCACCCCCAAAATTTTGACCCAAATTCTGAAATTTTTGCCCATGCCGGCATGGGCGGATTTTGTTCTTTTGGGACCAAAAGTTCTAAGTCACAAATATCTCAATAGTTCTCAAACTATGGCTAGTTTCTACAGTCTGCTCATATGAAATGCTTCAGTAGTCCGTTCTGTCTCATTTTAAATCATAAAATCACCCCCAAAATTTTGACCCAAATTCTGAAATTTTTGCCCATGCCGGCATGGGCGGATTTTGTTATTTTGGGACCAAAAGTTCATACCCACAAATATCTCAATATTTCTCAAACTATGGCTAATTTTTACAGTCCTCTCACATGAAATGCTTCAGTAGTCCGTTCTGTCTCATTTAAAATCATAAAATCACCCCCAAAATTTTGACCCAAATTCTGAAATTTTTGCCCATGCCGGCATGGGCGGATTTTGTTGTTTTGGGACCAAAAGTTCATACCCACAAATATCTCAATATTTCTCAAACTATGGCTAATTTTTACAGTCCTCTCACATGAAATGCTTCAGTAGTCCGTTCTGTCTCATTTAAAATCATAAAATCACCCCCAAAATTTTGACCCAAATTCTGAAATTTTTGCCCATGCCGGCATGGGCGGATTTTGTTGTTTTGCGACCAAAAGTTCATACTCACAAATATCTCAATAGTTCTCAAACTATGGCTAGTTTCTACAGTCCTCTCATATGAAATGCTTCAGTAGTCCGTTCTGTCTCATTTAAAATAATAAAATCACCCCCAAAATTTTGACCCAAATTCTGAAATTTTTGCCCATGCCGGCATGGGCGGATTTTGTAATTTTGGGACCAAAAGTTCATACTCACAAATATCTCAATAATTCTCAAACTATGGCTAACATGAAATGCTTCAGTAGTCCGTTCTGTCTCATTTAAAATAATAAAATCACCCCCAAAATTTTGACCCAAATTCTGAAATTTTTGCCCATGCCGGCATGGGCGGATTTTGTTGTTTTGGGACCAAAAGTTCATACTCACAAATATCTCAATAGTTCTCAAACTATGGCTAGTTTCTACAGTCCTCTCATATGAAATGCTTCAGTAGTCCGTTCTGTCTCATTTAAAATAATAAAATCACCCCCAAAATTTTTACCCAAATTCTGAAATTTTTGCCCATGCCGGCATGGGCGGATTTTGTTCTTTTGGGACCAAAAGTTCTAAGTCACAAATATCTCAATAGTTCTCAAACTATGGCTAGTTTCTACAGTCTGCTCATATGAAATGCTTCAGTAGTCCGTTCTGTCTCATTTAAAATCATAAAATCACCCCCAAAATTTTGACCCAAATTCTGAAATTTTTGCCCATGCCGGCATGGGCGGATTTTGTTATTTTGGGACCAAAAGTTCATACCCACAAATATCTCAATATTTCTCAAACTATGGCTAATTTTTACAGTCCTCTCACATGAAATGCTTCAGTAGTCCGTTCTGTCTCATTTAAAATCATAAAATCACCCCCAAAATTTTGACCCAAATTCTGAAATTTTTGCCCATGCCGGCATGGGCGGATTTTGTTCTTTTGGGACCAAAAGTTCTAAGTCACAAATATCTCAATAGTTCTCAAACTATGGCTAGTTTCTACAGTCTGCTCATATGAAATGCTTCAGTAGTCCGTTCTGTCTCATTTAAAATAATAAAATCACCCCCAAAATTTTGACCCAAATTCTGAAATTTTTGCCCATGCCGGCATGGGCGGATTTTGTTGTTTTGGGACCAAAAGTTCATACTCACAAATATCTCAATAGTTCTCAAACTATGGCTAGTTTCTACAGTCCTCTCATATGAAATGCTTCAGTAGTCCGTTCTGTCTCATTTAAAATAATAAAATCACCCCCAAAATTTTGACCCAAATTCTGAAATTTTTGCCCATGCCGGCATGGGCGGATTTTGTTGTTTTGCGACCAAAAGTTCATACTCACAAATATCTCAATAGTTCTCAAACTATGGCTAGTTTCTACAGTCCTCTCATATGAAATGCTTCAGTAGTCCGTTCTGTCTCATTTAAAATAATAAAATCACCCCCAAAATTTTGACCCAAATTCTGAAATTTTTGCCCATGCCGGCATGGGCGGATTTTGTTGTTTTGCGACCAAAAGTTCATACTCACAAATATCTCAATAGTTCTCAAACTATGGCTAGTTTCTACAGTCCTCTCATATGAAATGCTTCAGTAGTCCGTTCTGTCTCATTTAAAATAATAAAATCACCCCCAAAATTTTGACCCAAATTCTGAAATTTTTGCCCATGCCGGCATGGGCGGATTTTGTTCTTTTGGGACCAAAAGTTCTAAGTCACAAATATCTCAATAGTTCTCAAACTATGGCTAGTTTCTACAGTCCTCTCATATGAAATGCTTCAGTAGTCCGTTCTGTCTCATTTAAAATAATAAAATCACCCCCAAAATTTTGACCCAAATTCTGAAATTTTTGCCCATGCCGGCATGGGCGGATTTTGTTGTTTTGCGACCAAAAGTTCATACTCACAAATATCTCAATAGTTCTCAAACTATGGCTAGTTTCTACAGTCCTCTCATATGAAATGCTTCAGTAGTCCGTTCTGTCTCATTTAAAATAATAAAATCACCCCCAAAATTTTGACCCAAATTCTGAAATTTTTGCCCATGCCGGCATGGGCGGATTTTGTTGTTTTGGGACCAAAAGTTCTAAGTCACAAATATCTCAATAGTTCTCAAACTATGGCTAGTTTCTACAGTCCTCTCATATGAAATGCTTCAGTAGTCCGTTCTGTCTCATTTAAAATAATAAAATCACCCCGAAAATTTTGACCCAAATTCTGAAATTTTTGCCCATGCCGGCATGGGCGGATTTTGTTATTTTGGGACCAAAAGTTCATACTCACAAATATCTCAATAGTTCTCAAACTATGGCTAGTTTCTACAGTCCTCTCATATGAAATGCTTCAGTAGTCCGTTCTGTCTCATTTAAAATAATAAAATCACCCCCAAAATTTTGACCCAAATTCTGAAATTTTTGCCCATGCCGGCATGGGCGGATTTTGTTGTTTTGGGACCAAAAGTTCATACTCACAAATATCTCAATAGTTCTCAAACTATGGCTAGTTTCTACAGTCCTCTCATATGAAATGCTTCAGTAGTCCGTTCTGTCTCATTTAAAATAATAAAATCACCCCCAAAATTTTTACCCAAATTCTGAAGTTTTTGCCCATGCCGGCATGGGCGGATTTTGTAATTTTGGGACCAAAAGTTCATACTCACAAATATCTCAATAGTTCTCAAACTATGGCTAATTTTTACAGTCCTCTCACATGAAATGCTTCAGTAGTCCGTTCTGTCTCATTTAAAATAATAAAATCACCCCCAAAATTTTGACCCAAATTCTGAAATTTTTGCCCATGCCGGCATGGGCGGATTTTGTTGTTTTGGGACCAAAAGTTCATACTCACAAATATCTCAATAGTTCTCAAACTATGGCTAGTTTCTACAGTCCTCTCATATGAAATGCTTCAGTAGTCCGTTCTGTCTCATTTAAAATAATAAAATCACCCCCAAAATTTTGACCCAAATTCTGAAATTTTTGCCCATGCCGGCATGGGCGGATTTTGTTCTTTTGGGACCAAAAGTTCTAAGTCACAAATATCTCAATAGTTCTCAAACTATGGCTAGTTTCTACAGTCTGCTCATATGAAATGCTTCAGTAGTCCGTTCTGTCTCATTTAAAATCATAAAATCACCCCCAAAATTTTGACCCAAATTCTGAAATTTTTGCCCATGCCGGCATGGGCGGATTTTGTTGTTTTGGGACCAAAAGTTCATACTCACAAATATCTCAAAAGTTCTCAAACTATGGCTAGTTTCTACAGTCCTCTCATATGAAATGCTTCAGTAGTCCGTTCTGTCTCATTTAAAATAATAAAATCACCCCCAAAATTTTGACCCAAATTCTGAAATTTTTGCCCATGCCGGCATGGGCGGATTTTGTTGTTTTGCGACCAAAAGTTCATACTCACAAATATCTCAATAGTTCTCAAACTATGGCTAGTTTCTACAGTCCTCTCATATGAAATGCTTCAGTAGTCCGTTCTGTCTCATTTAAAATAATAAAATCACCCCCAAAATTTTGACCCAAAATCTGAAATTTTTGCCCATGCCGGCATGGGCGGATTTTGTAATTTTGGGACCAAAAGTTCATACTCACAAATATCTCAATAGTTCTCAAACTATGGCTAATTTTTACAGTCCTCTCACATGAAATGCTTCAGTAGTCCGTTCTGTCTCATTTAAAATAATAAAATCACCCCCAAAATTTTGACCCAAATTCTGAAATTTTTGCCCATGCCGGCATGGGCGGATTTTGTTGTTTTGGGACCAAAAGTTCATACTCACAAATATCTCAATAGTTCTCAAACTATGGCTAGTTTCTACAGTCCTCTCATATGAAATGCTTCAGTAGTCCGTTCTGTCTCATTTAAAATAATAAAATCACCCCCAAAATTTTTACCCAAATTCTGAAATTTTTGCCCATGCCGGCATGGGCGGATTTTGTTGTTTTGCGACCAAAAGTTCATACTCACAAATATCTCAATAGTTCTCAAACTATGGCTAGTTTCTACAGTCCTCTCATATGAAATGCTTCAGTAGTCCGTTCTGTCTCATTTAAAATAATAAAATCACCCCCAAAATTTTGACCCAAATTCTGAAATTTTTGCCCATGCCGGCATGGGCGGATTTTGTTGTTTTGGGACCAAAAGTTCATACTCACAAATATCTCAATAGTTCTCAAACTATGGCTAGTTTCTACAGTCCTCTCATATGATATGCTTCAGTAGTCCGTTCTGTCTCATTTAAAATAATAAAATCACCCCCAAAATGTTGACCCAAATTCTGAAATTTTTGCCCATGCCGGCATGGGCGGATTTTGTTGTTTTGCGACCAAAAGTTCATACTCACAAATATCTCAATAGTTCTCAAACTATGGCTAGTTTCTACAGTCCTCTCATATGAAATGCTTCAGTAGTCCGTTCTGTCTCATTTAAAATAATAAAATCACCCCCAAAATTTTGACCCAAATTCTGAATT
Source organism: Leptasterias polaris (assembly GCA_037783415.1). Classification (NCBI taxonomy): domain Eukaryota; kingdom Metazoa; phylum Echinodermata; class Asteroidea; order Forcipulatida; family Asteriidae; genus Leptasterias; species Leptasterias polaris. The sequence continues at coordinate 267,236 of JAZGTN010000045.1, forward strand.
TTTGCCCATGCCGGCATGGGCGGATTTTGTTGTTTTGGGACCAAAAGTTCATACTCACAAATATCTCAATAGTTCTCAAACTATGGCTAGTTTCTACAGTCCTCTCATATGAAATGCTTCAGTAGTCCGTTCTGTCTCATTTAAAATAATAAAATCACCCCCAAAATTTTGACCCAAATTCTGAAATTTTTGCCCATGCCGGCATGGGCGGATTTTGTAATTTTGGGACCAAAAGTTCATACTCACAAATATCTCAATAGTTCTCAAACTATGGCTAATTTTTACAGTCCTCTCACATGAAATGCTTCAGTAGTCCGTTCTGTCTCATTTAAAATAATAAAATCACCCCCAAAATTTTGACCCAAATTCTGAAATTTTTGCCCATGCCGGCATGGGCGGATTTTGTTGTTTTGGGACCAAAAGTTCATACTCACAAATATCTCAATAGTTCTCAAACTATGGCTAGTTTCTACAGTCCTCTCATATGAAATGCTTCAGTAGTCCGTTCTGTCTCATTTAAAATAATAAAATCACCCCCAAAATTTTGACCCAAATTCTGAAATTTTTGCCCATGCCGGCATGGGCGGATTTTGTTCTTTTGGGACCAAAAGTTCTAAGTCACAAATATCTCAATAGTTCTCAAACTATGGCTAGTTTCTACAGTCTGCTCATATGAAATGCTTCAGTAGTCCGTTCTGTCTCATTTAAAATCATAAAATCACCCCCAAAATTTTGACCCAAATTCTGAAATTTTTGCCCATGCCGGCATGGGCGGATTTTGTTATTTTGGGACCAAAAGTTCATACCCACAAATATCTCAATATTTCTCAAACTATGGCTAATTTTTACAGTCCTCTCACATGAAATGCTTCAGTAGTCCGTTCTGTCTCATTTAAAATCATAAAATCACCCCCAAAATTTTGACCCAAATTCTGAAATTTTTGCCCATGCCGGCATGGGCGGATTTTGTTCTTTTGGGACCAAAAGTTCTAAGTCACAAATATCTCAATAGTTCTCAAACTATGGCTAGTTTCTACAGTCTGCTCATATGAAATGCTTCAGTAGTCCGTTCTGTCTCATTTAAAATCATAAAATCACCCCAAACATTTTGACCCAAATTCTGAAATTTTTGCCCATGCCGGCATGGGCGGATTTTGTTATTTTGGGACCAAAAGTTCATACCCACAAATATCTCAATATTTCTCAAACTATGGCTAATTTTTACAGTCCTCTCACATGAAATGCTTCAGTAGTCCGTTCTGTCTCATTTAAAATCATAAAATTACCCCCAAAATTTTGACCCAAATTCTGTAATTTTTGCCCATGCCGGCATGGGCGGATTTTGTTGTTTTGCGACCAAAAGTTCATACTCACAAATATCTCAATAGTTCTCAAACTATGGCTAGTTTCTACAGTCCTCTCATATGAAATGCTTCAGTAGTCCGTTCTGTCTCATTTAAAATAATAAAATCACCCCCAAAATTTTGACCCAAATTCTGAAATTTTTGCCCATGCCGGCATGGGCGGATTTTGTTATTTTGGGACCAAAAGTTCATACTCACAAATATCTCAATAGTTCTCAAACTATGGCTAGTTTCTACAGTCCTCTCATATGAAATGCTTCAGTAGTCCGTTCTGTCTCATTTAAAATAATAAAATCACCCCCAAAATTTTGACCCAAATTCTGAAATTTTTGCCCATGCCGGCATGGGCGGATTTTGTTGTTTTGGGACCAAAAGTTCATACTCACAAATATCTCAATAGTTCTCAAACTATGGCTAGTTTCTACAGTCCTCTCATATGAAATGCTTCAGTAGTCCGTTCTGTCTCATTTAAAATAATAAAATCACCCCCAAAATTTTGACCCAAATTCTGAAATTTTTGCCCATGCCGGCATGGGCGGATTTTGTTCTTTTGGGACCAAAAGTTCTAAGTCACAAATATCTCAATAGTTCTCAAACTATGGCTAGTTTCTACAGTCTGCTCATATGAAATGCTTCAGTAGTCCGTTCTGTCTCATTTTAAATCATAAAATCACCCCCAAAATTTTGACCCAAATTCTGAAATTTTTGCCCATGCCGGCATGGGCGGATTTTGTTATTTTGGGACCAAAAGTTCATACCCACAAATATCTCAATATTTCTCAAACTATGGCTAATTTTTACAGTCCTCTCACATGAAATGCTTCAGTAGTCCGTTCTGTCTCATTTAAAATCATAAAATCACCCCCAAAATTTTGACCCAAATTCTGAAATTTTTGCCCATGCCGGCATGGGCGGATTTTGTTGTTTTGGGACCAAAAGTTCATACCCACAAATATCTCAATATTTCTCAAACTATGGCTAATTTTTACAGTCCTCTCACATGAAATGCTTCAGTAGTCCGTTCTGTCTCATTTAAAATCATAAAATCACCCCCAAAATTTTGACCCAAATTCTGAAATTTTTGCCCATGCCGGCATGGGCGGATTTTGTTGTTTTGCGACCAAAAGTTCATACTCACAAATATCTCAATAGTTCTCAAACTATGGCTAGTTTCTACAGTCCTCTCATATGAAATGCTTCAGTAGTCCGTTCTGTCTCATTTAAAATAATAAAATCACCCCCAAAATTTTGACCCAAATTCTGAAATTTTTGCCCATGCCGGCATGGGCGGATTTTGTAATTTTGGGACCAAAAGTTCATACTCACAAATATCTCAATAATTCTCAAACTATGGCTAACATGAAATGCTTCAGTAGTCCGTTCTGTCTCATTTAAAATAATAAAATCACCCCCAAAATTTTGACCCAAATTCTGAAATTTTTGCCCATGCCGGCATGGGCGGATTTTGTTGTTTTGGGACCAAAAGTTCATACTCACAAATATCTCAATAGTTCTCAAACTATGGCTAGTTTCTACAGTCCTCTCATATGAAATGCTTCAGTAGTCCGTTCTGTCTCATTTAAAATAATAAAATCACCCCCAAAATTTTTACCCAAATTCTGAAATTTTTGCCCATGCCGGCATGGGCGGATTTTGTTCTTTTGGGACCAAAAGTTCTAAGTCACAAATATCTCAATAGTTCTCAAACTATGGCTAGTTTCTACAGTCTGCTCATATGAAATGCTTCAGTAGTCCGTTCTGTCTCATTTAAAATCATAAAATCACCCCCAAAATTTTGACCCAAATTCTGAAATTTTTGCCCATGCCGGCATGGGCGGATTTTGTTATTTTGGGACCAAAAGTTCATACCCACAAATATCTCAATATTTCTCAAACTATGGCTAATTTTTACAGTCCTCTCACATGAAATGCTTCAGTAGTCCGTTCTGTCTCATTTAAAATCATAAAATCACCCCCAAAATTTTGACCCAAATTCTGAAATTTTTGCCCATGCCGGCATGGGCGGATTTTGTTCTTTTGGGACCAAAAGTTCTAAGTCACAAATATCTCAATAGTTCTCAAACTATGGCTAGTTTCTACAGTCTGCTCATATGAAATGCTTCAGTAGTCCGTTCTGTCTCATTTAAAATAATAAAATCACCCCCAAAATTTTGACCCAAATTCTGAAATTTTTGCCCATGCCGGCATGGGCGGATTTTGTTGTTTTGGGACCAAAAGTTCATACTCACAAATATCTCAATAGTTCTCAAACTATGGCTAGTTTCTACAGTCCTCTCATATGAAATGCTTCAGTAGTCCGTTCTGTCTCATTTAAAATAATAAAATCACCCCCAAAATTTTGACCCAAATTCTGAAATTTTTGCCCATGCCGGCATGGGCGGATTTTGTTGTTTTGCGACCAAAAGTTCATACTCACAAATATCTCAATAGTTCTCAAACTATGGCTAGTTTCTACAGTCCTCTCATATGAAATGCTTCAGTAGTCCGTTCTGTCTCATTTAAAATAATAAAATCACCCCCAAAATTTTGACCCAAATTCTGAAATTTTTGCCCATGCCGGCATGGGCGGATTTTGTTGTTTTGCGACCAAAAGTTCATACTCACAAATATCTCAATAGTTCTCAAACTATGGCTAGTTTCTACAGTCCTCTCATATGAAATGCTTCAGTAGTCCGTTCTGTCTCATTTAAAATAATAAAATCACCCCCAAAATTTTGACCCAAATTCTGAAATTTTTGCCCATGCCGGCATGGGCGGATTTTGTTCTTTTGGGACCAAAAGTTCTAAGTCACAAATATCTCAATAGTTCTCAAACTATGGCTAGTTTCTACAGTCCTCTCATATGAAATGCTTCAGTAGTCCGTTCTGTCTCATTTAAAATAATAAAATCACCCCCAAAATTTTGACCCAAATTCTGAAATTTTTGCCCATGCCGGCATGGGCGGATTTTGTTGTTTTGCGACCAAAAGTTCATACTCACAAATATCTCAATAGTTCTCAAACTATGGCTAGTTTCTACAGTCCTCTCATATGAAATGCTTCAGTAGTCCGTTCTGTCTCATTTAAAATAATAAAATCACCCCCAAAATTTTGACCCAAATTCTGAAATTTTTGCCCATGCCGGCATGGGCGGATTTTGTTGTTTTGGGACCAAAAGTTCTAAGTCACAAATATCTCAATAGTTCTCAAACTATGGCTAGTTTCTACAGTCCTCTCATATGAAATGCTTCAGTAGTCCGTTCTGTCTCATTTAAAATAATAAAATCACCCCGAAAATTTTGACCCAAATTCTGAAATTTTTGCCCATGCCGGCATGGGCGGATTTTGTTATTTTGGGACCAAAAGTTCATACTCACAAATATCTCAATAGTTCTCAAACTATGGCTAGTTTCTACAGTCCTCTCATATGAAATGCTTCAGTAGTCCGTTCTGTCTCATTTAAAATAATAAAATCACCCCCAAAATTTTGACCCAAATTCTGAAATTTTTGCCCATGCCGGCATGGGCGGATTTTGTTGTTTTGGGACCAAAAGTTCATACTCACAAATATCTCAATAGTTCTCAAACTATGGCTAGTTTCTACAGTCCTCTCATATGAAATGCTTCAGTAGTCCGTTCTGTCTCATTTAAAATAATAAAATCACCCCCAAAATTTTTACCCAAATTCTGAAGTTTTTGCCCATGCCGGCATGGGCGGATTTTGTAATTTTGGGACCAAAAGTTCATACTCACAAATATCTCAATAGTTCTCAAACTATGGCTAATTTTTACAGTCCTCTCACATGAAATGCTTCAGTAGTCCGTTCTGTCTCATTTAAAATAATAAAATCACCCCCAAAATTTTGACCCAAATTCTGAAATTTTTGCCCATGCCGGCATGGGCGGATTTTGTTGTTTTGGGACCAAAAGTTCATACTCACAAATATCTCAATAGTTCTCAAACTATGGCTAGTTTCTACAGTCCTCTCATATGAAATGCTTCAGTAGTCCGTTCTGTCTCATTTAAAATAATAAAATCACCCCCAAAATTTTGACCCAAATTCTGAAATTTTTGCCCATGCCGGCATGGGCGGATTTTGTTCTTTTGGGACCAAAAGTTCTAAGTCACAAATATCTCAATAGTTCTCAAACTATGGCTAGTTTCTACAGTCTGCTCATATGAAATGCTTCAGTAGTCCGTTCTGTCTCATTTAAAATCATAAAATCACCCCCAAAATTTTGACCCAAATTCTGAAATTTTTGCCCATGCCGGCATGGGCGGATTTTGTTGTTTTGGGACCAAAAGTTCATACTCACAAATATCTCAAAAGTTCTCAAACTATGGCTAGTTTCTACAGTCCTCTCATATGAAATGCTTCAGTAGTCCGTTCTGTCTCATTTAAAATAATAAAATCACCCCCAAAATTTTGACCCAAATTCTGAAATTTTTGCCCATGCCGGCATGGGCGGATTTTGTTGTTTTGCGACCAAAAGTTCATACTCACAAATATCTCAATAGTTCTCAAACTATGGCTAGTTTCTACAGTCCTCTCATATGAAATGCTTCAGTAGTCCGTTCTGTCTCATTTAAAATAATAAAATCACCCCCAAAATTTTGACCCAAAATCTGAAATTTTTGCCCATGCCGGCATGGGCGGATTTTGTAATTTTGGGACCAAAAGTTCATACTCACAAATATCTCAATAGTTCTCAAACTATGGCTAATTTTTACAGTCCTCTCACATGAAATGCTTCAGTAGTCCGTTCTGTCTCATTTAAAATAATAAAATCACCCCCAAAATTTTGACCCAAATTCTGAAATTTTTGCCCATGCCGGCATGGGCGGATTTTGTTGTTTTGGGACCAAAAGTTCATACTCACAAATATCTCAATAGTTCTCAAACTATGGCTAGTTTCTACAGTCCTCTCATATGAAATGCTTCAGTAGTCCGTTCTGTCTCATTTAAAATAATAAAATCACCCCCAAAATTTTTACCCAAATTCTGAAATTTTTGCCCATGCCGGCATGGGCGGATTTTGTTGTTTTGCGACCAAAAGTTCATACTCACAAATATCTCAATAGTTCTCAAACTATGGCTAGTTTCTACAGTCCTCTCATATGAAATGCTTCAGTAGTCCGTTCTGTCTCATTTAAAATAATAAAATCACCCCCAAAATTTTGACCCAAATTCTGAAATTTTTGCCCATGCCGGCATGGGCGGATTTTGTTGTTTTGGGACCAAAAGTTCATACTCACAAATATCTCAATAGTTCTCAAACTATGGCTAGTTTCTACAGTCCTCTCATATGATATGCTTCAGTAGTCCGTTCTGTCTCATTTAAAATAATAAAATCACCCCCAAAATGTTGACCCAAATTCTGAAATTTTTGCCCATGCCGGCATGGGCGGATTTTGTTGTTTTGCGACCAAAAGTTCATACTCACAAATATCTCAATAGTTCTCAAACTATGGCTAGTTTCTACAGTCCTCTCATATGAAATGCTTCAGTAGTCCGTTCTGTCTCATTTAAAATAATAAAATCACCCCCAAAATTTTGACCCAAATTCTGAATTTTTGCCCATGCCGGCATGGGCGGATTTTGTTGTTTTGGGACCAAAAGTTCATACTCACAAATATCTCAATAGTTCTCAAACTATGGCTAGTTTCTACAGTCCTCTCATATGAAATGCTTCAGTAGTCCGTTCTGTCTCATTTAAAATAATAAAATCACCCCCAAAATTTTGACCCAAATTCTGAAATTTTTGCCCATGCCGGCATGGGCGGATTTTGTAATTTTGGGACCAAAAGTTCATACTCACAAATATCTCAATAGTTCTCAAACTATGGCTAATTTTTACAGTCCTCTCACATGAAATGCTTCAGTAGTCCGTTCTGTCTCATTTAAAATAATAAAATCACCCCCAAAATTTTGACCCAAATTCTGAAATTTTTGCCCATGCCGGCATGGGCGGATTTTGTTGTTTTGGGACCAAAAGTTCATACTCACAAATATCTCAATAGTTCTCAAACTATGGCTAGTTTCTACAGTCCTCTCATATGAAATGCTTCAGTAGTCCGTTCTGTCTCATTTAAAATAATAAAATCACCCCCAAAATTTTGACCCAAATTCTGAAATTTTTGCCCATGCCGGCATGGGCGGATTTTGTTCTTTTGGGACCAAAAGTTCTAAGTCACAAATATCTCAATAGTTCTCAAACTATGGCTAGTTTCTACAGTCTGCTCATATGAAATGCTTCAGTAGTCCGTTCTGTCTCATTTAAAATCATAAAATCACCCCCAAAATTTTGACCCAAATTCTGAAATTTTTGCCCATGCCGGCATGGGCGGATTTTGTTGTTTTGGGACCAAAAGTTCATACTCACAAATATCTCAATAGTTCTCAAACTATGGCTAGTTTCTACAGTCCTCTCATATGAAATGCTTCAGTAGTCCGTTCTGTCTCATTTAAAATAATAAAATCACCCCCAAAATTTTTACCCAAATTCTGAAATTTTTGCCCATGCCGGCATGGGCGGATTTTGTTGTTTTGCGACCAAAAGTTCATACTCACAAATATCTCAATAGTTCTCAAACTATGGCTAGTTTCTACAGTCCTCTCATATGAAATGCTTCAGTAGTCCGTTCTGTCTCATTTAAAATAATAAAATCACCCCCAAAATTTTGACCCAAATTCTGAAATTTTTGCCCATGCCGGCATGGGCGGATTTTGTTGTTTTGGGACCAAAAGTTCATACTCACAAATATCTCAATAGTTCTCAAACTATGGCTAGTTTCTACAGTCCTCTCATATGATATGCTTCAGTAGTCCGTTCTGTCTCATTTAAAATAATAAAATCACCCCCAAAATGTTGACCCAAATTCTGAAATTTTTGCCCATGCCGGCATGGGCGGATTTTGTTGTTTTGCGACCAAAAGTTCATACTCACAAATATCTCAATAGTTCTCAAACTATGGCTAGTTTCTACAGTCCTCTCATATGAAATGCTTCAGTAGTCCGTTCTGTCTCATTTAAAATAATAAAATCACCCCCAAAATTTTGACCCAAATTCTGAATTTTTGCCCATGCCGGCATGGGCGGATTTTGTTGTTTTGGGACCAAAAGTTCATACTCACAAATATCTCAATAGTTCTCAAACTATGGCTAGTTTCTACAGTCCTCTCATATGAAATGCTTCAGTAGTCCGTTCTGTCTCATTTAAAATAATAAAATCACCCCCAAAATTTTGACCCAAATTCTGAAATTTTTGCCCATGCCGGCATGGGCGGATTTTGTAATTTTGGGACCAAAAGTTCATACTCACAAATATCTCAATAGTTCTCAAACTATGTCTAATTTTTACAGTCCTCTCACATGAAATGCTTCAGTAGTCCGTTCTGTCTCATTTAAAATAATAAAATCACCCCCAAAATTTTGACCCAAATTCTGAAATTTTTGCCCATGCCGGCATGGGCGGATTTTGTTCTTTTGGGACCAAAAGTTCTAAGTCACAAATATCTCAATAGTTCTCAAACTATGGCTAGTTTCTACAGTCTGCTCATATGAAATGCTTCAGTAGTCCGTTCTGTCTCATTTAAAATCATAAAATCACCCCCAAAATTTTGACCCAAATTCTGAAATTTTTGCCCATGCCGGCATGGGCGGATTTTGTTGTTTTGGGACCAAAAGTTCATACTCACAAATATCTCAATAGTTCTCAAACTATGGCTAGTTTCTACAGTCCTCTCATATGAAATGCTTCAGTAGTCCGTTCTGTCTCATTTAAAATAATAAAATCACCCCCAAAATTTTGACCCAAATTCTGAATTTTTGCCCATGCCGGCATGGGCGGATTTTGTTGTTTTGGGACCAAAAGTTCATACTCACAAATATCTCAATAGTTCTCAAACTATGGCTAGTTTCTACAGTCCTCTCATATGAAATGCTTCAGTAGTCCGTTCTGTCTCATTTAAAATAATAAAATCACCCCCAAAATTTTGACCCAAATTCTGAAATTTTTGCCCATGCCGGCATGGGCGGATTTTGTTCTTTTGGGACCAAAAGTTCTAAGTCACAAATATCTCAATAGTTCTCAAACTATGGCTAGTTTCTACAGTCTGCTCATATGAAATGCTTCAGTAGTCCGTTCTGTCTCATTTAAAATCATAAAATCACCCCCAAAATTTTGACCCAAATTCTGAAATTTTTGCCCATGCCGGCATGGGCGGATTTTGTTGTTTTGGGACCAAAAGTTCATACTCACAAATATCTCAATAGTTCTCAAACTATGGCTAGTTTCTACAGTCCTCTCATATGAAATGCTTCAGTAGTCCGTTCTGTCTCATTTAAAATAATAAAATCACCCCCAAAATTTTGACCCAAATTCTGAATTTTTGCCCATGCCGGCATGGGCGGATTTTGTTGTTTTGGGACCAAAAGTTCATACTCACAAATATCTCAATAGTTCTCAAACTATGGCTAATTTTTACAGTCCTCTCACATGAAATGCTTCAGTAGTCCGTTCTGTCTCATTTAAAATAATAAAATCACCCCCAAAATTTTGACCCAAATTCTGAAATTTTTGCCCATGCCGGCATGGGCGGATTTTGATGTTTTGGGACCAAAAGTTCATACTCACAAATATCTCAATAGTTCTCAAACTATGGCTAGTTTCTACAGTCCTCTCATATGAAATGCTTCAGTAGTCCGTTCTGTCTCATTTAAAATAATAAAATCACCCCCAAAATTTTGACCCAAATTCTGAAATTTTTGCCCATGCCGGCATGGGCGGATTTTGTTCTTTTGGGACCAAAAGTTCTAAGTCACAAATATCTCAATAGTTCTCAAACTATGGCTAGTTTCTACAGTCTGCTCATATGAAATGCTTCAGTAGTCCGTTCTGTCTCATTTAAAATCATAAAATCACCCCCAAAATTTTGACCCAAATTCTGAAATTTTTGCCCATGCCGGCATGGGCGGATTTTGTTGTTTTGGGACCAAAAGTTCATACTCACAAATATCTCAAAAGTTCTCAAACTATGGCTAGTTTCTACAGTCCTCTCATATGAAATGCTTCAGTAGTCCGTTCTGTCTCATTTAAAATAATAAAATCACCCCCAAAATTTTGACCCAAATTCTGAAATTTTTGCCCATGCCGGCATGGGCGGATTTTGTTGTTTTGCGACCAAAAGTTCATACTCACAAATATCTCAATAGTTCTCAAACTATGGCTAGTTTCTACAGTCCTCTCATATGAAATGCTTCAGTAGTCCGTTCTGTCTCATTTAAAATAATAAAATCACCCCCAAAATTTTGACCCAAATTCTGAAATTTTTGCCCATGCCGGCATGGGCGGATTTTGTAATTTTGGGACCAAAAGTTCATACTCACAAATATCTCAATAGTTCTCAAACTATGGCTAATTTTTACAGTCCTCTCACATGAAATGCTTCAGTAGTCCGTTCTGTCTCATTTAAAATAATAAAATCACCCCCAAAATTTTGACCCAAATTCTGAAATTTTTGCCCATGCCGGCATGGGCGGATTTTGTTGTTTTGGGACCAAAAGTTCATACTCACAAATATCTCAATAGTTCTCAAACTATGGCTAGTTTCTACAGTCCTCTCATATGAAATGCTTCAGTAGTCCGTTCTGTCTCATTTAAAATAATAAAATCACCCCCAAAATTTTTACCCAAATTCTGAAATTTTTGCCCATGCCGGCATGGGCGGATTTTGTTGTTTTGCGACCAAAAGTTCATACTCACAAATATCTCAATAGTTCTCAAACTATGGCTAGTTTCTACAGTCCTCTCATATGAAATGCTTCAGTAGTCCGTTCTGTCTCATTTAAAATAATAAAATCACCCCCAAAATTTTGACCCAAATTCTGAAATTTTTGCCCATGCCGGCATGGGCGGATTTTGTTGTTTTGGGACCAAAAGTTCATACTCACAAATATCTCAATAGTTCTCAAACTATGGCTAGTTTCTACAGTCCTCTCATATGAAATGCTTCAGTAGTCCGTTCTGTCTCATTTAAAATAATAAAATCACCCCCAAAATGTTGACCCAAATTCTGAAATTTTTGCCCATGCCGGCATGGGCGGATTTTGTTGTTTTGCGACCAAAAGTTCATACTCACAAATATCTCAATAGTTCTCAAACTATGGCTAGTTTCTACAGTCCTCTCATATGATATGCTTCAGTAGTCCGTTCTGTCTCATTTAAAATAATAAAATCACCCCCAAAATGTTGACCCAAATTCTGAAATTTTTGCCCATGCCGGCATGGGCGGATTTTTTTGTTTTGCGACCAAAAGTTCATACTCACAAATATCTCAATAGTTCTCAAACTATGGCTAGTTTCTACAGTCCTCTCATATGAAATGCTTCAGTAGTCCGTTCTGTCTCATTTAAAATAATAAAATCACCCCCAAAATTTTGACCCAAATTCTGAATTTTTGCCCATGCCGGCATGGGCGGATTTTGTTGTTTTGGGACCAAAAGTTCATACTCACAAATATCTCAATAGTTCTCAAACTATGGCTAGTTTCTACAGTCCTCTCATATGAAATGCTTCAGTAGTCCGTTCTGTCTCATTTAAAATAATAAAATCACCCCCAAAATTTTGACCCAAATTCTGAAATTTTTGCCCATGCCGGCATGGGCGGATTTTGTTCTTTTGGGACCAAAAGTTCTAAGTCACAAATATCTCAATAGTTCTCAAACTATGGCTAGTTTCTACAGTCTGCTCATATGAAATGCTTCAGTAGTCCGTTCTGTCTCATTTAAAATCATAAAATCACCCCCAAAATTTTGACCCAAATTCTGAAATTTTTGCCCATGCCGGCATGGGCGGATTTTGTTGTTTTGGGACCAAAAGTTCATACTCACAAATATCTCAATAGTTCTCAAACTATGGCTAGTTTCTACAGTCCTCTCATATGAAATGCTTCAGTAGTCCGTTCTGTCTCATTTAAAATAATAAAATCACCCCCAAAATTTTGACCCAAATTCTGAATTTTTGCCCATGCCGGCATGGGCGGATTTTGTTGTTTTGGGACCAAAAGTTCATACTCACAAATATCTCAATAGTTCTCAAACTATGGCTAATTTTTACAGTCCTCTCACATGAAATGCTTCAGTAGTCCGTTCTGTCTCATTTAAAATAATAAAATCACCCCCAAAATTTTGACCCAAATTCTGAAATTTTTGCCCATGCCGGCATGGGCGGATTTTGATGTTTTGGGACCAAAAGTTCATACTCACAAATATCTCAATAGTTCTCAAACTATGGCTAGTTTCTACAGTCCTCTCATATGAAATGCTTCAGTAGTCCGTTCTGTCTCATTTAAAATAATAAAATCACCCCCAAAATTTTGACCCAAATTCTGAAATTTTTGCCCATGCCGGCATGGGCGGATTTTGTTCTTTTGGGACCAAAAGTTCTAAGTCACAAATATCTCAATAGTTCTCAAACTATGGCTAGTTTCTACAGTCTGCTCATATGAAATGCTTCAGTAGTCCGTTCTGTCTCATTTAAAATCATAAAATCACCCCCAAAATTTTGACCCAAATTCTGAAATTTTTGCCCATGCCGGCATGGGCGGATTTTGTTGTTTTGGGACCAAAAGTTCATACTCACAAATATCTCAAAAGTTCTCAAACTATGGCTAGTTTCTACAGTCCTCTCATATGAAATGCTTCAGTAGTCCGTTCTGTCTCATTTAAAATAATAAAATCACCCCCAAAATTTTGACCCAAATTCTGAAATTTTTGCCCATGCCGGCATGGGCGGATTTTGTTGTTTTGCGACCAAAAGTTCATACTCACAAATATCTCAATAGTTCTCAAACTATGGCTAGTTTCTACAGTCCTCTCATATGAAATGCTTCAGTAGTCCGTTCTGTCTCATTTAAAATAATAAAATCACCCCCAAAATTTTGACCCAAATTCTGAAATTTTTGCCCATGCCGGCATGGGCGGATTTTGTAATTTTGGGACCAAAAGTTCATACTCACAAATATCTCAATAGTTCTCAAACTATGGCTAATTTTTACAGTCCTCTCACATGAAATGCTTCAGTAGTCCGTTCTGTCTCATTTAAAATAATAAAATCACCCCCAAAATTTTGACCCAAATTCTGAAATTTTTGCCCATGCCGGCATGGGCGGATTTTGTTGTTTTGGGACCAAAAGTTCATACTCACAAATATCTCAATAGTTCTCAAACTATGGCTAGTTTCTACAGTCCTCTCATATGAAATGCTTCAGTAGTCCGTTCTGTCTCATTTAAAATAATAAAATCACCCCCAAAATTTTTACCCAAATTCTGAAATTTTTGCCCATGCCGGCATGGGCGGATTTTGTTGTTTTGCGACCAAAAGTTCATACTCACAAATATCTCAATAGTTCTCAAACTATGGCTAGTTTCTACAGTCCTCTCATATGAAATGCTTCAGTAGTCCGTTCTGTCTCATTTAAAATAATAAAATCACCCCCAAAATTTTGACCCAAATTCTGAAATTTTTGCCCATGCCGGCATGGGCGGATTTTGTTGTTTTGGGACCAAAAGTTCATACTCACAAATATCTCAATAGTTCTCAAACTATGGCTAGTTTCTACAGTCCTCTCATATGAAATGCTTCAGTAGTCCGTTCTGTCTCATTTAAAATAATAAAATCACCCCCAAAATGTTGACCCAAATTCTGAAATTTTTGCCCATGCCGGCATGGGCGGATTTTGTTGTTTTGCGACCAAAAGTTCATACTCACAAATATCTCAATAGTTCTCAAACTATGGCTAGTTTCTACAGTCCTCTCATATGATATGCTTCAGTAGTCCGTTCTGTCTCATTTAAAATAATAAAATCACCCCCAAAATGTTGACCCAAATTCTGAAATTTTTGCCCATGCCGGCATGGGCGGATTTTTTTGTTTTGCGACCAAAAGTTCATACTCACAAATATCTCAATAGTTCTCAAACTATGGCTAGTTTCTACAGTCCTCTCATATGAAATGCTTCAGTAGTCCGTTCTGTCTCATTTAAAATAATAAAATCACCCCCAAAATTTTGACCCAAATTCTGAATTTTTGCCCATGCCGGCATGGGCGGATTTTGTTGTTTTGGGACCAAAAGTTCATACTCACAAATATCTCAATAGTTCTCAAACTATGGCTAGTTTCTACAGTCCTCTCATATGAAATGCTTCAGTAGTCCGTTCTGTCTCATTTAAAATAATAAAATCACCCCCAAAATTTTGACCCAAATTCTGAAATTTTTGCCCATGCCGGCATGGGCGGATTTGGTAATTTTGGGACCAAAAGTTCATACTCACAAATATCTCAATAGTTCTCAAACTATGGCTAATTTTTACAGTCCTCTCACATGAAATGCTTCAGTAGTCCGTTCTGTCTCATTTAAAATAATAAAATCACCCCCAAAATTTTGACCCAAATTCTGAAATTTTTGCCCATGCCGGCATGGGCGGATTTTGTTGTTTTGGGACCAAAAGTTCATACTCACAAATATCTCAATAGTTCTCAAACTATGGCTAGTTTCTACAGTCCTCTCATATGAAATGCTTCAGTAGTCCGTTCTGTCTCATTTAAAATAATAAAATCACCCCCAAAATTTTGACCCAAATTCTGAAATTTTTGCCCATGCCGGCATGGGCGGATTTTGTTCTTTTGGGACCAAAAGTTCTAAGTCACAAATATCTCAATAGTTCTCAAACTATGGCTAGTTTCTACAGTCTGCTCATATGAAATGCTTCAGTAGTCCGTTCTGTCTCATTTAAAATCATAAAATCACCCCCAAAATTTTGACCCAAATTCTGAAATTTTTGCCCATGCCGGCATGGGCGGATTTTGTTGTTTTGGGACCAAAAGTTCATACTCACAAATATCTCAATAGTTCTCAAACTATGGCTAGTTTCTACAGTCCTCTCATATGAAATGCTTCAGTAGTCCGTTCTGTCTCATTTAAAATAATAAAATCACCCCCAAAATTTTGACCCAAATTCTGAATTTTTGCCCATGCCGGCATGGGCGGATTTTGTTGTTTTGGGACCAAAAGTTCATACTCACAAATATCTCAATAGTTCTCAAACTATGGCTAGTTTCTACAGTCCTCTCATATGAAATGCTTCAGTAGTCCGTTCTGTCTCATTTAAAATAATAAAATCACCCCCAAAATTTTGACCCAAATTCTGAAATTTTTGCCCATGCCGGCATGGGTGGATTTTGTTCTTTTGGGACCAAAAGTTCTAAGTCACAAATATCTCAATAGTTCTCAAACTATGGCTAGTTTCTACAGTCCTCTCATATGAAATGCTTCAGTAGTCCGTTCTGTCTCATTTAAAATAATAAAATCACCCCCAAAATTTTGACCCAAATTCTGAAATTTTTGCCCATGCCGGCATGGGCGGATTTTGTTCTTTTGGGACCAAAAGTTCTAAGTCACAAATATCTCAATAGTTCTCAAACTATGGCTAGTTTCTACAGTCTGCTCATATGAAATGCTTCAGTAGTCCGTTCTGTCTCATTTAAAATCATAAAATCACCCCCAAAATTTTGACCCAAATTCTGAAATTTTTGCCCATGCCGGCATAGGCGGATTTTGTTGTTTTGGGACCAAAAGTTCATACTCACAAATATCTCAAAAGTTCTCAAACTATGGCTAGTTTCTACAGTCCTCTCATATGAAATGCTTCAGTAGTCCGTTCTGTCTCATTTAAAATAATAAAATCACCCCCAAAATTTTGACCCAAATTCTGAAATTTTTGCCCATGCCGGCATGGGCGGATTTTGTTGTTTTGCGACCAAAAGTTCATACTCACAAATATCTCAATAGTTCTCAAACTATGGCTAGTTTCTACAGTCCTCTCATATGAAATGCTTCAGTAGTCCGTTCTGTCTCATTTAAAATAATAAAATCACCCCCAAAATTTTGACCCAAATTCTGAAATTTTTGCCCATGCCGGCATGGGCGGATTTTGTAATTTTGGGACCAAAAGTTCATACTCACAAATATCTCAATAGTTCTCAAACTATGGCTAATTTTTACAGTCCTCTCACATGAAATGCTTCAGTAGTCCGTTCTGTCTCATTTAAAATAATAAAATCACCCCCAAAATTTTGACCCAAATTCTGAAATTTTTGCCCATGCCGGCATGGGCGGATTTTGTTGTTTTGGGACCAAAAGTTCATACTCACAAATATCTCAATAGTTCTCAAACTATGGCTAGTTTCTACAGTCCTCTCATATGAAATGCTTCAGTAGTCCGTTCTGTCTCATTTAAAATAATAAAATCACCCCCAAAATTTTTACCCAAATTCTGAAATTTTTGCCCATGCCGGCATGGGCGGATTTTGTTGTTTTGCGACCAAAAGTTCATACTCACAAATATCTCAATAGTTCTCAAACTATGGCTAGTTTCTACAGTCCTCTCATATGAAATGCTTCAGTAGTCCGTTCTGTCTCATTTAAAATAATAAAATCACCCCCAAAATTTTGACCCAAATTCTGAAATTTTTGCCCATGCCGGCATGGGCGGATTTTGTTGTTTTGGGACCAAAAGTTCATACTCACAAATATCTCAATAGTTCTCAAACTATGGCTAGTTTCTACAGTCCTCTCATATGAAATGCTTCAGTAGTCCGTTCTGTCTCATTTAAAATAATAAAATCACCCCCAAAATGTTGACCCAAATTCTGAAATTTTTGCCCATGCCGGCATGGGCGGATTTTGTTGTTTTGCGACCAAAAGTTCATACTCACAAATATCTCAATAGTTCTCAAACTATGGCTAGTTTCTACAGTCCTCTCATATGAAATGCTTCAGTAGTCCGTTCTGTCTCATTTAAAATAATAAAATCACCCCCAAAATTTTGACCCAAATTCTGAATTTTTGCCCATGCCGGCATGGGCGGATTTTGTTGTTTTGGGACCAAAAGTTCATACTCACAAATATCTCAATAGTTCTCAAACTATGGCTAGTTTCTACAGTCCTCTCATATGAAATGCTTCAGTAGTCCGTTCTGTCTCATTTAAAATAATAAAATCACCCCCAAAAGAACAAAATCCGCCCATGCCGGCATGGGCAAAAATTTCAGAATTTGGGTCAAAATTTTGGGGGTGATTTTATTATTTTAAATGAGACAGAACGGACTACTGAAGCATTTCATATGAGAGGACTGTAGAAACTAGCCATAGTTTGAGAACTATTGAGATATTTGTGAGTATGAACTTTTGGTCCCAAAACAACAAAATCCGCCCATGCCGGCATGGGCAAAAATTTCAGAATTTGGGTAAAAATTTTGGGGGTGATTTTATTATTTTAAATGAGACAGAACGGACTACTGAAGCATTTCATATGAGCAGACTGTAGAAACTAGCCATAGTTTGAGAACTATTGAGATATTTGTGACTTAGAACTTTTGGTCCCAAAAGAACAAAATCCGCCCATGCCGGCATGGGCAAAAATTTCAGAATTTGGGTCAAAATTTTGGGGGTGATTTTATTATTTTAAATGAGACAGAACGGACTACTGAAGCATTTCATATGAGAGGACTGTAGAAACTAGCCATAGTTTGAGAACTATTGAGATATTTGTGAGTATGAACTTTTGGTCCCAAAACAACAAAATCCGCCCATGCCGGCATGGGCAAAAATTTCAGAATTTGGGTCAAAATTTTGGGGGTGATTTTATTATTTTAAATGAGACAGAACGGACTACTGAAGCATTTCATGTGAGAGGACTGTAAAAATTAGCCATAGTTTGAGAACTATTGAGATATTTGTGAGTATGAACTTTTGGTCCCAAAATTACAAAATCCGCCCATGCCGGCATGGGCAAAAATTTCAGAATTTGGGTCAAAATTTTGGGGGTGATTTTATTATTTTAAATGAGACAGAACGGACTACTGAAGCATTTCATATGAGAGGACTGTAGAAACTAGCCATAGTTTGAGAACTATTGAGATATTTGTGAGTATGAACTTTTGGTCGCAAAACAACAAAATCCGCCCATGCCGGCATGGGCAAAAATTCAGAATTTGGGACCAAAAGTTCATACTCACAAATATCTCAATAGTTCTCAAACTATGGCTAGTTTCTACAGTCCTCTCATATGAAATGCTTCAGTAGTCCGTTCTGTCTCATTTAAAATAATAAAATCACCCCCAAAATTTTGACCCAAATTCTGAAATTTTTGCCCATGCCGGCATGGGCGGATTTTGTTCTTTTGGGACCAAAAGTTCTAAGTCACAAATATCTCAATAGTTCTCAAACTATGGCTAGTTTCTACAGTCTGCTCATATGAAATGCTTCAGTCCGTTCTGTCTCATTTAAAATCATAAAATCACCCCCAAAATTTTGACCCAAATTCTGAAATTTTTGCCCATGCCGGCATGGGCGGATTTTGTTGTTTTGGGACCAAAAGTTCATACTCACAAATATCTCAATAGTTCTCAAACTATGGCTAGTTTCTACAGTCCTCTCATATGAAATGCTTCAGTAGTCCGTTCTGTCTCATTTAAAATAATAAAATCACCCCCAAAATTTTGACCCAAATTCTGAATTTTTGCCCATGCCGGCATGGGCGGATTTTGTTGTTTTGGGACCAAAAGTTCATACTCACAAATATCTCAATAGTTCTCAAACTATGGCTAGTTTCTACAGTCCTCTCATATGAAATGCTTCAGTAGTCCGTTCTGTCTCATTTAAAATAATAAAATCACCCCCAAAATTTTGACCCAAATTCTGAAATTTTTGCCCATGCCGGCATGGGCGGATTTTGTTCTTTTGGGACCAAAAGTTCTAAGTCACAAATATCTCAATAGTTCTCAAACTATGGCTAGTTTCTACAGTCTGCTCATATGAAATGCTTCAGTAGTCCGTTCTGTCTCATTTAAAATCATAAAATCACCCCCAAAATTTTGACCCAAATTCTGAAATTTTTGCCCATGCCGGCATGGGCGGATTTTGTTGTTTTGGGACCAAAAGTTCATACTCACAAATATCTCAAAAGTTCTCAAACTATGGCTAGTTTCTACAGTCCTCTCATATGAAATGCTTCAGTAGTCCGTTCTGTCTCATTTAAAATAATAAAATCACCCCCAAAATTTTGACCCAAATTCTGAAATTTTTGCCCATGCCGGCATGGGCGGATTTTGTTGTTTTGCGACCAAAAGTTCATACTCACAAATATCTCAATAGTTCTCAAACTATGGCTAGTTTCTACAGTCCTCTCATATGAAATGCTTCAGTAGTCCGTTCTGTCTCATTTAAAATAATAAAATCACCCCCAAAATTTTGACCCAAATTCTGAAATTTTTGCCCATGCCGGCATGGGCGGATTTTGTAATTTTGGGACCAAAAGTTCATACTCACAAATATCTCAATAGTTCTCAAACTATGGCTAATTTTTACAGTCCTCTCACATGAAATGCTTCAGTAGTCCGTTCTGTCTCATTTAAAATAATAAAATCACCCCCAAAATTTTGACCCAAATTCTGAAATTTTTGCCCATGCCGGCATGGGCGGATTTTGTTGTTTTGGGACCAAAAGTTCATACTCACAAATATCTCAATAGTTCTCAAACTATGGCTAGTTTCTACAGTCCTCTCATATGAAATGCTTCAGTAGTCCGTTCTGTCTCATTTAAAATAATAAAATCACCCCCAAAATTTTTACCCAAATTCTGAAATTTTTGCCCATGCCGGCATGGGCGGATTTTGTTGTTTTGCGACTAAAAGTTCATACTCACAAATATCTCAATAGTTCTCAAACTATGGCTAGTTTCTACAGTCCTCTCATATGAAATGCTTCAGTAGTCCGTTCTGTCTCATTTAAAATAATAAAATCACCCCCAAAATTTTGACCCAAATTCTGAAATTTTTGCCCATGCCGGCATGGGCGGATTTTGTTGTTTTGGGACCAAAAGTTCATACTCACAAATATCTCAATAGTTCTCAAACTATGGCTAGTTTCTACAGTCCTCTCATATGAAATGCTTCAGTAGTCCGTTCTGTCTCATTTAAAATAATAAAATCACCCCCAAAATGTTGACCCAAATTCTGAAATTTTTGCCCATGCCGGCATGGGCGGATTTTGTTGTTTTGCGACCAAAAGTTCATACTCACAAATATCTCAATAGTTCTCAAACTATGGCTAGTTTCTACAGTCCTCTCATATGAAATGCTTCAGTAGTCCGTTCTGTCTCATTTAAAATAATAAAATCACCCCCAAAATTTTGACCCAAATTCTGAATTTTTGCCCATGCCGGCATGGGCGGATTTTGTTGTTTTGGGACCAAAAGTTCATACTCACAAATATCTCAATAGTTCTCAAACTATGGCTAGTTTCTACAGTCCTCTCATATGAAATGCTTCAGTAGTCCGTTCTGTCTCATTTAAAATAATAAAATCACCCCCAAAATTTTGACCCAAATTCTGAAATTTTTGCCCATGCCGGCATGGGCGGATTTTGTTCTTTTGGGACCAAAAGTTCTAAGTCACAAATATCTCAATAGTTCTCAAACTATGGCTAGTTTCTACAGTCTGCTCATATGAAATGCTTCAGTAGTCCGTTCTGTCTCATTTAAAATCATAAAATCACCCCCAAAATTTTGACCCAAATTCTGAAATTTTTGCCCATGCCGGCATGGGCGGATTTTGTTGTTTTGGGACCAAAAGTTCATACTCACAAATATCTCAATAGTTCTCAAACTATGGCTAGTTTCTACAGTCCTCTCATATGAAATGCTTCAGTAGTCCGTTCTGTCTCATTTAAAATAATAAAATCACCCCCAAAATTTTGACCCAAATTCTGAATTTTTGCCCATGCCGGCATGGGCGGATTTTGTTGTTTTGGGACCAAAAGTTCATACTCACAAATATCTCAATAGTTCTCAAACTATGGCTAGTTTCTACAGTCCTCTCATATGAAATGCTTCAGTAGTCCGTTCTGTCTCATTTAAAATAATAAAATCACCCCCAAAATTTTGACCCAAATTCTGAAATTTTTGCCCATGCCGGCATGGGCGGATTTTGTAATTTTGGGACCAAAAGTTCATACTCACAAATATCTCAATAGTTCTCAAACTATGGCTAATTTTTACAGTCCTCTCACATGAAATGCTTCAGTAGTCCGTTCTGTCTCATTTAAAATAATAAAATCACCCCCAAAATTTTGACCCAAATTCTGAAATTTTTGCCCATGCCGGCATGGGCGGATTTTGTTGTTTTGGGACCAAAAGTTCATACTCACAAATATCTCAATAGTTCTCAAACTATGGCTAGTTTCTACAGTCCTCTCATATGAAATGCTTCAGTAGTCCGTTCTGTCTCATTTAAAATAATAAAATCACCCCCAAAATTTTGACCCAAATTCTGAAATTTTTGCCCATGCCGGCATGGGCGGATTTTGTTCTTTTGGGACCAAAAGTTCTAAGTCACAAATATCTCAATAGTTCTCAAACTATGGCTAGTTTCTACAGTCTGCTCATATGAAATGCTTCAGTAGTCCGTTCTGTCTCATTTAAAATCATAAAATCACCCCCAAAATTTTGACCCAAATTCTGAAATTTTTGCCCATGCCGGCATGGGCGGATTTTGTTGTTTTGGGACCAAAAGTTCATACTCACAAATATCTCAATAGTTCTCAAACTATGGCTAGTTTCTACAGTCCTCTCATATGAAATGCTTCAGTAGTCCGTTCTGTCTCATTTAAAATAATAAAATCACCCCCAAAATTTTGACCCAAATTCTGAAATTTTTGCCCATGCCGGCATGGGCGGATTTTGTAATTTTGGGACCAAAAGTTCATACTCACAAATATCTCAATAGTTCTCAAACTATGGCTAATTTTTACAGTCCTCTCACATGAAATGCTTCAGTAGTCCGTTCTGTCTCATTTAAAATAATAAAATCACCCCCAAAATTTTGACCCAAATTCTGAAATTTTTGCCCATGCCGGCATGGGCGGATTTTGTTGTTTTGGGACCAAAAGTTCATACTCACAAATATCTCAATAGTTCTCAAACTATGGCTAGTTTCTACAGTCCTCTCATATGAAATGCTTCAGTAGTCCGTTCTGTCTCATTTAAAATAATAAAATCACCCCCAAAATTTTGACCCAAATTCTGAAATTTTTGCCCATGCCGGCATGGGCGGATTTTGTTCTTTTGGGACCAAAAGTTCTAAGTCACAAATATCTCAATAGTTCTCAAACTATGGCTAGTTTCTACAGTCTGCTCATATGAAATGCTTCAGTAGTCCGTTCTGTCTCATTTAAAATCATAAAATCACCCCCAAAATTTTGACCCAAATTCTGAAATTTTTGCCCATGCCGGCATGGGCGGATTTTGTTGTTTTGGGACCAAAAGTTCATACTCACAAATATCTCAATAGTTCTCAAACTATGGCTAGTTTCTACAGTCCTCTCATATGAAATGCTTCAGTAGTCCGTTCTGTCTCATTTAAAATAATAAAATCACCCCCAAAATTTTGACCCAAATTCTGAATTTTTGCCCATGCCGGCATGGGCGGATTTTGTTGTTTTGGGACCAAAAGTTCATACTCACAAATATCTCAATAGTTCTCAAACTATGGCTAGTTTCTACAGTCCTCTCATATGAAATGCTTCAGTAGTCCGTTCTGTCTCATTTAAAATAATAAAATCACCACCAAAATTTTGACCCAAATTCTGAAATTTTTGCCCATGCCGGCATGGGCGGATTTTGTAATTTTGGGACCAAAAGTTCATACTCACAAATATCTCAATAGTTCTCAAACTATGGCTAATTTTTACAGTCCTCTCACATGAAATGCTTCAGTAGTCCGTTCTGTCTCATTTAAAATAATAAAATCACCCCCAAAATTTTGACCCAAATTCTGAAATTTTTGCCCATGCCGGCATGGGCGGATTTTGTTGTTTTGGGACCAAAAGTTCATACTCACAAATATCTCAATAGTTCTCAAACTATGGCTAGTTTCTACAGTCCTCTCATATGAAATGCTTCAGTAGTCCGTTCTGTCTCATTTAAAATAATAAAATCACCCCCAAAATTTTGACCCAAATTCTGAAATTTTTGCCCATGCCGGCATGGGCGGATTTTGTTCTTTTGGGACCAAAAGTTCTAAGTCACAAATATCTCAATAGTTCTCAAACTATGGCTAGTTTCTACAGTCTGCTCATATGAAATGCTTCAGTAGTCCGTTCTGTCTCATTTAAAATCATAAAATCACCCCCAAAATTTTGACCCAAATTCTGAAATTTTTGCCCATGCCGGCATGGGCGGATTTTGTTGTTTTGGGACCAAAAGTTCATACTCACAAATATCTGAATAGTTCTCAAACTATGGCTAGTTTCTACAGTCCTCTCATATGAAATGCTTCAGTAGTCCGTTCTGTCTCATTTAAAATAATAAAATCACCCCCAAAATTTTGACCCAAATTCTGAAATTTTTGCCCATGCCGGCATGGGCGGATTTTGTTGTTTTGCGACCAAAAGTTCATACTCACAAATATCTCAATAGTTCTCAAACTATGGCTAGTTTCTACAGTCCTCTCATATGAAATGCTTCAGTAGTCCGTTCTGTCTCATTTAAAATAATAAAATCACCCCCAAAATTTTGACCCAAATTCTGAAATTTTTGCCCATGCCGGCATGGGCGGATTTTGTAATTTTGGGACCAAAAGTTCATACTCACAAATATCTCAATAGTTCTCAAACTATGGCTAATTTTTACAGTCCTCTCACATGAAATGCTTCAGTAGTCCGTTCTGTCTCATTTAAAATAATAAAATCACCCCCAAAATTTTGACCCAAATTCTGAAATTTTTGCCCATGCCGGCATGGGCGGATTTTGTTGTTTTGGGACCAAAAGTTCATACTCACAAATATCTCAATAGTTCTCAAACTATGGCTAGTTTCTACAGTCCTCTCATATGAAATGCTTCAGTAGTCCGTTCTGTCTCATTTAAAATAATAAAATCACCCCCAAAATTTTTACCCAAATTCTGAAATTTTTGTTTTGCGACCAAAAGTTCATACTCACAAATATCTCAATAGTTCTCAAACTATGGCTAGTTTCTACAGTCCTCTCATATGAAATGCTTCAGTAGTCCGTTCTGTCTCATTTAAAATAATAAAATCACCCCCAAAATTTTGACCCAAATTCTGAAATTTTTGCCCATGCCGGCATGGGCGGATTTTGTTCTTTTGGGACCAAAAGTTCTAAGTCACAAATATCTCAATAGTTCTCAAACTATGGCTAGTTTCTACAGTCTGCTCATATGAAATGCTTCAGTAGTCCGTTCTGTCTCATTTAAAATCATAAAATCACCCCCAAAATTTTGACCCAAATTCTGAAATTTTTGCCCATGCCGGCATGGGCGGATTTTGTTGTTTTGGGACCAAAAGTTCATACTCACAAATATCTCAATAGTTCTCAAACTATGGCTAGTTTCTACAGTCCTCTCATATGAAATGCTTCAGTAGTCCGTTCTGTCTCATTTAAAATAATAAAATCACCCCCAAAATTTTGACCCAAATTCTGAAATTTTTGCCCATGCCGGCATGGGTGGATTTTGTTGTTTTGCGACCAAAAGTTCATACTCACAAATATCTCAATAGTTCTCAAACTATGGCTAGTTTCTACAGTCCTCTCATATGAAATGCATCAGTAGTCCGTTCTGTCTTATTTAAAATAATAAAATCACCCCCAAAATTTTGACCCAAATTCTGAAATTTTTGCCCATGCCGGCATGGGCGGATTTTGTTGTTTTGGGACCAAAAGTTCATACTCACAAATATCTCAATAGTTCTCAAACTATGGCTAGTTTCTACAGTCCTCTCATATGAAATGCTTCAGTAGTCCGTTCTGTCTCATTTAAAATAATAAAATCACCCCCAAAATTTTTACCCAAATTCTGAAATTTTTGCCCATGCCGGCATGGGCGGATTTTGTTGTTTTGCGACCAAAAGTTCATACTCACAAATATCTCAATAGTTCTCAAACTATGGCTAGTTTCTACAGTCCTCTCATATGAAATGCTTCAGTAGTCCGTTCTGTCTCATTTAAAATAATAAAATCACCCCCAAAATTTTGACCCAAATTCTGAAATTTTTGCCCATGCCGGCATGGGCGGATTTTGTTGTTTTGGGACCAAAAGTTCATACTCACAAATATCTCAATAGTTCTCAAACTATGGCTAGTTTCTACAGTCCTCTCATATGAAATGCTTCAGTAGTCCGTTCTGTCTCATTTAAAATAATAAAATCACCCCCAAAATTTTGACCCAAATTCTGAAATTTTTGCCCATGCCGGCATGGGCGGATTTTGTAATTTTGGGACCAAAAGTTCATACTCACAAATATCTCAATAGTTCTCAAACTATGGCTAATTTTTACAGTCCTCTCACATGAAATGCTTCAGTAGTCCGTTCTGTCTCATTTAAAATAATAAAATCACCCCCAAAATTTTGACCCAAATTCTGAAATTTTTGCCCATGCCGGCATGGGCGGATTTTGTTGTTTTGGGACCAAAAGTTCATACTCACAAATATCTCAATAGTTCTCAAACTATGGCTAGTTTCTACAGTCCTCTCATATGAAATGCTTCAGTAGTCCGTTCTGTCTCATTTAAAATAATAAAATCACCCCCAAAATTTTGACCCAAATTCTGAAATTTTTGCCCATGCCGGCATGGGTGGATTTTGTTGTTTTGCGACCAAAAGTTCATACTCACAAATATCTCAATAGTTCTCAAACTATGGCTAGTTTCTACAGTCCTCTCATATGAAATGCATCAGTAGTCCGTTCTGTCTTATTTAAAATAATAAAATCACCCCCAAAATTTTGACCCAAATTCTGAAATTTTTGCCCATGCCGGCATGGGCGGATTTTGTTGTTTTGGGACCAAAAGTTCATACTCACAAATATCTCAATAGTTCTCAAACTATGGCTAGTTTCTACAGTCCTCTCATATGAAATGCTTCAGTAGTCCGTTCTGTCTCATTTAAAATAATAAAATCACCCCCAAAATTTTTACCCAAATTCTGAAATTTTTGCCCATGCCGGCATGGGCGGATTTTGTTGTTTTGCGACCAAAAGTTCATACTCACAAATATCTCAATAGTTCTCAAACTATGGCTAGTTTCTACAGTCCTCTCATATGAAATGCTTCAGTAGTCCGTTCTGTCTCATTTAAAATAATAAAATCACCCCCAAAATTTTGACCCAAATTCTGAAATTTTTGCCCATGCCGGCATGGGCGGATTTTGTTGTTTTGGGACCAAAAGTTCATACTCACAAATATCTCAATAGTTCTCAAACTATGGCTAGTTTCTACAGTCCTCTCATATGAAATGCTTCAGTAGTCCGTTCTGTCTCATTTAAAATAATAAAATCACCCCCAAAATTTTGACCCAAATTCTGAAATTTTTGCCCATGCCGGCATGGGCGGATTTTGTAATTTTGGGACCAAAAGTTCATACTCACAAATATCTCAATAGTTCTCAAACTATGGCTAATTTTTACAGTCCTCTCACATGAAATGCTTCAGTAGTCCGTTCTGTCTCATTTAAAATAATAAAATCACCCCCAAAATTTTGACCCAAATTCTGAAATTTTTGCCCATGCCGGCATGGGCGGATTTTGTTGTTTTGGGACCAAAAGTTCATACTCACAAATATCTCAATAGTTCTCAAACTATGGCTAGTTTCTACAGTCCTCTCATATGAAATGCTTCAGTAGTCCGTTCTGTCTCATTTAAAATAATAAAATCACCCCCAAAATTTTGACCCAAATTCTGAAATTTTTGCCCATGCCGGCATGGGCGGATTTTGTTCTTTTGGGACCAAAAGTTCTAAGTCACAAATATCTCAATAGTTCTCAAACTATGGCTAGTTTCTACAGTCTGCTCATATGAAATGCTTCAGTAGTCCGTTCTGTCTCATTTAAAATCATAAAATCACCCCCAAAATTTTGACCCAAATTCTGAAATTTTTGCCCATGCCGGCATGGGCGGATTTTGTTGTTTTGGGACCAAAAGTTCATACTCACAAATATCTCAATAGTTCTCAAACTATGGCTAGTTTCTACAGTCCTCTCATATGAAATGCTTCAGTAGTCCGTTCTGTCTCATTTAAAATAATAAAATCACCCCCAAAATTTTGACCCAAATTCTGAAATTTTTGCCCATGCCGGCATGGGCGGATTTTGTTGTTTTGCGACCAAAAGTTCATACTCACAAATATCTCAATAGTTCTCAAACTATGGCTAGTTTCTACAGTCCTCTCATATGAAATGCTTCAGTAGTCCGTTCTGTCTCATTTAAAATAATAAAATCACCCCCAAAATTTTGACCCAAATTCTGAAATTTTTGCCCATGCCGGCATGGGCGGATTTTGTAATTTTGGGACCAAAAGTTCATACTCACAAATATCTCAATAGTTCTCAAACTATGGCTAATTTTTACAGTCCTCTCACATGAAATGCTTCAGTAGTCCGTTCTGTCTCATTTAAAATAATAAAATCACCCCCAAAATTTTGACCCAAATTCTAAAAATTTTTGCCCATGCCGGCATGGGCGGATTTTGTTGTTTTGGGACCAAAAGTTCATACTCACAAATATCTCAATAGTTCTCAAACTATGGCTAGTTTCTACAGTCCTCTCATATGAAATGCTTCAGTAGTCCGTTCTGTCTCATTTAAAATAATAAAATCACCCCCAAAATTTTTACCCAAATTCTGAAATTTTTGCCCATGCCGGCATGGGCGGATTTTGTTGTTTTGCGACCAAAAGTTCATACTCACAAATATCTCAATAGTTCTCAAACTATGGCTAGTTTCTACAGTCCTCTCATATGAAATGCTTCAGTAGTCCGTTCTGTCTCATTTAAAATAATAAAATCACCCCCAAAATTTTGACCCAAATTCTGAAATTTTTGCCCATGCCGGCATGGGCGGATTTTGTTGTTTTGGGACCAAAAGTTCATACTCACAAATATCTCAATAGTTCTCAAACTATGGCTAGTTTCTACAGTCCTCTCATATGAAATGCTTCAGTAGTCCGTTCTGTCTCATTTAAAATAATAAAATCACCCCCAAAATTTTGACCCAAATTCTGAAATTTTTGCCCATGCCGGCATGGGCGGATTTTGTTGTTTTGCGACCAAAAGTTCATACTCACAAATATCTCAATAGTTCTCAAACTATGGCTAGTTTCTACAGTCCTCTCATATGAAATGCTTCAGTAGTCCGTTCTGTCTCATTTAAAATAATAAAATCACCCCCAAAATTTTGACCCAAATTCTGAAATTTTTGCCCATGCCGGCATGGGCGGATTTTGTTGTTTTGGGACCAAAAGTTCATACTCACAAATATCTCAATAGTTCTCAAACTATGGCTAGTTTCTACAGTCCTCTCATATGAAATGCTTCAGTAGTCCGTTCTGTCTCATTTAAAATAATAAAATCACCCCCAAAATTTTGACCCAAATTCTGAAATTTTTGCCCATGCCGGCATGGGCGGATTTTGTTGTTTTGCGACCAAAAGTTCATACTCACAAATATCTCAATAGTTCTCAAACTATGGCTAGTTTCTACAGTCCTCTCATATGAAATGCTTCAGTAGTCCGTTCTGTCTCATTTAAAATAATAAAATCACCCCCAAAATTTTGACCCAAATTCTGAAATTTTTGCCCATGCCGGCATGGGCGGATTTTGTTGTTTTGGGACCAAAAGTTCATACTCACAAATATCTCAATAGTTCTCAAACTATGGCTAGTTTCTACAGTCCTCTCATATGAAATGCTTCAGTAGTCCGTTCTGTCTCATTTAAAATAATAAAATCACCCCCAAAATTTTGACCCAAATTCTGAAATTTTTGCCCATGCCGGCATGGGCGGATTTTGTTGTTTTGCGACCAAAAGTTCATACTCACAAATATCTCAATAGTTCTCAAACTATGGCTAGTTTCTACAGTCCTCTCATATGAAATGCTTCAGTAGTCCGTTCTGTCTCATTTAAAATAATAAAATCACCCCCAAAATTTTGACCCAAATTCTGAAATTTTTGCCCATGCCGGCATGGGCGGATTTTGTTCTTTTGGGACCAAAAGTTCTAAGTCACAAATATCTCAATAGTTCTCAAACTATGGCTAGTTTCTACAGTCCTCTCATATGAAATGCTTCAGTAGTCCGTTCTGTCTCATTTAAAATAATAAAATCACCCCCAAAATTTTGACCCAAATTCTGAAATTTTTGCCCATGCCGGCATGGGCGGATTTTGTTGTTTTGGGACCAAAAGTTCATACTCACAAATATCTCAATAGTTCTCAAACTATGGCTAGTTTCTACAGTCCTCTCATATGAAATGCTTCAGTAGTCCGTTCTGTCTCATTTAAAATAATAAAATCACCCCCAAAATTTTGACCCAAATTCTGAAATTTTTGCCCATGCCGGCATGGGCGGATTTTGTTGTTTTGCGACCAAAAGTTCATACTCACAAATATCTCAATAGTTCTCAAACTATGGCTAGTTTCTACAGTCCTCTCATATGAAATGCTTCAGTAGTCCGTTCTGTCTCATTTAAAATAATAAAATCACCCCCAAAATTTTGACCCAAATTCTGAAATTTTTGCCCATGCCGGCATGGGCGGATTTTGTAATTTTGGGACCAAAAGTTCATACTCACAAATATCTCAATAGTTCTCAAACTATGGCTAATTTTTACAGTCCTCTCACATGAAATGCTTCAGTAGTCCGTTCTGTCTCATTTAAAATAATAAAATCACCTCCAAAATTTTGACCCAAATTCTAAAATTTTTTGCCCATGCCGGCATGGGCGGATTTTGTTGTTTTGGGACCAAAAGTTCATACTCACAAATATCTCAATAGTTCTCAAACTATGGCTAGTTTCTACAGTCCTCTCATATGAAATGCTTCAGTAGTCCGTTCTGTCTCATTTAAAATAATAAAATCACCCCCAAAATTTTTACCCAAATTCTGAAATTTTTGCCCATGCCGGCATGGGCGGATTTTGTTGTTTTGCGACCAAAAGTTCATACTCACAAATATCTCAATAGTTCTCAAACTATGGCTAGTTTCTACAGTCCTCTCATATGAAATGCTTCAGTAGTCCGTTCTGTCTCATTTAAAATAATAAAATCACCCCCAAAATTTTGACCCAAATTCTGAAATTTTTGCCCATGCCGGCATGGGCGGATTTTGTTGTTTTGGGACCAAAAGTTCATACTCACAAATATCTCAATAGTTCTCAAACTATGGCTAGTTTCTACAGTCCTCTCATATGAAATGCTTCAGTAGTCCGTTCTGTCTCATTTAAAATAATAAAATCACCCCCAAAATTTTGACCCAAATTCTGAAATTTTTGCCCATGCCGGCATGGGCGGATTTTGTTGTTTTGCGACCAAAAGTTCATACTCACAAATATCTCAATAGTTCTCAAACTATGGCTAGTTTCTACAGTCCTCTCATATGAAATGCTTCAGTAGTCCGTTCTGTCTCATTTAAAATAATAAAATCACCCCCAAAATTTTGACCCAAATTCTGAAATTTTTGCCCATGCCGGCATGGGCGGATTTTGTTGTTTTGGGACCAAAAGTTCATACTCACAAATATCTCAATAGTTCTCAAACTATGGCTAGTTTCTACAGTCCTCTCATATGAAATGCTTCAGTAGTCCGTTCTGTCTCATTTAAAATAATAAAATCACCCCCAAAATTTTGACCCAAATTCTGAAATTTTTGCCCATGCCGGCATGGGCGGATTTTGTTGTTTTGCGACCAAAAGTTCATACTCACAAATATCTCAATAGTTCTCAAACTATGGCTAGTTTCTACAGTCCTCTCATATGAAATGCTTCAGTAGTCCGTTCTGTCTCATTTAAAATAATAAAATCACCCCCAAAATTTTGACCCAAATTCTGAAATTTTTGCCCATGCCGGCATGGGCGGATTTTGTTGTTTTGGGACCAAAAGTTCATACTCACAAATATCTCAATAGTTCTCAAACTATGGCTAGTTTCTACAGTCCTCTCATATGAAATGCTTCAGTAGTCCGTTCTGTCTCATTTAAAATAATAAAATCACCCCCAAAATTTTGACCCAAATTCTGAAATTTTTGCCCATGCCGGCATGGGCGGATTTTGTTGTTTTGCGACCAAAAGTTCATACTCACAAATATCTCAATAGTTCTCAAACTATGGCTAGTTTCTACAGTCCTCTCATATGAAATGCTTCAGTAGTCCGTTCTGTCTCATTTAAAATAATAAAATCACCCCCAAAATTTTGACCCAAATTCTGAAATTTTTGCCCATGCCGGCATGGGCGGATTTTGTTCTTTTGGGACCAAAAGTTCTAAGTCACAAATATCTCAATAGTTCTCAAACTATGGCTAGTTTCTACAGTCCTCTCATATGAAATGCTTCAGTAGTCCGTTCTGTCTCATTTAAAATAATAAAATCACCCCCAAAATTTTGACCCAAATTCTGAAATTTTTGCCCATGCCGGCATGGGCGGATTTTGTTCTTTTGGGACCAAAAGTTCTAAGTCACAAATATCTCAATAGTTCTCAAACTATGGCTAGTTTCTACAGTCCTCTCATATGAAATGCTTCAGTAGTCCGTTCTGTCTCATTTAAAATAATAAAATCACCCCCAAAATTTTGACCCAAATTCTGAAATTTTTGCCCATGCCGGCATGGGCGGATTTTGTTGTTTTGGGACCAAAAGTTCTAAGTCACAAATATCTCAATAGTTCTCAAACTATGGCTAGTTTCTACAGTCCTCTCATATGAAATGCTTCAGTAGTCCGTTCTGTCTCATTTAAAATAATAAAATCACCCCGAAAATTTTGACCCAAATTCTGAAATTTTTGCCCATGCCGGCATGGGCGGATTTTGTTATTTTGGGACCAAAAGTTCATACTCACAAATATCTCAATAGTTCTCAAACTATGGCTAGTTTCTACAGTCCTCTCATATGAAATGCTTCAGTAGTTCGTTCTGTCTCATTTAAAATAATAAAATCACCCCCAAAATTTTGACCCAAATTCTGAAATTTTTGCCCATGCCGGCATGGGCGGATTTTGTTGTTTTGCGACCAAAAGTTCATACTCACAAATATCTCAATAGTTCTCAAACTATGGCTAGTTTCTACAGTCCTCTCATATGAAATGCTTCAGTAGTCCGTTCTGTCTCATTTAAAATAATAAAATCACCCCCAAAATTTTGACCCAAATTCTGAAATTTTTGCCCATGCCGGCATGGGCGGATTTTGTTCTTTTGGGACCAAAAGTTCTAAGTCACAAATATCTCAATAGTTCTCAAACTATGGCTAGTTTCTACAGTCCTCTCATATGAAATGCTTCAGTAGTCCGTTCTGTCTCATTTAAAATAATAAAATCACCTCCAAAATTTTGACCCAAATTCTGAAATTTTTGCCCATGCCGGCATGGGCGGATTTTGTTGTTTTGGGACCAAAAGTTCATACTCACAAATATCTCAATAGTTCTCAAACTATGGCTAGTTTCTACAGTCCTCTCATATGAAATGCTTCAGTAGTCCGTTCTGTCTCATTTAAAATAATAAAATCACCCCCAAAATTTTGACCCAAATTCTGAAATTTTTGCCCATGCCGGCATGGGCGGATTTTGTTGTTTTGCGACCAAAAGTTCATACTCACAAATATCTCAATAGTTCTCAAACTATGGCTAGTTTCTACAGTCCTCTCATATGAAATGCTTCAGTAGTCCGTTCTGTCTCATTTAAAATAATAAAATCACCCCCAAAATTTTGACCCAAATTCTGAAATTTTTGCCCATGCCGGCATGGGCGGATTTTGTTGTTTTGGGACCAAAAGTTCATACTCACAAATATCTCAATAGTTCTCAAACTATGGCTAGTTTCTACAGTCCTCTCATATGAAATGCTTCAGTAGTCCGTTCTGTCTCATTTAAAATAATAAAATCACCCCCAAAATTTTGACCCAAATTCTGAAATTTTTGCCCATGCCGGCATGGGCGGATTTTGTTGTTTTGCGACCAAAAGTTCATACTCACAAATATCTCAATAGTTCTCAAACTATGGCTAGTTTCTACAGTCCTCTCATATGAAATGCTTCAGTAGTCCGTTCTGTCTCATTTAAAATAATAAAATCACCCCCAAAATTTTGACCCAAATTCTGAAATTTTTGCCCATGCCGGCATGGGCGGATTTTGTTCTTTTGGGACCAAAAGTTCTAAGTCACAAATATCTCAATAGTTCTCAAACTATGGCTAGTTTCTACAGTCCTCTCATATGAAATGCTTCAGTAGTCCGTTCTGTCTCATTTAAAATAATAAAATCACCCCCAAAATTTTGACCCAAATTCTGAAATTTTTGCCCATGCCGGCATGGGCGGATTTTGTTGTTTTGCGACCAAAAGTTCATACTCACAAATATCTCAATAGTTCTCAAACTATGGCTAGTTTCTACAGTCCTCTCATATGAAATGCTTCAGTAGTCCGTTCTGTCTCATTTAAAATAATAAAATCACCCCCAAAATTTTGACCCAAATTCTGAAATTTTTGCCCATGCCGGCATGGGCGGATTTTGTAATTTTGGGACCAAAAGTTCATACTCACAAATATCTCAATAGTTCTCAAACTATGGCTAATTTTTACAGTCCTCTCACATGAAATGCTTCAGTAGTCCGTTCTGTCTCATTTAAAATAATAAAATCACCTCCAAAATTTTGACCCAAATTCTAAAATTTTTTGCCCATGCCGGCATGGGCGGATTTTGTTGTTTTGGGACCAAAAGTTCATACTCACAAATATCTCAATAGTTCTCAAACTATGGCTAGTTTCTACAGTCCTCTCATATGAAATGCTTCAGTAGTCCGTTCTGTCTCATTTAAAATAATAAAATCACCCCCAAAATTTTTACCCAAATTCTGAAATTTTTGCCCATGCCGGCATGGGCGGATTTTGTTGTTTTGCGACCAAAAGTTCATACTCACAAATATCTCAATAGTTCTCAAACTATGGCTAGTTTCTACAGTCCTCTCATATGAAATGCTTCAGTAGTCCGTTCTGTCTCATTTAAAATAATAAAATCACCCCCAAAATTTTGACCCAAATTCTGAAATTTTTGCCCATGCCGGCATGGGCGGATTTTGTTGTTTTGGGACCAAAAGTTCATACTCACAAATATCTCAATAGTTCTCAAACTATGGCTAGTTTCTACAGTCCTCTCATATGAAATGCTTCAGTAGTCCGTTCTGTCTCATTTAAAATAATAAAATCACCCCCAAAATTTTTACCCAAATTCTGAAATTTTTGCCCATGCCGGCATGGGCGGATTTTGTTGTTTTGCGACCAAAAGTTCATACTCACAAATATCTCAATAGTTCTCAAACTATGGCTAGTTTCTACAGTCCTCTCATATGAAATGCTTCAGTAGTCCGTTCTGTCTCATTTAAAATAATAAAATCACCCCCAAAATTTTGACCCAAATTCTGAAATTTTTGCCCATGCCGGCATGGGCGGATTTTGTTGTTTTGGGACCAAAAGTTCATACTCACAAATATCTCAATAGTTCTCAAACTATGGCTAGTTTCTACAGTCCTCTCATATGAAATGCTTCAGTAGTCCGTTCTGTCTCATTTAAAATAATAAAATCACCCCCAAAATTTTGACCCAAATTCTGAAATTTTTGCCCATGCCGGCATGGGCGGATTTTGTTGTTTTGCGACCAAAAGTTCATACTCACAAATATCTCAATAGTTCTCAAACTATGGCTAGTTTCTACAGTCCTCTCATATGAAATGCTTCAGTAGTCCGTTCTGTCTCATTTAAAATAATAAAATCACCCCCAAAATTTTGACCCAAATTCTGAAATTTTTGCCCATGCCGGCATGGGCGGATTTTGTAATTTTGGGACCAAAAGTTCATACTCACAAATATCTCAATAGTTCTCAAACTATGGCTAATTTTTACAGTCCTCTCACATGAAATGCTTCAGTAGTCCGTTCTGTCTCATTTAAAATAATAAAATCACCTCCAAAATTTTGACCCAAATTCTAAAATTTTTTGCCCATGCCGGCATGGGCGGATTTTGTTGTTTTGGGACCAAAAGTTCATACTCACAAATATCTCAATAGTTCTCAAACTATGGCTAGTTTCTACAGTCCTCTCATATGAAATGCTTCAGTAGTCCGTTCTGTCTCATTTAAAATAATAAAATCACCCCCAAAATTTTTACCCAAATTCTGAAATTTTTGCCCATGCCGGCATGGGCGGATTTTGTTGTTTTGCGACCAAAAGTTCATACTCACAAATATCTCAATAGTTCTCAAACTATGGCTAGTTTCTACAGTCCTCTCATATGAAATGCTTCAGTAGTCCGTTCTGTCTCATTTAAAATAATAAAATCACCCCCAAAATTTTGACCCAAATTCTGAAATTTTTGCCCATGCCGGCATGGGCGGATTTTGTTGTTTTGGGACCAAAAGTTCATACTCACAAATATCTCAATAGTTCTCAAACTATGGCTAGTTTCTACAGTCCTCTCATATGAAATGCTTCAGTAGTCCGTTCTGTCTCATTTAAAATAATAAAATCACCCCCAAAATTTTGACCCAAATTCTGAAATTTTTGCCCATGCCGGCATGGGCGGATTTTGTTGTTTTGCGACCAAAAGTTCATACTCACAAATATCTCAATAGTTCTCAAACTATGGCTAGTTTCTACAGTCCTCTCATATGAAATGCTTCAGTAGTCCGTTCTGTCTCATTTAAAATAATAAAATCACCCCCAAAATTTTGACCCAAATTCTGAAATTTTTGCCCATGCCGGCATGGGCGGATTTTGTTGTTTTGGGACCAAAAGTTCATACTCACAAATATCTCAATAGTTCTCAAACTATGGCTAGTTTCTACAGTCCTCTCATATGAAATGCTTCAGTAGTCCGTTCTGTCTCATTTAAAATAATAAAATCACCCCCAAAATTTTGACCCAAATTCTGAAATTTTTGCCCATGCCGGCATGGGCGGATTTTGTTGTTTTGCGACCAAAAGTTCATACTCACAAATATCTCAATAGTTCTCAAACTATGGCTAGTTTCTACAGTCCTCTCATATGAAATGCTTCAGTAGTCCGTTCTGTCTCATTTAAAATAATAAAATCACCCCCAAAATTTTGACCCAAATTCTGAAATTTTTGCCCATGCCGGCATGGGCGGATTTTGTTGTTTTGGGACCAAAAGTTCATACTCACAAATATCTCAATAGTTCTCAAACTATGGCTAGTTTCTACAGTCCTCTCATATGAAATGCTTCAGTAGTCCGTTCTGTCTCATTTAAAATAATAAAATCACCCCCAAAATTTTGACCCAAATTCTGAAATTTTTGCCCATGCCGGCATGGGCGGATTTTGTTGTTTTGCGACCAAAAGTTCATACTCACAAATATCTCAATAGTTCTCAAACTATGGCTAGTTTCTACAGTCCTCTCATATGAAATGCTTCAGTAGTCCGTTCTGTCTCATTTAAAATAATAAAATCACCCCCAAAATTTTGACCCAAATTCTGAAATTTTTGCCCATGCCGGCATGGGCGGATTTTGTTCTTTTGGGACCAAAAGTTCTAAGTCACAAATATCTCAATAGTTCTCAAACTATGGCTAGTTTCTACAGTCCTCTCATATGAAATGCTTCAGTAGTCCGTTCTGTCTCATTTAAAATAATAAAATCACCCCCAAAATTTTGACCCAAATTCTGAAATTTTTGCCCATGCCGGCATGGGCGGATTTTGTTCTTTTGGGACCAAAAGTTCTAAGTCACAAATATCTCAATAGTTCTCAAACTATGGCTAGTTTCTACAGTCCTCTCATATGAAATGCTTCAGTAGTCCGTTCTGTCTCATTTAAAATAATAAAATCACCCCCAAAATTTTGACCCAAATTCTGAAATTTTTGCCCATGCCGGCATGGGCGGATTTTGTTGTTTTGGGACCAAAAGTTCTAAGTCACAAATATCTCAATAGTTCTCAAACTATGGCTAGTTTCTACAGTCCTCTCATATGAAATGCTTCAGTAGTCCGTTCTGTCTCATTTAAAATAATAAAATCACCCCGAAAATTTTGACCCAAATTCTGAAATTTTTGCCCATGCCGGCATGGGCGGATTTTGTTATTTTGGGACCAAAAGTTCATACTCACAAATATCTCAATAGTTCTCAAACTATGGCTAGTTTCTACAGTCCTCTCATATGAAATGCTTCAGTAGTCCGTTCTGTCTCATTTAAAATAATAAAATCACCCCCAAAATTTTGACCCAAATTCTGAAATTTTTGCCCATGCCGGCATGGGCGGATTTTGTTGTTTTGCGACCAAAAGTTCATACTCACAAATATCTCAATAGTTCTCAAACTATGGCTAGTTTCTACAGTCCTCTCATATGAAATGCTTCAGTAGTCCGTTCTGTCTCATTTAAAATAATAAAATCACCCCCAAAATTTTGACCCAAATTCTGAAATTTTTGCCCATGCCGGCATGGGCGGATTTTGTTGTTTTGGGACCAAAAGTTCATACTCACAAATATCTCAATAGTTCTCAAACTATGGCTAGTTTCTACAGTCCTCTCATATGAAATGCTTCAGTAGTCCGTTCTGTCTCATTTAAAATAATAAAATCACCCCCAAAATTTTGACCCAAATTCTGAAATTTTTGCCCATGCCGGCATGGGCGGATTTTGTTGTTTTGCGACCAAAAGTTCATACTCACAAATATCTCAATAGTTCTCAAACTATGGCTAGTTTCTACAGTCCTCTCATATGAAATGCTTCAGTAGTCCGTTCTGTCTCATTTAAAATAATAAAATCACCCCCAAAATTTTGACCCAAATTCTGAAATTTTTGCCCATGCCGGCATGGGCGGATTTTGTTCTTTTGGGACCAAAAGTTCTAAGTCACAAATATCTCAATAGTTCTCAAACTATGGCTAGTTTCTACAGTCCTCTCATATGAAATGCTTCAGTAGTCCGTTCTGTCTCATTTAAAATAATAAAATCACCCCCAAAATTTTGACCCAAATTCTGAAATTTTTGCCCATGCCGGCATGGGCGGATTTTGTTGTTTTGGGACCAAAAGTTCATACTCACAAATATCTCAATAGTTCTCAAACTATGGCTAGTTTCTACAGTCCTCTCATATGAAATGCTTCAGTAGTCCGTTCTGTCTCATTTAAAATAATAAAATCACCCCCAAAATTTTGACCCAAATTCTGAAATTTTTGCCCATGCCGGCATGGGCGGATTTTGTTGTTTTGCGACCAAAAGTTCATACTCACAAATATCTCAATAGTTCTCAAACTATGGCTAGTTTCTACAGTCCTCTCATATGAAATGCTTCAGTAGTCCGTTCTGTCTCATTTAAAATAATAAAATCACCCCCAAAATTTTGACCCAAATTCTGAAATTTTTGCCCATGCCGGCATGGGCGGATTTTGTAATTTTGGGACCAAAAGTTCATACTCACAAATATCTCAATAGTTCTCAAACTATGGCTAATTTTTACAGTCCTCTCACATGAAATGCTTCAGTAGTCCGTTCTGTCTCATTTAAAATAATAAAATCACCTCCAAAATTTTGACCCAAATTCTAAAATTTTTTGCCCATGCCGGCATGGGCGGATTTTGTTGTTTTGGGACCAAAAGTTCATACTCACAAATATCTCAATAGTTCTCAAACTATGGCTAGTTTCTACAGTCCTCTCATATGAAATGCTTCAGTAGTCCGTTCTGTCTCATTTAAAATAATAAAATCACCCCCAAAATTTTTACCCAAATTCTGAAATTTTTGCCCATGCCGGCATGGGCGGATTTTGTTGTTTTGCGACCAAAAGTTCATACTCACAAATATCTCAATAGTTCTCAAACTATGGCTAGTTTCTACAGTCCTCTCATATGAAATGCTTCAGTAGTCCGTTCTGTCTCATTTAAAATAATAAAATCACCCCCAAAATTTTGACCCAAATTCTGAAATTTTTGCCCATGCCGGCATGGGCGGATTTTGTTGTTTTGGGACCAAAAGTTCATACTCACAAATATCTCAATAGTTCTCAAACTATGGCTAGTTTCTACAGTCCTCTCACATGAAATGCTTCAGTAGTCCGTTCTGTCTCATTTAAAATAATAAAATCACCCCCAAAATTTTGACCCAAATTCTGAAATTTTTGCCCATGCCGGCATGGGCGGATTTTGTTGTTTTGGGACCAAAAGTTCATACTCACAAATATCTCAATAGTTCTCAAACTATGGCTAGTTTCTACAGTCCTCTCATATGAAATGCTTCAGTAGTCCGTTCTGTCTCATTTAAAATAATAAAATCACCCCCAAAATTTTGACCCAAATTCTGAAATTTTTGCCCATGCCGGCATGGGCGGATTTTGTTGTTTTGCGACCAAAAGTTCATACTCACAAATATCTCAATAGTTCTCAAACTATGGCTAATTTTTACAGTCCTCTCACATGAAATGCTTCAGTAGTCCGTTCTGTCTCATTTAAAATAATAAAATCACCCCCAAAATTTTGACCCAAATTCTGAAATTTTTGCCCATGCCGGCATGGGCGGATTTTGTTGTTTTGGGACCAAAAGTTCATACTCACAAATATCTCAATAGTTCTCAAACTATGGCTAGTTTCTACAGTCCTCTCATATGAAATGCTTCAGTAGTCCGTTCTGTCTCATTTAAAATAATAAAATCACCCCCAAAATTTTGACCCAAATTCTGAAATTTTTGCCCATGCCGGCATGGGCGGATTTTGTTGTTTTGCGACCAAAAGTTCATACTCACAAATATCTCAATAGTTCTCAAACTATGGCTAGTTTCTACAGTCCTCTCATATGAAATGCTTCAGTAGTCCGTTCTGTCTCATTTAAAATAATAAAATCACCCCCAAAATTTTGACCCAAATTCTGAAATTTTTGCCCATGCCGGCATGGGCGGATTTTGTTGTTTTGGGACCAAAAGTTCATACTCACAAATATCTCAATAGTTCTCAAACTATGGCTAGTTTCTACAGTCCTCTCATATGAAATGCTTCAGTAGTCCGTTCTGTCTCATTTAAAATAATAAAATCACCCCCAAAATTTTGACCCAAATTCTGAAATTTTTGCCCATGCCGGCATGGGCGGATTTTGTTGTTTTGCGACCAAAAGTTCATACTCACAAATATCTCAATAGTTCTCAAACTATGGCTAGTTTCTACAGTCCTCTCATATGAAATGCTTCAGTAGTCCGTTCTGTCTCATTTAAAATAATAAAATCACCCCCAAAATTTTGACCCAAATTCTGAAATTTTTGCCCATGCCGGCATGGGCGGATTTTGTTGTTTTGGGACCAAAAGTTCATACTCACAAATATCTCAATAGTTCTCAAACTATGGCTAGTTTCTACAGTCCTCTCATATGAAATGCTTCAGTAGTCCGTTCTGTCTCATTTAAAATAATAAAATCACCCCCAAAATTTTGACCCAAATTCTGAAATTTTTGCCCATGCCGGCATGGGCGGATTTTGTTGTTTTGCGACCAAAAGTTCATACTCACAAATATCTCAATAGTTCTCAAACTATGGCTAGTTTCTACAGTCCTCTCATATGAAATGCTTCAGTAGTCCGTTCTGTCTCATTTAAAATAATAAAATCACCCCCAAAATTTTGACCCAAATTCTGAAATTTTTGCCCATGCCGGCATGGGCGGATTTTGTTCTTTTGGGACCAAAAGTTCTAAGTCACAAATATCTCAATAGTTCTCAAACTATGGCTAGTTTCTACAGTCCTCTCATATGAAATGCTTCAGTAGTCCGTTCTGTCTCATTTAAAATAATAAAATCACCCCCAAAATTTTGACCCAAATTCTGAAATTTTTGCCCATGCCGGCATGGGCGGATTTTGTTCTTTTGGGACCAAAAGTTCTAAGTCACAAATATCTCAATAGTTCTCAAACTATGGCTAGTTTCTACAGTCCTCTCATATGAAATGCTTCAGTAGTCCGTTCTGTCTCATTTAAAATAATAAAATCACCCCCAAAATTTTGACCCAAATTCTGAAATTTTTGCCCATGCCGGCATGGGCGGATTTTGTTGTTTTGGGACCAAAAGTTCTAAGTCACAAATATCTCAATAGTTCTCAAACTATGGCTAGTTTCTACAGTCCTCTCATATGAAATGCTTCAGTAGTCCGTTCTGTCTCATTTAAAATAATAAAATCACCCCGAAAATTTTGACCCAAATTCTGAAATTTTTGCCCATGCCGGCATGGGCGGATTTTGTTATTTTGGGACCAAAAGTTCATACTCACAAATATCTCAATAGTTCTCAAACTATGGCTAGTTTCTACAGTCCTCTCATATGAAATGCTTCAGTAGTCCGTTCTGTCTCATTTAAAATAATAAAATCACCCCCAAAATTTTGACCCAAATTCTGAAATTTTTGCCCATGCCGGCATGGGCGGATTTTGTTGTTTTGCGACCAAAAGTTCATACTCACAAATATCTCAATAGTTCTCAAACTATGGCTAGTTTCTACAGTCCTCTCATATGAAATGCTTCAGTAGTCCGTTCTGTCTCATTTAAAATAATAAAATCACCCCCAAAATTTTGACCCAAATTCTGAAATTTTTGCCCATGCCGGCATGGGCGGATTTTGTTGTTTTGGGACCAAAAGTTCTAAGTCACAAATATCTCAATAGTTCTCAAACTATGGCTAGTTTCTACAGTCCTCTCATATGAAATGCTTCAGTAGTCCGTTCTGTCTCATTTAAAATAATAAAATCACCTCCAAAATTTTGACCCAAATTCTGAAATTTTTGCCCATGCCGGCATGGGCGGATTTTGTTCTTTTGGGACCAAAAGTTCTAAGTCACAAATATCTCAATAGTTCTCAAACTATGGCTAGTTTCTACAGTCCTCTCATATGAAATGCTTCAGTAGTCCGTTCTGTCTCATTTAAAATAATAAAATCACCCCCAAAATTTTGACCCAAATTCTGAAATTTTTGCCCATGCCGGCATGGGCGGATTTTGTTGTTTTGGGACCAAAAGTTCATACTCACAAATATCTCAATAGTTCTCAAACTATGGCTAGTTTCTACAGTCCTCTCATATGAAATGCTTCAGTAGTCCGTTCTGTCTCATTTAAAATAATAAAATCACCCCCAAAATTTTGACCCAAATTCTGAAATTTTTGCCCATGCCGGCATGGGCGGATTTTGTTGTTTTGCGACCAAAAGTTCATACTCACAAATATCTCAATAGTTCTCAAACTATGGCTAGTTTCTACAGTCCTCTCATATGAAATGCTTCAGTAGTCCGTTCTGTCTCATTTAAAATAATAAAATCACCCCCAAAATTTTGACCCAAATTCTGAAATTTTTGCCCATGCCGGCATGGGCGGATTTTGTAATTTTGGGACCAAAAGTTCATACTCACAAATATCTCAATAGTTCTCAAACTATGGCTAATTTTTACAGTCCTCTCACATGAAATGCTTCAGTAGTCCGTTCTGTCTCATTTAAAATAATAAAATCACCTCCAAAATTTTGACCCAAATTCTAAAATTTTTTGCCCATGCCGGCATGGGCGGATTTTGTTGTTTTGGGACCAAAAGTTCATACTCACAAATATCTCAATAGTTCTCAAACTATGGCTAGTTTCTACAGTCCTCTCATATGAAATGCTTCAGTAGTCCGTTCTGTCTCATTTAAAATAATAAAATCACCCCCAAAATTTTTACCCAAATTCTGAAATTTTTGCCCATGCCGGCATGGGCGGATTTTGTTGTTTTGCGACCAAAAGTTCATACTCACAAATATCTCAATAGTTCTCAAACTATGGCTAGTTTCTACAGTCCTCTCATATGAAATGCTTCAGTAGTCCGTTCTGTCTCATTTAAAATAATAAAATCACCCCCAAAATTTTGACCCAAATTCTGAAATTTTTGCCCATGCCGGCATGGGCGGATTTTGTTGTTTTGGGACCAAAAGTTCATACTCACAAATATCTCAATAGTTCTCAAACTATGGCTAGTTTCTACAGTCCTCTCATATGAAATGCTTCAGTAGTCCGTTCTGTCTCATTTAAAATAATAAAATCACCCCCAAAATTTTGACCCAAATTCTGAAATTTTTGCCCATGCCGGCATGGGCGGATTTTGTTGTTTTGCGACCAAAAGTTCATACTCACAAATATCTCAATAGTTCTCAAACTATGGCTAGTTTCTACAGTCCTCTCATATGAAATGCTTCAGTAGTCCGTTCTGTCTCATTTAAAATAATAAAATCACCCCCAAAATTTTGACCCAAATTCTGAAATTTTTGCCCATGCCGGCATGGGCGGATTTTGTTGTTTTGGGACCAAAAGTTCATACTCACAAATATCTCAATAGTTCTCAAACTATGGCTAGTTTCTACAGTCCTCTCATATGAAATGCTTCAGTAGTCCGTTCTGTCTCATTTAAAATAATAAAATCACCCCCAAAATTTTGACCCAAATTCTGAAATTTTTGCCCATGCCGGCATGGGCGGATTTTGTTGTTTTGCGACCAAAAGTTCATACTCACAAATATCTCAATAGTTCTCAAACTATGGCTAGTTTCTACAGTCCTCTCATATGAAATGCTTCAGTAGTCCGTTCTGTCTCATTTAAAATAATAAAATCACCCCCAAAATTTTGACCCAAATTCTGAAATTTTTGCCCATGCCGGCATGGGCGGATTTTGTTGTTTTGGGACCAAAAGTTCATACTCACAAATATCTCAATAGTTCTCAAACTATGGCTAGTTTCTACAGTCCTCTCATATGAAATGCTTCAGTAGTCCGTTCTGTCTCATTTAAAATAATAAAATCACCCCCAAAATTTTGACCCAAATTCTGAAATTTTTGCCCATGCCAACATGGGCGGATTTTGTTGTTTTGCGACCAAAAGTTCATACTCACAAATATCTCAATAGTTCTCAAACTATGGCTAGTTTCTACAGTCCTCTCATATGAAATGCTTCAGTAGTCCGTTCTGTCTCATTTAAAATAATAAAATCACCCCCAAAATTTTGACCCAAATTCTGAAATTTTTGCCCATGCCGGCATGGGCGGATTTTGTTCTTTTGGGACCAAAAGTTCTAAGTCACAAATATCTCAATAGTTCTCAAACTATGGCTAGTTTCTACAGTCCTCTCATATGAAATGCTTCAGTAGTCCGTTCTGTCTCATTTAAAATAATAAAATCACCCCCAAAATTTTGACCCAAATTCTGAAATTTTTGCCCATGCCGGCATGGGCGGATTTTGTTCTTTTGGGACCAAAAGTTCTAAGTCACAAATATCTCAATAGTT
Source organism: Leptasterias polaris (assembly GCA_037783415.1). Classification (NCBI taxonomy): domain Eukaryota; kingdom Metazoa; phylum Echinodermata; class Asteroidea; order Forcipulatida; family Asteriidae; genus Leptasterias; species Leptasterias polaris. The sequence goes on from JAZGTN010000045.1 coordinate 311,985, forward strand.
CTCAAACTATGGCTAGTTTCTACAGTCCTCTCATATGAAATGCTTCAGTAGTCCGTTCTGTCTCATTTAAAATAATAAAATCACCCCCAAAATTTTGACCCAAATTCTGAAATTTTTGCCCATGCCGGCATGGGCGGATTTTGTTGTTTTGGGACCAAAAGTTCTAAGTCACAAATATCTCAATAGTTCTCAAACTATGGCTAGTTTCTACAGTCCTCTCATATGAAATGCTTCAGTAGTCCGTTCTGTCTCATTTAAAATAATAAAATCACCCCGAAAATTTTGACCCAAATTCTGAAATTTTTGCCCATGCCGGCATGGGCGGATTTTGTTATTTTGGGACCAAAAGTTCATACTCACAAATATCTCAATAGTTCTCAAACTATGGCTAGTTTCTACAGTCCTCTCATATGAAATGCTTCAGTAGTCCGTTCTGTCTCATTTAAAATAATAAAATCACCCCCAAAATTTTGACCCAAATTCTGAAATTTTTGCCCATGCCGGCATGGGCGGATTTTGTTGTTTTGCGACCAAAAGTTCATACTCACAAATATCTCAATAGTTCTCAAACTATGGCTAGTTTCTACAGTCCTCTCATATGAAATGCTTCAGTAGTCCGTTCTGTCTCATTTAAAATAATAAAATCACCCCCAAAATTTTGACCCAAATTCTGAAATTTTTGCCCATGCCGGCATGGGCGGATTTTGTTCTTTTGGGACCAAAAGTTCTAAGTCACAAATATCTCAATAGTTCTCAAACTATGGCTAGTTTCTACAGTCCTCTCATATGAAATGCTTCAGTAGTCCGTTCTGTCTCATTTAAAATAATAAAATCACCTCCAAAATTTTGACCCAAATTCTGAAATTTTTGCCCATGCCGGCATGGGCGGATTTTGTTCTTTTGGGACCAAAAGTTCTAAGTCACAAATATCTCAATAGTTCTCAAACTATGGCTAGTTTCTACAGTCCTCTCATATGAAATGCTTCAGTAGTCCGTTCTGTCTCATTTAAAATAATAAAATCACCCCCAAAATTTTGACCCAAATTCTGAAATTTTTGCCCATGCCGGCATGGGCGGATTTTGTTGTTTTGGGACCAAAAGTTCATACTCACAAATATCTCAATAGTTCTCAAACTATGGCTAGTTTCTACAGTCCTCTCATATGAAATGCTTCAGTAGTCCGTTCTGTCTCATTTAAAATAATAAAATCACCCCCAAAATTTTGACCCAAATTCTGAAATTTTTGCCCATGCCGGCATGGGCGGATTTTGTTGTTTTGCGACCAAAAGTTCATACTCACAAATATCTCAATAGTTCTCAAACTATGGCTAGTTTCTACAGTCCTCTCATATGAAATGCTTCAGTAGTCCGTTCTGTCTCATTTAAAATAATAAAATCACCCCCAAAATTTTGACCCAAATTCTGAAATTTTTGCCCATGCCGGCATGGGCGGATTTTGTTGTTTTGCGACCAAAAGTTCATACTCACAAATATCTCAATAGTTCTCAAACTATGGCTAGTTTCTACAGTCCTCTCATATGAAATGCTTCAGTAGTCCGTTCTGTCTCATTTAAAATAATAAAATCACCCCCAAAATTTTGACCCAAATTCTGAAATTTTTGCCCATGCCGGCATGGGCGGATTTTGTTGTTTTGGGACCAAAAGTTCATACTCACAAATATCTCAATAGTTCTCAAACTATGGCTAGTTTCTACAGTCCTCTCATATGAAATGCTTCAGTAGTCCGTTCTGTCTCATTTAAAATAATAAAATCACCCCCAAAATTTTGACCCAAATTCTGAAATTTTTGCCCATGCCGGCATGGGCGGATTTTGTTGTTTTGCGACCAAAAGTTCATACTCACAAATATCTCAATAGTTCTCAAACTATGGCTAGTTTCTACAGTCCTCTCATATGAAATGCTTCAGTAGTCCGTTCTGTCTCATTTAAAATAATAAAATCACCCCCAAAATTTTGACCCAAATTCTGAAATTTTTGCCCATGCCGGCATGGGCGGATTTTGTTGTTTTGCGACCAAAAGTTCATACTCACAAATATCTCAATAGTTCTCAAACTATGGCTAGTTTCTACAGTCCTCTCATATGAAATGCTTCAGTAGTCCGTTCTGTCTCATTTAAAATAATAAAATCACCCCCAAAATTTTGACCCAAATTCTGAAATTTTTGCCCATGCCGGCATGGGCGGATTTTGTTGTTTTGCGACCAAAAGTTCATACTCACAAATATCTCAATAGTTCTCAAACTATGGCTAGTTTCTACAGTCCTCTCATATGAAATGCTTCAGTAGTCCGTTCTGTCTCATTTAAAATAATAAAATCACCCCCAAAATTTTGACCCAAATTCTGAAATTTTTGCCCATGCCGGCATGGGCGGATTTTGTTGTTTTGGGACCAAAAGTTCATACTCACAAATATCTCAATAGTTCTCAAACTATGGCTAGTTTCTACAGTCCTCTCATATGAAATGCTTCAGTAGTCCGTTCTGTCTCATTTAAAATAATAAAATCACCCCCAAAATTTTGACCCAAATTCTGAAATTTTTGCCCATGCCGGCATGGGCGGATTTTGTTGTTTTGCGACCAAAAGTTCATACTCACAAATATCTCAATAGTTCTCAAACTATGGCTAGTTTCTACAGTCCTCTCATATGAAATGCTTCAGTAGTCCGTTCTGTCTCATTTAAAATAATAAAATCACCCCCAAAATTTTGACCCAAATTCTGAAATTTTTGCCCAAATTCTGAAATTTTTGCCCATGCCGGCATGGGCGGATTTTGTAATTTTGAGACAAAAGTTCATACTCACAAATATCTCAATAGTTCTCAAACTATGGCTAATTTTTACAGTCCTCTCACATGAAATGCTTCAGTAGTCCGTTCTGTCTCATTTAAAATAATAAAATCACCCCCAAAATTTTGACCCAAATTCTGAAATTTTTGCCCATGCCGGCATGGGCGGATTTTGTTGTTTTGGGACCAAAAGTTCATACTCACAAATATCTCAATAGTTCTCAAACTATGGCTAGTTTCTACAGTCCTCTCATATGAAATGCTTCAGTAGTCCGTTCTGTCTCATTTAAAATAATAAAATCACCCCCAAAATTTTGACCCAAATTCTGAAATTTTTGCCCATGCCGGCATGGGCGGATTTTGTTGTTTTGGGACCAAAAGTTCATACTCACAAATATCTCAATAGTTCTCAAACTATGGCTAGTTTCTACAGTCCTCTCATATGAAATGCTTCAGTAGTCCGTTCTGTCTCATTTAAAATAATAAAATCACCCCCAAAATTTTGACCCAAATTCTGAAATTTTTGCCCATGCCGGCATGGGCGGATTTTGTTGTTTTGCGACCAAAAGTTCATACTCACAAATATCTCAATAGTTCTCAAACTATGGCTAGTTTCTACAGTCCTCTCATATGAAATGCTTCAGTAGTCCGTTCTGTCTCATTTAAAATAATAAAATCACCCCCAAAATTTTGACTCAAATTCTGAAATTTTTGCCCATGCCGGCATGGGCGGATTTTGTTGTTTTGCGACCAAAAGTTCATACTCACAAATATCTCAATAGTTCTCAAACTATGGCTAGTTTCTACAGTCCTCTCATATGAAATGCTTCAGTAGTCCGTTCTGTCTCATTTAAAATAATAAAATCACCCCCAAAATTTTGACCCAAATTCTGAAATTTTTGCCCATGCCGGCATGGGCGGATTTTGTTCTTTTGGGACCAAAAGTTCTAAGTCACAAATATCTCAATAGTTCTCAAACTATGGCTAGTTTCTACAGTCCTCTCATATGAAATGCTTCAGTAGTCCGTTCTGTCTCATTTAAAATAATAAAATCACCCCCAAAATTTTGACCCAAATTCTGAAATTTTTGCCCATGCCGGCATGGGCGGATTTTGTTGTTTTGGGACCAAAAGTTCTAAGTCACAAATATCTCAATAGTTCTCAAACTATGGCTAGTTTCTACAGTCCTCTCATATGAAATGCTTCAGTAGTCCGTTCTGTCTCATTTAAAATAATAAAATCACCCCCAAAATTTTGACCCAAATTCTGAAATTTTTGCCCATGCCGGCATGGGCGGATTTTGTTGTTTTGCGACCAAAAGTTCATACTCACAAATATCTCAATAGTTCTCAAACTATGGCTAGTTTCTACAGTCCTCTCATATGAAATGCTTCAGTAGTCCGTTCTGTCTCATTTAAAATAATAAAATCACCCCCAAAATTTTGACCCAAATTCTGAAATTTTTGCCCATGCCGGCATGGGCGGATTTTGTTCTTTTGGGACCAAAAGTTCTAAGTCACAAATATCTCAATAGTTCTCAAACTATGGCTAGTTTCTACAGTCCTCTCATATGAAATGCTTCAGTAGTCCGTTCTGTCTCATTTAAAATAATAAAATCACCTCCAAAATTTTGACCCAAATTCTGAAATTTTTGCCCATGCCGGCATGGGCGGATTTTGTTCTTTTGGGACCAAAAGTTCTAAGTCACAAATATCTCAATAGTTCTCAAACTATGGCTAGTTTCTACAGTCCTCTCATATGAAATGCTTCAGTAGTCCGTTCTGTCTCATTTAAAATAATAAAATCACCCCCAAAATTTTGACCCAAATTCTGAAATTTTTGCCCATGCCGGCATGGGCGGATTTTGTTGTTTTGGGACCAAAAGTTCATACTCACAAATATCTCAATAGTTCTCAAACTATGGCTAGTTTCTACAGTCCTCTCATATGAAATGCTTCAGTAGTCCGTTCTGTCTCATTTAAAATAATAAAATCACCCCCAAAATTTTGACCCAAATTCTGAAATTTTTGCCCATGCCGGCATGGGCGGATTTTGTTGTTTTGCGACCAAAAGTTCATACTCACAAATATCTCAATAGTTCTCAAACTATGGCTAGTTTCTACAGTCCTCTCATATGAAATGCTTCAGTAGTCCGTTCTGTCTCATTTAAAATAATAAAATCACCCCCAAAATTTTGACCCAAATTCTGAAATTTTTGCCCATGCCGGCATGGGCGGATTTTGTTGTTTTGCGACCAAAAGTTCATACTCACAAATATCTCAATAGTTCTCAAACTATGGCTAGTTTCTACAGTCCTCTCATATGAAATGCTTCAGTAGTCCGTTCTGTCTCATTTAAAATAATAAAATCACCCCCAAAATTTTGACCCAAATTCTGAAATTTTTGCCCATGCCGGCATGGGCGGATTTTGTTGTTTTGGGACCAAAAGTTCATACTCACAAATATCTCAATAGTTCTCAAACTATGGCTAGTTTCTACAGTCCTCTCATATGAAATGCTTCAGTAGTCCGTTCTGTCTCATTTAAAATAATAAAATCACCCCCAAAATTTTGACCCAAATTCTGAAATTTTTGCCCATGCCGGCATGGGCGGATTTTGTTGTTTTGCGACCAAAAGTTCATACTCACAAATATCTCAATAGTTCTCAAACTATGGCTAGTTTCTACAGTCCTCTCATATGAAATGCTTCAGTAGTCCGTTCTGTCTCATTTAAAATAATAAAATCACCCCCAAAATTTTGACCCAAATTCTGAAATTTTTGCCCATGCCGGCATGGGCGGATTTTGTTGTTTTGGGACCAAAAGTTCATACTCACAAATATCTCAATAGTTCTCAAACTATGGCTAGTTTCTACAGTCCTCTCATATGAAATGCTTCAGTAGTCCGTTCTGTCTCATTTAAAATAATAAAATCACCCCCAAAATTTTGACCCAAATTCTGAAATTTTTGCCCATGCCGGCATGGGCGGATTTTGTTGTTTTGCGACCAAAAGTTCATACTCACAAATATCTCAATAGTTCTCAAACTATGGCTAGTTTCTACAGTCCTCTCATATGAAATGCTTCAGTAGTCCGTTCTGTCTCATTTAAAATAATAAAATCACCCCCAAAATTTTGACCCAAATTCTGAAATTTTTGCCCATGCCGGCATGGGCGGATTTTGTTGTTTTGGGACCAAAAGTTCATACTCACAAATATCTCAATAGTTCTCAAACTATGGCTAGTTTCTACAGTCCTCTCATATGAAATGCTTCAGTAGTCCGTTCTGTCTCATTTAAAATAATAAAATCACCCCCAAAATTTTGACCCAAATTCTGAAATTTTTGCCCATGCCGGCATGGGCGGATTTTGTTGTTTTGCGACCAAAAGTTCATACTCACAAATATCTCAATAGTTCTCAAACTATGGCTAGTTTCTACAGTCCTCTCATATGAAATGCTTCAGTAGTCCGTTCTGTCTCATTTAAAATAATAAAATCACCCCCAAAATTTTGACCCAAATTCTGAAATTTTTGCCCAAATTCTGAAATTTTTGCCCATGCCGGCATGGGCGGATTTTGTAATTTTGAGACAAAAGTTCATACTCACAAATATCTCAATAGTTCTCAAACTATGGCTAATTTTTACAGTCCTCTCACATGAAATGCTTCAGTAGTCCGTTCTGTCTCATTTAAAATAATAAAATCACCCCCAAAATTTTGACCCAAATTCTGAAATTTTTGCCCATGCCGGCATGGGCGGATTTTGTTGTTTTGGGACCAAAAGTTCATACTCACAAATATCTCAATAGTTCTCAAACTATGGCTAGTTTCTACAGTCCTCTCATATGAAATGCTTCAGTAGTCCGTTCTGTCTCATTTAAAATAATAAAATCACCCCCAAAATTTTGACCCAAATTCTGAAATTTTTGCCCATGCCGGCATGGGCGGATTTTGTTGTTTTGGGACCAAAAGTTCATACTCACAAATATCTCAATAGTTCTCAAACTATGGCTAGTTTCTACAGTCCTCTCATATGAAATGCTTCAGTAGTCCGTTCTGTCTCATTTAAAATAATAAAATCACCCCCAAAATTTTGACCCAAATTCTGAAATTTTTGCCCATGCCGGCATGGGCGGATTTTGTTGTTTTGCGACCAAAAGTTCATACTCACAAATATCTCAATAGTTCTCAAACTATGGCTAGTTTCTACAGTCCTCTCATATGAAATGCTTCAGTAGTCCGTTCTGTCTCATTTAAAATAATAAAATCACCCCCAAAATTTTGACTCAAATTCTGAAATTTTTGCCCATGCCGGCATGGGCGGATTTTGTTGTTTTGCGACCAAAAGTTCATACTCACAAATATCTCAATAGTTCTCAAACTATGGCTAGTTTCTACAGTCCTCTCATATGAAATGCTTCAGTAGTCCGTTCTGTCTCATTTAAAATAATAAAATCACCCCCAAAATTTTGACCCAAATTCTGAAATTTTTGCCCATGCCGGCATGGGCGGATTTTGTTCTTTTGGGACCAAAAGTTCTAAGTCACAAATATCTCAATAGTTCTCAAACTATGGCTAGTTTCTACAGTCCTCTCATATGAAATGCTTCAGTAGTCCGTTCTGTCTCATTTAAAATAATAAAATCACCCCCAAAATTTTGACCCAAATTCTGAAATTTTTGCCCATGCCGGCATGGGCGGATTTTGTTGTTTTGGGACCAAAAGTTCTAAGTCACAAATATCTCAATAGTTCTCAAACTATGGCTAGTTTCTACAGTCCTCTCATATGAAATGCTTCAGTAGTCCGTTCTGTCTCATTTAAAATCATAAAATCACCCCGAAAATTTTGACCCAAATTCTGTAATTTTTGCCCATGCCGGCATGGGCGGATTTTGTTATTTTGGGACCAAAAGTTCATACTCACAAATATCTCAATAGTTCTCAAACTATGGCTAGTTTCTACAGTCCTCTCATATGAAATGCTTCAGTAGTCCGTTCTGTTTCATTTGAAATAAAAAAAATCACCCCCAAAATTTTGACCCAAATTCTGAAATTTTTGCCCATGCCGGCATGGGCGGATTTTGTTGTTTCGGGACCAAAAGTTCGAACTCACAAATATCTCAATAGTTCTCAAACTATGGCTAGTTTCTACAGTCTGCTCATATGAAATGCTTCAGTAGTCCGTTCTGTCTCATTTAAAATCATAAAATCACCCCAAAAATTTTGACCCAAATTCTGAAATTTTTGCCCATGCCGGCATGGGCGGATTTTGTTGTTTCGGGACCAAAAGTTCGAACTCACAAATATCTCAATAGTTCTCAAACTATGGCTAGTTTCTACAGTCTGCTCATATGAAATGCTTCAGTAGTCCGTTCTGTCTCATTTAAAATCATAAAATCACCCCCAAAATTTTGACCCAAATTCTGTAATTTTTGCCCATGCCGGCATGGGCGGATTTTGTTATTTTGGGACCAAAAGTTCATACTCACAAATATCTCAATAGTTCTCAAACTATGGCTAGTTTCTACAGTCCTCTCATATGAAATGCTTCAGTAGTCCGTTCTGTCTCATTTAAAATAATAAAATAACCCCCAAAAGTTTGACCCAAATTCTGAAATTTTTGCCCATGCCGGCATGGGCGGATTTTGTTCTTTTGGGACCAAAAGTTCTAAGTCACAAATATCTCAATAGTTCTCAAACTATGGCTAGTTTCTACAGTCTGCTCATATGAAATGCTTCAGTAGTCCGTTCTGTCTCATTTAAAATCATAAAATCACCCCCAAAATTTTGACCCAAATTCTGTAATTTTTGCCCATGCCGGCATGGGCGGATTTTGTTATTTTGGGACCAAAAGTTCATACTCACAAATATCTCAATAGTTCTCAAACTATGGCTAATTTTTACAGTCTGCTCATATGAAATGCTTCAGTAGTCCGTTCTGTCTCATTTAAAATCATAAAATCACCCCCAAAATTTTGACCCAAATTCTGTAATTTTTGCCCATGCCGGCATGGGCGGATTTTGTTGTTTCGGGACCAAAAGTTCGAACTCACAAATATCTCAATAGTTCTCAAACTATGGCTAGTTTCTACAGTCTGCTCATATGAAATGCTTCAGTAGTCCGTTCTGTCTCATTTAAAATCATAAAATCACCCCGAAAATTTTGACCCAAATTCTGTAATTTTTGCCCATGCCGGCATGGGCGGATTTTGTTATTTTGGGACCAAAAGTTCATACTCACAAATATCTCAATAGTTCTCAAACTATGGCTAGTTTCTACAGTCCTCTCATATGAAATGCTTCAGTAGTCCGTTCTGTTTCATTTGAAATAAAAAAAATCACCCCCAAAATTTTGACCCAAATTCTGAAATTTTTGCCCATGCCGGCATGGGCGGATTTTGTTGTTTCGGGACCAAAAGTTCGAACTCACAAATATCTCAATAGTTCTCAAACTATGGCTAGTTTCTACAGTCTGCTCATATGAAATGCTTCAGTAGTCCGTTCTGTCTCATTTAAAATCATAAAATCACCCCAAAAATTTTGACCCAAATTCTGAAATTTTTGCCCATGCCGGCATGGGCGGATTTTGTTGTTTCGGGACCAAAAGTTCGAACTCACAAATATCTCAATAGTTCTCAAACTATGGCTAGTTTCTACAGTCTGCTCATATGAAATGCTTCAGTAGTCCGTTCTGTCTCATTTAAAATCATAAAATCACCCCCAAAATTTTGACCCAAATTCTGTAATTTTTGCCCATGCCGGCATGGGCGGATTTTGTTATTTTGGGACCAAAAGTTCATACTCACAAATATCTCAATAGTTCTCAAACTATGGCTAGTTTCTACAGTCCTCTCATATGAAATGCTTCAGTAGTCCGTTCTGTCTCATTTAAAATAATAAAATAACCCCCAAAAGTTTGACCCAAATTCTGAAATTTTTGCCCATGCCGGCATGGGCGGATTTTGTTCTTTTGGGACCAAAAGTTCTAAGTCACAAATATCTCAATAGTTCTCAAACTATGGCTAGTTTCTACAGTCTGCTCATATGAAATGCTTCAGTAGTCCGTTCTGTCTCATTTAAAATCATAAAATCACCCCCAAAATTTTGACCCAAATTCTGTAATTTTTGCCCATGCCGGCATGGGCGGATTTTGTTATTTTGGGACCAAAAGTTCATACTCACAAATATCTCAATAGTTCTCAAACTATGGCTAATTTTTACAGTCTGCTCATATGAAATGCTTCAGTAGTCCGTTCTGTCTCATTTAAAATCATAAAATCACCCCCAAAATTTTGACCCAAATTCTGTAATTTTTGCCCATGCCGGCATGGGCGGATTTTGTTGTTTCGGGACCAAAAGTTCGAACTCACAAATATCTCAATAGTTCTCAAACTATGGCTAGTTTCTACAGTCTGCTCATATGAAATGCTTCAGTAGTCCGTTCTGTCTCATTTAAAATCATAAAATCACCCCCAAAATTTTGACCCAAATTCTGTAATTTTTGCCCATGCCGGCATGGGCGGATTTTGTTATTTTGGGACCAAAAGTTCGAACTCACAAATATCTCAATAGTTCTCAAACTTTGACTAATTTTTACAGTCCGCTCATATGAAATGCTTCAGTAGTCCGTTCTGTCTCATTTAAAATAATAAAATCACCCCCAAAATTTTGACCCAAATTCTGAAATTTTTGCCCATGCCGTTATTTTGGGACCAAAAGTTCATACTCACAAATATCTCAATAGTTCTCAAACTATGGCTAATTTTTACAGTCCGCTCGCATGAAATGCTTCAGTAGTCCGTTCTGTCTCATTTAAAATAATAAAATCACCACCAAAATTTTGACCCAAATTCTGAAATTTTTGCCCATGCCGGTATGGGCGGATTTTGTTGTTTTGGGACCAAAAGTTCATACTCACAAATATCTCAATAGTTCTCAAACTATGGCTAGTTTCTACAGTCCTCTCATATGAAATGCTTCAGTAGTCCGTTCTGTCTCATTTAAAATAATAAAATCACCCCCAAAATTTTGACCCAAATTCTGAAATTTTTGCCCATGCCGGCATGGGCGGATTTTGTTCTTTTGGGACCAAAAGTTCATACTCACAAATATCTCAATAGTTCTCAAACTATGGCTAATTTTTACAGTCCTCTCACATGAAATGCTTCAGTAGTCCGTTCTGTCTCATTTTAAATTAAAAAAATCACCCCAAAATTTTGACCCAAATTCTGAAATTTTTGCCCATGCCGGTATGGGCGTATTTTGTTATTTTGAGACCAAAAGTTCGAACTCACAAATATTTCAATAGTTCTCAAACTATGGCTAATTTTTACAGTCCGCTCATATGAAATGCTTCAGTAGTCCGTTCTGTCTTATTTGAAATAATAAAATCACCCCCAAAATTTTGACCCAAATTCTGAAATTTTTGCCCATGCCGGCATGGGCGGAATTTGTTATTTTGGGACCAAAAGTTCAAACTCACAAATATTTCAATAGTTCTCAAACTATGGCTAATTTTTACAGTCTGCTCATATGAAATGCTTCAGTAGTCAGTTCTGTCTCATTTGAAATAAAAAGAAATCACCCCCAAAATTTTGACCCAAATTCTGAAATGTTTGCCCATGCCGGCATGGGTGGATTTTGTTGTTTTGGAACCATTTTTGCCCATGTTTAAAAAATTTCACAATTTTGTAGAAATTGTTTGTCTCTGGCTTGACAGACAGAAGTGATTCTTGATCAACAAAAGAATTAGTTCCATTCTACATGTATGTCCAAATCTCCAATCTGAATGTAATTTCCTTGAAATGCAAGAGAAGTGTAATCCAGTTTTTATAAGGATTTTTAACTCTCCTTTTGTCTGGTCATGACCATCCAATGTGGTTATGAACATGTGGTGAATGCATAGGGAGAGCGGGGTAAGTTGATCCACCCCCTACTGCTAGCCCATGGGTTTAGACAGCTCGGTTTTGCTTCCCTCTAGTGATAGCTACCAGCATAACTTTCTTTTTGTTCTATGACATAAATGAATAAAGACAAGGGTAAACATGCTCTGACAAAAAGTTTAATTTTAGTGTAAAAAAGTGAATCTCGTGGAACCAGATATATGAATTTCTGTTACAGTCCCTGTAAAGATCTTTTTGAATCTGTAGGTTGCATTAGATACTTGGTATAATAGTCTTTCATTATGGGTTATTTTCTTTTCCTAATTATGTTTTATTTTTGTACTGTTGATCAATTTGTTAGTGAAATTGGTATGGGGTAAGTTGAGCCACATGTGATGGGGCAAGTTGAGCCATAAATCAACTGACCCCATACTGATGCTCTTAGTTTATTTTGATAATTAAATGTATTAAATATAGCTTGGTGTCTTTTAATATGTTTCTGATTAGTCAATAGTGATCTTAAGAAGGAAATGTGTTGTATAAAATGCATATTAGACGTTTATTGAGTGAATTGTGTATTTTCACATTTTCAGACCAAAATGAGAAAATACAAACGCAAGACCACCAGAGGGAGCACCCCGCTGGATGTTTTTCAGCTTGCAACTGCGGATGGAAAAAATGGAAGCAGTATTAGAAGTGCAGCTCGAGATTATAATATAGACAGAATGACACTAAAGCGTTTCATTGCAAAACAAACACTAATTGACAATCAAGATGTAGGCTATAAAGCTGTTGCAAGGAAACACACTGTCTTCTCTGAAGAAATGGAGCTGGCAAACCATGTGAAATTGTTAGCAGATATGTTTCATGGCTTAACCCTAAAAAAATGTTGTGTGCTTGCTTATGAGTATGCTTCATGTAATCAGCTAAAAATGCCCGACAGCTGGGGAAAAAACAAGCAGGCACAGATTGGTGGAGTGGATTCCAGGAGAGAATAAATAACCATAATTTTTCAGTTAAATAATGGTTGAGAATAAAATAATTGCAATAAATGTTATTATACCAACAGTCAATGTTAATTGAACTTCTGATTTTCCATTTTTGTCAACTGATTAGTAGCCTCTGTCGTTTATAATATAGTGGATCAATTTACCCCACGGCATGGCTCAACTTACCCCGTCGGTGGGGTAAATTGAGCCGTTTGACTTCTTTTTTTCGTTGGCCCATACTGACACTACAGAGTGATGCTACATGCTTGATGTTGCCCATGTACATAGGTTATGAGTTGGTCTATAAGACAGTATATTTACTATCCTTGCTATGGTGATGGTTTTACATTTATGTTAAGTTTACCCAAAATTGGCTGAACTTACCCCGCTCTCCCCTACACACTACACAGTCAGTTCTGCTCACAGTTATGCCACCATACACAACCTGTTGAATGGTTTAAAGTGATTGGAAAACTCAATGGAAAGTGTTTACCAAAACTTGGAGGGTTAATTATTGTGTCATCATACCCCTGAATTAACCATTTCTTTACAACACCCAGGGCCAGGCTAAAGGTATACATTGCTGGGCCATCTTCTGGCAACCACTACAAAAAGAGTGCCTCATTGGCCAGTAGTACCACCCAGTGAACTTAAGATTAATCATAAACACAAACGCCATGTGGGCGAATATTATTAGACTATCAACTGGTGCCCATCGACCATGGTTGTCAAAACATCTGAGGGTTGCTCGGTACCATGCCGAACATGGTATCTATGGTTACAAGCCATCTGCCTGGATGCAAAATCAGTCTCCCCAAATTATGGGTAAGTAATTCAACAAGTATACATAATCATGTCAAGTTTGCGAAGAGCTATGATTTTAATTGAAATCCAGCTGAACTGTTGTTTTGTTTTTACTAGTTTTGTTGTTTTACATAATGTCACCTGTTCTCAGAGTACCCAAACAAAATCATAAATATTAATTTCCCTGTGTAATACAGTAGGTTGATTGATCATGCCACATGTGTTAATATATAAAGACACTGGACACGTTTAGTAATTACTCAAAATATATATTAGCATAAAAACTTACTTGGTAATGAGCAACAGAGAGCTGCTGATAGTATAACATTGTGAGTAAACAACTCCCTCTGAAGTAACGTAAAATTACTTAAAATATTTGAATCTGAAAAAGACTTCAGGCCTGAAGCCTTTTTCAGGCATCTGAAAGCACATAAAATTGTGCAACAAGGGTGTTTTTCTTTCTTTATTTTCTTGCAACTTCGATGACCAATTGAGCCCAAATTTTCACAGGTTTGTTATTTTATGCATATGTTGGGATACACCAAGCAAGAATACTGGTCTTTGACAATTACAAAACGTGTTCAGTACCTTTAAGTCAATCATAGATTCGGTTGTATTTTAAATAAGTTTGTGCTAATTTATAAGCACTCGGTAATATATTTAAAGTTTATTTTTTTTATTGAATTATAAATGATCATTGCAAAAAATTTATGTTTATTACTAATACTGTTTCTTTGTTTAATTTTATCTGTTTGTTCACTCTCCCCCTTATAAAAAGTTATCTGATGTTTTTCTGTCCTTTTTACCCTGATCTCCTACAATGAATGCAGAGTTGGAAATGAATCGCATCAGGAATGCTAGTCTGATGCAACTAGTCGACGCTTATCGCTCCCATGGCCACAAGAGGGCCAAGGTAGATGCACTGGCCATGCAAAAACCCAAGTAAGTACAGTAGGCACGATGTTCTTCCAGCTTTAATCTTTTTTTCCTTAGATTTGCCCTCAGGATATCAGTAAGGTCAAGGGCGTCGATGGGTGGGGGGGGGGGGGGGGGACATGTCCCCCCCACTTTTTAGACTGGGGGGGACAGCATATCTGATGTCCCCCCCACTTTTTGATTGACTGTTCATTAGAAATATGCAACAACATTTTCTTTATTTAATATTTCATTACAATTTTTTTTCAAGTAAAAGAATAGCGAACAAACGATGAAATGTTTTCTTCATTTTCATATTTTTTTCTGATGGACCACGCGCAGAATGGTATTTTGGGCCCATTTCCGCTTATATAATACAGACAATAGATGACACGTATCGTCCAAGACAAGAACGCCAAAATCCCGCTTACATACCTTGTTAGCATTCAAGTTATGCATCGTTTGTGTATGCTATAATGTACGGTACACGATCCCTCCACAAAGGAAGTATGTGTGTGCGCACACGTGCAAATGTGTTTCATTTTGTTACAATCGCACAACGCACAAAATGTAGTAAAATCCATTCAAATAAATAGGAGCAGTTTGGGCCATGACAAGATTTGTTGAAGAAGCAATATTTTGTTTTTTCGAAGAACTACAAGCTGACACACGAAACGCCGGACTCCCGAAGCATATTAAAAATGTGGGGTGCAAATAATGTAAGATGTATTTTTTCAAGACTTGCTCGACCGTCCCCCCTACTTTTCAGTAGCGATCGACGCCCTTGAGTAAGGTTCTTACTTCTTATTAAATAGCATGAAAAGCCCCTTGAAGCCTATACCATTATGTAGGTCAGCCCTGGTACTCAAAATATTTTCACAATTTATTTTCAGTGGTCAAATATCATGCCTGGCATAGGATGAATTCAATGTTATAAAGTGCATTAAAGCGCGTGTGTCACTCATTCTTTTGAAGCGTCGTGGGAAACACAACCCTCGTATATATATATTTAGGTAGAACCAGGGGGGAAATATGGAGGGCATATATACTCCAAATTATTTAGAATTTTGTAAACATTGCTGTTTTTATTGTGTTCCATGTTATTCTAAATGGGATCCCATGATATTTAAAATCACTGATGCATGAAATGGGTTAAAGGTGCAGGAATCAGACAAGGAAATTTCCTGTTTTAGGTTTGTTAATATAAAAGAATGTAAAATTGCTATAAAATGAGACTGATTGTTTTGTAAAATTCAAAATTTTTAAGACTATTTTGAGGAACCCCAAGTAAGTTTTGGAACTTAAGTCAGTGCTGGTTACCAAATCTTGTTCGATCCCTTCAATGGAGAGGTATGGGGGTGGCAGTCGGAAAGTGTTTTACATTTTCATTTTGAAACAGCATCATTTTTCAAAGTTTGTTCAAAGAAAAAGTTTCCTTTTGTGAATTGATGCAATTTTTCTTTTACATCTGACAGACCTACTCCTGAGTTGGATCCAACATTGTATGGTCTCTCAGCATCAGATGACACTATCTTCAACCTCACAGGTTGGTTTGAAACTCTGCCAAAGTGTTTCATAGTTGTATAACTATTTTCATTTTATATTTCTGGTAATGAAACCAAGGATGTGTCATAAGTGAACTTACTCACTGTAACTCGTAAGCCTGAGAAAACCTGGAAACAAGGGTGCTTGCTATGTGAACCAGAAGCACCGGGGGTGACCCCTCTTCTTCCATGATAAGTGTTCTGGTTCTACCAATCCTTAGTACACAGGACCTACGGCCCAGTGTCCCTTCCGAAGAAATAAGCAATAATGGTAAAGTATCTTGCTCTTAAAGGACACAAGTGCCACAACCGGGACTCAAACCCATACACTGCTGATCAGAAACACCAGAGCTTGAGTCCGGTGCCCTTAACCACTCGCCCACGGCATGTCACAATTGTTACATTCAACTCTCGTCATTACAAGGTTTCCTTAGACTGACTGATTTTATCTTGTAATAACCATCACTTTATATTATTTATGCACAATATGTTAACCATTCTGCTGTTGTTGATGATTCATTTTCTGTTTAAAAGAAGATGAAAACAATCTTTTTCAAAATGAAATTTGACTGTGTTTCTTAAAACCTCATGAGTTTACGCACAAGCCTAATTGACTTGATATATGACCTTGTGCACCAATGGCATTGAGTACAAGATATAATAAAGTATTTCAAATTGAATTAGGATTGCTATAAAGATACTGTGCTGGTTAAGAAGCAGTGAAGAGGTCGTGGCTCAATTTCAAAGAGCCAACAAAAGTGCTTTTACATTTCTGCTAAGCAACAATAAGCACACTTTACAAGGTAGTTTGGCTGGTAACCTTTTTGTGGTATAAAGAAAATTTGTTTTTACTTGCTAATTTGTGTGCTTAATGCCCTTTGAGGGGTTTGGCTTGAACAAATGTTCAATCAAAATTTATTGTTTCATCACCCCAGGTATTGTGAATATAGGCCAAGAGACTGCGCAATTGTCCGATATCCTCCAGCATTTGGAACAGATGTACTGTGGCACCACATCTGTGGAGTTTATGCATCTTCCGGTAATGTTCGATATTGACACAATTCACTTGACTTCATCACACGATAAATCTTGGTTGCGCCATTTTTGGATTTTCCAAACTCACTGTGCATTTAGTGTGACGTGCATGTGGTTAGATACTCATCATAGTTTGTTCATGTAATCTGACTCACAAAATGGGTAGAAAGTAGCTGCATGTGACAGTGCAAGGGCTCAATAGGCCTGTTTAAAACTCAGTGTATATTTGATGTGGTTTCTCTATCACTGCCCGGCCACTTACTTTTTGTGGCCAATGTTCCTCTTAGTGTAGGATTTACAATTCATACACATTCTTTCATAATAGTTTGTGTTATATACATTATTGGGTTGTTCCTTTTTTCTTTATTCATGTAAGCTTTTGTTAGTTTTCTTGCAAGTATGTGCAGATGCTGCACAAATACACACAGATACCCTCAATACATAGAGGTCACTGGAAAGCCTTAAGTGCATTTTGCAATGTTGTAGGTCTCGAGACCGGTCTCGAGACCACTTTTTGCGGGTCTTGGTCTCGGTCTCGGACCCTTCCGGTCTCGAATTTTTGCCTGGTCTCGCCTCGAGACCAGCAAAATATACAAATTTATTCGATTAACCGTATTCCTTCGCGATCATTTATCACGATAAACAGATAGCAAATAGTTTAAGAAAACTTGCAGTTTGTACAGACAACCTCGCTTGTGGTTGTGTGAACTTGCACGCAGCGAGCTATAATATTGTACATGTACATGTACATAGTGCCATGTGTGTGCTTGTGCCATAGGCTTCACCCATCATGAGTTCGATAACAATTGGGAGCGAGTTTATAGCTATGACCAAAACACGCACTACTCGTTGTGAAAGGTAAACAGGTGCATGGCGCATGGTGCAAACAGGTGCATACACTACCTGACTACAGTATACGAGTTCGCTAGAGTATAGTAGCACGATAAAATAAAGTTTTCGCTGTTTTTTTTAAAACGATTATCGCAAGATGTCCAGTAATTCTGCTGTGATAAGATTTGGATTTAAGGACCATTAAGAGATCATGGACGCTAAAGCAGGTACATGCAACAAGAAACATTCTGCAGTTTGCATTTTCTGCTCAACGACAAATCAAATCACGGAGAGATCGGGGACAAGTTCAGTATTATTCACTATGCATTTTAAGTCGGGCCCATAAAGCCAAGTAAGTAACACAAATTAACATTACTTAAATTGATTTCATTGCTCATAATTCTCAGTAAACTGCAAATTGAATGTCAATTATAAACACTGATTAAGCCATATCTTAGTTTCACTTTTGTATATGATATTCATGAAAGTGGATAAAAATGTAACGTTTTTACATTATGATCAAAAACACCCCCAATGACAATGCATGTTTGTCAGCAGAGATGCTGTCCATGTTGATGTTTCTGAAGTGCAATGAAGATATTCTGTAATAAGGACCTGTACCTATACAAAAAACCAAGCTTGTTTTACATCAATAAAAGACTTTCATTTCAATTATTATGTGTCTAATTTTATTACATGTATGTAATTTACACATGTGGTCTCGAGGTCTCGGTCTCGGTCTCGGACCAAAAGGTCTCGGACCAAAAGGTCTCAGTCTCGGTCTCGGTCTCGGACCTCGGTCTCGGACCTCCAGGTCTCGGTCTCGGTCTCGGTCTCGGACTCCCAGGTCTCGACTACAACACTGGCATTTTGTACAGTTGCATTGCTACAGAGTATCAGAAATCTGATTTTCTTAAAAGTATTATCTGTCGAATAACCATTTGCAAATATTCAACTGCATGAGTTGGCTGTGGTGACACAACTGTGAGCAGAACTAACTGTGTACATGTTTATAATGCGTGTAGATCCATTCAAAACCCACATTGGATGATAGTTAATGACAGTAAAAATGTATCATACCAGGTCACAAAAATCATTCAGAGATCAAGATTTGAAGTTAACCCTGAATTCTGTATAGTAATATCTACTTCTATCAAGCTATCTGAAATAGTGAAAATGCTTTTCGGTCACATCTGGTCAACTTTCTGATTATTGTTGTTTTATACTTCCATTGCAGACAATGGAAGAGAGAGCATGGTGTGCTGAACGCTATGAAGAGATGCACAGAACTACCCTGTCTAATGAAACCAAGACACAACTGGCAATACTCCTGGCTAAAGCACAGGTTGATATACATACAAATGCTTGACACTCACAAATAAGTTGTTACCTAGAAATCAGGAAAAATGTATTGTTTCACAGAAAGGCTGGAATAATTTTCCTGTCCTGTTTTTGTTGGTTACATTTATGTGAATAGACCGAGCAAGTCTCGAGCGTTTTCAAACATTTCTTTGACCACTTTGGTCCCATGTACATTGCTTGAACACGTGAAGGAAACAAACTTGCACACCTAAACGGGTCCCAATGTTCTAATGTGCGCAAGAATTGCACAGTCTATTGGAGGAAAAAATTAAGCTGTGGGGCAAAGATTCTGACTGGGCCTTGGGAGGTTTCTGAGGAGCTTCAGGTCCACTCAGGTGACTCAGTAGAAGCAACTTTCTCACACTCTGTGAATTATTATTTAATTAAGTTGTGTATTTTTTTATGTCATGGTGTTTTTCCCCCCAGTTGATACATATTGTGTAACCTGGACTTTTTCTGGCACAATTTGCAGTCAGAGCCTATGCCTTATATGTGTTCGAAGGATATCTTGAAGTAGCTAAAACATGATGTATGATGAAGTCTGAATCTTAAATACATGTGATTGAGTAACAATTTGTGTTAATGTTTAAAATAGTATCGGTCTCTGAAACTTTTTTCATTTAATTTTCTGAAGGCTTTGGAGAATTTTATGGCAGTCAAGTTCACGACAGTCAAGCGCTACGGAGGGGAGGGGGCAGAGAGTATAATGGCACTATTTTATCAACTCCTCCAAGATACAGCGCAATGTGAGTTATTTAACTACCTGCCCCTGGGGGTGAAAAAAATCTGCCCTTGAGAATGTCTCATACATGTTTGCTCAGACATATAAACAATAAATTGCTGTGGTGTTTGGGTGTTGTACTGAGCTGACTCCTTTACAAAATCTCCCAATCAAGCAATTAATTTAACCAGTCCTGAGACCAATTATACTGCAGCTTCAGAGTGCACAGATTTTTCGTGCTAACTATAGCACGAAAATTTGCTTAACTGTAAGCATATTTCACAGGCTGGCAAGACAATTTGGCAGCCAGCTTGTGCATTGTTGTTAACTCTTTCCTTGAGTCCCACTTCATGAAAGTGGCTTTGAAAATCTTTAAAGTGACTTCGAAGAATTCATGCTTTAAAGATTTTGCTGTTTTGAAGATTGAGTAGAAAGGTCATTTTTGTGTTTTAATTCTATCAAAGTTCCAGCTGGACTAATTATAGTATTATGCGCATCATTTACAGATTACATTGATTGTAATAATATCATTAAACAGTTTTCAACCACACTTGACTATCATCCATCTTGACTATTTGCAGTTAGCGCATAGTCTTGACAATTTGGATCATGATTGTGGGTTTTATTTTCACCCATCACTTTACTCTACAGCTGATCTTGAGCAGATGGTTCTGTGTATGCCACATCGAGGCAGACTCATTCTTCAAGTGGGTCTTCTTCAGTTATCAGCAACCCTCGTCTTCAGGAAGATGAGTGGGCTACCAGAGTTTCCAGCCACTAACAAGGAGTGTGTTGGGGATATTCTTACCCATTTGTGTAAGTAACTGAGAAAATAAAGACTTTAACATCGCTTCAGTGCAATAACATTGTACCTCGCACTAAACTGCTCCATGCAATGACGTTGTATCTCGCACTAAACTGCTTCATGCTAAAACGCTAATTCTTGGCACTAATTTGTTTTGTGTGTACATCCAGGCTATTTTAAGCGAGATACAACGTTTTAACATTTTCAAACTCATGCCTGTAATCGGGTTCCTCCCTTGAGGAAGGTTGAAGTGTTCTTAGAAGAGGAAGTCATAGAATGTTGTCTCAACAATTTCTTTTTTCTTTCGGGGGTTAAGTTCACTGAGTTAACTGCCTGGAAGAGCAAAAGGAAATTTGACAACCTTGTGAATACTGCAGAAAATGCAACATTTTTGGCCTGTTGACTACATACCTTTGTTGCTAACTTGCTACCCTGAAAGATATTATCTGATGACCTTTCTGACTGTGTATATACTTGAGATCACTTGTGGTGTTTTCTTTTGTATGTTTGTTTTCTGTTTTCTGTGTCATAGTTATAATTATTTCTCCACAATCATTGCCAAACAACTCATGCTTACGTTTTTTTATAAACTATTCATAAATATCCCAGTTAGTTGAGGCTGTCCTATTGGTTAAAAGGTGGTCACGTGACCATTTGAGACTAGTTTTAAACAGCTTTTAAAGACACAACTGGAGCTCTGAATGCATGTTCTGCGCTCATTGACATTTGCGTGTTTGCACACTAGCCCTAAGCAGGCGCTAATTTACGCCTAACGCAGTCCATACTTTGTACTTTGAGAAATGGACGAAAAATAAGTTCATAATAATCATTAGCTCTCCATCTGGTGGAATATTTTTTGCTTTTAATTTCAATTGTCTGTCAGTATTTTATCATATTCTTGGTTTTTTTTAAAGCTTTAATTTTACAAGCAGCTTTAAAATGAAGGAATGTTTCTATTGACATCAGTGTTGTAGTCGAGACCTGGAAGTCCGAGACCGAGACCAAGACCGAGACCTTGACATCCGAGACCGAGACCAAGACCGAGACCAGCCCTACCGAGACCGAGACCAGCCCTTCCGAGACCGAGACCAGCCCTTCCGAGACCGAGACCAGCCCTTCCGAGACCGAGACTTTTGCAGTCCGAGACCGAGACCGAGACCGAGACCAAGGTATCCGAGACCGAGACCGAGACCGAGACCTACCCCATGCAAAATACATACAATTGTGTAAAAACATAAAGAATTAATGAGTATGCAAGCTAATACAAATTTAGAAAACATACTATCCCATTTAAGTTTCCACCAAACTTCACACTTTTTATTTCAAGGCATCATTTTTGAAAAAAATGCATTTTTGGACGATCTTATCCCCTAATTTATGCCCTAAATATTACTTTTTCCATCAACAACCATTTCCATGATTTGAGGATCGATTGTTTAGAACTTCGTTGGCAATAAAATCATCGAGATTCAACGTCCGGTCGACAACGCACATTGAGAAAAAAATCAATGAACTTTGCCCCGCATCGCCCTCTATCGGCAAAAGTTGTCAATGTTTGAATATCCTTTAATCCAAGGCTGTATACTGTACCAATCTGCAGGCGTGCGGCACACTGTGCGGCAATTCTTTACTCGGCTCGTGAATGTGTACTGCGTTGGAGTCTAGCCATTGCAAGCTCTCTTATGAATATGGTAATTATCAACGGCCAATCACAGCGTGTGGAATGTTGGTTAGCTTGGACTTTGGACTCTGGCTATTGTCTATGAGCTATATGCATGGACTCACGTTGTGGGGCCCGGGCCGATGCACGTGCTGTGGATACTCAGCAGTCAGAACCATGTGGTTGTGTGCATCGTGTTTTAACGTTGGTAAACTAAAATAACGATCGCAATTCCAATGCTGCGGTTTGGAAGTCGGGCATGGCTCATCGACTACTCGTTTGATCGTATTAATTGCAGGCTAAAAATAGTCCGTTTGTCATTTTTTTGGCAGCGCGGCCAATTCTTTGGCAGGGCGGCCTTAAACTTTGGGAGGGCGGCAAAACCCATGTGTGGAGAACACTGGTGGTGCGTGTTTTGAATGAAGACTTAAAGCAGCGCATTGCAATGTCAGCGTACGCGTGTGAGAAACTTGGACGGCGGTATTTATCAACAAAGCAACATGGCTCTAGGCCAAGACGACGTAATTCATGTGTATGAAAAGCATTATTTGCTGTGGTCTCGAGGGGTCTCGAGGGGTCGAGACCGAGACATTAGCAGCCGAGACCGAGACCGAGACCGAGACCAGTTCTTCCGAGACCGAGACCAGCCCTTCCGAGACCGAGACTTTTGCAGTCTGAGACCGAGACCGAGACCGAGACACCAAAAAAAGGTCTCGAGACGGTCTCGAGACCGAGACCAGGTCTCGAGACCTACAACACTGATTGACATATAAGAAAATAAACTCTGTGGTAATTCTCTCTTGATCTCATTTCAGATCAGTCAGTTGACTTGGAGTATGACAACGGGAAACTCCATTTTACTATGATTCCAAATCCATCACATCTAGAGGTAAAATTTGAAAATTAGTTGCCTTTGAATAAACTCCTGTTACATATATTCAACAGTTATAGAATCTATCATCAGTCTGGGTACTCTACTCCTGGGGGATTTTATTTCCCTAACAACGCCTTAAGTATTTTTTGTCAAACTATTGTTAAATCCTACCCCTGTTTTAATCAGTGTTGATATCTTCTTGGTATAACTCTAGGCCAATCTTCCTGTCTGTATGGGGAAGGCCAGATCACGCCAGCAGTCCCTCCAAGAGGGTGACTACAGTAAGGAGGAGGGTTCACTAGTAGGAGACAAGGTCCTCTGTGTACAGGTCCATGGAGATGCTGCATACGCTGCACAGGTATACTCAAGACATCATGTCAAGTCTTCAGCTCTTTTCTTCTGTGGATTATCAAAGCATACTAACTAAAAGGGTCATTTGTAAATGTTACAAATGTAAATTGTTCATTCATACTCCTGAAAATGTTGTTATTTCGAACTTAGCTTGTAGATACAGCATACATTAGACATCTGATCTCCTTATCAACCTTGGGAACACTTTTAATTGACTTTTAATACATTTACCCCAACAGGGCATGGCAAGTGAGATGCAAGCTCTTGCGGAACTCCCCCATTACAACGTGGGAGGTTCCATCCATGTTGTGGTGAATAACCAGTTGGGCTTCACCACTCCGGCTGATCGGGGGAGATCATCCATTCATTGCACCGACATAGCAAAGATGAACGGGAACCTGGTTGTACATGTAAATGGAGACGAACCTGAGGTAAGAATGTTCTTGAAACTGAAGCTGTTCATAAGGGACGAAGCACCACTTGTTTACTACTTAAAAGAAATGCATTCATTCAATCTGTCTCAATTAACTGATTAAAAAGTATTTGGTATCAAGAGCTTTTAAAACCATAATTAAAGGCAGGGTATACATTTGGTGGCTGTCAAAGACCTGTATTCTCACTTGGTGTATCCCAACATATGCATAAAACAACCTAACTGTGAACATTTGAGCTGGATTGGTCATCGAAGTTCCAATAAAGTAATTTAAAAAAGAAATTCCCTTGTTGCATAGATTTGTGTGCTTTCAGATGCCTGAGAAAGGCTTCATGCCTGAAGCCTTTCTCAGATTCAAATTTGTTGACCTCTTTCTCTAAAACTACATTACTTCAAAGGGGTTGCTTCTAACAATGTTTCATACTATCAACTTACGCCAGTGGTCTTCACCAAGTAAGTTTTTATGGTCATCAACTTGTGGAGTAATTACCAAAAGTACACCCTGCCTTTAAGGCGCCTATCACTATTATTTCCCATTGTTCTTTTTGTGATAAAAGAATTCCTGCAACCATCTTTATAGTAGTATGCTGCACGGGCAGCCAAATTGTTGCACCAGTTGCTCATCAATCAAGTAATAATCTCTACCTTTCAGGTGTTAATTTCTTAATTTATAATCTTACTTGACCATCCTCCTGTTTGACCATTCAATACCATCCGCATGATTTCCAATAATAGTGTCTAAATTCAGCCCAGCATTATGATATAATGTAGGAAGTAATTGTAGGAACAACTTGTGGGTACAACCATGTGTAAATCTCTTACGGGAGGAGTTTTGACTCTGAGAAGAGCTTTTTTCAGACCAAACACTCCTCTCAAAAGAGATTTAATAATAATAATAACTAGTTCTTATATAGCGTATTTTACAATAACGTATCACAAACTTTACATTAGTGCCCTGGTCATTGGGCCAACAACATTCCTTTAATCTTTCTCAGCTCCCTGGGGAGTTTACAGCTTGAGCTACCGTGGCGCTCTGAAGCTTTTTCATGTACAATATCAACCTCTACCCTCGCAGGTACCCATTTATACCCCTGGGTGAAGAGAAGCAATTGTAGTAAAGCATCTTGCTCAAGGACACAAGTGTCGTGAACCCACAGTCTGATGACTTAACCACCAGAACTTGAATTTGATGTTCAATCCGCTCGGCCATGACACTCTATAAACACATGGTTGTGCCTGCAAATTAACTAGTAATAGTTACCTCTTACTATCCACACCATGCAAAGCTTCAAACATCATTTACAGTATCATGTGTTGATTTAGTCTTATGTAGGACTCTTCCTCTGTGCTGTACACAGGTACAAAGTCCTAGATATGAGGGTCTGTCTCCGGGGCGGACACATTTTCAGAGCTCCATAATTAATTCAAATCTTACCTGTATTAGAAGCTACTAATCTCACCGGATTAACATTTCATGGCTGCATACATTTATTGGTGATTGGTTATGGATTTAAGGTATTTTTCATAAATCAGTCATTTTCGTGAAATAGATAGCTCTGTGAACAGTTGTGCCACTATACACAACCCTCAAATTGATCATCTATTAATAATTGTTGCGGTACCCGCTGAAAAAATATAGGATTCGAACTGCCTCTAGCTAGCTACCAGGCAATTTTGGAGGTCAAGTTGGTAAAACATCTGCTCTAGAATGGCAAAGGTCGTGGGTTTGAATCCCACCCGAGTTATAATGCCTGTGGGGTTTTTGTTCACAGGACTCAAGAAAGTACTGAGCATACACTGGTTTACACACATAGGCGCATGGGTAAAACCCAATAATACAACCCTTACAGTTGAATGGCTTCAAAGGGTTGAATGTTAAATGTATCTATTCTTTAATTCTATCCAGGAAGTTGCTAAGGCCAGTCAGTTTGCCTTTGACTACAAGCAGAAGTTCCGTCGCGATGTCTTTGTTGACATGCAGTGTTTCCGGCGCCTAGGCCACAATGAGATTGACGACCCTTCCTTCACTCAACCTACCATGTATGGAATCGTCAAATCTAGAACGAGTGTTCCTGATCTCTACCTGAATAAAGTTACTGTAAGCAAATAGACTTCTTTGTTGTGAATTTTCATTGTCAGACTTATAAATTTCATACCAATAGTTTAAATTTGTACAATTGGATGACCTCTACCTGAGTGAAGTTACTGTAAGCACGTAGACTTCTTGGTGGTGAACTTTCATTGTCTGTTTAGCATGTTGTGGCCGAGCGGTCATGCGCACCGGACTCGATCTCTGGCATTTTTGTTCAACAGAGTGTGTTCTAGTCCGTTGTTTGACACTTGTGTCCTTAAGCAAGACACTTAACCATTATCGGTTCGTCCTTCAGATGGGGCGTAAAGCCTTAAAGTTCCCATTTCTGACAGACATGGCGCATTATAGGTGTAAACTATTGTTATTATTAATTTCCATAGAATTTGAGTTTTCTAATGAAAGTGCCAATTACAGCGTGAAACTGTCCCCCAAAATAGTCAAATTCCAGGCCTGTTCCAATTCTCTATCCACTTGTCTCACCCACTAGAATGCTGGTGAAGTTAAGAGGGATGAGATAGACCAGGCCGTGGCTGAGAATCAGGAGAAACTGAACCAAAGTCTGAAGGCTGCCAAGACGCATGAGCCGGAGCCTACCACCTTACAGAAACAATGGAGTGGTTGTGTCCAAGCCCCTGCACACATCACAAGCTGGGATACAGGTTAGTGGTAGAACTTTATTGCTATATCTCTGATATACACTGGGGCTAGACTCTGAAGTGATTTCTCAGTCAGTTGTTGGATTTTGTAATTGGTTCTTTGTTATAATATGAAATAACAGCAGCAATGGACTTATACTAACACCAATGCTTTTAATTGCAGGTGTTGATGTTGATGTTCTGCGCTTTGTTGCTGCAAAGTCTGTCACACTGCCAGAGGAGTTTGTAAGTTTGTAAATCTCGTTTTACCTAAAGTTATATATTAACTTCAGTTGGGTTTGTAAAGATACAAAAAATCATTGGATAAATGCATTTCTACAACAATCTTCTCAACTCCTTAGGAGTATGCAGCACCGACAGTCAAATTCTTGCACATAAACCCAATCAGTCACAATAAAACAATCTCTACCCTCACAGGTAACCAATAATATTATACTAGTGGGTTTTGTCTTGCTTAGCTCACAAAGAGTACAAGATACATGTGCCACAACTGGGAGTCACACCCACATTCTGTTAATCGTTGCGATTTCTCTTGGTAATATCTTAGACGCCCCATCATCATCTGAGCAAAACATTCCTGGAGGCTCGTCGGAAGAAGATCGTGGAAGGGAATGCCATAGATTGGGCTACTGCAGAGGCCATGGCTGTCGGCTCCCTTCTCTATCAGGGTAAGTGTTATACACGCATTATTTTTCTCGGCCAAACGCTACTGCAGGGTCAAAGTTCATGGAACTGCTTGGTTAACCCATATCCGCCTGACTTGGAGGAGAACCATAGCACTGTTCCTGCCTAAGCCGCATTACAACATTCATCGTTCAATGCCTTAAAATACATAATGCCAACAAACTGTATGTAGTTGGAAAGAGTACATAATTCTCATCTCATATTACTAGTTATAAGAGTATAAAGAAAGAAACTAACTTATTGTTAACTCCAGGTTTTCCCGAAGGTAGAAATCCTGTAGTTAATCAGATATTTGGCTAAAGTGAGCAGGAGACCAGTTACATGGAGTACATGACATTGTATTTTGGTGGGTTTTTTCTTCTCCTGAACAACAATTAAGTATTTCAAAGGGGCTTTGTTGTCAGGATCAAAGCAGCTTCCGTGTCTGTACATGAAATGATGAACTCTCACCCAGTTACTGGGTGAGAGTTCATAATTTCATGTACAGCCACAGGCCTGTTTTGATCATGATGACTTAAATTAATCTGCGTCATGTTGTGGCCAAACAGTCCTGCACACCAAACTCAATGATGGCAAATTATTTGACTATGGGTTGGAATTTGTCATAATACTTGGGTTGAGAGAGTAAGGGACGTATTTTCTGTCTCTCATAGGATACAATGTGCGGATAAGCGGTCAGGATGTAGGCAGGGGTACGTTTAGCCACCGCCATGCCATGCTAGTAGACCAGACTAATGACAGCGTGTATGTCCCACTCAACCACATCACCCCTGATCAGAAGGCCTTCTATGAGGTAATGTAGTAACCTAGAGTGTGCTTTAAGCTCTTATAGTTTAATTAAAGTATAATGTTTACATCAGGGATGGAGAATTAAACTTTGGTTTCACCCTTTACACAATGATGATATAATAAGCACTATACATGTACATGTGCATTATAGATGCACAACCCTATAAAGCACAATGTGGTTTTGTTTCAAAAAAATCGTAGATAATGTACGAACTATAACATGAGAAATGTGGAAACTTGTTAACTCAAGACAAATGTGGAAACTTGTGTAATCAATACATAGCCCTACTATGATAATTTTTTAAGTAGGACTATGACACTTCATATGGTCTTGGCCCCTTTGGGGATTTGCGACAAAAACTATTTGTAGCTGCCATGGGTTTTTTCAAATGATTAATTGACATCACAATCTTGTTTCAGGTTGCTAACAGTCCCCTGTCCGAGGAAGCGGTGTTAGGGTTTGAGTATGGCATGACTTTGGAGAACCCCAATAATCTGATCATATGGGAAGCCCAATTTGGCGACTTCTACAACGGTGCTCAGACTATCATTGACACTTACGTCATCGGAGGAGAAGGTAAATGGCAATGACAACTCTCAACAGATTCAGCTGTTTTTTATATTTTTTATTCTTGGGTTTTTGTGCCATCGAAAACGGAAAACTATTGTGTCTAGTTCAGTTTCTGCTTTTTCAAATTTGACAAGTTGCTTGTTGGGTAATAATGTTATTATGCAAATGTTTACACATACGAGAGGTTGTATGCAACACCTTGTTCTTGCACCATTGGGATTGTGTCTACAACTGGGATAGTTTAGAGGGATTCGACACTGTGGTTGTAGAAGGCCGCAGAATGGAAACTCTTTGGGGCAGGTCAAACTCTCTAACTACTTCATTGTTTTGTTAACGCCTGCAGTAAAATGGTGTTTACAAAGTGGTCTGGTCATGCTTCTCCCCCATGGCTTTGACGGGGCTGGACCGGAACATTCTTCTTGTCATATGGAGAGATTCCTACAGCAGTCTGACAGTAAGGAGGATGCGGCAGATGATGACAATGTCAATATCTGCATTGTTCATCCCACGACTCCTGCCCAGTATTTCCATCTACTTAGGAGACAGGTACTTATGGAGAGCAATTTGTTTTTTTACTTTTATTTGAATGTTCTTTTCTTTTACATATAATAATGTGTCAACCAGTAAGCCACAAAAAAACCTATACAGCATTTGATGGAGTACATACCTCCACTATGCTAAGTAGTAAGTGAATCAAAACAATGCATTGCAATGGACTTGACGGTGCTAAATGATAAAATGTTCCACAAGGGGCCCTTTCATACATGGCCTTTATGGTCCTTCACCTCTCAAAGAAACACAACATTCAAAATGTTCTTGGAGCCACAATATAAGCTCATCAAAATCTAACCGATTGATGATCCCTGACCCATGATTATTCTTTCCACATTTTTAGTGGAAATTCATCTTTAACTTTGTTTATATATCCTGCTGACAGGCAACAAGACAGACAAACAAAACTAAACAAACAAATAAGGACAAAAGCCTAACCTCCTTGTTGGAAGTAAAAGCTTTGTTTATCCAAGGAATCATTTGAATGATTTTGGTACTTCTAAACTGAATGGTTCTAAATCTTAATCAGGATATCTTTTCACCCTGATTGGAACTTTATTTTCTCAGTAAAAATTTCATTTGTCACCAACTTGGAAACCACTGCCCGCTGTAGTAATGGCAAGAAATATCATTGCACATTGGTCAGTCTGCCATGTATTTTTCTTTAAAAAACTTTAAATTTAAAGAATCTGATCAAATTTAATTTATTTTTCGGTGATTAAATATTTTTTGGGAAAAGAGAACTGCCATTCATAACTCATATTGGCGACATAAAGCCACCTGCTTGTGCCTACTGGATACAACTTTGATACACTCCTTGCATATCAGACTTTCGGGGTTTAATAATTGGTCCGATATATCACAGGGTAGTGCTCTATTGATCAGCCTGAATAGCATTAACTAAATCCCTAAGTTTATTTAATAGAGATACCACATAATTTGTTTCTCATCAGATGGTGAGGAATTTCCGTAAACCATTGATCGTCGCATCCCCCAAGGTTTTGTTGCGACTACCAGCAGCTGTTTCATCCCTGGCTGACATGGCTCCAGGGACAAGCTTCAAACCTGTTATAGGAGACACCACAGCTAATCCTAAACAGTAGGTCTACGTCCCTGTTTAAAAAGCTTAGTTTCAGTGACGATTTCCAACACACTCCCCTTGAAAGCCTTAATCAGACCAGTGGCTCAAAATTTCATCGGGAGACACATCAATAAAAAACAAGTGTCTCGAGAAAATTAATGCCAAGATCAGAACATTGTGCTGTACATACTTTTCAATTGTACAATCCTCCACCCTCCCCCTCCCGCCTTCAAGTGATTTTCCTGTCAATATTTATGAAAGACTCTAGCTCACAAGGTATTCTTGCATCGTTCAGAATACTAAACCTAATATACAAACCTATGGACTCTGGAGAAAAAATGCTATGTCTGCTATGTCTGTCCTCATGCCATGGTATTCAGCTTTGCATTGTTTCATCATTTAATTCAAGCAAATCCTGCCATTACTAGGTTAGCTCGGTGTCTAGCGGTTAAGACATACACACTAGAGTGCAGAAGAGTTGTGGTATACAGTGTTTATCACACATTGGTGTTGGATAAAGGCCAAACAAAAAAAAGGTTCTGTTTCCGGTTTCCCGACCGATCCTAACTTTATGCCGCGACCCTAAACTTTTTATTCGGCTTGAAACAAAAAAATAAAGTAAAATAAAAAAATGATAAAATGAAGGTACGTAGTTGAATCGGGCAAGTAGGGTATTTACACACTCGCCAAACCTATTAGAATAAAAAAAAAAGGCCCCCCAAAAAAACTTTCCAACCTACCGACCCTATTTTAAAATGGCATGTAATCGGAAACAGAACATTTTTTTTTTTTGGCCTAAAGGATATACCAAATTAATATCATATTGAATGTGTAACTTCAGGAAAAAGCTACAAGAACTCTTTGCACACCTTTTTTTTCTTGTACTGTATTTTGATTGACTGATTCCGTTTGGGTATTTCATTCACCGTCAGAGTGGACCATGTCATTTTCTGCTGTGGCAAGCATTACTATGATCTGATCAAAGAGCGGGAACGACGTGAGGCTCATAACACTGCAATTATTAGACTTGAGTCCCTCTGTCCGTTTCCAGCTGCAGAGGTCCAGACAGAGCTCAACAAGTACCCTGGTGCCAAAGGTTGGTTTTTGAGCCCGAGTTTCATTGTTTGAGTGAAGGAGAAACCAACATGTTGTTATGACGTAGTTTTGTTTCTCAATAACTATAGGTGAGTCTTTCTCACAGGCTAAAATGAGACTCTGCTTGGGTTGAAATGTGAGGCCAATACAACTTTTTGCATTTTTATCAGAGGTCATTTAGGTGAGCAGTTTAAAACAGCCATGTTTTTTTTAATCAAGTAGATTTGTCTCGCACTTTTGCTACATTTTTGTGTGTGGTATTTCTTTTTAATAAGGTGTTATTAATGGTAAGGCACATCAACATGTCCACTTGGCATTCTGACAATGACAGACATCATGGCCCTGCTAAACAATAGAAACTCCTGAAATGCATAATTTTATTGAATATTCCCTCTACCAAGTCCGAGTAGGCAGGAACATGTTACAAACAGTTGTTCAGTCAAAGAAGAAACTTTGAGGCCTCAGTGAGTCAGTAAATGTTACTTTTTTGCTAGATTTACAAGAGGTGAAGTAGGTTGTTTTTAGACGTCCTAGTGGCAGGTCCAAGAGCACTTATTGTATCACTGCAGCACTGTAAATACAGACCTAAACTAAGATCTCTCTCATTGTAAGTTGTTCTTTTGTTGTTGCAGTGTTCACATGGAGCCAGGAGGAGCACCGTAACATGGGTCCCTGGTCATTTGTTTCACCCCGCTTTTCCAATATCGCCGGATGCAAGGTTAGTATATTGACAATAGCAGCCTTCGTGCCTTCTATGTTCTTTTCTCATTCAATTGGGGTGTTTGAGTGCCTATACCCCTGTAGCTCTATGCCTTGTGTTACAAGAGACTGGTGGACTAGTGGTTAAGTCATTGGGTTGTGGGTTCAAATCCCAGTCATGACGCTTGTGTCCTTGAGCAAGATGATTTTATATAATTTGTTCTCTTCACCCAATGGTATAATTGCTAACCTGCAAGGATAGAGGTTGATATTAGTGTTTGAAAAAGCCTTGGGAGTGCCACGGCAGCTTGGGGCTGTGGCCCAGGGAGCTGAGAAAGATTACAGAAATGTTATTGGCCCAATGACCAGGGCACTAATGTAAAGCACATTGATACATTATTCTAAAATGTGATTTATAAAAGAGCTAGTTATTTTTATTCATTGTTGTTTCTTGTTTATTGTCAAATCCAGTGAGTTATTATCAGGAGCATTTAAACTAGTTTTGTTTTGTTAATATTATACAAATATTGGATGTATTTGAGTGCATTTTGGAAAGTGAAATTAAAAAGCCAGATTTCACCCAGTGACAATATTTCTGCGACAATGTACAAACAAAATGCGTTCCAAATACCAAAAGAGACAAATTAGACATGGAAACTCGTCCAAACCACATTCTGAAAAGACTAAAAACCCTTTCTAAACAATGTGGACGATTCCATGTAAACACCCAACCTTGTCCACCATGACACATCCTTGCCTCGCTTGAACAAATTAGCGGGGAACAATTTTTTTGGAAAATGAAGGATGACACATGACTTGTGTTCCACCAATCACAAACAAGGATCTGTGTGTGTGTGGTATATAATAATAGTTACTGTCTTAATATATACTTTCCTCATAATTGCTAAAGCTTTGTTACTTACCATTAAGACTAAGAGCATTCTAAAATTATTACTGTCTGATCGTTTATTGTTTTGATTTGATTTCTTTTCAGCTTCGCTACTCTGGTCGTGGGGTTCTAGGTGTCCCTGCAGTGGGCATGGCTAAGCTACACCAGGCAGAGGTCAAACAGCTAATGGAAGATGCATTCAGGTAGTTCAATGATACAGACTAAAAATAGGTATTTAACACACTATTCTATTTTCCTGAAACCTCTCCTGAAATTTGCGTCATGAACAAGAACAAGTTTGAGGCCTTTTTCCTCGACTTAAACCTCTAGTGTTCTGGTGTCTACAAGAAAGTTTAGTGTCATTTAGTCTCCATAGCAACAAGAGTGTGATATAAACTTAAATTATACAGCCCTTTTCAAACCCTGTTCTTTAATGTGCTACAATGTGCTACTTTACGCTACACGTCAAGTTTGCTTGAAGATAAATTTGTTTCCACACTCACGGAATATGGAAAAATATACCAATAAATTTTTATTTTCATTATTAATTCCATTGTGTGCTATGCTTCGTTTTGCCCCACAAAAAGAGGGACATTGTTTATCATTGTATTAAGCTTGATTATTATTATTGATCATGGTAGAATATCGGCCGTGGCTTATGGCCGAGGTTTGCTATTCACTGTAAATGCATATTACTCATATTTTCTCACACAAAAGCAACAAATCTTGGTGCTTATTATGAGAGCCTTTGTTGTCTTTCCTTTGTCAAGTAAGGATTTCATTTTAATGATATATTCAAAGGAAATTATTACTCGGAAAAATCCAAAATGTTCAGAAAAAATAGTACCCCGCAGAGGTGAGAAATGTTTTTGGAAAACCAAAATGGAAACATCAAGGAAGACTTCACTTTTGAATATTTTCGTTCAGAAAAAATAGTACCCCGCAGAGGTGAGAAATGTTTTTGGAAAACCAAAATGGAAACATCAAGGAAGACTTCACTTTTGAATATTTTCCCACCGATATGCCACTGGTTATATCTTTGATTTGTATTTAAGTACTGAAAATCAACCCTGCATCAGTTAACTATCCACTGACATTAACTCTTCCACTATTTTTTTAAACTTTGTTTTCCTGACGCACTTGGAAGCAAGTATTGATCACAAAGCCACAAATCATGCAAGTTGTGTAATTCACATTTATATTTTATTTCTGAAATGTAGAAGAAAGCTCCTTTTCTGAACTCTAAAGTTTCTTTAAGGCCCTTTTATCTAAGTGCATAATCTGAAATTTGTCAAAATCTTACTTGGAATATATATGTTAAACCAACACTTTCCAAAGGTATACACATGTACTATCTGGAAGCTTAGTAGCTTAACACTATTTCTATAATCCAGGCATGCCAGAGAAAGTTCCTAGGCACAGCTAGCCTTTGTATTGTGTTTTGAAATTTCCAATGGCACAGCTTATTTTTAATTATAATTTTATTATTACAGAAAGTTTAATTTCTTTTTAACTTTAAGACTTTCATGCAGGGTACTTTTTAAATTGGATGTACTGGGTCCTCCTTGGTCAAAGGAAAATAAGTACAGGTCATAATCTATTTTATATTACTTAAGGGACATTGCTTTACATTTAAGTGAAAGTTTATTGCATTTACTTGTCCCTAATGTTTTGGTTGCAATATCTTACAGAACTATTCATTGAGAACAATTGTTTTTGTGCAGAAAATCTGGAAAGCAACCACTATTCAATATTTTACGAAAGCAATTATGTAGACTCCTATAATGAGTATAAAGAACTGTTTGCTGGAGTAAAGGGGAAAAGTATGGTTTAAGCAAACTAAATGTTTGGCTATGAATAAACAAAACTTTGAATACAAAAAAATTGTTGATTGTGTACGATTGTGTACAAAGTATAAGAGTTTGCGGCCACTCATCATACAGTGTTCAGGAACGAGGAATGATGGTAGAGAAATACTTCTCAACCATTGTCATTTTTACAGCTATGATCACTGGTATAGACCTTTTGCACATGACATCAATTGAATAGGACTCCATTGGGTAGAGGTCAGGAGAAGATTGCTCATTGGCCCATTCTGTGCAGTGGACATAGATGTGCATTTTCCCTGTAAGATGGCGGCATGATGACGTCAATGCATTTATTTGTAGGTGATATTCAAGCCAAATCAGAAGCATTTATAAATCAACCAGAGAAAGGGTCGACTTGGATTAAAAGAATCCAACCATGCTGTTACAGAGTCAAGGTTTGTTGTTCCATGCAGTCTGCAGTTGTATCGCTTTCTTGTGCAATGCTGTGTCCCCCTTTTACAAGTCCAACAGCCCTCAAATTTGGTATGTAGGTGGTGATGAAAGTAGGTCACCACCTTTCACCTTTCCTGACTCTCATTTGTCTCTTCAGTGCCATGAATCTATTTGTACAGAGATGTTTAATCTTTAAAAGACAGAGTTTATGGCACTGCACATTTAAAAACACAAAAACAGTTTCAGCAGTTATTTAAATGATGCCCAGAGAACTATTATTCTACTGTTCTTAACATTTTAATCAATTACATCATGTATGAAAATCTTGTATCTACTACTAAATTCTTAGACTTGATGACACATGCATCATGATACGATAAATCTTGCTATTGCCATTCTGGGAGTTGGATTTCCTGCGTGTTACTGTGCAATGCACATTTAAAGGGTGTGTACAAAGATAAATGTTCACATATTTGCACAAAACTTACATGGTTGAAATGCCATAGTTTTTAGGAAATGAGTGAAACATAAGTATTATCCTGCAAGGTACAATCCGACGCTTGAAAAAAAGTTAAAACATAATTTTTTTTTTACAGTTTTCTCATGACGACTCCGAAGACCGATTGCGCTTAAACGTTCACGTGTATGTTATTTCATGTATATGTTAGGTCACATCAAGTATGGATACTGGTCTTTGAGAAAAATATCAATGTTGTACACACATTTCTAAAACAACCAAGTTAAAGGTATTATACAGGATTGGTAGAGCTGACAAAATAATCACAGACAGTGTTCATGTTTTGTGTGATCAACCACATACATGAAATAACAAACCTGTGAAAATTTGAGCTCCATCGAGGTCACGAAAAAAAATAGTGTTTTCCAAACATCGAGTTACTTACTTTAAATCATGTAAGTTATGTGTGAGATCTTACCAATAGTGTACAGGGCCTTTAAGGTGAGGCGTGTGCAGTTAGATGCACGCCATATCATGTGCAGACAGTGACGTCAGTGCAAGGAGCCTATACCAATATAAGTTATATCTGATCTTATTCAACTTACTGCTGCTGCAATCTCCGGCCACATCATCGCCTTGACAACCGCATCGTTGGCCGAAGGAGTCTTCTCTAAGTTCCAGTAACTGAATTTATCAAACTGATGCACTGCATGCAAAGTCCTGTCCTATTGGCAGAAGATGGGAAACTAACCATATCATTTACAATCCTTACCTCATTAAATTAATTTATCCTCATGATTTCAATGAACCTAAAACTGTGAGTTTTGTTAGTTCCTTTTTTTTGGGGGGGGGGGGCTGTTTTTTAATCTGACCAATGAACACCTTGCTTGAAAGTCTAGTTTTTAAACCAAGTTAATTAGAATTAACATTTGAATTATTAGCATATAATAGTACCAAACCATTGTTACAAACTATTACGAGTCAAAATATATAGATGTTAAATATATCCTTTGAATCAAGTGTACCCCCCCTCCCGCCAAAATTAATTTGTCAATGAGTTTCAAAAATTTACTCCAAAACACACTGCAAATTAAGACATTTTTATTATTATAGACTAACCTCTTCTTCCATGAACGGCTTCTGATGCTCTTTGAGAACAAACCCTTTCAATAGAGAAAATAAACATCGTTGTCAACACCCAATATATTAATTTTTTGTTATTATTAAAAATAGAACATATTACTGACAAACAGACTAAGCTAATTTGCTGGGTTTTTTTCCCGTCTTTGTAACAAACTGTTTGCTAGACCAGAATTCTTTTTACAAGACCATAATCAAAAATAAGAAAAACAACTATTGACACAGTTTAATCTAGCACGAAGATGTAAGGGTACTTTATGGGTACAGTATAAGGCTTATAAGTAGAAATCAGGCCCTGCACCAATATGAAGAACGGGGTATTAATATAGAGGAGATGGCCCCTTTTTGGTTGCATCTCTGTGGTCAATGTAATCCTCAAGATCTGAATTTGTTCATTTCATCTTGATCTAGTGTTTGTAATTCCACCCATATCCTACCTGTATATCCAGAAGGAACATCTAACACTCGTCCGCATAATGCACGGCCACGAAAGGTTGCTGTCATCTCTATATAATTAAAATTGCAGAAAGGAAAAGAACATACGTGTATGATTGGTTGATTGTGCTAAACGTTTCCTACTGAACAAAACTAAATACTAATAGGTATAATATTCACACAGGATCTGAACCAACACATAAGTAATATTGTTTCAAAGGCAACCAACTTTGGAGGAGAGTCGTAACCTATCCATGTTTTTCAAAATCCACCGTAATAGTAATCAACTAGCCCACCTTGTTGGGCTGTTATGGCTCTCTTTTAACATCAGTCTTGATCAGATCTTCCTGCACACAAAATTCCCACAAATGCGTTACAATTTGAGGTTATGCTGCTTAATCTTCAGAGCGCTATCTGGAGATTGTGCAAATCCCGAGAATGCACTCCATGAGACACAATTTCGACATTGGTTCTAATTTTTCTCATTTTTTGAGACATGTGTCCGTCACGACCATACCACCATGTAAAGCGGCAACATCTCCTGTGTTCCTCAGGTGAGTTTAAAGTATTGTTTCTGTAGATAGAGGCTTTTGATGGATTTTGGAGCATTTTTTTGGTCACTCCCTGTTTTGGGGTTGTGAAACCTGTGGCAGTAGGACATTTGTACAGTCTGACAGTGGTACCAACATTCAAACACATGAAAAAAGTTAAATCTGACCCTAGCCCTACAAATGCCGATAACGTCCAAATGTCAAAAGGGCGTCGTTGGTTCCAACACGGGCTACATGGACATGGGCTAAATCATGTAGCAACCTCTCTGTTTACGAATATAGAATAAACAGTAAAATTGACATTGCAATGCCAAGCTAGTACTAATTGTTAGTAAGTAGTAGTAGTACAGGAAATAGTACTGTAGACGTAGTCAGTAAAAGTACTACCTAACCTATATCTGACATACAGTAGTTTATACTTATTTAGCCCCTGCCTGGTATAGCATTAAAAACAGGCATAAGACAAAGTAGTGCAAATCCACTTCAAATCCTTAGTGGATTGGCACTAGCCTGACTAGCGAGTCGTGGCCGAGCAGTCTAGGGCATCGAATTCAAGGATTCAGCTTGGCCACTGAAGTGGGGCTATGCTTGGTAAGGACTTTTAAGTTTTATATTTAAGTTTTACTTCAGAACTTTAGTTCGCATGCTTATTTTTTTTGGTAGAAAGATTTTTTAAATTCTCACCATTTTCAGTTTTGTGAACAGTTGTCGTGAAAAAGTTCGAGACCCGTGCATCCCCTGTGTGCTCTATGTTGCAACCCAAAAGATGCACATCAGCAACCGATGAATTAGAGACAGAATTCTTCTTCAAAAAGAGAGACATTTTCTGTTTGTTTACAAATACTATAATTACGATGTTTCTGAGAACTTCCCGCGGTTCAAAAATATAAATAGCGCCCTCTAGTGGGCAGGAGATTCGATGCACTTCGCTCGCTGTATATTAAACTTGTCCAAGTCCCCCCCTTCTTTGACTGCAGTAGCTAGAGCTAGCGCCACACGATTGTCCGCCTCTACTACTCAAAGACATTGCGCAAAGACACGAAGAAAGACATGCTGCATGAAACTGAAAGAAAGTAGGGTAAATCTTCTTCCAAAAACAAATGAAGACCCGTTTGATTGCAGTGATTGAGGTAAATGGAACATAAGCTCTAGTTTATGTAGGAACAACTAATATTCTTGTTAATGTTATGTCATGAGCTGTAAATACTGCCATGAAATAGTTCACTGCACGAAGCTCAGTTATGTTGTTACTTTGTGTGTAACTGCTTGATACTGTGCAAACACCACCAGTTGGCTGGTTATCACGCACAGGGTCAGTGTGATGGCAAGATAAACATTTAATTT
Source organism: Leptasterias polaris (assembly GCA_037783415.1). Lineage (NCBI taxonomy): Eukaryota > Metazoa > Echinodermata > Asteroidea > Forcipulatida > Asteriidae > Leptasterias > Leptasterias polaris. The sequence goes on from JAZGTN010000045.1 coordinate 351,293, forward strand.
TAAAATGCGCCTTCCTAACAAGCTCCCTGAGGTGTGTATCAGCCAATCTGGATTTAAAGGAGATGATGTACATGTAAAGCATGGAGGTACCATTTTCCTTCCTCCATGCTGTAAGTGTGTTAGTGTTTACTGTAGTGTTAGTGTTCCTATAGCGTTACTGTTAGTGTTACTGTGTTAGTGTTACTGTTTGTTAGTTAAATCTACCTCCATGGTTAAATACAGTCGTTTGACCAGTTCCGGATCACTTTTTGAATTCACGATGTTTTTGTTGCATTCTCTTTAACATTTTAAACAAACAAAAGTCGATCAGTTTACCTACACATGTCATAACATTCACCAAATATCCATTGGCCAAAAACAAGTAATACTTTTGAAGTGGCTTCGAGAAAAGTATCGTCACCCGTTTGACCAGTTCCGGATCGGTTGAATCTATTCCGAATCAGTAGCGCGCCCTCTATTGCAAACCAATACTCCCAATCCCATTCATAAAACTGAAAATACATGCAACGTTATCGACGGCTGTTGGATGAAGTACATGTAGTTTTACATTCCTTGAAATATAAAAATGCACGCTTCCAGTGCAACTTAAATGACAAACTTTCTACAACAGCCGTATGATTTTAACTAACTGAGTGCGCCACCATTTAACATACCAACATATTGAGTGATCCGGAACTGGGCAAAGGTACGATGCCTCCCAACAAACGATTTCGGTAATTTTATCTCATAAAAAAACCAAAACGTCTGCTCAGTATTTATGGGAAATATGTTTTACATATTCTTACCATTTTACATAAATGCTATTCGCCCTGGCATTCAAATTTGAAAGGTGAGAAGTTTTAACAGCGTTTTTCAACCAACATTTTGGGGGGTAAATATTATGATCATTATCGCCGACAAACTTAAGAAAAATTACCATAATTTATTTGTCGATGATGTTTGTCACCTTATCTTGGGTTTGTTGGTTTATTGGATGTTATTCTTCACATGTATCAACAGGAATTGGTAATGTGAGAAGTAATTTAATTATGTGGTTGTTGCAAAGTTTAAGTGATCCGGAACTGGTCAATGATCCGGAACTGGTCAAACGACTGTAGTTCTCTGTCATCATGTATTGTCACTGATGTCGATTGATTAAAATAGTATGGTTTCACACTAAGGAGTAAGACCTAAATTAGTGTGTGAAAGGATGAAGTGAACTATGTCAATTGCTGATTAAAGTTTCTTGTGTATTTTTAAATGTGCTTCTGATTTTTTTAAATGTAAGCTTTTACTTGATTTGCAGCATTGAATGAATGTGACTAGTTCAGCTCAGCCTCTCAGGGCAAAACACCATGCCGACACTGTGGCAGCAGGTTCGAGGAAAATTTGACCGCAGCAAAAACTCAAAGTGGGGATGGAGAGTTTCAGCTGTGTATGGCTTGTGCGTTTGGACTTTACTCGGAGTAGTGGTTGTCAAGGTGATATCAAATTCAACTTCATTGGTGGCTGGTCAGTATGGAATGTCTGAGGATACCTATTCCGCATTGTCTGAGAAGGAAAAGGAACGGCTGGCTCTAGAGGCAAAGTTGAAAACTTGGGCTAGTAAGTTGAAATTTGTGTTTCCAGTTTGCATTTCCGGGGTGCCGATGGATTGATTAGCCCATTAATTCTGGGTAGTAAAATGACTTCACAATTGTCTACAATACATGTACCTCGTTTTCAGCATCCTTTAAAAAATACCATTCCCCAACATATTATGTACAGCTCTTTTTATACAGTCCTGGAATTACATGGAGGTCATTTCCTGTCTGGACTCTGGGCATTCAAAGAATATTATAGAGATTTTCTGCTGAAAAATTCCATGCACAAAATTAAATAAAACTTTAAGAGGTAATGTTGATAAATTCAGTCTTGTTTACACTTGAGTCATTTCGAAATTAATGTCTAAAAGGCCATGTTCAGTATTGTAAAAGTCAACTCAAAAATGTTATCTTTTCTTTTCTATTTGCCCCCAGGACAACAAGAGCTGGCTGAACATGTTGCAGAGAACATCTACACCCCTGTGGACTTCATGGGTTGAAAACTCATCGACTCATACTATGTCTGTGGATTGCTTTTTTTGCCTGTGGTTGTAATTAGCAAATTTGCAAAACAATGTGTAATTACACACACATACTTCCAATAGATACTTTTTCACAGAGACTTGAACTTTTGTAGAATGACTTGCAGATCTGTGCTTGAGTCATGGTAATGTGGCTTGCATAAAAAGATCTTGACTTTGCCACCAATAGTTACTAATGCTGCAGTTAATTTTTTTTTTACCTGTTAGTATTGATATTTGTGTTAGGACTCGAGCACTTGGTGTTTCAGATGGATATCATACAGAAAGGCCAGAGGTTTTGCTTCTTGGAGACTTTCACCACTAATTGTAAGATAAGTTTGAGATGAAATCTGTATATGAAGTGCCTTTACATTGCCCTAGATGAGAGGAATTTAAATCATGAGTAACTTCAGGGCCCCATTTCATAGAGCTGCTTAACACACATAAACAACATTGACCTTGGTAATTGTCAAAGACCACTATCCACACTTTATGTGACCCAACATATATTTGAAAAACAATCCTGTGAAAATATAAGGTTAATCGGTCATCAGAGTCGCAAGAAAATAATGAAAAAACCCATAATATGTTATCACTGTATCAAACATTGTCTTGCGAGATCAAAACTAATACACCGATCCATTAAGCCACGCCCATTTCTCATTGACCAATCACAACCGCGAAATCTGATCACCATTTGAGCCGTTTGGTGATCTTTGCACTAATGGTGATCGGGTTTCGCGGCTGTGATTGGTCAACTCATAAGGAGGTGGGGCTTAATGGATTGATCTATTGTTTTACTAATTAAAAACAAAACAAAAAACTATTGCATTTCAGGCTAAAAATATGCCCTGGAGGGTAGTTTTCCACCATGGCCATCTTTATACCATGTAAGTTATGTGCAAATCTGTGAACATTTACATTTTCAACCTTACCACCCTTTTAAACAGGTGCTTGGAGGAATTTGTTTTTAACAGGAATGCTAATTAAACTTATTTATAATGTGTTTGTTTATCATTTAAATGTAGTTTAGATGTTTGTACACTTCTGAATTCTTTGTAATTATCGATCAAAAAATTAGGCCCCAACTCAAGGTTTTGAAAAACTAGAAACACTTCTGCCGTTGACTGCGTGCACCAAAATGAAACTACTTTGACATCATGTGTGGGAGTTTGCTTTGTTATAACTCCATACTGCAACAAAGCAGCTATACAAAACTGAGCTCCCACATATGATGTAACATGAGTGGTGATGTATTACAGGGCTTTTTGTGAATCTTTCTGAAAAGCACAGGAGAAGGGTATTCTAAATTTTTGTTTTTTACACAGTTAAAATCTGTTTAATTTCATGTGAACTTATTGGTTGAACACATTTTAAATGAATTTCAGCAAATATCACTTGTTGCGATTTTTGTTCAAGTAGGTCCTTAAGGGAAAATGTTGCTTACCAATTTATGTAGGAAACCAGTCAAAGATGTTACGTGTGATATCTTATGGTATTTTGTACTTGGCTTCTTTTTGTTCTAAAGCAGCTCTATGGATATGGGCCCTTGTACACACCATTTTACTCTGCTCTGCTTGTGAAATAGAACAAAGTGGAGATCCAATGTAAATGTATGTCGAAGAAAGAATAAGGGAAGACTGAATGGACACAAAACTTTGTTATTTAAGTAAATAAACATATAATTTAAATAAAGACTGTGAAAGTCTCTCGCTTATTCCAACTTATGGATCTGTTTTAAGTTCGAGATGTTGCTATCTTCACACCCTAAAGGTTCACAAACAAAATAAGGATTGAGTAAACGGGAGACTTTCTATTCTATCTATAGATTTTGGGTCAACAAGTGAACTTGATTTAAAAATGCAATCATTAAAAATGAGTTTTTTAAAACTTCCCAAATGATTTGAATAATATTTTTATGGTTTAAGAATGCTTTTGTAAATGTCTCATGTCTTGTTAACCCCAATTCTGTACAAGTGTGTACAGCTCAATAATTACAATTACAATCCATAGGTGCCCGATTAAATTGGTTCTCTAATTAGCTCAACCCAACCAATAAAAAATATTTTAATTGGTTACCTCATCCCAACCAATTAAAATATTGCATAAGGCCCGTGTGCGAAGAGTGTAGGGAGAAATAGGGGTTGTTACACACATCCTATAGACGACGTGACCTCTGTTTTCATCTTAACCGCCCTCTGTTGACAAGTCTGTTGTCAAGTCATGTTCCGCCGGGCAAAAAGACACGTAGTCATGGTAATATTGCGTGTACTTTCTAGCTGGCTGTCAAGTACACAAAGGTTTTGCCCGGCGACATGCGCACGCATCATGTTATGATTTTCAAATGACGTCAGAGGTCACATCGTCTATAATGAACACATCTTACCGGCGACATAGAAATAAATGGCAACACTGCTTTTGGAAAGGGGTTGTTAGGAGAATTTAAAAGTTGATGACATCACTCATGAAAAGAATGGTTGCCAAAAATGTGCAAAACTATTTTTTTTACCATTTCTTCTAGGGGGAACTTTTGGCTAATTAAACTAGTTTCCAGTTGCATTGGAAATAAGCTTATAAAATGTAACAATTTACTCTAGTAATTTGTTATTTCAAAATTCAGAATTCAAATGAAAGTTATAAGTGGTGGTGGGGGGGAGGGGGGTCAAACTGGACTATTATTTATTACTATTAGGGTGCAATTGTTTAATTAGTTGTGCTAAGCTAACTGGTTTGGAATATAAAGAAGACATCTGTGGAGAAAAAAAATTAAGATTTCATAATTTTACGATGAAAAACATTGCAAAAGAAAACGAGGTAAAAACACAATATCGTTAACAAGGTTTCCCCTATGTCATTGACGGTCGTTGACAAGGTTTTCCCCCCTGTCATTGACGGTCGTTGACAAGGTTTTCTGAAGTTTGGCGTTACACTTCAGAAGGTCGAGTAAGGTTCAAAGTTCGGGTATGGTTTTTTTATAAACAGAATGGTTTCATAACTTCTTTCTAGCTCAAGCGATTATTCAAAGTTTGCCTGAACTTAACTACGGATGTTTTCTGCAATGGCCAGCAAGGCATTCGACGAGGTATTTGACCGGATGATGTCTTCCTTTAAAGAGCGTTTCGGTTTTTCGAGGGATCACAAAACTGACAATGTGAGGGATGAATTCCGGGTCGTTTCTACATGTATCGAAACGATTGAGCGAGCGTGTCACTGCTGGCGGCAGTGCACAGTGTCATTGTCACCAGATGATGCGACGAGCATGACGAGGTAAATATAAATATAATAATATTAGTTATTACTCACAAATAAAAATACAGTTTGGATTGTGTGTTGTTTCTGTTCGTGTTTTGCTTTCTTTAACCTAAGGTACATGGTTCGATTTATGGGTAGAACACTTAGTAGAAATTAAAATTAATAATAATTATTATTTGTATTAATTGATATTGATGATGATCACTAGCAGGAGTTTTGGGTTATTTTACAGGTGGATTTAAGTTAACTTAAGGTTTATCAATTTCATTTCATCATTGCCATACCATTGTTTGTCTTAAATGTTCTATGTTTGCTTTTAAACCTACTGTGTTGATTGTAGCTTGGTTGGGTCCTTCCTACTCCTCGATCCTAGGTTCGAACCGTACCGCTATCATCTCCACGTGGAGAGTACGACAGCGGATCAAGCCTCATAATAGTTCTAGGAGTAGGTCCGTCCTAGCTTCAATGTACCCCATCTACAATCAACATAATACAGTGGGGCATACATGTACTCGACAACTTCTTATGGACCCCCTCCACTCCAAGCTTGTATTTATATTCTCCTCTGCATTATGGAATTTACACCTTCATTCTTTCTGTCTATATTGTACACTTTCTTGTGGTTGGATTTGGAAATAAAGTTAAGTTAATAATACTTTCATTTCATTTCATTTTATTCGCCAGCAAACAATAGAAAACGTTAAAAAATTGCAAATCAGAAGGATCTACAAGAACAAACCAGTCAGGATGTTTACCTTTGGTTTGTGTTTAAATTGATTGTTGCACATATGACACCCCATCTACCTAACTAATCCCATGCTGGCATGGCACATACCTCTGCAAAATGTGTGCCAATTATTTCCACCATTTTTGGGGACAATTCATCTGGGATTTTGACTCCCAAAATTCGGGGACAGTATAGGCATGTGTACGCTGCGCGTTGTACCAGGGGAGGGGGTCAATATAGCTTCTGATAAGGAATGAGGGATTTCTTCACCTTCATGAAGATCCAGGGTTGATTTTTGTATCATATTTTTAGTCATCATCTAATCATAGTCCAGCTAAATATTAGATATTGAGCTACATTATTATACAAATTATTGGATACATGTGAGTGCTTTGTCACAGAATATATTCACAAAGTTAAATCTGGACGGAGGCAAAGCCGGGTGAAACAGAAAAGCCAGATTTCACCGAGTAATTATATTTTGCAACAATACACACAAAAAATGCATTCAATATTTGTTTAAGGGGCCTATATAAAAAAAAATGCACACAAATCCTTGTATTTTGGAAAAATATTATCACAACGAACACAGAATAGACATGGAAACTTGTCTACTCCACACTCTGAAAATTCTGGGGAAAAAACTTTCTAAACAATGTGGACTACTCTATGTAGACAACAAACTTGTCCCCAGGACACAACCTTGCCTCTATCCTGTGCAGTGATTAAACAATGTTCGCTTCCACCTTTCAGATTGACCAACACTCAAGTTCTCAGTCTCCAGGACAAAATCCAGCAACTTGTTGAATCTTTGACATGTATCCAACAACAACATCCATCTCACACCACATCTTCTAAGAAGTCTAAGAAAGCTGTGTCCAATTCAAGAATCACCAGAGAAGAAGAATTGGTTTTATCTGTAGCCAGTCAGATCACAAGTCATCTGTTCATTGACCTTGCAACCAATCTCAAACTCCTCCAGAAGTTACAAAAGGTTTGTGTTTATTCTTTTGAATACTTCAAAACGCTGTGGTCCATACAGAGGGATGCTTCAAAACCGAAAGTACTAATTTAAGCTACTTGGGGAGCAGCCAGAATGTTGTTGTCTATTGACTTTAATATTAGTATTATATAAATTTTGGGTCGAAACCAGTTATTTTTGCTGCAATCTAGAACTCCGAAAAGTTGCCCTTTTAACTTTCCTTCGGTAACTTTTCCCTCCTACACCAAAGGGCATAATTCTTGAAAGCCTGATACTTCATTCTTGCAAGAGCATGGCAGAATTTCTTTAGTAAAAGGCACCTCAGTGAGGGAAGTTTAAATTTGTACTGGAACATTTCAAGGGGCACTAAGACATTGACCAGGGGGTAGGGAGGCAATTTTGCCTCCTTTGGAGAATGTTGTTCTTTTTTTTGGCTTGCATCAAATTTGTGATGAATTCAAAATAGGTTGAGATTGATGTAATTCATATCCCTTTCATCAAGCAGAATGCTTTATAATTCAACTCTTTCAGCACTTTATTATATGGCAATAACTCTATCTTCATTTTCAGGCAGTGGATATACTGATGAGTCTACGACCAGAAACAAGACACCATGTTGAGGAAGGTGTGCACAAGTTGCTCGTCCCACTGCAATCCAGATGCGGATTGAGTGCTGAAGCCTTAATCAAAGGTGTTGGATAGTTTTAATGCAATTTTTAAAGTACACAGACAAGTTTGTGGTTCTTGTAAAAATTCTAAAGGCCTGTAATAGTTAGCTACATGTAGTTATGGTGAGAGAACTCGCATGTAATTCAAAGTAAACCCAATATCAATTCCTATACTATCTGACTACCAGGATTATATTAAAAAAATAAACAAAATATACACATTTCATTCTATTAAATTGATTCATCGAATGTCTTCCCTGCAGTGTCTAGCCTTTTTGAAACCAGCAATATTGTACGGGACTACCTCAAGAAGCACTTTGCCCTAGCACTGTCATCTGTGGCCAGGACACTCAGCAGTGAGATCGACAGACAGAGTAAAGACACAGAGCATGTGCACTCAAGCAAGATACCAGCTGCAGACCCTTGCTATCAAGCAACCAAGGTAAGCAGCAGCCAACATAATGGAAACAAAATGTTTAAATGTAAACTGGTCATCCGCGGTGACAACTCATCAGAATGAGGCTATGAGGACACTACAACTTGCTTTATTCAAGATATATTATGCATCAGGAAAAAAATGCTGTTCTGTTTGCGTTTCCTCATGGTTTTTGTCAATGTAATTTTTTATCTTTACCTGTGAAATTAATAAATGAAATAAAATATCCACTTACAGAACAGCATGGGGCATTCCCTTTCAAAAGATTGGGGGATGGCTTCATAATTTCTTATGTTTTCTGTGGCGTAAGGAATCACAAACAATTTGAGGTGGAGGTAGTACATTCTGCTCTCATCTTATTATTATGCCTTGCTTGAAGAATTTTATTTGATGCCTTCTATTCACAAGGTTCTCGGCAGTTTATGTGCTGTCTTTTCTTGTATGTCTGTCATTTGTCTGTCCGTCCACAGGCTGGGGTACAAAAGCTGTTGCTTCACCCCGGACCTAGATGTTGCCATTGTTCAATGTTCACTTTTATATCAATTTGTAAAATGCTGATGTACAATGTACAGTCTCCTTGATTAATATGTAACATTTTGTATTTTTCTTGTCATTTATGGCAGCATTGAAATAATTGTTTGGAAGTTAATTTGTTTGTTAATCCAAAATTTCTGGAAGAAAAGAAAAAACAGGATGGTGGTGTATCGTTGGCACTTATTTTAGAGCCAGATTGACATAAAACTGAAGGACATTGGGATGTTGCAGTAAAAGTTCATGGTTCACTTCTGTTTCAGGTGTTTTTACAGATTTGCCAGTACGCTAAAGAAGACCTGACAGCCTTGCTCTGGCAGCTCAGGGAAAGCACAAGTCCACGGAGCGACATTGATGAAGACCTTTTCCAGATGGTTTCAGGATTAGTCATTCTGATTGAAGATAAGGTAGACATCTGATACCAAATGAAATGTAGTATATCCAGTGACCAGTTTCTTATATAATGCATGGTATAATGTAGTAGGCAGTAAGCCATTTTAAAAATATAACTACGTCAAATTTGCTTCCCATAATAATATACTCATTCACTCCAGTGTTCAGTCAAAAGGTTTCCAGAAACACTACTCTGACTTTCTTGGTACACAGTCATAAAATAACCCTTGTTGAAATAACAGCTTATTTCCTCTCTTTTGAGCCATGTGGTTTCCTTTTTCGGCTATAACAAAGTTGAACGCTGACTCCTGCATTTGTGTGTTTCATTTTACAGCGATTTTCCAAAGACTGTGGTCTCATGGCTGGAAGCACCCTAGCTATGATGTTGAATTCTGCCCCACAACCTAACCTAGCAGCTCAGGCAATTAATAGCCTAATCAACAGATATTCAAGTGAGTTAAGTAGTGGGCTGTGAGTGTGTGGTTGCAGACATTTTTCATAAAGCTGCCACACAAAATATAGTGAATGAGAGTAAGTGAAATGGATCCGTTAAGCTCTGCCCTTAATGCATTGACCGATCACAGCCATGAAGTCTGACACATTAAAAAACTCAGCCTTCCAAATGTTAAAAAGTTTTTGTCATTTGGAAGGCTGAGTTGTGTTGCACGGGCCACAGCAAGATCTAGTGTTGCATGGTAGACCATTTTATGGTTGGTGAAGTTTGATGGATCCGTTCAATTGCCAAAGAACAATCATAAGCAGTTCATGTTTTGTAGAAGTTGGCCAGTAGTAACTTTGTTTTGTAAATGAATATTTTACAAGAAATTATAAATTTTAAGTTTGGCTATTTGTTTATCCTATGTTATTACTTTCAGGCTATTTGTTTATAAAACAGTTGTTTATAAAAATCTTGTTACAGACACATAAAAGCAGTGGTTATTTGGCATTTTACACAGGCATTTATAAATATTTTGTTCAATTTTGTAGTTACTGGTGGCCAGGGAAATCTGCAGATTGGTAACATGACAGTCCCTGCACTCTCCACTGCCCTTAAACCAGCATCAGTGGTTTTTCCACAAGTTGCAATAATAAGAGGAATATTGACATGCTGCGACAAGGCTATTCTACTTGAAGATGTGTCTCGTAATGACAAAGTAAGTTTAAGTATATTTTATTATTAATTTCTGGTTTGTATTGTATGAGTTTATAAGAAACCACAGCCCTGTCCAGAAAAAGGTAAATTAATCTGGTTGCCACTTAAGTGCTGTCAACAGAAATGAAGTCGAAGAATGTTGTGTGTGTAGTTAACAGTGCTCATCTGCTTTGAGGCAATTCGTGCATGCTACCATTATAGCTGTATGGACAATTTTAGCTTTCCTTTCGGTTGATCTGGTCAACTTTGCCATACAGGCATGCCACTTGGTATTGACACTCACAACTGACATAAAGGATTGTATACAGCAGACACAGTTGGGAATAGCATTCTTTATGTTCTATTTGTATAGTGTTTTCCCAGTCCTAAGGTAACTTGGATGAGATTCAAACCCACAGCTTTCAAAATTTTAGAGTAGATATCTTAACAGGGCCCATTTTCATGGCTCTGCTGACCGCCAAAATTTGCACTTTGCTTGCAATCACCATTCTTCGCTTACAGGGCAAGCGAAAAATATCTAGTTACGTGGAGTAAGACTGTGCACAAGCAAAAATTCCATGCTAATCTGTGAAAAACGCTTGACGTAAGTTCAGAATTCTCTACTTCCGTAAGCGCCAATTCTTTGCTTATAAATGGTAAGCAGAGCCATGAAATTGAGTTTGAGCCCTGTAATTAACAAAATGGACTACAAATAACTGCCCTGACGTAAATGTTACATCAAGAGTAAGTAAATACTGAATGTGTTTACCAATTACTTTCTGGTTTTTCCCCCCGTTTCTTGCTACAGCAACAAATTCTTTCCACACATGTGATCTTCCCATTGATATGTGACCTATGCAAAGAAGCTACAGGGGAACTAAAATACCACACTAGTGAAGGTACGGTCACTGATAGTAACTTTTCTTTTAGTTGCTGAATATATAGATAGGTTGCAATTTGGAACACACAGTCATGCGTTACGCGTGAGAACGGCGTGAAGCACGCGCACATTTCACAAAACTCATTGCGTGATTGGTTAGTGAATGACGCGGCTGCGTTAATAATTTGAGCGCCTGACGCGCCTGCAAGCCAAAATGCAATTTGCCCGTAAAGATGGCGTCTACTGGGAACTATCTATTGTAAGACTGGAAATTGTTTGAGCAACATAATCTGTTGACTATTAAACTGAAAGGGTACATTACATTATTCTTTATTGTTACCAGAAGCTAAACAATTATTTCATCTTAAATGTTTTAGTTTCCAAGAATATTGTGTTTGAATTTGATTCTGATGCATTCCAAATTACCTAACTGGGTTTGTTTCAGGAGCTTGTAATTTTTTCTGTGTGGTTTTCCTTGATTTGTAGAGAAAATAGTAGACTGTTGAATGAGTGTACATTTCTTGAAACCTATGTCGTAACAGCTTTCATATCATAATTTAAGTAAAATGAAGGAGATGATTGTGTTATGGTCATGATTGCTTTATAAAAAACTTGCATCAGTCAAATTAGTTTAAACCCAGAAGATCAAAGAAGAATTAGGTGGGACCAGTTGCTCGTTAACTTGATGTCTCTCTTGTTTAAAATTAAAATATACATGTACCATATATTAGCACATTTAAATTGACCAATACCAGGGGTGCATTTTCCCTGCTGTGACCAATAACTGTTTCGGTTATCGATCAAAGATTAACCAATAAACGATTCAACCAAAACAGTTATTGGTTACAACCGTGAAAACGCACCCTAGGGGTTATGAGCGATTAAGGCATGCTGGGAAGAAATGGCGTGGCAAGATCGATCACTCCTGGAAGGGAGGTTGCTGCTGTTCATATTGTATTCAGTTCAAGTGCGCAATTATTACTCTCTTCTAGGAGGAGCCACTTGGTTTGTTCTCAACGCTTTGAGTAGTTTGCTCAAGATGCATCAGGAGACTGAAGAGTGTGTAGAGCTGAGGGGATTTATATCTTTATATGTTACGGCTAATGTACTTTTGTTGCCATTTTACATTGGTAAAAAAAAGTTTTACTCAAAGACAATTTTGTGTTTCTTTCTCAACCCCACAGCCTTGAGTCTGTATCTTCAAGTCATGAAAACCCTCCTCAGGATTATCCAGAAAAACTCTACCAATTCATATCCACGGCTGTTTGACAGGGATTCAACTCAGACCCAAGCCATCCTGAAGCTAGTGTGGCAAGAATGGCAGAGCCCGGTTGATGGAGTGGCTGAGATGATTCGATCAGCCTTAGCGACGCTACTGGTTCTTCACCAAGAGGAGGCCAAGGCTCTGGGAAATGTTGACTCACAGGTATCACAGGGGTTGGAAAATATACTGAATGAGAAAGTTAGCTTTGATTGTTTTATTGTAATAGTTTGAGTGTGTCTCCGTCAGTGAATTTCATTGTTGTTGTTTATTCTGAATAACTTTGAAGTCTTTTTGGCAATGTAAACTTGCCATTTGATTTGTCTTCCTAGCCGGTAAAATATGGGACAAATTAAAAGACTTTTGGGGACACAATGTTGCAGCAGATATACCATTGTTCTTGGAAATGTGCGCATTTTCAGAACTAGGTAAACAACGGAGATTTACCTGGTATGTTTGCTGCCACCTAGCTTTGTAAAATCTCCCTTTGAATTCTATTCAGAGCAGTTTGAAACCTTTTCTAAATATTTGTGTTTCTACCTCTTACTCTGATGTAGGCTTTGTCCATTAATTTGAAGCCCCTTCCAGTTGGTTTCAAAGCCTTTGCTGGAGCCAATACCTGTATGTGGAAATGGCGCTTTTGTAACTACATCATAAATCACCTTCATTTTTGGCGATCTTATTTAAACAGCTGACATAACAAGTTATGTATACTCGGTAATGAGTAAATTCTGAATGTGATCCGACGACTCCAGCTGAACAATGTCTTGAAGGGAGTAAATACTCGAAAAATCAATATGAAAACTTACTTGGTAAAAAGCACTGGAGAGCTGTTGATATTATAAATTATTATTAGTAATATAGTTTTAGACGAAGAGGTAATTTTCCACCCCAAAATTTAAATCTGAGAAAGGCTTCTGTATGAAGCCTTTCTCAGGCATCTGAAAGCACATAGTTCTATGCAACGAGGGTGGTTTTTTCTTTTATTATTTTCTTGCAACCTTGATGACCAATTGAGCCCAAATTTTCACAGGTTTGTTAATTTATTCATGTATTGGAATACACCAAGTGAGGATATTGGTCTTTGAAAATTACCAACAGTATATCCTACCTTTCATTCAGTGTTTCTGTTGAGTGAATAGGACATTTTTGCTAGAATGCAAGCAAGTTGAAATTGATCTGGTCTCATGTATATTTATCACATACCGTTTGAAATTTCTTTCTAAATCCACACAGCTTGTAGAATCCATCATCTCTACTCTGATGAGTTCAGCGTGGCATGTCAAGGGACGCTACCACCTGATGTCCAGCCTTGTGCCCCACTGCAATGCCATCAACCTTCTAACACTGCACCCAGGTCTGCCCAGTGAGCTACTACGCTGCCTTGGGACTAATTATCTGGCTTCTGCGGCATCTGATGTGCACAATGCCTTGGTCAGGAAGATGAGGAAGGAGATGATGTGTGAGAGGGAGTCTGCAGGGAAGAGGATGCCAGAAGGGGAAGAGGACTTGACCAAGAGGTGGGGGAGCATCTGGGAGCAAGTGATGCTGCAGGGATTGTGCAATGATGACGGGTAGGTTGTGTTTTGTGGATATCTAAAGGACTGTACTGTATTCTATCTAGATTTTTAGGAAGTATTTCGTTGAGCCTACTTTTGAAAACTCTATTGCAGTTGGTTCGCAGAGTTTGACGTAATAAAATGTAGTTGTTCACATTTGTTGATACATTAACAAACATCTACCAGAAGAGCAAATCGCCTTAAAAAGTGAATATGCAAATGCGTGGGAGCAAGACATATTTGTAGGGAATTATCGCAGGTGTTAAGATCAACTTTTGCCTTCAAACTCAAAAGACATAATCAAGGAAAGAAATGCATAGCGCAGTGAATGTACAAACCTCTTAATTTATTATTTTGGTGATGTGGAGAGTTTATAACACCCTGGAAGTTCCCTCTATACCTATTGGTAACCACCGCCCATGTTTCTTACAATTACACCCATGGTATGGTATTCCTTCTGGTGTTACAGATGTGTGAGGTATCACACAACCAACTCATGGATTCCATCTACGATCAAGAGCTTCCCTGGTGTCTTTTCATTACTCATGGAAAGCCTGAAGAATGAGCCACGCAAGGATAACTCTGATGTACGTCGCCTCCATGCCCGTATCATTCTGCTGAAAACTGCACGGTGCAACAACACCCTGGATTCTGATTGGCTGGTGAGTTTCACAGACTGGCCATTTAAAAGGAGACTTCTAAAACAAATTACATTTCCAAAATTACTGAACTCTTGCCAGTGGTCCAGTGGGTGTATTTTTGATGGTAATGATAAAATTTGTCGTGGCTGAGCGGATAAGAGCACCGGACTCAAGCTCTGGTGTTTCTGTTCAGCAGAGTGTGGGTTCGAGTCCCGGTCGTGACACTTGTGTCCTTAAGCAAGACACTTAACCATTATTGCTTTGTCCTTCGGATGGGACATAAAGCAGTTGGTCCCGTGTGTTGTGTAATGCACGTAAAAGAACCCAGTGCACTTATCGAAAAGAGAAGGGGTTTGCCCCGGTGTTCCTGGTTTGATTGGTTGCATATTGAGCCACAGCACCTTGTAAACCATTACATGGTGCTATGTAAAGGAATAGGTCTCAGTCATAGTTCAAAAACGTAGCTCCACATACCTTGCAGGAAAATACTGACTGTGGAAGTGCCTTAAGCGTCACTGAGTGACGGATATGAGAGCTATATAAGAAGTTATTATCATTATTATTATTATTATTATTTAGAAAACATAATAGTGTTTTCCCCCTTTGCAACATTAGGAGAAACACATGGACATTGTCTCAGCAGGTCTCTGGCACCCTGAAGATGACATCAAAGGTGACTCTCTAAGCCTCCTCTGCTGCTCTGCCAAGAAATCTGAGCTTCCTGCCCCATCGGAGATGCTTCTTTTCAAGGAGACCTTTCCACACTTCCTGAACTCTGATTCGGCCGCATTCCGCAATCGTCTTCGCCACAACATTAGCGTCTTTGTCGTCAGGTTATGTTACGGCAGTCTAGTCCTCCTGAAAAACCTGAGAAAGTTGAAAACAAAACTTGAGGTTGAACTGTCTGTCAATGATCAATGTCAGACTGAGGAGGCAAACCCCACAGATTTAAAAAAGGACAGAATAAAAACTTCTGAGAAAAGTACTTCACAAGCTGATGAGATCAGAGAAAAGCTTGATATGTTGACTGAAAAACTGCTCAGATCTGTAGACGTTTTGGACTGTCTGATGGGAGTCTGTTTTGGGTCTCTGTTTCCAGGAGCCTGTTACCAGCGGAGGCGAGCTGCTATGGAAATTCTTGGAGTTGTGTTTGACAACTTGATAGCCAGAGATAAACAGAATGAGAAAAATGGTTTGTAGCTTTGATGTAGGAATAATTTTAACACAATAAGTATAAGTGGTTGTATATGTTTTATTTGATGTAACAAACTTATGCATTATTTCTTCATAACCCTTCTCCAGCACCAAAGATTCTGATCCCAGAAGCTCATTTAAATCTATAACCCCAGGGATCACCGAAGGTAGACATAACCATTATTTCAATGTACCTCCTAAAATGTTGATCCTACTCTCAGCCCTGGACTTAGTGTTCAAAAAGTATTTATTTGTTTAACTTTCAACTTTTCATATGGAAAAAGTGTCCCGATGGAGTGTTACTTGCCACTGCAATGGTTTCCTTGTTTGTTATTATGATTATCATTTTACTATGATTATATTTTTGGTCACTCGTCGCCGTCAAATCAATGACGGACTGTCAGAGTTTATTTCTAGTAATGAAGCATGGTTGCTTCAGAGTGTGAATTAAATCACTGTTGCTCTGAAGCTCAGGAGATTCCTGTCGGCAGAGATGCTGGCTAGGAACCAGCCATACTGAGGTAAATCCTCTATTCTTCAAAAATAAGTGTTCGGTGGGTAATTATGTGTGCCGTGCTTATCTTAGAGCACAGTACCTATGACTTAACAATTCGATCAAAGCAATTCAGGGTCACAAGCATCAATGGCGGGTCAATGACAAAACTTCAATTTAGCCCACTAGACCCACTCAGCCAGGATGCTTCAGGCCTGCACACATATTCCAACCACGAAATAAAGGTGTTATTTTGCCCCAATTTGTAACAGATTTTTCAGGTGATTTCATGGCATGGGCTGTTGATCATGGGAAATGCAATTTGCTTTCTGAAAGGTATGTCACCATTTATAAACATACAAGAAAGTAGAACTTGTTTGATATAAGAGTTAAAGGAAGTTAAGGCTTGATTTCAAGATATGTTTGGATTATCTCTCGTACAAATATTGGATGCATTTGAGTGCATTGTCACAGAATATAATTACTAGGTGAAATCTGTACTGTTCCATTTTTTGAGGCGATGTAGGTTTATTTCAGACTCTTGTTGTTATGGATCGACCAATTAGAATCAAGGATTCAAGTTTACTTGAAGATAAGAGACCATTGCAGCATAGTGGCCTCTCGTTGGGAGCCTATCAGTTAAAATGCAGAAGATCATGGGTTTGAATCAATGTCAATGTTCCTGTTGATTTTTTTCTTCAGAGCTTGGAAATTACCACGTGTTCATTGCCCATAAGGCAGTGTAAAGCAAAACCATATCATATTGTTCTTTTTTAACTATGTACTTATAGAAATGCCTCTATCCTTCTTGAGTGCATCCAAGATGGCGCCAACGACCTGAGGTCATTATCGTATCATCTCCTGTCTACCTTCTTCCCTACTGCCTTACCATCATCTGCCTCGTATCCCTATACTTCCTCCTCGGAGATCCTCTGCCGGGCCCTGCAACTTGTGTCTAGCCCTAAGGTACAGGAGAGTGAGGCAGGGGCATTGCTGTCCAAGATGATCTTTTACAAGTAAGTGTTTTGATTTACTTCTTGTAAGTTACTCCATGTTGGTAGAAAAAGAACTTGGCAAAGAGAAGTGAGTTTGTCTTTACATTCCTTATGAATGGTTTCTTCGTGTAAAAATTAAACTCCTTGTCTGTCACTGGTTGAGGGTGGTGACCTAATAAAATTATCCTCCCACTTCACTACCACCACCCAACCCTGACCCACTCTCTACAGCTTTATGGCTTGTATTAACAGGAAGCAAATGTCTATTTATGATTGTAGGAACTTGAAAACATAGTTTTCTGTTCATTTTGGTATCAGTTTCAAAATGTGTTTCCCCAAACTTTTTAATGTTTTTAAATTATTTCCTACCAACTGCCACACGATTTCTCCCTCCAAAACAAAGTTAGTCTAAATTCCTACCAAGAGTTCAATCAAAATATTGCTTGGCTAATTTGCTAGGTTAGTATGAACAAAATTTGTAGAATTAAAATTGAAACTGACAAAGTATTGTTTTCTTTTCCCAAGACACTCCGTTGTTAAAACACTGAACGCAAGCAGGTCTCCTCCGAGCTCACCAGTGACGTCTAACAGCATTTCCACAGAGAGGGGAACCGTTAACTTCATAGAGAGTCTGCTAACGAGTCTCATCTATCAGCTCAAATGCTGCAAAAAGAATCTTCTCCAAGCAGCTTCTGTTACGCCGATGCATGGTGAGCATTTGCCTTGGGTGAAGAGGCACAAAGTCATCTTAATTTTCCTGTTTTTCAATTTTGTTTTCTCAATTTTCCTGCCCACACAGATTGAGAAAACGTAAATTGTTTTTAAATCGTTATTAAATCTTCTCTCTTTCAAGGCAGCTTGTAGACCTTTATCATGATGGCATAAATAAACTGATCCATTACGTTCTGCTCTTAATTAGTGCATTGAACAATCAACTGCAAACACGCACCCAAAATGCCTGGCGTGCTGTAAATAAGTATTTTCCATTTGGATTGCTACGCTGTGACTGTTTTTTTGACAGCCTGACGGAATGCTTATTATTGTTTTGAGTTTTGTAAGTTGTTTTCTTTTTTAAAAGTATCACTCTAGTTTACTTCACAGGTTTGATACGAGCCATCAAGAGATGCATAACTGACCAGCCAACATCTTTACAGCAGATTTTCATCTCCGATTCCAAGGGTTGGTCATCGCTGGTCGAGAAGCTCCTCGGGACTCTCCAAGACATCACTCAATTCATCCTCCTCATTCTATCAGGGAAGAAGTCATCTTCTGCGTCAACCAAAAAAGATGTTGCTGGCTTGGACGGTAGCTCGGCAATGGCGCCCTCATTTTGCCAGATGGGAGAGGCTATCGAGGGGCTGATAACAGAATTGGCTGTTTACAGGATCAACGATGAGGATGATTATGATGGATTGGGGGAAGATAAGATGATGACGATGTCTGAAGAGCATCAGTTGATTCTAGCTTGTTGTTGGCACAATCTTAAGGTGATACATCAAGTCACTACTTTGTTAGGATTTTGTTTCGCTGGATACAGTTTTACTTTAAAATCTTGCAATCTGCAAACAGTGATCAAGAGGATTTAAGAAAAGTAGCAGATTTACAGTCAGACCATTCTTAAGGAAAAATTTACTGACAGTTCCTTCGTCAAGAATTTGATAGTACTTTTTATAATTGGGGGATCAGGTTGGCTCAGTGGTTTCTTGCCCTGCCTTCACCTCTCTGGACCCAAGTTTGAATCCTGCCTCTGGCATGACAGTAGCCTTACATGGTGGATTGGGTTTTCAGTTCTTACTTGATTGCTTGGGTTTTTCCCCCTCATCTAAATCTTGACATTTTCTCATCGTCTCGTATTCATCCTGTTATTGGCACTTGTGGGATAGATGTGTAATGTAAACAAAAATTATTTTGGGTTGAACAAAGAAAAATTGACTAGAGCGGGATTTGAACCAACGACCTCCGGTTTAACGTGCCGGCGCTCTACCAACTGAGCTATCAAGCCCTATGTTGGTGGTTTCCCTATTTTGTCAATATCTTTGTTCAGGGGGTGCCAGTCAGAAGCCATACAACCGCAAACTGCCGTGTAGCCAGGGATCACACCCAAGTATACGATACAACCTGGGAAGCGGCAGCCAGGGGATCACCTTAAGGGGATGCGACTTTTTATATCAGATATCAAATAATAAACCACAAGGGAAACTGACTGGGTAAATGTTTAAATGATTTTGGGTTGAACAAAGAAAAATTGACTAGAGCGGGATTTGAACCAACGACCTCCGGTTTAACGTGCCGGCGCTCTACCAACTGAGCTATCTAGCCCTATGTTGGCGGTCTCCCTAAACAAAAATGAAGACAACTTTCTTATGCTAAAGTCATAATTTGAAATTAATAACCAGATTAGAAAGAAATGGTTGTCAAACACATTTTTACTTCTCCCTTTGGTTTTCTATTGCAGGAATGTAGTTTGCTTATAGGGGCCTTAGTAGAAGTAATGCCATTGTGTCATGAGCATGGCAATGGTGTTTTGACCTATGACCAACTGACCCTCATGGCCAACTTACTGGTGGAGATCCTTACAAGATGCAGGCACAAGGTAAAAAATGTAGTGTAATTTGTACCAGTTTTACCATTGCTGTACATATCATCATGTACATTTGTATACTTTTATTAGCAATTAAGATCATCTCTTTTATACAACTTGCACAAAGATCCTTGTCATTTGATTGGTGGAAAATGCATCATGGGTCATCCTTTACTTTGCCACGAATTTGTTGCCGCGACGTTAGATTGCCATAACCGTATCGTATATGGAAATAAATATAGGACAGTGTATATTAATTTTTGATGCTTAATTCTCAGTTTCAAATCAATGATTAACGCTGTGAGTTTTAAAAATAAATATTAAATGCATATCGTTCATGCATTGTCGCATAATATATACTCTTGGTGAAATCTGGCTTTTCCATTTCAGTCGGCTTTGGCTCGTGAAACAAAATATTCCAGATTTCACCTTGTGATTATATTCTGCAAAAATGCACTCAAATACATTCAATAATTGTATAAAAGTAAATAAATTACTGCTGTTTAATGCAAGTTGTCTTAGACATTTCAAACTGTATATGTTGTTCAATGCCAAGACTTGTTTCCGTCCTTATATCATGCAAAACAAATATGTTTTTTTGTGTAGGGTGCAATAGACGGTTGCAATCAGGGCTTTGCAAAGCTTTGCTCCCGGCTACTGGCTAGTCAGCAGCCCAAACTGCAGTCCCTACCCAAGACCATACTGGATAAGGTGATTGGGTTAGTCACCAATGAAGGAGCGGAATCGTCGTTCACAAAGAAAAGTGCAGGGCTCCCCCTGTTGATAGAATCCATTGTCAGTGCTGAGCCAAGAGGACGAGAGGTGTGGCGATTATAAAGTTGTTTTTGTGTTTTATATCTTCACTTGTGAACAGTCACAGTTGCGATTTTGCGACATAAGTAATGGAATCAAAATTAGTTGAAAACTAGACTTATGCGAAGTGAATCTCAAGCCTGATGAAGCATCATTCTGTCAAAATGAATCCAATGTTGCTTTAAGGCAGACTTGATCAATGGCAGCTCCCCCTTACCCCGCCCTTGGCAAATGACTCCCTGGATCCACCCCTGATTTAAACTATAATGTTAAACTCCTTCTCTTCCACAAATAAGAATTGAGTGAACTTTACTATTGAACTTCACCACATTGATTGTCCATTCTCTTGGAGACCACAACTCCCCAAGCTGCACAATTGTCCGGGATGATTTGGTAGATGTACCAGATAAACACCAATTGAAACTGAATGCTTATCTGTAAACATTTTAAATCTTGTTTTATGCTATGGTTTTCTGGTCTTTTCCATTGAAACAGAGACCACTCCTAGTATATACCATGGACAGCCTCATGAAGATTGCATCCCAGCCACTCCCGTTGGACCCAACAGACAATCGGGACCTTCCCCAATCACATGCCTTAAACATCCTAATGGAACTCTTCCGCTGCTCGGCTGTCGGCACTGACATATTAAGGCATTGCTCTGAAGCAGTCAAGATTGCCATAGGTGGATTCGCCTCACCGTGTTGGATGATAAGAAACAGCTCAATGAGGCTTTTCGGTGAGTTTCTTAATATCTTGTACAAAAACTGAATCATTCCATACACAAAGAATAGTAATTTTGTTTGATCTGGTAACCTTAAACGATTTTGCACAAGATGTGTGTAGTTTTACATCAGTAACAAACTTTGAATGTAATTTTCTGTCCTGTCTACTCTTTTCACCGGAAGGATTAGGTGAAGTAAATTTTCTGAATTATTTCATTACTCTCACTAAGGCACTTTAATTACTCGCATCTTTGGACAAAAGAAAGTGCAAGACGAACACTCCCAGATCAATGCCATGTCTGCCGCCGCCTTCTTCTGTCGTTACCCGGATCTCCAAGAATTTCTCCTTAATGAGGTGGAGAAGTTTGATATTAGCCTGAGGAAAGAGCAAAGCAAAGATATAGAAGACATGGGAGAGGAAGATGCGAAGACTGATGTAGTTCAGTCAGTTCAAGAAGAAACAAGACAAGGATGTTACGGACATGATAATGGCAGTGTATTTCTTCATCCAAGTCTCCATCCTGTCCTCACTCTACTCTCCAAACTTGGCCCTGGAGTGGGCTGTGAAGACACTGAGTAAGTTTTGTCATAGCAAGGAAATCATTTTTGACAGTCTAACCACTTTGAAATGCTGGGCCCAATTTCATAAATCTTTTAAAAGCACTGAAACGACCTTTAGCTGGTTCATTTCATCTTTTGAGTCCTCCAGACCTGGAATTTCATTGAGAGGGCAAGGCCATTTTCATTTTGCAAAGGGCACTTCCATTTGAAAATCTTAAAGTCTGTGGGATTTGTTTTTAAAGTGTACCAAGGCCAAGACCGTGGCCTCTGTGTAATTCCAGGTCTGATTTTCTTTGTCCATTTATAGGATTGTGATTAATCTTAAGTAATATCCAGACGAAATGAACCAAATATTAAGAGATAATTATGTGTATTTCACAGGTTACTCTCTGCATTTTTGGAGCCAGTGAAGCATCTTGCCAGCAGTGCAATCTACCCAGTGCGTGAGCTAGCAGCCCATTCCCTGGTCCCCCTCATACCACAAAGTCAGATATCCAATCAGATGATTCAGATCATTGATAATCTACCATTGGGAGCTGGAGCCGCCAGAGCTTTTAACCGTCTCCATGGAGATTTACTACAGATGGAGAAGTTGTTTGAAGCTGCCCTCCAAAATAGAAGGTTAGGAGTTGTGATGCATTATTTGATTTGCTAATTTCTTGTGGTTTGTTTTCTTTAAGTCATTGTAAAGGCGTGGTCGGAATGAAGCGACTTTGGCTAGAGCTATGGTGCTTGGCGGTAGATTAAAGGTTAAAGAATATACCTTTGTAGTGATCTAGCTGTAGCCACAGCCTAAGCCCCCAGTTTGGATGTGGCAGACTAAATACCTTGGTTACTGACCCCTTACACGACGTGGAACGCACCTCTGCACAGTGCGCATCTACCATTTCTGCCATTTTTGTTTGTCAATTCCTTTTTCTTGCATTTTGACTCCCAAAATGGCAGACAGCATAGAGTAAGTCTGCTGTGCTTAGTGCAAAATTTTCCCCTTCCCACTCTTTGTTGTCACCACAGTCTTTAAATGAAAGGTTTCGCTTTTGATGAATTTTCTGAATATTTTTTTGATATTGTGGGGAGAAATAAAATACTGGAAATGGCAGTGCAGCTTCTCATTCAATTTTCAAGGACGTCATTTAGCATGACATCATATTTTGCACATTTTCATGACATAATGCTGTGAATGCTATATTTCAAAACTGAGCTTCTTTTTGTTTTGTTTCCAGTATCCGAAAGGAAGACCTGATGACCATCCAAGCCAAGCTGGCTGCCAGAACATGGATAGCTGGTGTGACTAACCCATGTGCTCTCGTTAGAGCAGTGTTTGTCAATCTGTCCATGGCTGTCATATCAGAGTGTGAGAGGACTTATGCTGATTCAGGGGCCACACAGTTGCTGTTTGACATGAGGAATATAGTGACTGAATACTTTGAAGGTATTCCACCTTTTCAGGTAAAACAGGCCATCCGATTCACTTGAATAATATCAAAATAATGTCAATTATGTTAAGCATAGCAAAAACGTGTTTAGAAGAAACAGGTTACCAGCTACAATACAAAGTATTGTATATTATTTGTGACTGGTGCCCAGTTAATGTTTATTTAGCAGATAAATTGTAAGCGATATTCTCCTTTTTTTCCCCCTCGGTTAAAGACCTGCTCAGAATTTCATTCTAGGTGCTGTATTATACTGAACCACACTAATTCTTATATATATATTTGTTTACATTGTACTTGCAGGTTGGCTTAGCTACTTTAAACAGGGTCATGACAACTGCTCGTTTGACTTTTTCATCACTGTCCTCTGAACCTTCGACCTCCAGTCTTGCCACTACAGCTCAGATGCTCTTGACATCGAAGGACTTGGACATAAAACTAGCAACTCTTGATTGCCTGCAGTCTCAGGGCTTAAAATCTCTTCGAAGTGGAGATTTTTCAAGACTCAACAAAGAGATAACAGACTTAATTATGAATTCGGAATTAGAATCCAGATGTTTAGAAAAAGCACTGACACTGTGGATGGACTTGAAGAATGGAGATGACAAGGAAGAAATATCCAGCTCTGATTGGCTACCCTTATGGGAAACTTTAACCAAATTGGTTGATGGTGAAAAGGGGAGTGGCTTGTGTGGTGCTGCACTGCCTGCTATTGGTCAGATGCTTACATGGCATATGCAGTCAAACAAAGACAGGTATTTAAATGACAACAACAGTTTCTGTCTTAGTTTATCGAGTTGTTTTAGGCCATGTCTGAATTAGTGGCTACAACTACGGCTACTGCTAAATTTCCGTGTCATTATGCGTTGAAGTATAGGATGTCCTTGGCAACACCCTTAGCAACAGTCGTAGCCATCACCCAGCTTTTTGTCACTGATAACAATTATTAATTAAAGAGGGTTGAGTTATCTTCCACATAAATGAAAACAATTTTGGTTTGAACAAACCCAGCATCAGGACTAGATAACTCAGTTGGAGGAGTGACGGCACTTTTAATCCAGAGGTTGCTGGTTCAAGTCCCGCTCTAGTAAATTTTTCTTGGTTCAACCCACAATTATTAAAAACTTACCCGGTCAAGTTTCCCTTTTTTGTTTATTGCTTGATAAATGAAAACAGACGACTATTGTTCTTATTCCCTTATACAGTTGGCAGTTCATTGGTCAGTGGTGTGCCTGGATGGTTAGGTACAGTGATCCCACTCATAGTGAGACGATCCGATTGGCTGTTGTTAAGTCAGTCAGGCTTGCTGCAGCATTGGTGTGGAGGAAAATAGATGAGGAGCATTCAGAGGATAGACTGGAGACATCCCTTGAGTAAGTTTGTTTCAATCATTCATTGTAAAGGTTAGATGCATTGTTTGTCATGACCAGACAAAACATATGGACAACATGTATCTGAAAGCTTAGTATTTGTTAATAATAGTACCAATTGTCAGAAGAAATCTCTCTCGGAATAGAGCTGATGCATTTACATACATTTATACCAAACCTGGGTACTGCTTTTAAGTTTATTGAAATATAAGCTGATACTTCTGGGTTTATAACATTTTGGAAAAATTTAAGTCTTGTTTCTGAGTGAGAACAAAATTGTCCAAAGTTGTTTGGAAGTTCCTTATCAAACAAATTCTATTTTTAAATGTCTTTGCAGTCTAATGAGTGTTGTGCTACGCCTCCTTCAAGATGAAGTCCAAGACATTCGTCTTGAAGCTGCAAAATTCGTCTCTCTCTGTTTACCAAGAGGGGTCAGTTGTCCTCAATTCAAACATATCCACAGTAATGCCGCACAGCAGGTCAGTGTATATCGAATTTCAGTTGTTACACATGTAGGTTCCATGAGCGAGCTCATTGCAATTGTTTTGAAGCCACCTAAAACATGAACGTGTCTGACATGGATTGTTCATCATTCCATAGCACTTTCCTCAAGTCACAGACGATTGCAAGTCACTCAAAATTATCTGATCAATTTTCTTTGTTGTTTGCATTTAGAAAGAAAGAACTTTTCTCAGTAGTTGATTTCATTGTGTCAATTTAGTTAAAGGCTAATCCTATCCAAAGTATGCAATATTTTCACAAAGAATATGACCTGGGAAGCGGGTCAGAGGCCGTGTGTGACTTTAGAAGGTGTTAAAAAAGGTTGATCTTTCTACATATCTTACATGTTCTAAATGACAACAACTAAGGAAAAAAGAACATGAAAGTAAACGTACTGCCTCCTAACATCTCAATTATTTGCCTTTAGAAAAACAACCAGCACACTCTTCAGTCTTTTGACGATGAAAAGAGCAGTCTGGTCAAAACGTTGACACCAATGAAGAACTCACTCCACTGAAGTGAAGTTTATAATGAAAAGTCCCCTTGATCCACTAGGTAGTACTTAATGAGCAGGACAGTTTATTCTCCCGAATTCCAAAATCTACTCCGCCGCGGTAGAATAAATAGCAAGACATGTTCTTTAAGAATAAATCTGCACAACAAAGTAGATAACTGAAACCTGCATACTCTTACTTTGATTATGCACTAACTTTAAATCTACTGGCACATTGTTTTTCTTCTCTCATTTCTAGGTGCTTATCAACTACATTTGCACAACGTTCTCCTGGTCTTCACGATTCATGTCTTTAGTGCTTTGCTTTTTGCTGGGATCATCAGATGTGTGTGAAATTGTCAGCCAGCAGCAATGTTCTACATGGTAAGTTTGTTTAGAATTGTTCGCAACAATAAGGCAGTGGATGTAGACCAATCCAAGGGACATTCATGTGTCACTATTACTTGGTAGGCACTTGTCCAGATACATTAAACTCGGTGTTCACTTTTCGCATCACAAGCCTCTTCTCCTTATTGGCCTAGATGACTTATAAAGTAAAACATTTTTTTAATTTGCATGAACTTTTTAGTGGGACTCACCTGTTTGATCCAGAGAGTGCTAACATTTATGCTGAGGGAGTGATGGAGGCAAGAATATTGTATAATGAGCTTGTGGTAAGATTTTATACATATTTCCCCCAAAACTGTATTTCTAACTATCCTGCTCTTGGTAACCTTTTCAAGAGAGTTGACATTAATCAACTGCAGGTTGTGTGTATTGTGGCACAACTGTGCACAGCACTGATTGTGTGTGTCTAAGCATGTCTGCCTGTTGAAACCAAAGACTGTTACAAAAGGGATTCGCTTCACTTTTGTGTACACAACCAATGGAGTCGCCACTTTAAAAAAACAATGTCCAAATAATATAAAAACAATTTGGTACTAGTATTTACTACATGATATCATATTGTAGACCGGCGTAGTGTATCTATCATTAAAAACCACAGTTATATTGACTGGCCAGACTGTAGGAGGGTTAACAAATCTGTCTTTTGCCCAAAACTGTATTTGTAAAGCATGCATAGAGTTAATGAGATGGCTTTGATTCAATTACAGGACCTTCTTGAGAAGAGACACAGAGATGAAGATTTCAAGGGGTGGTTGAGTGGATGGTATAAGGGCTTTACCCTGCTCAAAGAAGCTCTAGAGGAGCTGGATGACACAAGAGAAATGCTCAAGTCTTGCTCTCTTGTATTTGGTAAGTTGCTTGCATCGGAAGATTTATCAAAATTTGACCGTGTGATTTAAATTGTTAGTGTTCATCAATTTAGTTTACAATGTTTCTTACAAACAAGTTCTTTTGTTCCCGTTAACTTTTTCAGTGCCGAGGTCGTACATGTACGATCTATTTTATGTAATAAAAAAAAAGTGTCATCAGTCGTACATGTACAACCCCTAATATTATTATTATTATTATTATTTATTCAGCCAACACACAACGATACAAAACAATAAAAAAATACTTCCAGATGGGCTTGGAGAAACAAAAGCAAAATAATTACAGGGACCTGCTGCCCCACATCTGGTTGTAAACAAGTAGAGTAAAAATATAAACAATTTTATGTAAAAATAAGACAATAAATGAACACATGTGCATCAAAGGTTAAAAATTAAATAAAACGTTTAAAGCATGAAATATGTGAGAGTAAAACCAGTTTTTAAGAGTGAAATTACATTATTACATTATTACATTATTACATTTATTACATTTACTACAATTATTACATTTATTACATTATTACATTTATTACATTTATTACATTTATTACATTATTACATTTATTACATTATTACATTATTACATTTATAACATTATTACATTTATTACATTATTACATTTATTACATTTATTACATTTATTACATTTATTACATTATTACATTTATTACATTATTACATTATTACATTATTACATTTATTACATTTATTACATTTATTACATTTATTACATTATTACATTTACATTTATTACATTTATTAATTTCATTTCATTTCATTTCATTACATTCATTACATTAATTACATTACATTCATTACATTACATTCATTACATTACATTCATTACATTACATTCATTACATTACATTCATTACATTACATTACATTCATTTCATTACATTACATTACATTCATTTCATTACATTCATTTCATTACATTCATTTCATTTCATTACATTCATTACATTCATTACATTCATTACATTCATTACATTCATTACATTCATTTCATTACATTCATTTCATTACATTCATTTCATTTCATTACATTCATTACATTCATTACATTCATTACATTCATTACATTCATTACATTCATTACATTCATTACATTCATTACATTCATTACATTCATTACATTCATTACATTCATTACATTCATTACATTCATTACATTCATTACATTCATTACATTCATTACATTCATTACATTCATTACATTCATTACATTCATTACATTCATTACATTCATTACATTCATTACATTCATTACATTCATTACATTCATTACATTCATTACATTCATTACATTCATTACATTCATTACATTCATTACATTCATTACATTCATTACATTCATTACATTCATTACATTCATTACATTCATTACATTCATTACATTCATTACATTCATTACATTCATTACATTCATTACATTCATTACATTCATTACATTCATTACATTCATTACATTCATTACATTCATTACATTCATTACATTCATTACATTCATTACATTCATTACATTCATTACATTCATTACATTCATTACATTCATTACATTCATTACATTCATTACATTCATTACATTCATTACATTCATTACATTCATTACATTCATTACATTCATTACATTCATTACATTCATTACATTCATTACATATAAATATAAATATAAATATAAATAAATAAATAAATTTCATTGAGGACGTAGGAAAAAACCAGAAATTACACCTTTTGCGTTTTTGTGGAGGCTATTTCTACTAGCAAGTGTCTCTTCAATCCTACATAGAACACTTTCATTGAGGTAAGAGAGATTAAAACAACCCTTTTAGGGCCTTTTGGCCTTAAAAGCTCTCTCAAATCAACGGCGGTGACGCTTGGCCGCCATGTTTTCTGCCATGGGTCTTAACAGACCAAACACAGTGAGGTTCAACACCAACCATCTTACTAAAGTCGTCACGCCCCAAGACGTCTACAAATCTGTCAATCACGAATTGGATACAACATCAACAATAGTGTGCATTGCTGAGCTGGAACGTAAATGGTACAACGTCACCTTTGACAATGCGAGGGATTGTGAGTGTATAGCCCAGCAAGGCCTGCTATTACATAATGCCCTCATTCAGTGTGAAAGAGCCAATATACATAACTCAATTATCGCCTACATTAAGGCACCATACGAGATTCCAGACCAAGCATTAACATCGCTCCTGTCTCGCTATGGAACTGTCGTCAACATCCGACGTCAACTTCACGGGTTTGATGACAACATAGAAACCGGCGTAAGAAGCTGTCTTATCAAAAGCCTCAAGAAACCGATACCGAGTTTCATCAAATTCAGCGGATTTACAATGCCAATAAGATACAAGGGGCAGCAGAAGACCTGCAAAATATGTGAGGGAACAGACCAACTTGCTCGGTAAGAAGTAGATGCTTCGTATGTGGAAGCTACAATCATAGGGCGGCATGGCACGATCAATATGACAACAGTGAACAGGAGGAAACCTATGATGACACCCCCATAATAAATGTACATAATGAAAATGAAAACCTGGATAAAGAAGACACCACTGGAGAGAAAGAAGAAAATGATGAGCAGCAACTCGACACTGACACAGAACCACCAGCTAAAGATGAAACAAAAAGCTCAAAAACAAACGAAGGAGAGGAAACGAAAGGTATGGATCAAACAGATAACACCGAACAGTGCCCACCAAAAGAAGCCAACTCCAAACTTAAAAAGTCATTCAAAGATGCAGTTACGGGAACAACCAGCAAGAAAACTTCCCAAAAAAACCAAGGATTCTGGGACGTAGCTATGGCGAGCCAAGCAGTTAATAAGACGTCAAGGAAAAGAAAATCCACTGAAGCACAAACAGAATCATCTAAAATAGCTCATGATGAATCAATTCCAATAGGTATGGAAATTTTGGCAGATGATAACCAATACCTTGTTGATGAGACACCAGCGCACATGGATGACCAGGAACATTCTGACGAAAGATCCGACGATGTGGATTCAGAAGGAGAAACTACATCCTGCATGAGGAAAGCAGTACAAACTCCCGACCACAGGGACCAATCACATCCCGAGCCCACAGTATCCGGTGAAGACACAGAAGGTGATTTTGTTCCATACATGAGAGGCGGCGTTCGGAGACTTCGAAAGAAACGGTTGTCGTGGGCAAGGAAACCAGCTGACGACTCAGGGCCCACCACTTCATCAAGTCAGTCTAGCCAGCCAAACCAGCCGAGTCAGCAGAGCCAGCAGAGCCAGAAGAGCCAGAAGAGCCAGCCGAGCCACCAGAGCCAGCTGAGCCACCAGAGCCAGCCGAGCCACCAGAGCCAGCCGAGTCACCAGAGCCACCAGAGCCAGCCGAGCCACCAGAGCCAGCCGAGTCACCAGAGCCACCAGAGCCAGCCGAGCCAGCCGAGCCACCAGAGTCAGTCGAACCAACTGAACCAGCAGAGCCAGAAGAGCCAGCCGAGTCACCAGAGCCACCAGAGCCAGCCGAGCCACCAGAGCCAGCTGAGCCACCAGAGCCAGCCGAGCCACCAGAGCCAGCCGAGTCACCAGAGCCACCAGAGCCAGCCGAGCCACCAGAGCCAGCCGAGTCACCAGAGCCACCAGAGCCAGCCGAGCCAGCCGAGCCAGCCGAGCCACCAGAGCCAGCCGAGTCACCAGAGCCACCAGAGCCAGCCGAGCCACCAGAGCCAGCCGAGCCACCAGAGCCAGCCGAGCCACCAGAGTCAGTCGAACCAACTGAACCAGCAGAGCCAGAAGAGCCAGCCAAGTCACCAGAGCCACCAGAGCCAGCCGAGCCACCAGAGCCAGCCGAGCCACCAGAGTCAGTCGAACCAACTGAACCAGCAGAGCCAGAAGAGCCAGCCGAGTCACCAGAGCCACCAGAGCCAGCCGAGTCACCAGAGCCAGCCGAGTCACCAGAGCCAGCCGAGCCACCAGAGCCAGCCGAGGCACCAGAGTCAGTCGAACCAACTGAACCAGCAGAGCCAGCAGAGCCAGCAGAGCCAGCAGAGCCAGCAGAGCCAGCAGAGCCAGCAGAGCCAGCAGAGCCAGAAGAGCCAGAAGAGCCAGAAGAGTCAGCAGAACCAGACGAACTACCAAAACCACCAGAGCCAGAGCCAGCCGACTTCGAAAGGAAAAGGTAGAGGAAGATCCACATAGACTTGTTCTATGAACTATGTTTGGTTCCTTTTAGTAAACAAAAATGTTGTACTTGACTTATTCTCCATGAAATGGTTCCACCTAATATTTCTAATGTCCTTTTTGTCCATTGCCTCTATGAATGTTAATGGCTTAAGGAACGATCTAAAAAGAAGTGTTTTATTTGATTACTTACAACGTAGAAAATTCAGTCTTATTTTACTACAGGAGACTCACAGTGATGTCAATGATGAATCCGAGTGGAGTAAGCAATGGCAGGGTGAAATGTATTTTAGTCATGGCAACCGCCAATCTAGGGGGGTAGCTATTCTTACCTCAAAAAAGGTCAGTCTTAATATTTCCAATATTACCACAGACGATGAAGGGAGATGGATTAAGGCCCAAATGGTCTGGAGCAATAATACTTGCTTTATTTCCTCCGTCTATGCTCCTAATCAAATCCACGATCGCACTTACTTCTTTGATAACTTTTGCGATCAAATTACTGGTCTTGAAAATTGGATTATTGGAGGTGATTTTAATTGTAACCTTGACAACAAAAAAGTTAAGGAGGCCAGCAAAATCATCTTGTCCAATGTTTTAAATGAAAAAGACCTTGTTGACTCATGGCGCACATTTCACCCTGACAAAGAAGGCTTTACTCATTTTCATAAAGGTAGTAGCCGTTCCAGCAGAATTGATTACATATTTGTGTCTTCTAATCTTATAAATAATGTGAATGACGTTTCTGTTTCCTCATGAGGTTTTTCAGATCACCAAATTGTTGGTTTGAAACTGGATAATATAGACACTCCCCACGGTCAAGGCCGATGGGTCTGTAATAATTCTCTATTACAAGATCCTGAATGCTCCTATCGTATTACTAATCTGTGGAATTTTTTGAGAACCCAAAAATGTCAATATGACTCTCTTTCCAAATGGTGGGAATCTGGCAAATTTCGCCTGAAAGAAATTATTCAAGATTATGGCATACTCTCAAACAAAATCGCAAAAAGTTACAAAAACGTTATGACCTTTTGATTAAAAACGACGATACTGATTGCATTGATGAGATAAAAGAGCTTGAAGATAATCTTAAACAGTATGAAATTAATGAATGGAAAAAAGCCCAGATTAGAACGTACAACATTCAAAAAGAAGAAGGCGAAAAAGTATCCAAATACTTTCTAAATCTTGAAAGACAGCAGATTCAAAGCTTAAAAATTGACAAACTTCTTAACAATGAGGGTGTACTTTTTGACCAGCCAGATACAATGCTTGAAATTGCCAATGAATTTTATAATAATCTGTATAGTTCAGAGAGTCTTTCCGAAACCCATTTAGATGAAATCATTTCTAATATCAAAACAAAATCTATTCCTGACAACGTTCTTGAAGATCTTGATAGAGAGATTACCGAAGAAGAGATTAAACATGCTCTCTTTCAAAGGAATAAAAACAAAAGTCCCGGTATCGATGGCTTAACAGTCGAATTTTACCAACATTTTTGGCACATTATTGGAAAAGATATCCTTGAAGTTTACGAAGATTGTCTTAAAAATGGCTTTTTGAGTAATTCGATGAACTCGGCTCTTGTAAGACTCATTTATAAGAATTCGGGAAGTCGCTATGAACTAAAAAACTGGCGTCCAATAAGCCTCCTGACAGTTGACTATAAAATATTGTCTAAAGCCATGACCAATCGTCTTAAAGTAGCCATGCCTTTCATTATTGGCGAAGAACAGACATGTGGTGTGCCCAACCGGAAAATTCAAGATAACCTCATGATTTTAAGAGATACGATTGATTACACCAATTGGGAAAATCTAGATGCCGCTGTTATTAGTTACGACCAAGAAAAAGCTTTTGACAGAATTAATTGGGAGTACATGTTTTCTATTATGCGTAAGATGAATCTTCCTCCCATTTTCATAAAATGGGTCGAACTCTTCTATAGTAAACCCAATTGCAGAATTATCTTAAATAACTTTATTGGTTCACCAGTCCAGATTAGTAGAGGGATCAGACAAGGTTGTCCGTTGTCTCCGCTAGCCATATGTGCTGAAGGTTTAGCTAGTCTTATAAGAAACAACCAGATTTTAAGAGGCATTCAGACTCCCAATGGTGAAACGAATGTTAAGTTAATCCAACACGCCGATGATACCAATATTTTCACAGGCAATGAATGCGAGTTTGATATTGTGGAAAACCTTTTTGACACATATTGCAAGGGCAGCGGATCCAAACTTAATGTTAATAAGACCAAAGGCCTTTGGCTCGGTAAATGGAAGCAGAGGCAAGATAAACCTTGTCGTTTTAATTGGGGTAACGATAAAATTTAAATACTAGGTATTGTGTTTGGTAACGAGGTAACGGCACAAGACAACTGGGATCAAAGAATAAACAAAATCAAGTGCGTGCTTGACAAGTGGTCAAAACGTCACTTGACTTATATGGGCAAAACCGTTATTGTTAACACTTTCATTGGTGCTAGTATAAACTATTTAGGCAGCGTTCTGGCCTGTCCGGTGGAATTTGTAAAGAAAATTAACAATAGCATCTGGAATTTCTTTTGGGATGGCCCGAATGACAAGATAAAAAGAAATACTGTTATCGGTCCCAAAGCGCAAGGAGGAACAGGTCTTCTAGACGTTCAGTGCAAGCTAACTAGCTTAAAATTAAACTGGTTAGCTCCTTACCCCCTTACGGAAGGCAAGTGGAAAATTTTCTTTGACCATTGGATAAATAAAGCTAGTGGTAATAATAATCTAGGTTGGTATATTTTCGCTAATACTAATAGTAAGATCCAAACTACTCCTTTCTACGAGGAAGTAATTACTGCCTTTGAGAAAGCTGGTGGCAGCCTTACGTGTAACTTTTAAAGTCTTTTAGAGACACAGAATGTTCCTATTTTCAACAACTGCATTGCTACTAGGGATAACACTATTTTAAACAGTCCTGTTCTTAAATCTGCTGGTATGACCAAAGTCAAAAATGTGATCAGACAAGGTAGACTGATTTCTTTCAAAACAGTTGCTCAAAAATGTTCCCTTCAAAGAATCAATGCAGGTAGAATCATGGGCAGGTTGAAAGATCATTTAGATTTCACCCTAGTTAAAGAACAGAGACATGGCCCTGCTAATGATATCTGTAACTGGCTTGTTTTCTCCGACTATGATGACAACAG
Organism: Leptasterias polaris; assembly: GCA_037783415.1. Classification (NCBI taxonomy): domain Eukaryota; kingdom Metazoa; phylum Echinodermata; class Asteroidea; order Forcipulatida; family Asteriidae; genus Leptasterias; species Leptasterias polaris. The sequence continues at coordinate 385,629 of JAZGTN010000045.1, forward strand.
TGAGCTCGAAATCAAGAACACTAATACCAAATCCAATTACTCCAAATTAATTTTCAAGAAATTCATTCCGCCAAAAAGTCAGAATGTTTGGAAAAAGGTCTTCTGTTACGCTCAAGATTTAAACTGGTCCCTGATAGGGAAAAATGGGTTCACAAACAACTTGCTTGATCCTGAAGATAAACAGTTTTGGTATAGATTAAAACATAGGATTCTTCCCACTAGAGATTTTTTGTACAAAATCGGAAGAGTTGTTGATGTTAAATGTCCTTTATGTGAAACAGAATCAGAATCCCATCAGCATTTGTTCATTTATTGTATAAGCACTCTAAGCGCTTGGATTTTTATCGAGTATCTTGTTAGGAAATACACAAACAACAAACACTTTTGTCTTAGCGACTCAAACAGAATTCTGGGCTATGAACTACAACCAGTCCAAGGCGTTCTTGTAGTTAAAATGCTCCGCCAAATCTGGAACATCCGTTGCAAACGGGTCTTTGATAATTATAAGAAACCATCTGACATTGATATAATTTTTCAGTTCAAACTCAATCTTAAACGGTTTTTGACTCTAGAGAAGGGCAGAATGAATTGTGAAAAGTTTAAATCTGTATATGCTCGTAATAACTCTCTGTGCTCCATCAATGAGAAAAACCAATTGGAATTCAGTTATTAACCCCCTTTTAAATCATCATTCTGTAGTGTAAGTGAGCTGTATGTGTTTATTTTAAAGTAAACTTCTTTTGTACAAACTGTATATATCCATTGTTATCATGTATCTCCCCTATAGTTTATTTTGGTAGTTTATTGTAATTGTATTTGTTGTTTATTGATTTGTTGCAGAATGTTGAAGTGCTGTATTTTTCAGAGGGTGAAATAAACGGAGTAGTATAACTCCACATCAAGAAAAAAATAATAATATATAGATAAAAAATTAATAAAAATAAAAACATATAAATTAATACCTATTGAAATATAGAATAAATTAATGAACTAAATAAGTAATAAATTAATTATGGAATTGCACATAGTTATTATAAAACTGTATAAGGATAAAACAAAATATACATGTTATAACAAAAGGGAAATATTGCTTAAGAAATTCAATTGACTTTTGGGATGTACCAAGGCAGCACAAATCAGCAAGATACATTTTGTTTGGTGAAAAAGAACTTACTATATTTTTTTATTATGCAGAATTTCGAAAAAACATCAAAAGCTGGGCATTTTATGTGTAAAATGCAAAAAAATAGTGGGCACTGAAAGAGTTAAGAATAAGATTTTGATCTACAGAAATAGAATACTTTTAAACTGATGTTTTAAAACTCTTTTGACTATGTACTGGTAAAAGTTGAAACAATGTACTCAAGTTTGTCATGGTCAATTTTAATGCATGATGTATTTTACGCACAATATTTTGTTATTTAAAGATAGTTTTGGCAAATGATTACTTCATTGCTTTAAATAATTGAATTGGGTTGAAATATATAAATAAACTGTACCAAACAATATAATTATATTTAAAAATCGTTCAGGTTCTTACTTGTAGAGATTGAAAAAAATCCTTTATATAAAGTTTTTCTGAGGTACCATGAAGATTGCTTTTGCAATATGTATAATTACTTCAGTCATCCGCCTAATTGCATTTAAGCCTCACTCTAGTTCTCAATATTCCCAAGGGTTTTTAACATTCACAGCTGCCATTTTGCTCTTTTTGCATTTCAAGGAGGTACATTTTATGGATTGTCTGGCCATAGTGAACCCTTCCAAGCCATCAGTAGACAACTCCTCTATGTCAAACTACTCTGCACTGTCGCCAAAAAGGCCAATACAGAAGAAGAGACAGAATCATTGATGAGTGAAATACAGAAGAGTTCTCAACAAATGCTTGAGGTATGGATTTTCACTTAATTGTTTTGTTGCTTGTCTTGCAAATACTGTTAAAATGTGTCATTGTAGGAATTGCTGTCATGGTTTTTATGAGTAAAAGATGTGTTGGGGTTTGCAAGCAACAAGTTGACAAACATTCATTTGTGGAGACCCCTCTCCATATCTTCTCGTAATATAAAAGTTGTAAGTTGATTTCTAGACAGCCAGTTGTTCAAACTAGCCAGTCAGCTGCCTCTAAAACATTGTTTGATAGGAGAAGCCCAATCACAATCTGTTGTTTATCTAGCCTACCCAATGAATCACAGAGCTCTCTGCAGAGCCCATCTTCATGAAGCTTGTAAAAATAAACACAAAAACTTGCTAGGCACATAAAAAACTATCTTATTTGAAACGGGTAACCAGCCAAACATTTTTAAAGTTGACATTGTTGGTCTTGGTTCTTGTTGGTCTTGGTTATGTTTTTTGTGGTTCAGTGATTTGTTTCCCTCATATTTCACTTTGATGCTGGAAAGGAAAGTAGTCTAACCATGTTTTCGTGTTAAACAAGAGTTAGTATTCCTGATTTCCAGGATGGAAAGGGAACATGACAAAGATGGCAGTAGTACGGGAGAGTTCTATTAGTACGTAAAGTATCATTCATCTGGCATAATGTCTGTCAACTTTTGATAATGTCTTTTGTTTTTGTTACAGATTGCGCCGGTTCATCCATGCCTGAAGATGGAACTTTCTTCATTGATTCGTCTGATTGAAACATGAGATGACAACTCTTCATACTCATTAAACACACTTCTATAACTGATCTGATATCAATTATAGGTTTTCTCGGTCAATTTCGGCAAATGAGCAGCCGATTTCATTTTCGTGCGTTCGAATTAAAGCTATTTTGCCTCTGCAGTTGTTACTGCGTTTCAAATTCAGAATTCGGGCATTCAATTTCGTGTTGAGGCATTCAAATTCCTTTTGCACCGTGTTCAATTTAGCATATCGTGATTCTTTTTCGTGACGCACAATCATCATTCAATTTAGCAAAGCTGGTTCGACTGGAGATTTTACTGGTTTAATTTTTTTCAATTTCGTAAAGAGGCAATCAATTTCGCTAAATGAGAATTCAAATAAGTACGACTAAAGAAATACGAATAAACAGATAATCTGTAGTAGGCAATTGTTTCTTATCTTCACTTTAAATCAGGCAAAACTTTTCTTTATTGTTCCAGTATAGACTTTACATGGGGCCCATGATGTTTTTTCTTCTTTGTTCATGTTTTCTTCTATATTCTTTTCTGGAGGGATCTTTATTGGTTAATTGGCCTAATTTTGTATTGTGTTTGAATGGGGTGATTCTTTATGTTTTTCCTGTTTTTTTGTTTGTTTATGTTGTTTCTTCCTCAACCATCAATCTGTTGGCGTGCCAGACATCTTGGCGTATATGTTTAGGTATGGTTGTACCACAAGCTGCAACTTCTTGAAATATGCGTGTAAAACTGTAGCAAAAGCTCGTCTTCGAAGTACAAAATGACTCAAGTGCAAGTGAACCGTATATGCCTTATTAACAAAGCGTTTTTTAGATTGCACAAATTACAGAAATGACTGCCCAAAAATGAATTTGAATGACTAAACACACGCCTCAAAAAGCTCCTGCGAATTTGAATGCTGCTTTGATGAATCGTTAAATTGAATGATTATTTTGTTAAATCGAATGACTCAACAGTACATTTGACTAGTCATAAAACGAAATCGAATGACCCTTTTTAGTAGCATTCGATTTCGCGCGAAATAGAATAGCGTGGTGGTTAAATTGGCTGCTCATTTGCCGAAATTGACCGAGAAAACCTATATTAAAACATGCTATATTCAGTATTTATTTGTTAAAAAAATTTATAAGCAAATTCAGTTGTGTGCAGACGTTATGATGCATACTTCTTTAAACCTTTACAATAAAGACACTTCAAAATACAAGGGCATGCTTTTTTGTGATGCAAAATTTGGGAAAATCTTAAAAGTTACTTTTTCAAGGCACTTTTTAATTTCAACTGTTTACTCAGTTGCCAGCAAAGCGAGAAAAAAAATATACATCAAGGAGACAAAATAAGTTATCAATAAGCTTGTGAAAATAAGCACTTGTTATAATTGGGGGAAAGATCAAGCATTTCATTTTTTGAATCTTGGCATATCTTACTACATGTAATTGTTACTGCAAGTATAAAAATGTTAACCCAACCAACTGGTAATTTCAAGAATGTTGTAGAACAACTTTATTCATGTGGGGTTTTTTTCTTCTTTAATTTTTATCTAAATCTCAGCCGTGATTATGAGTTTTAAGGCTATCAGTATGCAGAGACTCGTTGTAATTATATTATCTCTATGAGATGTGGTGGTTCTGAGAAAAACAATATAACTAGGTGTGTAGAATGCTTTTGTACATGTAGTTTTTTTGCAAATAGGATCTCCATATTTGTATCCATTCAAATTAATATTTCTCGACATTGCACATTTCACATAATAAGAAAAGTGTCGGGTCAAAGAAATATGATTCTTTATTGTTGGTAGCATTCAGTATGGAACTTGTGTAATTCAAATTATATGTAATTCACAAAAAGAAATCCAAAGTTAGCAGTAATTTTATTTAAATTATTTGTTTGTGTCATTTAGATTTTGATCTGACATTGACAGAAAGTTTTATGCAACTTAGCTAATTTAATAATTATTAAATTGTTGCGAATCCCACCATTACCAGCTTTACATGGCAGAGAATAGATGTCTTTCAGGGTACTGTTTTGTTATAAAGTTTTATTTTCATTATAATATTTCCAATTTGTAATAAGATTTGCAACAAAGAATCACTGTATATCTGAACCTGGGAGAAAGTGTCGGTCATTCTGCCCTGGGTGTTAGGGTAATTTGAGGAAGAAAATAAATAATAGTAATGATAATAATAATAATAACAGCAATGTTTTTTAAATTAAGTTAATTATTTCAGTAATATTTGAAGAGTTCGTTTATACAGTGATATTGAAAACTTTACAATATAAACTTAACAATACATACCTGCCTTAAATTTAATCATGATAACTCTAATAAAATGGGGTTTTTTTTTTCCAAATAACCTAAGTCAATCTTCTTTGCAAAGAAACATAATACTTCCAATGAAGTATTATAATTATTTTGTATAAAATAATGAATGGCAATTAAACTTTTTGAATTTGTCTAAAAATGCATTTTATTTATTTTCTCTAAACAATTCGAGGAGAAATGTAAATCCAATATAGCTGCCAGCTTTGGCGACCGTTGGCCCTATTGAATCCCCAAGGGGCACTGCAATGATCACGATGATCCTGTAACTTTTGTTCAAATCCATACTTCGCAAATTAAAGAGACCAATTACATGTTCAAAATGACTCGGACAAGCAATATTAATTTTGATTGTTCTGTATGCCGAGTTCAATTTTAACCCTTTCAGTCCCGTTCGTTGAGCGTTTATGTAAAGGGAAAGCCTCGCGGCGGCAACACTGATTGAAATTAAAGTAAAGAAGAAACTAATACGAAACACAACATGCAATCATTTTCATTGATTTTGATTTTGTAGTTCTTGTTTTGTTCCCTCCCCCCATCCGTTTTCTGTGGTACGAGTTTGGCAGATAGCCTCATGCCGGGTAAGTGCAATCAACCCCCACATGAAACCTTAATTCAGTCGGAGATTGGTGATTTGAGACAATCCATCAGCGACCTTAAGCATGAGATACAAGACCTCAAGAAATATCTAACTGGGGATCACAATCTTCGCTCCAAAATTAAGGTTCTGGAAAGCGAAAATCAAAATCTCCAAGCCGCCATTAGCGTACTTAGCAATGATATCGCAATGGGCACGAACTCCAAACCACCCCTAGTTTCCGCAACAAAGGGGTGGTTTGACCCTCTTTGTTCATCGGCTATACATAACAATGAAGACGACGGGCATGCGTCAATACACAGCACGGACGCAACAATGGCTCAGCCCAGCGATCATTGTATCTCCACTGTCCCCACATTCAATAGATTTGCTGCACTTGGCGATATGTCAACGGATAGCGAGCCTTCTGCAGAGGAAATTATTGATCAATATTTTGACGCCATCGTGAAATCTTCCGACTCAATACAAGACCCCCCGACTTTCGGTGAACAGCTTAGTAACTACCGGATTAAGCACAAACAACGATTTAACAGCAATACAGACATCCTTATACTAGGAGACTCCATGACAAAACAGATTAAAGGGCACCGTCTCAGTTCGTCAAAGAAGGTAGTTTCTTTCTCATTTCCCGGCTTGAAAGCGGAAGAAATCTCAGAAAAACACCAAGAGCTGATGCAGAAGTACTCTCCGCCTTATGTCATCATTCACGCTGGAACCAACAATGTAAAAGACACCTCGGAGGCACTCATCTCCAAACTGACAAGAGCAGCAGAATCGATCCACAAACCTCCACAAGTGTCTCTATCAATCTCTGCCATTATCCACCGCAGAAATGAAACCACGTCACAAAGAGTCAAAGTGGACACAGTTAATAGAAAGATGGCGGAAATATCGTCACGTTGTGGATGGGATTTCATCTCCAATAACAACATCACAAACTCTCATCTTGCCAGTGACGGAATCCACTTAAATAACCGAGGTGTATCCTCCCTCGCACGTAACATCATTCAACACATCAAACACCCGCTACATCATGAGCCAACCTCCAATCATCCAGCATCTCCCAAAACCCCTCGGAGCTATGCAGATGCTCTATTGTCGGTTTCTTCACAACATTCGTCTGACTCCCAACATAATTTTCGGATCAACAATCGCCACCCAACAAGAAAAAAGGCCAGCCCTGTCCATCAACACCCGCCAAGGAACCCGCGATGGAACCAGAGTTGGCTCCAGTACCTGAATTACGTCAGCCAAGTAACAAGCACCCAGTGAACTATTCAAAGAAAACACTCAAAAATTTAAAATGCATTTCTTTGAATGCTCGTAGCGTATCCAATAAAAGTAGAGATATCCAAGTATTGCTCGAAACGGAGGATGCAGATATAGTTTGTATTACGGAAACGTATCTTAATGAAACTGTATGTTCTGCTGAAATTTTTCCAGAAACATATACTGTTCTAAGAAAAGATAGAAACCGTCATGGTGGAGGAGTCCTAATTGCTTTCAGGAATGGTCTCCCGATTATCCATCGACAAGACTTGGATACAGACTGCGAAGCATTATGGGTTGAAGTCATTTGTGAGAAAACGAAGTCACTTTTTATAGGCGTGTTCTATAGGCCACCTAATAGCAGCAACGAAATCATAGCCGAATTGAACAAATCTTTCACTTTACTTAATGGTGCTCGCAACAAAAACATCGTTCTCACTGGCGACTTCAACTTACCTAATGTGACTTGGATTGACGGTTATCTAATTCCGCAAGATAGTAATGACACAGTGCAAAAAATGTTGTCATTTACTGAACAGAATGATCTAATACAACACATTACTGAACCCACTAGAACCACTGATACGTCCAGCAATATTTTAGATCTCGTATTCTCAACTGATCCGTCTAGTATTTCCGATGTTCACGTAATTCCGGGCATCAGTGACCACGACGCAATTATTTTCACATCTCATTGCGGCATCAAACGCGTTTTTAACGATGATAAAAGAAAAGTTTATTTTTACTCAAGAGCTGATTTTGATGCTTATAGAAATTGCCTTAGAAACCGTCAAACTCAATTTATTAATGCCGTCGATGTCACCGATGTCCAGAGATCCTGGTTGACTTGGAAAGCCCTTTTATTGGACATTGTAGAGTTACATATTCCTCATAAGGTTTTTTCCAATAAGCGCAAACATGTTCCTTGGGTCAATAGCAACATCAAATTACTTATCAGGAAAAGAAACCGCCTCTTTAAAATCGCCAATCGTACTAATGTTGCACGTCACTGGCAAAAATACCGTGACATTAGACGTGACGTCAAAAGGCAAATTAAAAAGAGTCACATTAATTACATCCGGTCCACAGTCTCTGACATAAATAATAATCCAAGAAAATTCTGGAGGTACGTTAAAACTCGTAAGACTGATCAATCGACGATAAATTGCCTAAATGTAAACGGTGTTAAAATAACAGATAGTGAATTTATGGCCGAAGCTTTAAATAACCAGTTTCACTCTGTATTCAATACCGAAGACTCCTCTGACTCGCCAAATTTATCTCACCTTGGTGAATCGATTACCACATTGAACGATTTTCAGTGTAGCAATTTTGAAGTCTACAAATTACTTAAAAACATTGATGTTAGTAAAACGCCTGGTCCTGACGGTATCCATCCTAGGATCTTGAAAGAGGGAGCCGAACATTTAGCTCCCTCACTCACCAAACTGTTTAATGTTTCTTTAATCTCGGGTGAGGTACCACAGGACTGGCGTAGAGCTAATATTTTCCCACTTTTTAAGAAAGGCAAAAAAGACGACACAAGTAATTACAGACCGATCTCTCTCACCTCGATCGTTTGTAAAATTTTGGAGCGTATTGTGAGCACGAGAATTGTTGATCATCTTTCCTCTAATAGTATTCTTAACGAGAACCAGCACGGCTTTAGAGCCACTCGGTCTTGCGAAACGCAGTTAATTGATGCAGTTAATGATTGGAGCAGTTGTTTAGATTCTGGTTTCGATGTTGATGTCATATTTCTTGATCTAGCTAAAGCTTTTGATAGGGTCCAACACAATCTTCTACATAAGAAATTAGTAATGTATGAATTGGGCCAAAGGAACGTTGACTGGGTTATGAACTTTTTACGTGGAAGGTCACAGAGAGTTATTTTAAATGGGAAATTTTCCTCTTGGTCTCCTGTGCTATCGGGTGTACCCCAGGGTACTATCCTTGGCCCAATTCTCTTCCTTTGTTTTATTAATGATATTACTGATAATATTAGCTCTACAATTCGACTTTACGCAGATGACTGCGTTTTATATCGCCGTATTTCTACAGATGACGATAAAAGATTTTTGCAGTTGGATCTCAATTCACTTTATTCATGGTGTAACAAATGGAAACTTCATTTTAATGTTGACAAATGCAAGGCCATGAAAATTTCTCGAAAGAGCCGTCGGGTCGATCCAGAGTACAATATTGCCGAATCTGCTTTGAATGTTACCTCTTCCGAAAGATACTTAGGAGTTGTCATAAACAATAAGTTAAACTGGAGAGATCACTGTATTGAAGTTTATTCGAAATGTAATAAAATGACAGGTTTAATTAAACGTAACTTTTCGGTTTGCCCTACCGACGTCTTAAAAACACTTTACGTATCGCTAATTCGATCCCGCTTAGATTACTGTTGTAGTGTATGGGATCCCTATAGAATTAACCAGTCATCCACTCTAGAACGGATTCAAAAGCGAAATGTTAGATTTATGTGTAAGGACTGGGACTCAAGCTACGACACACTTTTAACCCGTTTGAGCTGGACAACACTGGGTGTTAGACGAATGTACTTCCGTCTCCTAATGTGCTTCAAAATATGTAATCAGTATATCAACATTCCTGCATTAAGTAAATTTGCTCCAGCTACGAGAGTCGGTCGAAATGATCACAGTTTAAAACTCAATATCCCTTTTGCCAAAACTGATTATTTTAAGTATTCATTTTACCCTCGTACGGCTCTGGACTGGAATAGCCTGCCAGCAGATATAGTCCAGAGTCCTTCTCTAGGGAGTTTTAAAAGTGCCTTACATGATTATTTGTTGTCTTTGTGTTGATGTTTTTGTCTTAGTTTTTAAATTTGTTCTTGCCATTTTTAGGCCGTGCGTTTTAATTTTACCCTTTTTTATCATATGTTTGCATATATATATTTATATAATATTTGTTCCGTATGTGTTGTTATTGTACCTACCCGGGGAGTGAATTTTTTATGGACTATTTTAGTCTTTTCACGACCCTAGACATTGTCTGAAATTAGTAAATAATAATAATAAATAAAATGATGCACTGAATATTTTGTGTCCAAGAAGGAAAGTTTGATTGTGTTGGTTTGATCACCTTTGCTGGGATTGGCATTGGAGAAATGTCTTGCAGTGTGGTAATTTTCCTGACGAACGGCGGGGACTCCTTTTTAGATACTTTTTTGATACTTTTTTAGAAGCACGTGCTAAAAATGTGCGACACTGTCCCGCTGAAAGGAGTACAGTAATGTTTAAGTCACAGTCTCGTATCAAACTCAATATGTTTCTTCACAGACCTTGCCGATTGTGACAGACCCGGAACTATCGTAGTTTTATCCTTTTTCTATGGTGGTCTGGGACATTCGGCCTTGGAGGATAATCCACCACGAGGATTCCGAGTCATGGCGGGGCACAAGGAGGTAGGCCTCCATGAGCACAATTCACAGGGAAAATTGATGGCGTACCCGCCCAATTCAAACTGTTCTAATAAACCTCCATGTCCAAGCATAGTGTGGTGTAATCGAATCTGACATTGCAAATTATGAACACCACACATTATGACTAATTTTAAAAAAATAAAAAGATAAGAGGTGGCAAATTAAATTGCGTAGCCGAAAATGTAATCCACTGTAATGTAAGTCCAATGTAATCCACTGAACTATCGTAGTTTTATCCATGGTGGTGTGGGACATTCGGCCTTGGAGGAAATAATCCACCACGAGGATTCCGAGTCATGGCGGGGCACAACAAGGACTGCTGGACTGAGGTATAGTCCGCGGCATTAGCACAATTCACAGGGAAAACTTTGATGGCGGGACGTACCCGCCCAATTCAAACTGTTCTAATAAACCTCCATGTCCAAGCATAGTGTGGTGTAATCGAATCTGACATTGCAAATTATGAACACCACACATTATGACTAATTAAAAAAAACATCAAAGATTAAGAGGTGGCAAATTAAATTGCGTAGCCGAAAATGTAATCCACTGTTCTCCGTTTGTTTCATTTCTAATTTGACAAACTCAAGCCAACCGTTTTAAAACCAACACGACGTAGATCAACATTTCACCATGAGCTACCTCCATGATTTCACCATGAATCAACATTGTCATTGTTCCTTGCTCTTGGTATGAATAAACAAGGTCACCCACGTGGTGTGCAACCAGGAAGTGCGTGTACAAACACACAATCAGCTGATTGCGGTCAGTCAACGAAACGATCGATATGCGCAAATAAAAAATAAAAAAATCCCTTTCAAAAGACGCGCCGTAACTCACGTGTGAACATGCGTGGGTTTGATTTTTACGTAAAAATACAAAGTTCAGAGCATTTCCTGACTCTTAGTGTATCGGTTGTGTCTTTTCCAGGGATTTAAATAACGAAAGAGCGTGTTTTTTGATCATGTTTCGGTATTATTTTCAAGCGTAACCACGGGATTTGCGTACCTTATCAACTGGACATTTAAACAATCACTCTTCTGCAACAAGGTAGCGTGGCCGAGCGGTCTAAGGCGCTGGTTTTAGGCACCAGTCATTACGATGGCGTGGGTTCGAATCCCACCGCTGCCAAATATTTTATTTTTGTTTCTTTTATAGCATAAAAGGCTCCTTGTGAACGTTGTGGAATATATTGTATTATGAGGAATGTATTTTCACTTATTCATTGTCATTTCTTTGTTTACTTCTGAAAATTAAATTTCTCATTAAAAAAATTGAAAGACCAACCATGGAGGAACTCCATGGACCAACCAATTAAGTAGAATTTTAATTAAACAAAATAAACATACTGATGAATAATTAGCATAGACCTCGCATTTGTTTGTTTGTAAGACTACTTAATATACTTCCACTTTGATTGAAATACAATCCTTGGCATGACACTTAAAATGGACAATTTAGACTGTGATAAAAACAAACAATTCAGTAATATCAAAACATATTGTTCAACAATTGTAGTGGTTAAACCATACAAAACACCAGCCAACTAATTTGAACTTAAACAGGTTAATTCGACCATTTTATTGGACTTATACGCGGGGGGGGGTTTATCAAGGCAAGGGATTGACCGATCAGTGAAAAACACGCATTACGAGCAGGTGCATGTCAATCCATTAAATCAAAGACAACTTAAGAACAACAGAAGCAGCTGATTCGTCAAATTAGAAATAAGATCATTGGCGAATTAGACAATTAAATTTGTATATTATGCCTATTTGATAAACTAATTATGATGGCAGTAAATTATTGAATTACTTTACTCGAGTCTGAAGCTTAGATGAATGTGAATTAATGTTTAGTCAACTATATAGGCAAGAGCCAATGAACCACTCAAGTGGAGGATAGTTGAACGATATTTGTCTGACAAAAATCACAAACTATTTAAACAACAATAAATAAACTCAATTTACATAAACTAATAAATATTAATTTCAAGTCGCAATTGTTACTCAACATTCGATAATAGATGGAAAGGAATTAAATTTATAAATTGGTAAGCCGCCAGTCACAGCAAAGGAGTACATTGTGATTATCATTTGTTTTTATGAATTCTACCATGATAGAGACATAACAGAGCCCGCCCCTATTAATTAGTATACCCCTCCACCCCACCTCCCCCGAAAACAACCATTGGCACGTGCATGCGCACATCATCACTGGGTTAACTGCATAAATTATGCAGGTCAGTTAGCCGGCCTGCTGAACGTCACGTACGCCTAGCCTGCTGACTGTCTTGTTTGCTGGGGAGTGAAAAAGGTTGAACGAGCCTGTCTGTTTTGCTCAAATTTTCCTCTTTTCACGATGGCAGCCAAGCCCAAGTCAGACGTGGACAAACAGAAACAGATAAGCGTCCGAGGGATAGCTGAAGTGGAGGATGTTGCCAACTTCAAGACGACGTTTAATCGACATCTTCATTACAGGTGAACTAATTATGTCTTTATTGATCATCAAAATAGAGCTACCCTAGATATTCAGGTTATCAGATCAGGTCCTTTCCTCCACGGACATTTCGCATGTTTCTGACAATGACACTGCAGTAACAATGACACTGATCTCATCATCATAGATGTGTCCTTTCTCTGTGATCTCACACACAGCAGGAAAACGAAGACTAAAATGTAGTGTAATCGGCCAGATATATATGAACCTCATAGTAATACTAATAGTTCTAGGAGTACAAGGGAGCTACATATAATATCTAGAGATATATCCTCCCCTGTCCGGTTTTCGATGTAGTATGCCTTTTTCTTTGAATTGAAAAAAAATAATAATATTCCATAATCAACTGATGCCCTAATTACCTTCCTTTGTTTATAAGAAATATGCAAACATATATTATAACGTGATGGACATTGAAACTTTCACACCACGCACCGATCTTCGATGACTTCAGTAGCGTCCCATTTGATTTGAGTTTGACCTGTTTTCGATGCAAACAAGAAAGTATGGTGTCCGGGTGAAGCCATACGTGGAAGAAACATCTGCAGTGACTATTAGTGTTCTGTGAGACTTTGTGTATGACTCTATAGCCAGCAGTTTTCTTCATTTTATTCAACATATTTTTTATTTAGTTTTAAAAATAACCATGGTATTTTTCAAAAACTTAACAACAAAAAAATAAAATAAAAAAATGTAAATAATTCTTGGCTTTCAAATCTTATTTTTATTTAGTTTTGTGTCTTTTTATGTTTCTAAACATTTATAATAAAGCATATCAATATACAGTGATAATCGAATCACAAAGCTGATGTTTAAATTTTAATATTAATAACAAAAATGATAGAGTGTTACAAAAAAAAAATTATCCAGACTATTAGAAAATGATATAAGGCACATGGCTCCTTTAAGCCTCTGTATTTTTTCCCCCAGAATGCTCAGCAGAATGTTCAGTCACATGATTTGATCATCGTGAATTGTGAATTGAAAAAGTGTTTGATGAAACTTTTTCGGTGGGAATTTTTTTTTTTTTTATGGCCCCGACAGTATGACACATTTTTGTACCTTGCAGAAATGCCTAAAATACCACAACTTTTTGCATAACAAGTGCAACTAACCAGTGGAGCCTTTCATGTTTCTAAGTTTTGGTCAAATGAGAGGAGACTCTTTGCTTGGCAAGTCAAACCACAAAAATTGTATCTAGGGACTGTTTACATCGCGCGCAGAGAGGTCAAAGGTTTGCCTCGATTTCAGGGACGCCCTGAATACAGGGTGTCCTACGATATTGATATAGTGTGGTGGCATCCTGGGGAATTTTAGCCCCATGACCAAAGTAAACTGGTTTTTTTGACAAACTTTGTTGATAAATTGTCATGTTTTGTTTAAAATATTATAATAATTTATAAGTTAATATAAGTTGGCATTTTGAGCCAATCCTGCACGAGGAATGCCCGACTGACTAGGCAGTTTTGCATGACAAAAAGCCACCATGCATGGCCACACCCCTTAATTGCCAAAATTGGTATTTAAATATAATGAGATGGAGACTGCAATCAGAGAGTATTCACAAAGATTACTTGCGGCATCAATAAACAAATACAGATAATAAATGGTTCAACATCGCTCATTCTTTGGCAATAGCACCGCCTTGAAAAAATATTCATTTTTTTTGTGTCATTTATGTGCTTTTTTCCTGACCTCTATACATGATGAACTCACAATTTGGATGTGGATAGAATCATCACGCATAAATTTGTGGAAGCCCTTAATTCTTGTCAATTTGCAGTTTTTGTAAACTTTTGCTCCAATCACCAGTTTGAATTTTTACCACCTTGCTCAGTTCATCAGCCAGAACAAACACTGATGGTATTTACGCTTGTCAAAGCTATCATGGGTTCGATTTCATTACGCTGTTTAGCAGAATTTATTTTTACATGGTTATTTTTTTATATGCTTAGCAAAGATTTTTGCTTGTTGCCAGTTACTGCTAAGAAATATTTTATTTCAAAAAATCTTGATGTGCTTTGAAATAAACTTTATGAAATTGAGCACTGGTTAAATCTTTCACAAATCTTTCAACCTTTGCAACCTGTGCATAAAATTGTATTAAATCATAACTGACCTGCCATGTAGTAATGCTTGTGTCAAGTTGAAGTTAACTAGCCTTCATTTATTTTTTATTCACCTAATAGTCTAGTCAAAGATCGCAATGTTGCAACTCAACGTGACTACTACATTGCCTTGGCTCACACTGTCCGGGATCACCTTGTTGGACGCTGGATAAGAACACAACAGTACTATTATGAAAAAGATCCCAAGGTGAGTTACCCATCATTGAGTTACCCATCATTGAGTTGTAAACCCATCATTGAGTTGCACATCATGTAATTGTCGCAGACTGTGTGCACAAAAATGAGGGAATGACATTGTACCTGTTTGTACATGTATGGTTCATTCATAGATCCATAAGGTGAAAAGTTATATTAAACCTCAGTCAGGGACATAACTGGTTATGGCTAGTTACTCATCCAGTGTAACTGTAAACACTGTTACTCATTGGGTGCGTTCGATTAGCTTCCCCGGGTCGACCCCGGTCTGCTCATCCGGGTGAGCCCCTAACCATGAGCTAATCGAACGCCAACTTCACCCAGCATTCACACCGATGCATCTTGGGACAGCCGACCGGAACTACTTCCATTTTGTGCAGTATGTCCGATACTTTCCGTGGATTCACGAAAACTTCGTAAAATATTTATTCTCAAGGTAAAACTGCAACGTTAAACAATTTGTACAACCCCACAGTGATACAAAGGTACCCGGCTTCGAATAAAAAATACTTATTGCTCACAAAAACGCTGTTGTAATGGCGAAAATGTGTGTCAAACTTCCTAAAATGTCCCGCTGAATTACAAACAAAATGGTGGCCATTGAGAAAGTTTTTCGCCGTGACGTCATGAACCAGGGGCAGCCCCAAGTGACCCGCTCCACAAGCAGGGCACTTGGGTCTCACCTGGGTGAGCCACAGCAATGACGTCAGAGCTATTCGAACGCACTGTGACTGGGGTCAGACCTGGGTCGACCCGGGGAAGCTAATCGAACGCACCCATTGTTGGATAGTAAGTTTGACTGAAGGCAGGTTTTTCCTTGTGCTTTAGAAGTACATGTAGTTATGGACTGACACATAAAACCTGTCTACTAGCAGCATTCAAATTATGTTTCCGCATAATTGAACTTTGTTCAGTTGATCCAACTTCAACAAAACTGTTTATTTACCTACTGTATTAAACTGTGAATGATTGTGCATTATGTCAACTTTAATATAGAGAGGTTAAACTGTCCATGGAAAGTACATGTTCTGACATGAAGATAGCATGTTGTTTTAAAGGGCCCTTGTAGTATAAAATTCTTAGGAATATTTTTTGAGCTTCTTAACATTGGACCTTCTTTTGACCCACTTCCATGTACTTCCTAATCCCCTTATGTGTATGAAAACTTATTGACATCCATATTTGATTAATTTCATTGAAAAGTGAATTTCTGTAAACATTTACAATTTTCCTCTCTTATTTGTACAATTGAGGGCGCTGTCACAGCGATGTTATTTCAGTAGGACACTTGTTTTATTTCTATTGAAAAAATGAATTTGTGAGCCCCCAAATTTGCTTTTTTTAAAAGAACTTGTGAGAACAGTTTGCGCTTTGGCTTACTGCCATGAACTGACACACTAAAGAATCACTAAAGAAAAGAAAGTTTATGATAGCGGAATGTCCTAAATTCTGTCCACTTTTTGTGCATAAACTAATTGCAACATTGAGATTTCTGCCTGACACAAAGGTGCATCTCCAAGGATTGCATTAAAAAAAAAATTCATGGACCATACTATTGGTATTTGAATTGTATAACCCTGTTTAACCCTGTTCGCAACATTTTCAAGTGAGTTGACCAACCATTTGAAACCATTCAACTGCCAAAGTTGTGTATGGTGGCACAACTGTGCACAGAACTAACTGTGTACTGTGTACATGCATTCCCTCATGGTATCATATTGCAAGGGTATCTATCATTCAAAACCACAGTGAATGGTATTGAATGGTCAGACAGCAAGAGGGTTAAAGAAGATTTCAAATAAGTAACAACATCGATAGTGTGTATAGTACATAGAAATGAAACCATCAGTTGAATCAAGTATCTATAAATTTGTCAGTTCAAGGTTCACTGTTTTATCTTCAGTAAGAAACAAGACAATTGCTACTTTTTTCCTCATCATGGAACGGACAGAATCTTGTTGACTTAAATTAGGGCCAGTGATTTTGCTGAATATCTTACAACCGACATCCCAAAAGGTCAATGGATGATAACAAATGAGTAAAAAAAAATTATGTTTGGCTCTGGTCCAGTAAGATTTCCTCAGGTCAAGAGAAATTCTATGGTCTACTGATTTTCCCCTGAAATTTTATCACTGTTTGAATGATTCAAGGTTTAATTGTACAGGTTTTCTGTACAGGTAAGTGTGTAAATGCTAAATCCTTTGATAGGTGCATAAATATTTCCTCATTCCTTTTTTCTTTATACTGACTTCCTGAGGTCAATGTTTTTGTCAAGTCACTTAAATTATCAGGAAGCTAGCCCAGAAAGCATCGAAAACAAGCAAACTACTTACATGGATATTTCAGTTTATATGTTTGTTTTTATTTTACAGTCTTTAAATCCCAGTTACAAAACTTCCAACAACATAAACCCATCAGAGCTCCGTTGGATGACATGCATATTTACTTTGCCAGCTGTTTTCTAGGTGAAACACTTCAACAATAGATTTTGTACTTTTGTAAGAGTTACATAGCCTACAGTTCGAATGAAAGTAACTACACTCCACGCCTACATTAGATGAAGCAAGTGTCTCAACTGAACCCCCCCCCCCCCCCCACCTTGAAAACAATTATCAAGACACTCTGTTACCTCTGACTTTATTATCCACAAAATACCAACATATGTGTGAATTTCATAAAGAATGCACATGAATGTAGACACTGTTTCAATTAGGTTTTAACCTACTCAGTTTTCATGTATAGGTATTAGCCAATCTGATCCTGAGCATGCCACAAATAGTTTGCACTGTCACTGGAAATATGCTGCTGACCGACTTCTCTATTTCTCTCGCATAATTGTAATTATAAGCCATGATATTTGATACCCACGAGTGTGCACATATGTATGTATTCTACAGTGTATGTAGGTCATTGAGCAGTACATGGGTACACTGTATCAAAAAATACAATCATTATTATTGATTTGTAATATTTTGTTGTATCATTTTCTGCTAATGAAACCAGGGCTGCATGAAAACAAAAATACTGTTGCTTGGAAGCCTGTCAAAGATTGTAATGTAAATAATGGTTTTCGTTATGAGCCAGCAAAAAGGGCATTATAAACACCAAATTCTCTATAATACAATGTACCTTCTCTACATCTCCTTGTACTCGGGG
Source organism: Leptasterias polaris (assembly GCA_037783415.1). NCBI lineage: Eukaryota > Metazoa > Echinodermata > Asteroidea > Forcipulatida > Asteriidae > Leptasterias > Leptasterias polaris. Next base: position 403,882 of record JAZGTN010000045.1, read on the forward strand.
CCCTTCAGTTTAATATCTAATCCCAGGAAATGGAAAAATATCTTATGGTAACTGCACTTACGTAGATTTCTATTTTTTTGCTCAAGGATTCAACTATTAAGCGCCAGACTGACCAGGCAAGGATTTGAATCCGCTGTCTGCATGCAATAGATAATGAATACAGGGCATTAGACCACTCAGTCATGATGCTCCATTGAATATTTAACGAAGTGGCAGGGATGCAATCTCTGTAGCTAATCCGTCTGTATTATTAGTGGTTCTCTGTTGCGTTCATATGTGCATAGTTCTATTCGCTACAGACACTTGGCTCGTCGTGTGATGGGTACCTTATGTACTCAGAATGTGGGGCTTGTTACTAATAAAATTTGAATAACATGTAGAGGTGCATCAAGCTCGTTTTTATTCAATAAACCTAAAGCTAAAATGTGATGTATCATCAAGAGAGAATCAAAACAACAGCATTCAGCTATACACATCATACAGCCTGTTTGAAATATTGTAACCTTGATTAAGTGCCTCGTTATTTTTATGTCTTCAAGTTCAAGAACATCCCAAGGTTGCAAACGATCTTGTGTAGCTACTCTGTCCGTCAGTTTGAGGGTCAAATCGGGAAGGTGTAGTTCTAATGGCATGCAATTAAACTGCTTGAAATATAGTATAGGCAGTCATTGCGTGTCACTGTAGTAAAGATTTGAATCCTTATCACAGAACTTGTGTCCTCACCACAAAGGGGTACATATATATGGTTCGTGGACTGAGAGGGTAATGATTGTTGATGTGAATGACAACCAACCTGTGCGACCATTCGGTTGCTGGTGCTGCCTGTTCCTCAGGAGTTGTATGGTTTCAGAAATGCTTGATTCCTGCTGAGGAAGGGGTACTATGTAAATGTAGCATTACACTTGTGTAGTTTAAGGTAATGCTTAACTTAAAAGCACTATCGATTAATGGAGTTTCTGGGGATCTTTTTGGCCATGACCTCTACAACCTTGATCATTGTACGGAGGAAAATTGTTTACTAAATTCCCGATGTTTGCATATAACTTGTTGGTAAAAGTTCGGGTTTTCAAGTCATACAGCTATGAATATAATTATATGTACAAAATCAATACTAAATTTTATGTTCTTGTATCTATTTTTCTATTTGTTCACTGATCCTGGTATTTGGCTAATGTATGTAACTTTTTCGGTATGTGGAAACAGAACAGAGTGAAATGAAATGAGTTTCAGAATTTGGTGTTAATGTTTTCTAATTTCAGAGAGTGTATTACCTGTCACTGGAGTATTATATTGGTCGTACACTGACTAATACCATGGTGAATCTGGGAATCCAAAGTCAGTGTGATGAAGCTCTGTATCAGGTAGGTTCCAAGAAATAATTTCACTATTTTGAGAGAAATTAAAAATAAACCTATTCAAATGTTCCCCATTGAGTGTGATCTCTCAGATAAAGTTCAGACCTTCTATCCATTTCAGATCATATCTCAACTGGTCTTATGTACGTTTCACTACAAAGCTATTGGAAGATTGCTGCTAACAATATCTCAAGTTATAATGTACTTCTGAGATAATTTCTTGTTATCTGTGGTGTGTAGGATCTTCACTTCAGAATTGTTTATCACACTCATAGGAAGATAACAAAAAAGTATAGCCACATAATTTTATCTCATGGCAATCTTCCTTTTAGCTGTGCTGAGCAATTTTCTTTTACCAAGGTTGCTTTTAAGTAAGTGAATGATACATACACTGTGGAATGATGGAAATTCATTGATTGCTCACGTTACAGCTGGGATTGAATATTGAGGAGCTGGAGGATATTGAACTAGATGCTGGACTTGGCAATGGAGGTCTCGGGAGACTTGCAGGTAAGTTGACCCCAAATTGTTCATACCGAATCTGCTCAATATTATATACAATTTGGAGACTTGGGTGATTTCAAGTGGTGTGTTCAATCCACGGCTTTGGATATGTACAAAGTACATAGTGTGTACAATCAGGCTGCTGAACCGATGGAGCCAACCGTACTGTCTGAGTGTCAGTCAAGCACTTGAAATTTCTATTGAACAAAGAATTTCCAGTTTTAGCTCTCAAACTACAGATGCCCTCCTAGAGTACTACATACATGTGTATCCAACCATCCCTGCTTTTAGATGAGCATTACTATGCGATTAACAAACAGTCCTCTCAATGGTGTAGGTGAGAATTTAATTTTGTTGGTGTTCCATTAGCCTTTTTGAGATGTGGTGGACACTGTGAGAGTGCACAATTTGGTTTTTGGTGTATGCAAAAAGATTTACCCAAACCAAATAGTAGCCCTTGTAATGTGTCCACCGTATGGCTATTTGTCTTCTATAAAAACAGCTCAATGATAATGTTTGTGGTTGTATGGTTTTGTTCATGCTTGGTTTGCAAGGCAAGTTTCTCTATTTGACATGTATTCTTCATCATTTCCTCACTGGTGTCCTTGTCAAGTGGAAACATTTCTAAGGGTGATTGGTACTTGAACCAACTAAATATCAAAAAGCGTTCTGATACTTAACAATATTTTATACAAGTCATATTTAGGTTATAATAGCAGTAGATATATAAAGAGATACCGAGTGTCCTTGAAAGTCCAAGTCTTCAAACAGAGAATACATATCTTTATCATTTACTGCTGACACTAGAGCGTATGGTTTCTTGCTTTGGACCATGTCTGGATTAAATATCAGTCTATAAGTGGTGCTGTAAGCATTAGGCTTGTTTTCCTGGTTGGTGTGTCCAGGTACTCATTACAGAAAGGTCATTGCAGTGTTTCATGCTGCTGCAGGTATGTGGCTCAAGACAGAGAACAAAAAACCCAAACTGTCAACAAGTTTGTTAGGAATTGAAACCTTTTTATTTCTCTTCCACAAATATGATGCAAGCAAAATACAAACATTTTGCATTTTGTGTATATTCTTGCATTTATTTGCTGGTCTCGAATTTCATCTTTGAAAGGGCAAGGCCATTTCCTTTATGTTAATGGCACTTCCATTGTAGAATCTTTAAGTCTATGGGAAACTTTTGAAGAGGCACCAAGGCCAAGACCAGGGTAAGGGAGGCCATGGAAATTTCCCTTGCAGGAACAATACAGTTTTATTGTATTGTATTGTATTGTATGTGGCCTCCATTTCATCCCAGGCCTTCATTTGTATCACTTTTGAAATTAGTAAGATGGGTACATCTTAAATCTTTACTCTGCAATTATTTTGCCAGTACTGATAATGTGTGTGGAAGTGCGGGCCAAAAACAAAACAAATTCCTATTCAAGCTGCATGGAAGTTGTCCTACCAGGAAATGCCCTGGTATGTGAATACAAATGTATAAGGTCACTAGTTTTTACAAATAGTACATGTATCATGACATCATCAATATTATACTGTCTGAAAAGCTGCAAAAATGGATTTATCTTGGATCAAACGAGGATGCCCTTAAAGTAAAGTGTAAAAAAAAGAAAAAAAGTATGTCGTCCCCAGTCAGTTGCATCCTATTTTCGAAGCCACATCAGGTTTTTCAAATTTTTATCCCCCAAAAGACTAAAATGTTCATGTATTTTCACTTCATCTTGGCACCATTTCCTGATGATTGATTTAATATACTCATATTTTAGACTTCTAAGTTCTACAAAGCCAACAACTGTTTAGACCCGCTCTTTAAATAATTGAAATAAAAAGGCCCTCATCCTCCTCTTTCTGAAACCCCCCAAAAAGATCAACTAGTGTATGTTTTTACTTGGCCTTACTACTCATTCTTATCTTGCAGGGGTTTTAGGCTGGTGAAGCAATGGTTATTCAGTTTAATAAGTATCGGCTTTTAAAGCAGTGCAAAATTTGTTTATTACTACATATTTAATGTTTCCAAGTAAAGTAAACTGATTATTTTAGATTTAATGTAAATCATGCAATGATTACCTCACTTCAGTTTAAATGTGTCATTCTCCCTTTCTCCATCGTCTTAAATGATCAAGATGTACACACACATATATAGTTAAAGAGACCTAACAAGAAGCAAACCTTTGAACTCTGACCTTTTTTTCTCTCTGATCCACATCAGCCTGTTTCCTGGACTCCATGGCAACCCTGGGTCTGGCTGCCTATGGATATGGTATACGCTATGACTACGGCATCTTCAGCCAGAAGATCAGGGAAGGCAAACAGGTAACAGACTAATTGCCGTAGAAAGATGAAAGAAGCATTCCAATAGTTTCATGTAGCTCTGAGGTCAGATATTTAACGGTAAAGGGAGAGAAACTATCCCATTCTTACATTTTGATCTCCTATGAATTATCATTTTGTTTACAAGTTATTCAATGAGTAAAAGTGATTCTTTTAAGAGTCTAATACCCTCGACACATTTGATACTGATTTTTTTGTCAGAGCTTATGCTAGTGAGAGATTTATCTAGTTTACAAATGATATTCATTTCTTTTTGTCTGATCTCTTTCCAGTTGGAGGAACCTGATGACTGGTTGCGTTTTGGCAACCCCTGGGAAAAGGCCCGGCCCGAGTATATGATCCCTATCAACTTCTACGGTCACATTGAACACCGGGGCGACAAGATTAAATGGGTGAATACAACGGTGAGTTTTCTTTTTACCTGTTTTTTCTTTTCATTAAGTCTGTTTTCAAATATTTTGTACAGTTTTTAAGTGTGCATGGTTTTTTTAAAATCAAATTTAATAAATTGAGCCTTTTAACTCCAAGGGAATTCAACAAAAAGTGATGTTGCTTATTGATGTCATCAATGCAGTGTGCATTTTAGGCCACCAAATGAGCTAGTTTTTCTTTGATAATTTATGAAAGAAAAGTTCAATAAGTGGACCTTTCTTTTACATGCGTTCTTCAAAGACTAAGTTTTTCTCATAATTCAATTTGTTTGTCATTAGAAATGCTTTTAAATGATGAAATGGGCGGCTGTTAGTTAAATTATACACAAATCTATGCCAGCTTTGAAGCCAGAAGTAGCAAAAACTTTGGGCGTCCAGAAAATACACACAAGTATGACACAATGACTTGCCAACAGGATTTAAGGGTTTGCAGGAACGTATGGTTCCAAAAACAAGTGTTGTATGTTTCTCATGAAAATGAATGAATTTGTTGCAATTAACCTTGGGAAGAGACAGCTGACTAAAAAAATAATCCACTTCACTACATCTCAATTTTAAACAGGTGGTGTTTGCCATGCCGTATGACAGCCCGGTCCCAGGCTATCGTAATAACACTGTCAATACCATGAGATTGTGGTCTGCCAAGTCACCAAACAACTTTGATCTCGCCTTCTGTAAGTGAATTTCTGAAGTTGGAGAAAGAAATAAAGTTCAACAATTGGTTATTGCAGAGTAAAAAGTGTATTTGAAGGATATATTATTGGACATGGTGCACACTTTTTTCAGGGGAGCTTTGAAGATTTGTTTGTCCCATTTACGGAAGATGTCAAGTTATATTGTTTAATCGCATATTTCTGGTAAGGAATTACTTTTCATAAACTCTGTTAGCTTTTGAGGCATCACACTGAAGTGAGTAGGGGTATAGATTCAATGAGTGAGTGTTCCCTCCTGCAGTGGAGTGACACAGCTAGACAGACAAGCTTTACAAAAAGACAATTGCCTCCGACAAACCCTCCTTCCAACTGAGAGTAACAATGAGAGTAACACTGAGGTTTCTATGGTTGTTTATTTGTGGCATCTCGATGAGCAGAAAAGGACATGACTGGTTACAATTCCTTTAGTGGTTTTTCCCTTGTCACGCAGATATATTTGAAAGATAGCTGACACTGGTGTTCACATTTCACACATTAATAATAATAATACGAGAAATTTATATAGCGCATAATGCAGAAGCCTCTATGCGCAACACAAAACAAAAACAATGAAATGAATATATTTTAAAAAGCAAGTTAAACAACAATAGATTCAAACAAATGAGTTTTTAAAAGTCCCTTGAAAATCTGAAGAGGCCAGCTTGGCGAATATGAAGAGGCAAGTCATTCCATAATGAAGGTGCAATGAAGTTGAAGGCTCTTTGACCATACAATTTTGTGGAAAAAGTAGTTTGCGTCAGTAGGGATTGGCCAGCAGAACGGAGAGGACGAACAGGAATATATTTATGGAGAAGATCAGATATATAGTCAGGGGATAAGCCATGAAGAGCTTTGAAAGTGAGAAGATTTAACTTGTATACAATACGCAGTTTGATCGGGAGCCAGTGGAGTTCTTGTAAGATGGGAGTAATATGTTGGGAACGAGTTGTGCAAGAGACGAGGCGAGCAGCGGTGTTTTGAACTCGTTGAATTTTAGAAAGTTCTCTATCTGACAGTCCAGTGAGAAGAGAATTGCAAGAGTCGAGTCTAGAACCAGTAAAAGAGTAGAATCATCATCAAGATGGCGCCGGATTCGACCTATTTTTCGAATTTGTAGAAGAGCAGATTTGCATATATTGGTTACCTGGTCGGTCATACTCATTGAAGAATCCATTAGAACACCGAGGTGGTTGAATAACGGATTGTCCAATGTTTATTTCTGTAGGAGTTGAAAATGATGATTTAGGTTTTAGCATCGTTAAGAGCAAGCTTGTTAGATAAAGACCAAGATTTAATGTCGTCAATACAAGCCTCAATTTTTGCAAGGGCTAAGTCACGATTCGCCGGATTATAGGTGATATAAAGCTGTGTATCATCTGCATAAACAATACTCTTTATTCCATGAGCAGCTATGATATCTTGCAGCGGTGCACTAAACAATATAAATAACAGGGGTCCGGCTGCAGAACCTTGTGGCACACCGCACCACAGGCAATGACAGTCAGATTTCACACTATCAATGAGTACTGATCGATTACGGTTCTCCAAATACGAAGCGATCCATTTCATTGAGATTGGAAATAATGAACTTTGATTAAAGGGATGTCTTTTTATACATCTATACAGTTAATGACGGTGATTACATCAAAGCTGTGTTGAACAGAAATGAGGCTGAGAACATCTCCAGAGTTCTGTATCCAAATGACAACGTAAGTATAGCCACAACGTGTTGCCTTATTCAAGTTCAGTAAGTGACCGTTAACGAAAAAAATGGGGACAACAAAACAACTGTAGGGAATAAAGCTAAAAGCAGTAGGTTGTTACTGTTAAAAAAAAGTTGATACCATTTGTCGGTATTGATTAGTTACTGATGTTTCTTTTGTGCTCGGCAATAAGTTCCGTTATTTCCACCTTTACAGATTGTAGAGGGTAAAGAGCTTCGCCTCAAGCAGGAGTACTTCATGGTGGCAGCAACTCTTCAAGACATCATTCGTCGCTTCAAGTCGTCTCGCTTCGGCAGCAAAGAAAAAGTCAGGACTTCTTTTGATAGCTTCCCAGATAAGGTAAGGTTAAAATGAATTTGACTTTGGCTATAGCTAGATCACTGTATCTTTACACTGCTGATTCAGTCACAACCATTGTCATTGCCATACATTATATATTGTCCAGAATAATGTTTTTGATTGATGGACCCAATATTGTTTGTATCTATTCTAGGTTGCTATTCAACTGAATGACACCCATCCTGCCCTGGCTATCCCTGAGCTCATGAGGATCTTTGTTGACATCGAGGACTTAACCTGGGAGAAGGTCAGTCTGGGCACTTGGAATGGATTAGCCTCAAATGGTTATTAGCAAGTTAGTCTAACTGGCGGTTGATTGACAGCTTTTGAGGCACGTTCCCAACCTTACATCTAACTGAGAATTTTTTTCCAGATAGACCCCTTGCATATGACATCACACTCCCTGAGGCAAAAAGAATCGGATCATTGGACAACAGCTGCTCTTGGCGTGTAATAACGTGCGAGTGACCTCAGCGTAAGAGCAGCATTGCACATTATGCAAGGGGTCTATTAGTCACAAGGGCACAGTTTAGAAGAGAGAGCCAGTTTGAGTACCAGTGAAACCACAGGGGATGGTTTCTGTTACTAGACCTGACCAATTATGCTGGCTATAAAACAGGGTACCGGTGCGGTTCAAGTATCATTGACCTTTAGTCAGTCTTGCTTTAAAATCCCATTTCTCAAATCCCACTCTCTTCAGAAGTGCTTTTATCCTCGTACTGTGTCTGCACATCCGTAACAAGCTACACTCCTATCTTTTTAGTAATAACTACGGATAATTTATTTAGGAAAACCTCATAATCAGTCTTATGATGAGTTAAAATCGATCATAATTGCTGAGCAAAATTTGAAGTCACGATAACGGTCACAATGGCAATAGTATGTTGGTAAACCTAAAATCCAAACACAGATCCCAAATTTATGAAGTTGCTTCAGAACAAAATTTAGCTAGGCACATGGGGTTACCAGCAAAATTATACCAGGTCCTGCGTACAGAATATTTGTAGTTTCCCAGCTCAGTGAAATTAGGTTCAGGATAACAAAATCTTACCTTGCTACACGTTTGGTTGTTCCTGTATCAGGCATGGGAGTTAACAGTGAAGTCTTGTGCATATACAAACCACACCATCCTTCCTGAGGCTCTGGAGCGTTGGCCAGTTACCATGCTGGAAACAGTCCTACCTCGGCATCTACAGATCATCTATGAGATCAATGCCAGACATCTCAAGGTAAGGAAAAGCTTGATGACTATTGATGACAAGATGACAGACACACCGGTGAAGGGACCATTTTATGACATCCATCTAGTTGTATGCTTTTTGATGACAAGATGACAATGACAGGGTGACATACACAATTGAGGTAAGATCTATGTAATCAATTTTTGATTACCGGAGATAACAAGGAGATTTTAGATGACAATGACATTGTCAAAGGACAGCGATGAGATCAATGCTTGATAACAGGAGATTACTTGGAGGTTCTATATGCCTCAAGAGGACAATGACAAGTTGACAGAACCTCTATGACAATGTGTTTGGCAGCTTGAGATAACTGGAAGATTCTTAATGCTATTGAAGACAGAGATGTGGATTTGTATTTACAAGCAAGCTAGTGGTAACAAATATTAATTTTGGGTTCTTATATAGCAGACCCTAGTAGCTACATCAAGGCACTTTACATTATCATCCCTGTCCATCAGGCATACTTAGACCATTCCTTAAACTTTATCAACTCCCTGGGGAGCACACAACCCCAAGCTGCTTAAATTAGTGCTAAAGGGTTGACGATGTCATAGATGGTCCATAACCTCTCATGTTCCCATGAATACACCTGGGTTAAGAGAAGCAGTTATGGTTAAGTACTTTGCCCAGGGACATTAAGTGTCATGACCTGGAATCAAACCCACACTCCGATAGTTCATCCATCAGAACCTTCCTCCAATCTGCTAATGACATGCCACAATGGGATCACACTGTAGGATATCTATTTGATTTGAATGATCAAGTGTTTGTGCTTTGCCTTTTTCTACCTTCAGAGGGTGCGTGAAAAGTATCCAGGTGACATGGACAGGCTTCGTCGTATGTCGATAGTAGAAGAGGAGGGAGGTAAGAGGATTAACATGGCCCACCTCTGCCTGGTAGGAACACACGTTGTCAACGGTGTAGCAGCCATTCACTCCAAGCTGCTCACTACACATGTGTAAGTCGGATGTCTAGCAACTTTTTGGGGAAAAATTGTTAGTACATGTAGTATGTTGTGAAGTTCCTAGTAAATTGAATTTGTTGGTGATACATCTTCCCAAATATATTTGTTTAGTAAACAATAAACATGAATTTGTTTTTCTGATTTATAGCCATTTTAGGATAAAAAGGATTGTAACTGATACTAAGGATCTTATAGCTTTGAGCTGACAAGAGATCAATTTCCATTTCTTTTCCATTCCACAGCTTCAAGGACTTCTATGAAATGCAGCCAGAGCGATTTCAGAATAAGACAAATGGGATCACACCACGTCGCTGGATGTTGCTATGCAATCTGGGACTGTCGGAGGTCATCGAAGAGGTCAGTCACCAATTACTTCCTTACTTCATTTTCTGGCCACTAAATTCGGCACCAGAGATGGAGTGTATTTAACCGCTGTTAACCCTCCCAACTGTCTGACCATTCAATATTATCCACTGTAGTTTTGAGTGATAGACAAACTGTGCCAGCCTGCATTATGATATCATGTGGTAAATGCATCTACACAGTACAAGGGGGTTCTTTGAAACAAGACCTGGAAAGGATGAGGTAGTTGCTGGCCTATGCATACAATTCACCATACTGATTGAAATGAATCAACCAAGTTTGTCTTACTTTTGCCAAGAACGATTTTGTTTTAAGACGTATCTTCGTTATGAGAGAAACTGATGCCAGACTAGGAGTTATTTCCTGATTGTTTTGGGGGAGGATGTTCAGTCCTTTTGAGGGAAGTGGAATACCAGAACTGAAGGTTTGTTCCTAACTTTGTTGATTGATTTATTTTGCAGAGGATTGGTGACGGCTGGACGACCAATCTGGATCTGTTGAGAGAGTTGGAGACAATTGTCGATGACAACAACTTCATTATGGCTGTTCAGACAGTCAAACAGGTAAGTTGCTTTAACTTTAATTTTGTTTTTTGATGATTGCCTTCCAACAGTCCAACAAGACACAGATATCTACCAGAGTTTTATAGCCTGTAGACCTTGTCATGATTTCACCATTTTTTCTCTCATTCAATCCAATGCAACCAAACTGAAGCTGGAAGGAAAAATGTACTAATAGATCTTTAAAGAAAAAAAAAACTGTCAAAAACTGTCCATCAAGGGAAAAGTAGGTAAAAGAAATGACTCTATGCTTGACTGCAAGGCTGGGGCGATTTGGGGGTAAACTTACAGGTAAACCAATTGTGATAAAACTTGTAACACAAGAAGTAGAATACTGACATTTGGTTTTGACTCATTTGAACTTTTTACAAAGTAACCTGCTATGGTCATATGATTTGCTTGGAAGGTTTATACCTCTTGCAGTTAAGTATACGGCCTATTGACCCAATTCACCTAACGTCATTACCCACTATAAATCTTAGTTGCACCATTGTGTGAGTTGGATTCCTTATGTTTTACTGTGCATTTTAGATGTTCATACCCTATATTGACTTGCAATTTGAATCCTTAATTGGGCAGACAGTAGTCGGGAGTGACGTCAGTGCAAGGGATCTTTAAACTGGGGCAGCCCTTCACGAATAATAGCCTCCATAAAATAAATTAAAAACTTTAATTTTGGCATTTAACATCCTTTTTCCTTTAAAAACTACCCACTTGTTATTTCCCATTTGTACATGTAACCCCTCTTTTATCCATAGGAAAACAAGATGAAATTGGCGGGGGATCTTTAAACTGGGGCAGCCCTTCACGAATAATAGCCTCCATAAAAAAAATTTTAAACTGTTATTTTGGCATTTAACATCCTTTTTCCTTTAAAAACTACCCACTTGTTATTTCCCATTTGTACATGTAACCCCTCTTTTATCCATAGGAAAACAAGATGAAATTGGCGGGGGATCTTTAAACTGGGGCAGCCCTTCACGAATAATAGCCTCCATAAAAAAAATTAAAAACTTTTATTTTGGCATTTAACATCCTTTTTCCTTTAAAAACTACCCACTTGTTATTTCCCATTTGTACATGTAACCCCTCTTTTATCCATAGGAAAACAAGATGAAATTGGCGGCCTATCTGAAGAAGAACTACAACATCAATCTGAACACAGTGTCAATGTTCGATGTTCATGTCAAGAGAATCCATGAGTACAAACGTCAACTTCTCAATGCTCTCCACATCATCACTATGTACAACAGTAAGTTATCTTTAGCAAAGGTGCAAGCATTTTTCAAAGTGTTATTTCCCATGACAATTTAATTTTAGTCCCATTTCTGACATCGAAAAGGGGGAAAATTGATTCAAAAGTCCTGAATGTAAAAACAGAAGAAGCATGCCAGTAACAAATCGTCATAATACTTCATACTGATATTTCTAGACGATTTCATTAAGCTAATAAACATATAGGCTTCACTGACCACAAAGAAACTGGTAACCCTTCCAAAATACTGTGATGATTCTTTTGTTCTTGGCTGGTTCTCCTCTTGATTGTTGCCAAGTTGATAAATGTAGACGTCCAGAAGACAACAGAGCACACATGTGGAATTTTGGGGTAACAAACTGGCTATACTCGGAAACCACCACTACGCAGGGAGATTACCTCATCTTGGCATTTGTGCAAAAATGTTGTAATTTGATTTAAAAAAATGTCATATCCCACACGAAAATGCTCTGTGCAAAAACAATGTATCTCGGCGTACTTGTTTTGGGTGTGCATCCGGGCTTATTGTAGGCAAGGTACAACATTTTAACAATTTCAAACTCGCGAGTAATGCAAGTGTCATTTTAGTAGCTATGTTATAGTAAAAATTTCTTTTTATCAAATATATTACAATTTTACATCAAATTAAAGGTCTCCTCAGGAGAAATTCAATGGTGCAAACCCCACTGTCATGGGTGCTTTCGTTAATGAGTTATGCCTTCCAAAATACAACAAACACGCGGCACTCTTCTGGCCGCCGACTGAGGTACAGAGATTGTTAAATTAAGACCACCCACACTACTCAAGCTTATCAGCCCTATCCCTAACGCGCACTCAAAGGTTCAAAAATGAGATTTTACTGAGTGCTTGGTTTAATTAAAACCTCCGTAAATTGCATGCGCGACCTCGCGCTGGAACAAAACCCAACTTTTCATACTCAAAAATGGACAAGGATTAAACTGATATAGGTTTGACAGCATACCCCACCGTCGCTGAATGTATACATTCCTTTAAAATAGGAAATTTAGTCAAAATGTGGCCCAAAATGGTAAAAAAATACATTAAAACCTTATTTCTTCACCGATTGAGATGGGGAAAAAAGCACCGTAAACTTCCTAATCCTCTTTCTATCAATAGATGGCGTTATTTTGGGGGTAGAAGTCAAGAGAGGGCAGTATTAATTGAAAAACGGGGACCAAATTTTTCAATCAAAAAAGTTCAAAAATGGCTGCGCTCACTGTAGTCGCGTCGGTGACCATGCTCTGAATCTTTTTGATGCTTGAAAAAGTGAGGTAAATTTGTGCCTTTTTTCAAAAGGATTATGAAAGAAGAGAGTTTTATTGACCTACAGGAGTAATTTGAAGCTCAGACAGCATGTTAGGTCGAAGTAACATTAATTTGAAAAACCTTTTTTTTTTTGGGCGGCCAGAATAGGAAATGTCAATATCGCGCGACCTATAACATAGCTAATTTTAGGAGATACAATGTTTTTGCACTGACATGACGACATGATGGTGCTACTGCAAACTTTACTTCTGTTTACTACTACCATGCATAGGTTTTAGTCTTACTTACTAATTTTTTCCCTTCGTCCATATGAAATTTAGTCCAGGATTAAATGTTGCTTGTTAAAATTCTTTGCAGGGATTAAGAAAAATCCTAACGGGGTGTTCGTTCCTCGTACCGTCATGATCGGAGGCAAGGCTGCCCCTGGTTACCACACAGCCAAACAGATCATCTATCTGATCAACTGCATTGGTCAGGTCATCAATAATGACCCCATCGTTGGTGAACGCCTCAAGGTGGTGTACCTGGAGAACTACAGAGTATCGCTAGCTGAAAAGGGTAACCCCAATGACTGCTTTCTCCTCCTTTTCCATTTGATTATATATCTTCGCTTTTTTAACAAAACAAAAACAGAATTTGAAAATTTGTGTCAAAAGGTTGGTGTCCAAGATTGATCATTCATAATAATTCATGACTTTGTTTAGCATGATGTAAACATTTAACTATTTATTTGGTTGAACCCAATTTAAATTTTGCGATCATGTCATTCCAAAATAAAATCTTATTATTTTGGAAAACCTGCATGTTTTGCATAATAAGCTTAAGTACGTTTTTCTCTCTTATTATTGAGCTTTTCTGAAATCATGGATAAATGGATTTTGGCCCTCATTTGTTAATTGAATTACTTCAACGTGGAAGTGTGTAAACCATTTGATCAAACCTGCACGAGACTTGCATGATCTATTAAGAAATACACGGATTGTTAATAGGTACTGATTGGTCAAAACCAGGTCATGTTGTTTGCATTAAAATGTGACATAAACACCCTTTAAATAGCACTAATTTTTATGGACCTTATACATTGACGTCATTAGGCCGCCATCTTAGATTTAATATGAGGATGAAACAATTGAAATTCACAGATATGTACGGGCAGCTCATAGAATAGGCCAATGAGCAACCCTCTGTGACCTCTATCAGAGGGCACCCGACTCATTTGACAGCAGTTCTACTGAGAGGTGTCTCAAGTATTTTTCTCAATAAATATTTAGATTCTCGTGAAATGATTTTTCAAAACTATTCCTTTTGTTCATTGTAGTGATTCCTGCAGCGGATCTATCAGAGCAGATCTCTCTAGCAGGGACAGAGGCTTCTGGCACTGGCAATATGAAATTTATGGTGAGTTCAGGATAATTGTTGTATAACATTGGAGACAAAATCAGGAATAAGTTCTGAAGGTCAAGTGAAAAGCTGCCGCCAGGCTATTTGGGAAAAGAAGAACTTGATAAAACTGATGGAAATGCTCTCATCTTTGAGAAATTGAGGACTATGTTTTGAGGAGGGGACAAATTTTGAAAAGGGAAAGAATTACTCACACAAAAATATGGATACCCATTGTGATGAGTTAGTTCAACAATGAATCTCTTGAAGAACTACCCATTCAAATGGACGTACTATCCAACAAGCCATCGCTGTTATTTCCAGCAGAATAGATCTTTATAACAATTCGACCAGCTTCCCGTCCCCCAATTCAAATCAATTTATATAGATTGGAGGAACTGAAAGAGGAAAATTGTCTGATGCCATTTTGTTACGATGAAATTCAGTGTTTATTGTTGATAATTGCACACAAAGCAATACAGAAAAAATGGTGTACATGTACATGTACATGTACATGAACTAAAGTTACATGCAGCAGCAAATGTAACTTTTTTAGTTGTTGTTTTTTTTAGAAGAAAAGTTTGGTTGTAGCTTAAACACGTATATCAACAGACCTGTCCACTTCCTTATCATAAAATTTTTCAAGCGTTGAGAGAGTGGGCGACAGTAGACATTAGAGGTTGTTTTGGACTACTAGGCAACTCCAAGCTTACATACTTTTTGATAGGTATTAACCCCTTGCATGATGCTGAACGCAACTCCGCACAGTGCACCTTCGCACAATGCGCGTCTACCATTTTCGCCGTCAATTCCCCAAAATGGCCTCAGGATAAACACGTGTAAGTGCACTGCACGTCGTTAAATGGGTCAATAAATACCTGGTGATAGGAGACTATATGGAATGCTAGGCGTCGACAGACGTACCAGGTAAATCTCCATTGTTTACGTTGTTCTGACCATGCACACAGTTCCGAGATCAATGGATTTACATGGTAAGTCTGCTGCCACCAAAAAGTTTTCCATTCCCCTGCCACCTGCTGTCTTGGGCTTCCACCTATACCTACCGCCTGTTGTTACCAATTGTCGATCTATTCAGAACGACAACATCACTTCAGGTTTAATGAAGTTGATGTCAGAAAGTCCCGATTCATAAGTTTTATTTCCAATTTCTAATGGAAGTGGGTCAGCAGCCACAAACAGTATAATTATCTTGGTCCTCTTATTTCCTGTCCAATTTGTATTGATGTAGCTGTTTGCATTGCTGTATTATTAAACCATCAAATAGAATTGAGCTATTGATGACGAATGTTGTTTGGAGAACTGTTATAATGTATTCTGTAAATCATAGGCTTAATGATGCTTGACTTTCTTGCGTACATATTGCTATGGTTTCCAGAACCGTAGCTAAGGGAGACCATTATATGCAGACATTTAACACTAATTGCCCCCAGGCAATGTTTCTATTAGACCATCTTCAATCCTAAAGGTCACATTATTTTAATGCAGTCTAGGTAGAAGAGATCACGATACATTTCCTTTTTTGACGTCGCATCATATCTGAAGAATTCCACTGTTCACTGAAATAATAGCATTGAATGTCATTTGTATTCTGTTTGATTCACTGCAAACGGATCTGTTCAAGTGTATCTTCCTTGTTTGTTCATACGTGTACAGGGCTGAACAATTTACACTGGACCGCAGGCCCGAGACCAGTGATTATAGCAACGGGCCAGTATACTCATGACTTGACAAGTCGAACAGTATTATGTTTTTGTTCAAATGTTTTCTTTTAGTCTGAATAAATATCTCTCATTCCGGTTGAGTATTGAAGAACACTTACCCATAATAAAACGAGATAAATGTTTTTAGTGCTTGTTCAAATTAAGACATTTCAAATGTTAAGTTGTTTAGGCTTTTTTTCTTCTTCTCTCATTTCAATTCTGGTAGACAAAATTGGGCCCAGTCATTATTTTGACCTACAAGCTCTGCAGTCTTGTGGATTTTCCCCCCAATTTCAAGCACTTGTGTTAATCTTCTATGCCTATCATCTATAACAAATATTCGCAACCCTTACTATTATACTATTACACATCATACATCATTTTTGAAAAGAGAAATATTAAAAATCTCAAATCCAAATGCAGTGGACACCAACATCAAGGCAGAAACAAAGTCACAAACATTTCACATTCTTCATAATAAATTACAAATCCGGATTCCTAAACCTTTGTCACTTTGCTTCTTCGATGTAGGATGATGTCTTTCTTTAATCAGTGCGACTGATTGAAAGGATGATGTCTTTCTTTAATCAGTGCGACTGATTGAAAGGATGATGTCTTTCTTTAATCAGTGCAACTGATTGAAAGGATGATGTCTTTCTTTAATCAGTGCGACTGATTGAAAGGATGATGTCTTTCTTTAATCAGTGCGACTGATTGAAAGGATGATGTCTTTCTTTAATCAGTGCAACTGATTGAAAGGATGATGTCTTTCTTTAATCAGTGCGACTGATTGAAAGGATGATGTCTTTCTTTAATCAGTGCGACTGATTGAAAGGATGATGTCTTTCTTTAATCAGTGCGACTGATTGAAAGGATGATGTCTTTCTTTAATCAGTGCGACTGATTGAAAGGATGATGTCTTTCTTTAATCAGTGCAACTGATTGAAAGGATGATGTCTTTCTTTAATCAGTGCAACTGATTGAAAGGATGATGTCTTTCTTTAATCAGTGCGACTGATTGAGTCTTTAAGATGTCGTTTTTAACTATTTAAGATTCAGCAGACAGTTAGATACAGTATTAGGCTGTATCCGAATTTGGTTATGATTATGGCTATGACTGTTGCTAATGGTGTTGCTAAGGATGTCCTATAGTTTAAATGCATGATGACATAGAAATCTAGCAGTAGCTGAAGCTGTAGCTGCTAAATCCCACACAGCCTATGTTACAAAAATTACTCTTTCCTGGGAAATAGTCTGGTCCTTATTATGATAATTGTGATCATACTGGGATACTAGGAACCCAACAAGTTCTACCTCTGTCTGATAGGGCTGGGACTACACACTAGCCAGGCCCTCTTTGTATGACCCTTTAACCCTGGAAGTTACACAGGCACCCACATAAGATCATATTTCCCTAAGTGTATAAAACTGGACCAGACGTTCATATAACATTCTCCTAAAACAAATACTATGATATTTTACATGAAGCAACCACATCCACAATGGTTGATGAGTTAGAATTTCATAAACGGGCACCAGGAAAGAGTCTGACCACCTGCTGGAAATGTCTGGCTTATATAATCATAGCTGTGTGTTAGAGGTGTTGACTCGGAGCTAATGAAGTCAAAGTGTATTTTGGCTGAAGGCACTGTTATGATATGGGTAAACATTTTAACTTCCTGAATCACTGTTGATTTTCAGTTGAATGGTGCCCTGACCATCGGTACTCTAGACGGAGCCAATGTTGAGATGAAGGAAGAGATGGGAGAGGATAACATCTTCATCTTTGGCATGACCGTACCTCAGGTTGAAGAGCTCAGGCATAAAGGGTAAGCCAGAAATACATCAAATCAATTATTGTCATTTTCTCTTCTTCATTTTCCAACTGAAGCCAAATCAGCAAAAAGTAGTTTAAAAACACTGTTATGAATTATAAACGTCAATATTGTATGAAAATCATGCCATGGTCAATATTGCTGATGTGTTACCAACTTCAGAGGAACTCTTCAATGTAATGCTGTTCTCCTTCAAGGATTCGCACAATACAGAAAGGAATACTGGTCCAACTTCTCAGCATCTGAAGAGAACCTTTTATTGACACTTGTGATAATAGCAACTTGCAAACAAGAAGAACTAACTTGGAGACAAATCTCTGGCGGCTTCCCAATCCTTCAGCAGGGACCCCACAATTATTAAAACACTGTGCTTACTACTTACCCTGCCAACAACCTAAACTCCTCCATTATCTAGTCACTGGTATTTCCAGCTTTTCATGAATTCTCTACAATGCAGCAAAACAAACCGTGCTTGGCACAGGGGAGAGCCAAACCAATCTTAATATCAAAGTTCTCTCTTGATAATACAGCAATGGGTTCCTTAATAAACAAACAATTAGTTTTGGATTTGGTGTAATTTCAAAAGAATGTTTTAATATTATTTGTGTTATACCCAGTGTTAAGCACTGTATACTCAATACTTTCCTGAGTACTGTTAAAAAGAATGGAACAGGTCGTGGGTTCGAATCCAACCAGAGAAATATGCCTTTTTTTTTTTTTTCACAGGACTCGTGTAAACACAGTAAACTGTGCTTAAAACACAGTAAACTGTGCTTAAAACACATCGGTGTGTGGTTTAATGTCCCTGATGAAAAAAATTAAACATGTATTAGAATTATTTAAATTTATGTTAAGCTATTTAAACACATGGTTATCTTTAGGTACAATGCCAAGCATTACTATGACACTAACACTGAGTTGAAGCAAGCCATTGATCAGATCCAAGGAGGATTCTTCTCTCCACATGACCCAGATGCTTTCAACGATCTTGCAAATAATCTCCTCTATCATGACACGTAAGTGCAGATATTCGTTGTACAGACGATGTGATAAAAAGGTGTGTTTTTCTTGTATTGACTATTGACCTAATTCACCTGATAAATCTTGGCAGCACCATTTTGGGATTTAGATTTCCTGTGTGTTACTGTGCAGTGCACATTTCAGGCGATGTGTGTGCAGTTAGCGTGTTCACCATATCTGTGCAGTTAGCGTGTTCACCATATCTTTACAGTGTTGTGGGAACTGTGAAGTGTGGCTGTCTTGCAGTTGTGTACAAAACCAGTGTCTGATAGAAAATGAATGCTACTGTACTGCACATAAACTTGATTATAGAAAAGTGCCTGCAGCCAAAATTTGATGGGAGAATGGTGTATCACCTTACATTCTTTCAAGTTTTATGATTTAGTATTGTTTACTCTGCTGTGTTAGAAATATTTAAAGTCAGGGTTCTGCCCACGGTGGTCGGTGCCGGAAAACCCGACCGGCACTCATGATTCCCCGACCACCACTGGCAGAATTTTTTCGTTTTCCGACCACCACACATTTTCCCTTTTTCCCCCCCCCATTTCCTTCAAAATATTTTGAACAACGTGTAAAACAAATTATTTACCATTAAAAAATTGTATCCAAAGTTTCGAGTAGCCTACTTCTTTGGTTTGAGTCTATTTTAATGATCCAGGATCAAGCATCACTCCCGCCTGTACGATGTACATTATATCCAACGAAACCCGCATTGATTTCGCAATGGTTTCCAGTCACGCTGATTATAGCTTTACGCTTGGAAAAACATGATACCAGTTTCATCA
This sequence comes from Leptasterias polaris, assembly GCA_037783415.1. Taxonomy (NCBI): domain Eukaryota; kingdom Metazoa; phylum Echinodermata; class Asteroidea; order Forcipulatida; family Asteriidae; genus Leptasterias; species Leptasterias polaris. The sequence goes on from JAZGTN010000045.1 coordinate 423,678, forward strand.
CGGTGCGTACCCTATTCTATAGCGTTTAATACAACGGAAATGAACTGCAGAGTAAGCACCATGCTATAGATGCTGTAAATTGTTTTCCCATGGCGGTAAAGGCGTGCGCGCACTGAGAACCTACATTCAAGGCACAGCTGCAGGGCGCACGTGTGTAACCACTTCGTGCACGATCGAAAGGAAATTGACTTGACCGTACTAGGACAAAACATTTCCGGCACTAAACAAATCCTGGGCAGAACCCTGAAAGTGTTGGTAGTGATGTTTTCATGTTTTATTCATTGTTGATCATACCTTTAGCCTGAGTACATTGGTTAACGATCCGGTGCCTACAAATATATAAGAAACCAATTTGACTGTTTTGTTCTTGTATACTTTGCAGGTATATGCTTCTTGCTGACTATGCTGATTACATTGCAGCCCAGGACAGGGTCAACAAACTCTTCCTTGTGAGTAGCATTTCCTTTTTGGGGAGGGGGGTGGGGGGAATTACAAAGTTGCATGTTTGAATCCACTACTATGTCTTGTTTTCATAGTGTTTTTTTAATGAAGTGTTCAGTGGAGAAATCTTTTATCCATCAAAGAGAATATGAGAACCTTTTATCTAAATGTCATTTCATGTGAGTGAGTTTGTCCTCCGTCCATCTTCCAGAAACCCAAAGAATGGACTCAGATGTGCATCAGGAACATCGCTGCATCTGGTAAGTTTTCCAGCGACCGCACCATTGCCGAGTACGCCAGAGAAATCTGGGGGGTGGAGCCCAACGACATCAAGCTTCCCCCTCCCAACGTGCCGCCAGAGTTCCGGGAGGATGCCATCAACGCAAGTAGAGGCGACCAGAAGCACCCGTCATACTAAACCAGGAAGCGTTTAGCAAGAGGGGTGTATTGAGGGCTGCTGGGTCACTCTGGGTGAAGAAGCAATTTGTTTTTTACCCAGGTGCACCTAGAGAAGGGTTAAGACGTTCCCAGTGAGATTGTAGAAAGGAAAATTGATCCAATATCAAATCTCCTAGAGCAGAGTGAAAAGAAAATACAGAGCTGACTTTATAAGAGCAGCTTTATTCTTGTCTCTAAAACTGGGTCTTGTTATTAAAGTTTCAGAGGCAATCAAAAAATTTAGTTGGGAATTTACCACTAGTCAATTTCCCAATCATTTTAGAGGCACGCTTTCCCCCCTCCCCCCCTTCCCTCTCTGTGTCTAAAGAAGCTTGATGTGGTTCCAAAAAGGAATATATATATTGCTAAACTATAAATAATATTAGTTTAAAAAGTACAGGTATTTGAAGGTGGTACCTGAAAGTAAATTGTATTACATTACCAAATATTTTGTTTGAAATTTTAAAACTTGCAGCCTTGCTGGCGGATAAAGACAAGAACATAATCGTCATGCCTCATTTGTGAGATTACATTTAGACAAGACCCAGACAAATTACAGAAACACTTACTTCTACTCCCTCTGTTTTTATTAGATTGTAACTCTGATTGTTTGAGGTTGATCCAAAAGAGTCTGTCCAAATAAACAATATTATTCTTGAACAAAAAAAAGCTAGGCCTATCGATAAATTACTGCAAATAAAAATAATGTTTTGATTTGTGCTATGAACGAGTGAATGAAACAAATATTTTGCTAAGAGTACTTTTTATTGCATTACTGATCAGTGTTAAAGATTTGAGTTTCTCTCCTATGCTGTAGTCTTAGATCAGCTCATAGGGAAAGTAAAGCATTGGTGACAATCCAATTACTGAATTATTATTTGAACGTTTAAATGACCTTTATCGTGGTGCGGCCATCTTGTTTTTCTTCCATTCAAATCAACGAAACCCAAACCGAGGCTGGACGGGAAAAATAGTATGTCCCTTTTTCATTAAAATGAGCATTACACCTAACAATGTGTGTACAGGAATCCCGACAAAGGTGGCTGCAGCAGGATGAAGGTCTGTTGTATAAAACATTGGTAAAGTAGCATTCATCTTGAGAAATTGTTCCATCTTGGGATTGCTTTCATCTTTGAGGGGAAAAAAAAAAAGGAATTACATGTAGAAGCCTTCTACTCTTGGTAACTTTTGCCTGTGAGTTGAACAACCATTTAACTGAGTGGGTTGTGTATGGTGACACAAATGGGCTAACTACGTACAAATGTGTACTGTGTACAGTATTCAACAGTCTGGCATAGTTATCTATCATTCTAAACCACAGTGAATAAAATCTCAAAATAGTTGCTCGACAACTTCTTGGTCTTCAAAAAAAAAATGTAACACTTTGTTGGGGTTTTTACTCAAAAATGCAAGCAAGCTTTAAAAATGAAACATTCAGAGGTTAGTTTTGGCTTTCTTGAGAAATGGAGGATCGTTGTAGACATCTGCGTTGCAATAAATAACCAATGGTTTACTCTCCCTTTCACACAAGTAAACACCATTAGTAAGTCAATTTTGAACCAATTTATAAGAGTCAAGAGACATGTGCAGAAGTTGAAATTAAGCTTTTAATGTTGCATTTTGAGAAAACAGTGAAAATGCTTCCAGAATATAGCGTCAACAAAACACGTATTTCATGTTTTCTTCTGAAAACAGGACATTATGCCTAGTGGAATGAGTTCCCAAAGAGTTTGAAGTGTTCACAAAAAACTCTTTTCTGGTTCATCAGGAATGTTTACTTATGGTGTATACTCCTTAGAAAATTATGAAGTTATGAAATTATCACATTGTTCTTTTCATTTGATGAATTTACATGCAGCTAATGTTTATAGATAGTTCCAGATATTTTGCATCCATAGAGCTATATGTTTTTTATATATAAACAAAATTGAAATTATGGATTGGCTTTAAAAGTTCTTGGGTGTGAGTTATTTTTGAGTTTGTTAGTTCAGTGGGAATATGTTTTATGGAATGTATTATTTCTAGAAAGAATGTGTGTCTTTACAGGTATAACATCAGTAACAATCTGATCAGAGGATTTTTTTCTCTTGAAAATATAGCCTGATTATTAAGATGATTTTGTTTCATTTCATCATATGACAATTGGCCATTGAGCTAGTGACAAGGACAAGACTGGACATGTTATCAGTCTCATTAGAAATAGTTACTGCAATCTTTTTCAAAGACATTATGCTGTTTGTAATGGGCTTTGTAGATGATGGGAGTTCACGTCATAAATCTACCCCTCGCTGCCTCTCAGAAAAAGTAACTCAAGCTTACACTTTAAGAAAGACCACTTGTGTTTGAAATTGTCAAGTGAAATCGGACATGGTGGTGGAATGTCTAATCAGAGACACTGATGTGGCATTCCAGTAATTTGTGTGGGTGTTCAAAATGCCAAAAAACACTTGCTAATAAATATGTTTTCCCTAACTCTAAAGCATCAGTCAAAAACATGTTAGATCAGTAACTCACAGGAAATACCCTTTAGCAATATTACACAATAGACCTTATGCATATGACGTCATTTGAGTAGGGTGCCCTCACCTAGAGGTCAAAAGGAAGATGCTCATTGGCCAGTCTTGTGCGCCGCGCGTACAAATCAGCGCGTTTCCATTGTTTCATCATCAGTTTACCTCTAAGATGGCGGCTTGGTGACGTCAATGCATAAGGTCTATAGTTATTTCTCTGGTGAGTTTTATTGTATTAAGTCCAAAGAAGATTACAAAATGTTGCAATTTTCCCCCTAAACATTATGGAGCATATTTGTTTTTCATATGGCTTTTATCTCAATTATGATTTTCAACTAATTTGAGATAAAAGAAATTGCCAATGGTTTCGAGTACACATAGGGCTGCATGTTTGAGTGTGGTCAGAGGACCATGGTTGTAAAGGTGAAATACACATTTATGTAAAATGATTGTTTCATATATGAAAAGGAAAGTTACCGAAAAACACAATTTCAAACATTTTAAGGAGAGCTGAAATAAAATTTTAAAAAACAGTAAAACTTTTTAAAACTTAAATCTGGTCATTGAAAACTGATTATAGTAATACTGTGGTGCTTAGAATTGTTGTTGGCCAGTGTTAAAACTAAAATCAAACACCTGGTTTTTGGAGATGGTCAGTATGAAATTAAGAGTAGTTGTTAGAAACTTTGAGCCGGTATTGGAGTTAGAGCTTTTATGTAGAGTTCTAGACTCAAGACATTGTGTGGGGATTTCAGTTTGTGGCACCCTGTTTGCAAGTTTTCATGAAGGTATTTAGGATGAAAACGTCTTCGCATGCAGTGCATTTATGAATTGATGATTTTTATGGTAAAGGAACATAGTTTTTCAGTCAACATTTTTGTCATTCTAGAGTCTCTTTCTTGGGAACAAATTGTACCCCTATTGAGTGAAAAGGTGTTGTTCAGGATGAACGTTTGTTTGGGATAGTATAGGTGAATGCAACCTCCCCTGAAAAAGTAGTGTAGTAGGTTTGATATTAGATTGTACTACTGAAACAAGCAACTCATTTTGTGTACTTTAAAGTTAGATATCTTTCCTATTGACAGTTTCCAATAATGTAGTTACTGCTCATAATGAAGACTTAACTCTTCACTGCACTTGAGTCATTTAACAGACATCATGTTGCAACCATCTTTTGTCATGTTCCCCATGTACACTAGCAATCATAACCACTTATAATTCTAACCCTACTATAAAAGGGGCCAGACTATTTTCCCTTCCAGCCTCGGTTTCATTTATGTTCGTTTGAATGGGAGAAAAACAAGATGGTTGCTGCATAATGAAATCTGTTGATGTTTTCCATATCATGAACATCTATCTCAAGCACAAAGTCTGATTTTCATTTGATTTCATTAACAAATAATGTTGAATTGTTCTCTTTACCACTTACTGTATAATGGAGGTTTTTACAGCTCCATGCTGTGATACAATTTTAAGGTTTTCTCGGTTTTGTCATCGAGGGTAATTTATCTGTCTGGATGGTTACCTGTAAGCCTTGAATTAATTTGATTTTTAAATTCATGGAAGAAAATTTCATAATTTCATTCTTCAAATTTGACTGCAGTGCTAATAGTTTGGATGAAGACTTATTATTGAGCTTAAAACTAATGAATCAAACCCTCGTCTTTTGTTTCATCAAACTTCATTAAAAAAATATAAATATATTCTTTTTTTCTCAGCTCCATCCGCAGCAAAAACAATTCTTGTAGAATATAATGTTTGTATGTTTGTCTTTCTTGGCTCGAATTGCAATAAATTATTTGAAAAATGTAATATTACTAATTGAAACAGGCAACCATTAACAATGTTTGTGTATCAGTTACTGAGCCTTTTTGCACCTGTCCTGTCATCAGTTGTATCATCATGTAATCATAATACATGAAATGTGAGACTTGACACTAACCATTATGAATGCAGCTGTCATTCCTTAAATTTCCTTTAGAAAAAAAGGTCTTCGCAGTTGTAAACCATGAATATAAAATCATGAACTGTGCAAATATTAATCTTTAGCTGGTGCTATGTAATCATAACTAATAAACCTCTCTGTACAAACGTTGACTTATCTTTGACTAGTCTTGGAAGGGTAGTTCAACCATCCCACCTGTTTGACCGAAAAACTCATCAGAGCTTTCGCTCAGAAAGAGCAATAAATGTCTTTGGCCCACAAAATTGGCCTTTTGAAAGATGATGATGTCATGTTTTTTTGTTATAGAAGGGCCTGAGGGGATATCTTATACTGAAGCAGGTGGTGTCACCCATGGATTTCCTGATCTTCATTGATATCTCAACTGGAATAAAAAGGATTCTTTTCTGAGACAGAAAAAATCAAAATCGGAATAATCCTGGTGAAAACAATGCAGTGGGAAAAACTTTGACAGCCCTTGCTCTATGCTTTGACGCACCATGCTAGCAAACAACCTTTTCAACTTTCTATAACACTCATTCTGTAGACAAACAAAAAGACTTTGACAAACTGAAACAAAAGTGTTTGTTCACCCTTCCAAGTGTTTCGTTTTCAGAACCGAGTAGACTTTGAGATAGATATAAGATAATGAAATATTACATTGAATGCTAATGAATGTCATGTTTCAGTCAGAGTGGATGTTGCAGTGCTAGATAAGTCATGCTTTTACAACAACAAAATCTAGCAGCTTAGGAAGTTTAGATTCTATGACTGGAAATCCTGTAGAGTTGGGAAAGGTCTGGGGAAACTCCCTTAAAATGACCGACTTTAACTTATCTTGGTTTACTCGAGCCAAATTCCACTTCCAAAGTTCTTCCAATTTTGTTTATCTATAATTTGGGATATTTGAATAAAAACGTAATCAATTTGGCTCAAGTTTCATCCTTGTTTCGTTAAAAAGATAAAACAAATAAATGGTTCTTGATTTGTGTATGCATCGTGTTATTTTTAAGTTTTTAAGTTCAGATACTTTTCTTGAACAGTTTCAGGGAGGATTAATGCTGTGATACTCTGAAAAAGTTCAATCAAACTTTATGTTTATCTTTTGTTCCTGAGTGAACAACACAGTATTTTATATGGGAACCATGCCAAAGAAATATTCACAAACAAATTAAGAAGGAAGTTTGGATGATAAGAAGCAAACTGATCGGTCAACTACCTCGTAATTATTTGCTGAAAGCATCATCGAATGTTGAATTTGTGCCGTTGTAAAAACATCAAGCCCAAGTTATTGAATAAAACTAATGTAGACCTCCAGCCAAGAGAACGCGTACACAAACTTTAGAATAACAGGATTCTTTTCATGTATTTTCTGCTTCCCTGTTTGTGCATGTCAGAGAGGATAAACCAATTAGATTGGTTGTTACTCATTTTTCTTTTGTGATTTATCAATTTATGCAAGTACTGCTGATTGATTCAAATAAAAGAACCTTAAAAACTTTGAAATGTTGTTCAACATTGTTTGAGTCTTTTGTCTGTATTCACACGCTGTGGGTGGGGGTCTGTATTCATTGGTGCAGGGGGAAAGTTCTTGTGCTATCTGCTGACCCCCCCCCCCCTTGAAAAAAAAAATCATTTGACAAACATCCACAGTTATGAGTATACTGTGTGATGTAAAATAAGGATGCAGAGAGCCACCCCCCCCCCCCCCCCTGCAGTAAAATTTAAAAAAATCACAAATGAATGGTTTTGCTGCATAACAAGGCCCCTTCTTTCCCCCGCCCCTCCCTAAATTTAAATGTCTACATGCCACTGCAGTACTTACTCCATGTGTCCTTCCTCTGTGCTATAAGCAGCCACTAATTTCACATTTTCTGTTGAAAATAAAGACAATTAATTGCAACCCTGCACCTCTGAAAATTTGCCTTTCCTTATCTTTGCTTTTTATAAGGATTTCAAAGAAACCCCTTTTCTTGATTAAATAATGGGAAAATTATTTGATGGGAATTAGGAGAACTAGTTATTGTTCGCCTATCTTGGGATCAGGGGTTTGATCTAGCTCCGTGCTAAGTATTGTACACATTGAGAAAGAAAATGACCTTTTTTCCATTATCAATAATGAAATTGATCATCCAAGATCAACAGCACAATCTCCCCCCATTTTTAATTGATTGATGCCGCGCCCACAATAACCTCGTTCTTATAAGCAGTCAACCACGCGTACGGCTGTATACTGTGCCCAAGCTGTAACCCCGGGTATGAGGTTACCGAAATGTCATCAACGTTATCACAACCGGTGTAACTACTGTGGTGGTGTGTACTGTATGCTTCTCTGCCGGTATCACTTTTTTTTGTGTTGGAAAATTTCGTCAAAAAAGGGTGAGTATTTTTGTTGTCATAATTCTATAGAAGCTTGTAGTGTAACAGATAACGTAAATGTTTGTTTGGTTATTAGTGTTTGCTTTGAGATACCCTTTAAATTAACTTATTCTGTGAGTGTATGTTGGCCAAAAGTCTGTAGTCTAGCTGGCACAGATGCACAACAGCATTGACTCACTGTACATGAACTGTGTGTACACAACCATCAAATGCTCACTATGTGCGGTCATGTATTATGTATGTTGTTGTTTACATTTGTTTGTGAGAATCACATTACACAGAGTGTATGTTCATAAATTTATGTTACATTGTATTCCGTACCAAGTCGTATTCACTTGCTAGTGAGATGACAAATCTGACTGCCACTTTTATTTTTTAATAATAATATTAATAATAATAATGCATTTATAATGCGCCATCTATCTAATATAGTGTACAAGACCCTATTCCGAGGCGCAGAACAAAAAAAACAAAACATATAAGCAGCAAAAGAGAAATATAGAATACAAAGACAATTATACAATGAATAATCTAAGACATGTTACAAGCTATTAGCTTGTAACATGTATGTGTATGTGGAGATGTGGAGATAAATAAATGAGTTTTCAGCAAGTTTTTAAACAATGGAAGAGAACTACAGCATCTAATGTTATTAGGTAAAAGTGTTCCAAAGTTTAGGAGGACAAGCAGAAAAGGCAAGATCGCCATATGATGAGGAAGTTCTAGGAATAGTTAAAAGGGTCTTAGCAGAAGAACGAAGAGTGCGAGAAGGGGCGTAAGGTACAAGAAGATTTGCAATGACAATGTAAGATGGAGTTAAGCCAATCTGAGATTTAAATGTAATTAGTAAAATATTGAATTGAATTCGTTGTCGAATGGGAAGCCAGTGAAGTTCCTGCAATATAGGTGTAATATGATCATGTTTTTTAGATTTTGTTAAAACACGAGCGGCAGCATTTTGCACAAGTTGTAGTTTGTGGAGCTGGTGTTCAGTAACTCCGTATAATAATGAATTACCATTGGTGACCAAAGAATGGATGATGGTAGCAGCAGTTTTATGTGATAAGGTTTTTCGAATGGTATTTACAGTTCTTAAGTAATAATATGTTGATTGACAAATCCTGCTGATATGTTTATCCATGGATAGTGTGTTATCAAAACTAATTCCCAAATTACGCGCACAAGGTGAGGCAAGAATAGAGGCACTGTCAACGTGGATGTTATGATCAATGATTTTATGTCGCAGATGTTTGGAAGTTATAATGAGAAATTCTGTTTTGTTATCATTTAGTTTTAGCTTGTTTATGGTCATCCAGGACTTAATCTCTGATATACAGGCTTCGGCACACTGGCGAGCCGATTCCTCACTATTAGGTTTGTTCAAATCAAATGGCAAATAGAGTTGCGTGTCATCCGCATACGCATGTACATGTACCCGTAAGCCATGTTTACGTGCGATATTAGCAATTGGGCTAGCATAGATTGTAAAAAGCAACGGCCCCAGAACCGATCCTTGGGGCACGCCGTAAGGGAGTGGATCAAAGTCAGACAGGATACCGGCAATGTTCACTGACTGGGTCCTGTTACTGAAATATGATTGTAGCCACTTCAGAGCCGAGCCCTTGACACCAATTGATGCAAGGCGAGTATGATCAATGGTGTCAAAGGCTGCAGAAAGATCAAGAAGAATAAGAAATGTATACACCAAATTTATCATCCAGTTCACATAAAATATCATTTTGTACCCTCAGTAAAGCTCTTTCTGTACTGTGGTATTTTCTGTAAGCTGATTGAAAGTGTTCATATAGGTTGTTAGAAGATAAATGATCAATGAGCTGGCATGCAACAACCTTCTCAACAATTTTTGACACAAACTTTAAATTAGAGACGGGACGGAAGTTCTTTAAGTTTTCAGAGTCAAGCGAAGGCTTTTTGAGGAGCGGTGAAACAGTGCATTCTTAAAATGGTCCGGGAAAATAGCTGTTTCAAAAGAGTTATTCACAATCTTTGTAATCACAGGTGCCAATACATTGATATGGTCTTTGAGCAGCCATGTTGGTACAGGATCCAAGACGCACAATTTAGATGGTGATCCAGAGATAAGTTTAGAAATCTCTGTTACACTTACAGGTCTGAAAAATTCCAAAAATGGGGTAGTACATGTACAATAGGGGGACTAAGTCTAGGCCTTGACGGATTGTGCGGATTTTTGTAATGAAATAATCATTAAATCTTTTAGCAAGTTGAGATATACATGTATGTGAAGGTAGTTTTACTTTTCCTTTCTGATGCAACAAACTTTCAACAACTTTGAACAATTCTTTTTGGTCTTTGCACTGGGAAACTCTGTCATGATAGTAGTCCAATTTGGCTTGATTAATCATATTTGTAACAAGACGCTGTGATTTAAAAAGTTGCCTATCTATTTCAAGTTTTGAATTACGCCACCGTCTTTCATACCTTTTCCTACACTTTTTTGCACTATCAATTTCAAGAGTGTACCACGGATTAGAGGCACGGATTGTCACAGAGCGCTTTTTCAGGGGGGCATGTTTTTCGAGAATACCTGTGAGGGTGGTGTCATACTTTGTAAAAAAAAAAAAAGATACATTCATCACACTTGTACATCATCATGGAGGTAGACCAAACTTTATTTATTCTCAAATGATACATAATTTTGGCCTTCCCTAATATGACTTGAGTCACGAATGTCAAGCCTTTGACATGTTTGAGTTTGAGTGAAAATGTTCACCAAAGCATGGATACAACATCTTTCCTGATATTTCCTGAACTTACTATACTAATCTAAGCTTCTCTTCAAGGCGAACTCAATTTTTGCTACTATTTGTTCATATGTTTACCTGATTTGAGAAGCTGAATTTCCATTCATATATTATTGGTGTCCCTAACTACACTTTTTACGAGTTCACAAATAACAAATCCATGGATGACATTATTTCCAAAAATAAGTCGGAGTTCTGCACTGCTGTTGTGACTATCATGTACCAATTGACTGTTTAAGCTCAAGTGGGCATGCGTGACATGCATCTAGAAACCCGACCATCTTTCGCCCGCAAGTCGCCACCGGGAAGAAAACATGCTACACAAACAAGTCAGACCACGCCCTCTATCTATCGTGGATGCTAATCATCTACAAATTAAGTATGCACATGCGCGTAAGTCTTCACAAGTAAGTTCATGCAAGGATAAGTTTAACAATTCTGAACCTAGCAGGCAGAGAGTTCAGGACACAAGGATACCTTCAGCTTCCTCAATATGGTAAAATTATGAAAAAATGTTGGTATACATTTTTTTGGAATGGTACGGGACCTTTATACCCCGGACTCTGTCGCGTTGTATGCAACGTAGGAGTCCAACCTGGGCTAATGTTAGCCCTAGTTGATGTTATTGGTCGCATGTAGTTGATGTTATTGTACCGTGTCACTGTGGCCGAGTGGTTTAGACTAGAGCAAATTCTTACCGCTGATTCATCAGAGTGTGGGTTCGAATCCTGGTTGTGACACTTGTGTCGTTGAGCAAGATACCTTGCTTCTCATTTTTGGATATGGGAAGTTTAACATTTTGTACCAATTTTAACAATTGCCAGATACTATAAAATAAAGTATTGTGGAAATCTGAATGAATATGCCATGCTTACCTACTGTACCCTTTCTTTATCAAAAGTGTATTAGTAATCAATTACCATAAAATATAGACCTTGCAAGTGTGGGGTGGGTCCATTTTGGTCCCATGTTCATTGCTTTAACGTGTTAAGGAAACATACTTGCACACTTTAATGGGTCCCAATGTTCAATTATGTGTGAGACCTGCACAGTCTTTTACATGTAGGCCTACATGCACAGTACTTGTTTGCTGTCTGCCACTTGCTCTCTGCCACGTGTTTTGTTTTATTATGTAAACATGTGATGCCATGTCACAACTCTACAGTATACATGTAATTGTTTTTTAGCTTGAATACAATCTTAAAGATTTGTTATTTTTCAAAGGACAACATTGCTGAGTTTCAATCTGAAAGTTTCAATACGTCGATGGGATTCGATGGGAAATAATTTTGACTCTTTAAAAACACAAATGTACATGTAGTCCTACATTAATTTCCATTTAATTTCTAATCGGTACCATTCTATCATACTTTGACACGACCTTCAGAAGACTTTTTAACCTTTATATTTACAGCTTGAAATTAATGTGCCCATCATGTATTGTGTGCCCGTCATGTATTGTGTGCCTGTCATGTATTGTGTGCAACGCGTAGCGAATAATGCGTAACACCAAGCATGCACATAATTCCATGTAACAGTATTGCGTAATGTGTAAATTCATTAAAAATTATGTTGTACATATATGTATATGAACAAAACTGATTGTTCAGAAATAAAATAGACACTTTCAACATGTAATTTGTGTTTTGTTCAAAGTATAAAAACACATCCATTTCAAAATTTGTATAATTTACATTGTATTTTAATTTGTAACAAATTAAATTTACATTGTACAATGTAATTAAATATTTGAAACTTACATAATTTGAGAGGTGATTATACTTATAGTTCATTCAGAATGCATTCAGATTCTGCTGTATGTACATGTGTGTCCACTGCACATTGTCACACAAACAAAATTAGACATACTGTGAGGTAGATGTTTATCCTGCCAAATAGAAAGTTGTTTTTTTTGCATAATTGTCGTCTTCCAAGACACCCAATACAAACACTGAAATGTTCTCTGTGTTATAAAGGTAGGTCACTGCCACCATTACATTAAATCAAGTTAAGCGTTTGTTGTCAAACAATGCCATGATTACATTGGAGGGAGCTATTATAAAAGCCTGTAGTCTCCTTTCACCCCTATCACCCTGTTATTAAGTCTCCTCCATTCCTGTGGCCCACAGGATAAATAATCATAAAAGGCACTGATGAAAGGATGTCTTAAAGATTTGGTCAAATTATGGTCAATGGTCAAACCTCGGAATGGCAATACTCAGTGGATGGTGTTTAGCACTCGCTAGCTAAGCAGGCCCTAATCGGATATTTGTTGGCAATCATAGGAGCATCAACTGTAAGAAATCTATCAGTAATAAACTGTTTATGGAAGAGTTGATTGATGGGTTGCTGTAACAGGTTCATAAGTGTGTTGCGTTTGTGTCACAATACTTACACAGGATTGGACTGTACATCCTGTTGTGGTACAAAACCCCCTCAGAGGATGTACAAAACCCCCTCAGAGGATGTACCATACTCGACAAGGGGCCAAAGGTACAGACAGACACCACTTTGTGTAAAAAACTAACTGGTTAAAAATGAAGAAAGAGCAACCTATTTAATTAACTCTGTACAAGTGTACATTCATCTTGGGCATACACAGGTTTTCAATTAGTGCAGGCATGATGTTTCACTCTTCAAAGGGCAAGGCAATGCTTCCTTGGGGAAGGGCACCTCAAATGAAACATTAACAGCCTTTAGGCAAATTCCCTCATTGCCTCCATATAGTCAGATCTGACAATGCTCTCAACATAAATAAACCATAGGCCTAAGGCCCATTTCAGATTATTACATGTAGGTAGAAATAATATTTTGTCCCTTCAAGCCTCGCTTCAGGCCTGATGCTTTGTTTTTTTGAAATGGCAAGGGCACCAAGGCATTTTCTCCTTGGTAAAGGGCACCTCTATGAGGAACATGTAAATTTCTATTAGGTCATTTCAAGAGGCACCAGGACAATGACCAGGGGCAGCAGCAGTGAGGCAAATGCCTGTGTTGCCTCAGTGAAGTATCAAGTCTGTGGTTTTGTTACATTGATATGAATATATAAGGAGAAATATATTATACATGTAATAGTACTAGCATTTGATATACAGTACATGTAAAAGGTTTCTTGGTCTCTTTTCTGATTTGACTGCAAATTACACTGCGTACGTACATTCAGTAGTACATCCAGGGTTGATTTGAAGATGATCTGACATTCATCTACAAGCTTGTTGAATTGATAATGTAATTCACTGTAAATTATACATGTAAATTTACTTTATTGAGCAATTACGTGTACAAATTGTCTATACATTTGTTATTGCCATCACTTTAATTCTCCAATCAGCGGTATCCCATAAATTTGTTCGCACAAAAAAAAAAAACCAAAACATCAAAGCTGGGTTTGTTATTCACTCTGTTCATATTCTGCAGTCCTTCTTGCTTTCTTAAAACGACAACATGTCAGTGGCAATAACTTTGGGAAATACCATTGATGAACCCTTTACCTCGCAAGTGTTTCCTCAGATGTTTGTGTTTACAAAATGTACCCAAGTAGGCCCATCATTTTTTTAAAGGGAGTTCAACAACATGTTTTTGTTCAGATGATTTTCCAATAAGCCCAGGAAAGCAACATTCTTCATCCTCGTTTGTTTTTGGACTTCTGGAAAAGAACTCTCAATTGTTCAAAATGCAATAATGTGTGCATTGATGAGCAGCAACAAAATAACAGATGTGACTGCAAAATATTCGGTATCGTTTTCCTTACTTGATATTCAAAGGAATTATCTTACGTGTACATTGTACATGTTTTTACGGGAATTTGATTAGATCGTCAGATGATAATGTGGAATATGACCAGAGTTCAATAATTAATCAAATTTAATCAATCACTGTATGCACTAGATTGATATTTAATATTTAATATTTAAAGAATTTGGGGTTTGTGGTTTATTATTTAATATTTAAAGAAAGAAGATGTATATTGTGTAGAACAATAACGTCAGTCCAGATATTCAGATTTTGTTGAAACTTCCTTTCAAGCTTGTGCTTTTTTGGATCAAAGTTCAGTTGTTGGCCTACACAGTCACATCCCTTTATGTATTTATTTTTTTACCGTGTATTTAGTGCAGGATCATGAAAATGTTCACTCAAGTGCACATTGCATACTACGTGATAACTACAGGGTAGCCTTCACTATTGTTGACTCCCAAATGGTGAATAAATAGGTCTACGTGTTCATGTTTTGTTGACAAACTCTTGTAAAAGCAGCAGCACTTTTTTCATGTACTTTATGGATGTTTAAAATGATGTACAGTAGGCTGATCACATCATGAACATTGGGGTTTGATTACTTGTACTGCACTGCATTTGGAAGTGTTCAGCAAATACACATTTACAAAACATACATTAAATACATTTATTCATCTACCAATTGAAGCTACCTTGCATTCTGCGTGGTATTTGAATAAACTCTGTGATGTAGCCGAGTGGTATCCATCAAATAGCACTTGTTATACCCAGTGCCAAATGAGTCATCAGCCCTCGCATATTTGGCTTTTAAATCATTCTTTACTATGGGGGTTATATTAATGCCAAATATCCCTTGAGGCCACAAGTAAATAACTAACTCCTTTGATAGTAAATTGTGCAGATTTTTCTTCCTGTTAGTTTGAGACAAAATCAATTTGATTTTCACGGGACAACAATGTGAGCATGGCCTTGAATAACCCCAGCCCCTTGTCTCGGGCTTGACTGAAATTAAAGGGTGACAAAAATGTCTTATTTTATTCCAAGATTATTGGCAAGTGTCTATAAGTGTAAAGGGCTGGATGTACAATACACATGTTCTTAGTAGGCTAATGGATGAGTCAGCTTTTTTTTTTATTCCTTAAAGACTTGGCTGAGTGCAACTGAATCCTGTCCTCAAGATGCATAGTAATGACTGTCGATCGGTGACAAACTGACTGTCCAGGATGGTGGGAGGGGTTAGTGGGGACAGATTTTTCAGCTGTGCATATTGACTTCTATTATGACATCTGGCTCTGACTCCATGTAATCAGTTTAAATTCTCCTGTACTCGTCGCTGCAATCCATTCCTGATTTGTTTTCTTAAAGCTTCTCATAATTGCATTTTCTCTCACAATTGCATCTGGATCAGGCGCCACCGCGCCAGCCTTTTTCTCTTTAGCATTCAAAATCGTTTTCATTTGGTGCTCACTCTGAAAAATGATACGAGCAAAATTCTGAAAAGTTTGTTACAAGTGCCATTACATTTTTATTGAGTTTTACATTTTCTGGCTCATTTTTGTAGAAGCCAATTGGTAATTGATATTATAACTTGTGGGGCTTGTTAGGATTGATGAACCACGTTCAGTGTAGTCGGCTCTCTCCACCTTTTTCTCTTCTCTTCCCGCCCCGCCCAATACTTTAGGAGTATAGCCTGAAGTGAGCTATTAGTTCTGCAGAGGTTACATGGTTGAAGCTGAAAGCTTTTCAAGCATTTTCCTACATTTAATATTTCCCCTCAGAAGAAAGGCCTTGTTTTAAATAGACCTGACCCAAATTGACCCCGAATTGCAGCATTCCCTTTTCCCTCCTCACCTCTAGTTCTGAGAAGGGATCAACATTCCAACTTTTGCAGGTCCTTCTGTTTAGTCCATGGGAAAGCAGTTTACAAGAGTACCTAGTTATAGGTCGATCAATTGAAAAAGTCTCGCGAAATAAAAATAAAGTGGCCCAGCTGATTACACAAACATTTTGCCATTTGTTTTTTCTTCTCTGCCTTCTTTGAACATGTTGAAGGTTATTGTTGATTTCCGCAAGTTCTAGATTCACAAAAGTGAACAAATGGACCATCTTGACTGACCCAAATTCAAAGTGTGGGTCAGACTTCAGATTTGTTTTCATTTGGTGATTTATTGTCACAATGAGTGTACAGTACATTGAGTTGTTGATTCAAATCAAAGAGTGCTGTGTATATTTATTACGGCTGTACACACATTGTGAGCTTGTTTGTGTTTCTTAATTTTGTTGAGTCTGTGTAGTGTGTGTAATCATGATCACTTTTTTGATTGAGATCAATTTGAAATTACATTTATAACATCAATGTGGGTAGTGCCCTTAGGGTATCTTATTATTCTAAAGCAAGAGTTGCACAGAATACAGGTTTAACATCTTGTTATTTCTACCCCTGTGTACTTCCTTCATCCTCCATGGTACATAGTACCCCCTCCCCCCAACATACAAAACAAATGCTGCAGGGCTAATATTTTTATAGATTGGAACTTTCACACGTTTCAAAATATTGCCACCAATGCCTATCTAATTATAAACTCAGTGCCTGCAGCCAAAGGACTGTTGACACAGGTACAAAATT
Organism: Leptasterias polaris; assembly: GCA_037783415.1. Taxonomy (NCBI): domain Eukaryota; kingdom Metazoa; phylum Echinodermata; class Asteroidea; order Forcipulatida; family Asteriidae; genus Leptasterias; species Leptasterias polaris. The sequence continues at coordinate 440,529 of JAZGTN010000045.1, forward strand.
CTAAATTAAACTGATCCTGTAGTGACCCCTGACACTGTTACCCTGCCCGGGCCAAAGGCAGGTGGCTCTTGTCTTTTCATAATGAGATCCCGACCTCCCAAGAGGTCAGTGACTGATTTATTCTGGATTTTGGTCAAGTTAGGTCATTTGGATAAATTGGAATTACTCAGTGGTATGAAATTAGTGTACATTGAAATACATGCTTTGCCAGTTGCCACACGTGTACTGTGTACACACAAACGTTGGGTAGTTCTCCAATGGTGATCATCAAATGGTTCTTTACTGAGTTTGACATGATGAAATATGGAACTTTTTATACAGGTATTTACATAAATTTTCCCAATGATTTTATGTTATAAGCTGAAGTGGAGTCTTCACTTTTTTTATCAAATACATGTTTTTGTACTAAACCTTACAGCTTGGATAGTGCTTTACACGAATGATGCATTCACGCAGCAATTTTGATCCAACTGCAAAGCACAGCAGGCTAGTACATGTACTTGTACATTGTACATGTACAACATACAGTCAAAGATGTGACGAAGTCATAGAAATAGAACCCGGAGAACGCTGAGCTCGACCGCCCTCTGTGTCGTCTGTGTATGGCAAAATGATCATCACGTGACACGCGTGTATGGCAAAATGGCAACGCACATAGACCGTTTCTACGTGTTTTCATTGGTCAATGTTCATGACGTCTACTGTATGGCAAAATATTATCACTGGCTTATCACTGACCAGCCTCGCTACCATGGGCAGCGCGCCGTAACACCCGGCGTACGTCTCTAGCCATACACGCGTTTAAAAAAATGGCGTACGCGCGTCCATAAAAATGGTCTCACAACGAAATCGCACGCACAATGACACACTCAGCGTTCTCCGGGTTCTATTTCTATGGACGAAGTATACGTACATGTATGCTTGACATTCATACTCAGGGATATTTTCTCTCAATCAAGAGGCTTGTCACTTGGTAAGCGTAAAATCAGTTTGAAGTTTGATTTAATCTTTTTAAAACTCATAACTCACACAAACATACACACACTCACATAAATCACTTTGATTTCCTGTACACAATCTGTTGAAATTGTTCATCAATTTGAAGGCAAGCCATGATTGAATGCAATAGTGTTTGAGTACAATTAACTGGACCATCACTCGCACCAGCTAATCAATATCTCAATGATCGTCTTGCGGCATGGTAGTAGACTGGCTTGATGACTCAGAGATGAAATTATAATTTAAAGCAGAAGATCTGTATTAATGGATACTATTTATTAATTACTTTTTTAGCATCCTGATATTCTTGAGTTGGCATTATGCATGGATGATGTGACTCATGACAACGTATATTTACAAAAACAAAACTCGTGGGTTATACATGTACATGTAGGTTTGCAGGCGTTAACCTGAACATGAGAAGAAAAAATGTAATCTTGCATTTTGGGCAATGTTTGTATCGAATGATTTTTAATTTTTGTATAAAAATAGTGTGGGAGCACATCTCAAATTACATTCCGCTGTGATGTTTGTAAAAAATAGCTCAATTTTACATAAGCGGTACTTGGTATTGTATGAAATGTAGGCCACAGAATTCCAAAATAATTATTGCCAAGTAAGTAATTTACTACAATTTTCAGGAAGTACCCCGGTGTATATAATACAAGGATGGCTCTATTTTTTTAGCAGTATGGCATCATTAAATGTACCAGTATTTTATGGCTCTATTTTATGACTGTATTTTGTCAACCTTGAAGAGCAAAAAGGTACATTGCTATGAATTAAAAGTTAACATGAAGGACTGTACATGGTTGCATACTTTAAGCATAAATCCCTCAATAAAAACTAACTCAACACCCTGAACTTGCAGACAGTACTTCACAATGGTCCTTGAATTGTTAAAATCTGTCTTCATGGCAGAAGTAAACTGTGCAGTACAACATTATGACAGTAAAAGTCTGTGTTTTATCTTGTTATACAATGTTGGACTGTGTTGACATCCAATAAAGTAGGCCATACAAAGCAATTTTTTTAGCAAACCAAAGGTATAGGCTATAGACCTTACGCATTGACGTCACCAAGCCGCCATCTTAGAGGTAAACTGATGATGAAACAATGGAAACGCGCTGATTTGTACGCGCGGCGCACAAGACTGGCCAATGAGCATCTTCCTTTTGACCTCTAGGTGAGGGCGCCCTACTCAAATGACGTCATATGCATAAGGTCTATTCTTTCATTGCACTACCTTTAATCATGGAGCTTTATACATGTACATGTACATGTACATGTACACACTCATTTATTCACAGTACCTGTACACCATGGTATATACAACGCACATTTTATATCTTCCAAGTAATTCGCTTGTGTCTGCTTCAGCAATAATTCAAGACATTACTGATGTGGTTTTAATGACAAAAGGGATTTGTCTAATCTGTTTGTACTTTACAGAATTCAAGGGCACCGTAGTGTGAACCGGACTCTTTAGTAAAAAGATACAGTCTAGTGTCAGACAAGCAGATTCACACATAACTTACATGATTTAAAGTAAGTAATTGTAGAAAGGGTTCCTTAAAATATTTCTGCCTAAAATGCTATCGTTTCTGAGAAATGAGTAAAACAATAGTTTTTATCACACGTGATAATAAACTCGATGTTTGAAAAACAGAAAACACATAAGGTCTCTTTTCACTATTTTCTCGTGACCTCGATGACCAATTGAGCTCAAACTTTCACAGGTTTGTTTGTTCATGCATATGTTGAATCACACAAAATGTGGACACTGATTTTGAGCTGTTTACCAAAAGTATTCAATGCCTTTGACTGCTGCAAATGTTTACACGGTCCCTCCCCATGGTGCTGCAGATGTTTTACAAAACTACAAAAAAACTTCATGTTTTTGTTTTACACTGTCCCTCCCCACGATTCTGCAGGTTTTATTTGGAGAACTACATGTACATCAAAGATTTATAAATAAAAACATTCAAATAAATGACACTGTTGCTTTTATTTTCTATTACACCCCATATCTTTTTTGGAGTGGTATACATCGTAGCAAGGAGTCTGGTGAAGTGGAATTTTACACTGTTACTAAAAAATGTTAGCAGAAGTTTACCGTCTGCAAATCACCGTCATCATCGGACGATTCCTGTCGATCAAATTCACTTTCAACATCACTGGCATTACTTTCAGACTTTATATTATCAGAATGATCATTTCCATCAAACTCATTTACTTCAGAGTCACCATCTGCGAATATTTCAACAACAGCTCTGCTACACTCACTAACCACTTCACGCGTTTCCTGGGCGCCGCCATTTTTTAACTCCGAAAGTATAAACTTCCGGGTTACGTTACCACCGCTGGTGCCCGGGCCCGATGAGTAAAACCATCGAAAACAACTCCATTGGTTCCCCTAACGTATGTCAATACGTTTTATACATGAAAAGCATTTCAATCCTTGATCTACAGAGGGTAGTACAACGTTATACAACCAGCCCGAGTCAGCCCGAGTATTCTCGGGCTCAGCACCAGCTAGGGGGTAAGTCTATCTCGAGAATACTCGGGCTCAGCAGTCAAAGTGTTAAGCACACAACAACTTTGTTTACCAGTACAGTGAAGGGTTACCAACATATATTTGTCCATAACCGTAGTACTTCGAAGTGAAAAGTTTCTCAAAATGCATTATACTATCCAAAGCTGCTGTACCTCTTACCAAGTAAGTTTTTATTGCCATTAATTTTCAGAGTCATTACCAAACGTATACAGACCCTTTAATAAATGCAAAAAAGTAGTGAATAGCCTGACGTTCCCACCTCAACCATGTCAACAGAGTCTTTGTTTAGTCGCTGTTGATAAAGACTTGGATCGAAACATCAGGCCATTAACTTTTTTTTGGCAATTACATGTACATGTAGTTTCAGTTTAAAAAGCTATACGAAGTTGGGTCTCTGTATGCCTTACCATGCATACTGTTTTGACTGACAACAACATGAACTGACAGATTGCTGTTGTTGCCCCAGTCTTAGCCTTTGTGCCCCTTAAAACTGTTACCCATTTACTTTCTGATCTGTTAAAGGTGCCCTCTTTTATGTAAAAGTGGCCTTGGCCCTCCAAATGTGAAAATCCAGGCCTGAAAAGAATCGCCCAAACTCCACCATGTTCCTGTCAGTTTCCCCCATGTTTTTTTTCAGTGATAACCTTCCATCTAATTATACAGCTTAAAGAGATTAGGGGCTCTGTGGTATCTGACCTAATCCCTATTGATTAATATTGATCCATGATAATGACAATTGATTAGGAATCTAGTGTGGTGTCTGGTGCACTATGTGAAGCCTTTCTACATGTGCAAAGGAAGGTTGATTGTGTAATTGAATGTAGGCCCACATACACTTTTTGAATTCATATTAACTTCCTATGATGGTCAGACCGATCACATTGCAGACTTGTTTGCGATTTAGGCCAAATAAAAAAAAATACCAGTTGATCGTCCTGATTTTTCCAAAAAGAGGAGGATGAGGGCCTTTTTATTTTGTATTTATTATTTTTTTTCCAAGATGGCCGCCAAGTATTTCAATTCAAACAGGCCACCAATTCTTCAGTTTGAAATCACCGCTAACTTTCTTTATATCTATTTGTTGCATGAGGTAAGTTTACATCAAAAATTAAAATATATATGTCAAGCTAAAAAATACAAACAATTTTTTAAATTTTTTTTTAAAGGAAAAATCGAAAATTAAAAAAAAATTAAAAAGGATGCGGCCTCAAAAAAGTATGCGGGCGGGGACGATCAACTGTTTTTTTTTTTTACTTGGCCTTATTGAAGATCTGGAAAGTTTCCAACTCATTTTGTTTTAAAGGGAACTGCAAAAAGTACATTTCTAAAGTTTTTGGTCTGAGCTCATCCATCTTCCAGAGTTTTAAAATTCAACTGACACGATTTACATTTAATTCATGCCTTTTCTTAGATATATTTGTAAATTTATAAACTCAAAAAGTATCTTCACCTTGTGTTGACACGCATACAATTTGTATGTTACTGTTGGTATGCTACTTACATGACTTGATAGTAAACTATCGTTAATTATGTATGTGATGGTGATGAAAAATAAATTTGGCCCCACCAAGTGCTTTTAGGTATTTATTTATGGGAATTTTATTATTAATGGCTTGCAAGAAACCTGGATGGACTAGGCTGGACGTGCTCTGAATATTTCCACTGAACCTCATCTGTGACATTTCAATGAATACACACGTCATGGTGTGCCCGGTAATTATTAGTTTGTGTTTTTTGTTTTTTTGTTTTTTTGTCAAGGAAAAACTCATTTCCCTATGACCCAGAGACCCGTATCAGATGGCGAATGTGATATCTGTTGGTTACTGGGAGACTCATGCAAACATGTGGGAGAGTTGACGTATGTACATTGTGAACTATGCTTCCAGTAATTCCCCCATAGGGCTGGCTGGATTTCAGCCCAGAAATTCTTTCACACACATTTGATATGATCTGGCTCTAGCAGTTGGTGTTTTATTGTGGGCTGCATTCATTTGTGACTCTAGAGCAATTCGTGTGTCTTGTATACTGTGTGTTACAGTTTTCTGATCAGTTCATTAAAACCTTGCTGTCCCCACTACAGAATGTAGGATTTTGTTTGTTCAACAACTTAAAATCATTTGGTTACATTGTCTTCTGATTAATGTCTACTGTATGTTTATATTTCACAGAAGTATGCTATACTCTAAGTAATTAGCACAGCAGTACATTAGGGGTCCACCAACCACAGCCCTGCATCTTAGAGCTGCTTCTTAGAAAACAGTGCTCAGAAAATGTTATGTGCTATCCAAACATTATCATAGAATACATGTACCTGTAGTAGTCTTTTTACTTTGGCTGTTAACCTACATGTATGTATTTCCCCAAAAGTGTAATTTTTCTGTGTAAGTCAAATCCGACTGTATGTAATTTCTGGTGTGGGTGTAGCGCAGTATACATGTAGCATGGTATTTTTAACCACAGTTTAGCTACATTCACTATGTACATTGGTTTGTTTGTTCTTTCCAATTAGTTTGTTTACAATGGGCACACAATGTAGGTACAATGTATATTGTTATTTTGTGAATATATCCTGTTTTGCAATCACAATCCTTGAACTTTGCTTGCTTCCTGTGCAACCTAAATGTACGTGTACATTATGCAGTAAAATAATTTTAAATAACAAACCACAAAATAATTTGAAGTAAAGTTTTTTCTAAACATGTATAATGTTAATAAGGGGGTTGATGAGTCGGAGTTTCGTTGCCAGTGGGGGAGGTTTGAAGATAGTCTTTCTATGTCCATGTTTTAAAGAATGCAGGTAAACCAGTATCAAACATTACAAAATCAGGGGTATAGATAGGTTGCAATATGACGTAAATCGGCCATCTTTACGGGCAATTTGGAACACACAGTCATGCGTTACGCGTGAGAACGGCGTGCAGCACGCGCACATTTCACAAAACTCATTGCATGATTGGTTAGTGAATGACGCGGCTGCGTTAATAATTTGAGCGCTTGACGCGCCTGCAAGCCAAAATGCGATTTGCCCGTAAAGATGGCGTCTACTGGGAACTATCTATAGGAGGCCTGGGTGGGTGTCTTGTGTATAAAACATAGGCCTAGTGTATGAAGAACCTTACACATGAAGCAGGCCACTACTGAATGGTTTTCATTTTTCACAAAACAATATTGAACCTTTATAGTAGAATTATGTACAGTTACATGTAGGCTACAAGTACTTGCACTAATAGCAGTTGTCATCAGACTTTCCAAAATGCAGGTTATTTGGCCTGCTAACACCTACTGAAACTTGTGATAGACACTGAGTGTAGACGTTTGATATTGTAGTCAACAAGGGTCAAAGAAGTGGATTGTTGCATGTTTTGTAAGATATGGAACAATACTTTATTTTTATACTATAGATTATCTGCATACATGTAAGTGTGAGTAGCTCCTCACTTTGTATACAAACAGGCATGATAACATTGCAATGTGTCATGGATATGGTGTAGAAAGTGTTATCACCAACACAACTGTAACCATGGAGAGGAGGTAGAATTCCATGGGGTGTCAGAATACAAATGATAATTGACAGATTGTGCCTTTTAAAAAAAGTATTTATTAATGGTGGAAAATACATGTAGGCCTACTGGTTGAAATCCGACACAACTTTGACAGTGCAACCTGTAATGATGGATCCACGCACAGTACTTGCATGGGCAGAGTACAAGTGATAATTGACAGAATGTGCCCTAAAAAGAAGGTTTTTTTATTTTGCTACAGCAGGCCTAATAGTTCACTGAGGCAATTGCTTCCTTGCCCCCTGGTCATTGCCTTGGTGCGCCTTGAAATGTTCCAATACAGTGTTCCAAAACTGCCTTGCCCATACAAGACTGAAGGATCAGGCTTGCTGGAAATACTGTCTGAAATCCAACCTTTCAGTTACATGAGTTCCTTACTGTTACAATGTACGTACGTATGTATCATCTTCAACTTTATGGACATTACTGTTAATATTCGAGAGACAAAGAACTGTGTAATTTTAATCTGAGAGATAACCATACAATATTTGATACCAGTGCATGACTGATACCAGTACCCTGAGAAATGTTTCTGTCTGAAAAGCAGAAATTATTTGCAGAAATATTGTCTACAGTTACACAACACCAAAGGTATCAAAACTCTCTGCATAAAATGCACATCAACAATCCCAGGTGTTTTCTTTGTATTAAATTTGATGAAATGTTCACTTGCATATACATTAAACATATTATGTATGATGCATAATTTACATGACATTTAAATAGTACTCTTAAAAAAAAAACATGTATGTGAACATACATGTGTATGTACACCTTTAACATCCATGTTATTTTTGTGTCTGTTAGAACTCACTCCAAAAAGCAACGGGTTTATGTAAAATCTCATTGTGTTTTATTTTTCATTTGATCCAAGGGATTTTGTTGACACATAAGCTTATACTCTTGGCGGTAAACATCATGGCCAGTGCAGTGTCAGCACCCATTATTGTCATGCAAGCATATCCGTGTCTTAATCCCACATGCCTGCATGTGTACGAGACATTTCTCTAATACAGTGAATTGATGGATTTCTTGTGCATTGGCCCAGGGGCATTCAATGGACGTGTCTTGGTGAGAAGGGCTGGGATGCAATGAATTAAGCCCCGTGAGCGTGTTTCTTAGAAGAAAGTTTTCAGATGTTGAAGCAGTTGTGGTTAATGGTGCATTGCATTTATGTTTGCGTGCTCGTCATACATTATTGTGCATCTGTAAATGTGTGAATGGCGAGTTGGGTACCTGCTTTTCCATGGTCTGTTTGCAGGAAACAAACAATTGTGTGTGGGCATAGGAATGTAACTGGTGTGTCATGGACTTTGGATGGAGAGAGCCAGGTACCCTTTTTAGTGCATCGTTCTCTTCATTTACTGCCATTATTTTCTCAAAGATGTTCAATGTACACAAGTTTGTGTACATGTGTATGTCTGCAATGAAAACACATGTTTTTGCATTTGTTTTTCTTTTCACATCTGCTCTGAACATTGATGCACTTAAAGGCACTGAACACGTTTGGTAATTGTCAAAGACCAGTATTCTCACTTGGTGTATCCCAACATATGCATAAAATAACAAGCCTGTGAAAATTTGGACTCAATTGGTCATTGAAGTTGCAAGAAAATGATGAAAGAAGAAACACCCTTGTTGTACAAATTAGTGTGCTTTCAGATAGGAATAAAAGGCTTCTGGCCAGAAGTCTTTTATTATTTTAGTGAGAAATTACCTCTTTCTCAAAAACTACGTTACTTCAGAGGAAATCGTTTCTCACAATGTTTTATACTATCAACAGCTCTCCGTTGCTCGTTACCAAGTAAGTTTTTATGCTAATATATATTTTGAGTAATTCCCAAACGTGTACAGTGCCTTTAATGCGCATTTTATTGTAACAATGTTGTCAGTGATTTGAAATTAACATCATAGTTCCCTGGGTGCTCCTTAATGTGAAGGACACCATTTTGGGGACCATGATTTGACAATGTTTACATTCGGAAATCCCCTTCCACATGCAGCTGTAGATGCTTGGGTTTTAACTTCCATGTTTATGAATGACCAAAACATTCTTTATTTAGCCAAGGCTCCGTAACAAATGTTTAGTGAAGAAGACAGTGTACCCATACACTAGTGTTTTCTTTATCTTTTAAGATAGCTCTAATGCAATTGGAAATTGAACCATGTAATGTACATGTACATAGGGGAAAGCTACATGTGTCCTTGCTCTATGATTGAACCATCCATGATTAAACTCTTCCTCTATGATTGCTCACACTGTACTACAAGTACTTCACATGATGTACATGTACAGTGAAGCTGCCTAGAGCTATTCTGATTACTATTTTTAACACTTTGAGCTTACATTGTACAAAGTATGTTTGGATCTTTCATGTGTATGTCCATTAATGTTACTGAAGGGAAAAATAGTCGGACTACTTTGTGGTATGTTGTGTATGTTTACATTTTACAAGTAGTCACAATTACTGATTTAGTGATAGTACCTGTACACATGGAATGTGTCAAACATGGTCGGAGCATGCGTAGAGCAAAGAGCATGGAACTTAGGAAGGGATTATGTAAAGGAACACAAATATGAAAGTTGCATGTAGTGTGCACAGGTTCCCATTGTAGCTGAAATAACTTTTCTATGTTCAAGGTAGTAGCTCTAGCCCTGAGTGCATACACATGTACATTGTAGTACATGTGAGCTCGTGTTACTCATTGAAAGCAAGTTCCAATGCCATGATTTACGAGCAAGTTGTACCCAGTATGTTTGCTGGTGGTGTCATGATATCTTCATTTGTGCAGCCTAAAGAGTCCTTGTGGACCAAAGTCTCAAACATAACTTACTGCCTTGGCGACCTGTGCCACTTAATGTGTGTGTGTATGTGTATTTAACCATCTTGCGGTTACCGCTCTGCGTGGTGTAAGGATATGAAAATATTGGGAATCTAATCAGGGTTAGCACTATTCCAATTACAGACTAAACCGCAGAGTCTGTCAGGCCAGAAACTCTAGAGGCTGTGTATCCATTGGTAATGTTTCCTCCTGACTGTTGTTTCCTCTATGCTTAGTTTGCTTTGTTTATCTACAAGGTGTATTGAGCTGCATATGAGTAGTAGCAAGGCAATCTTAAGGAAACATTAAAGGATTGTGTGGAAGAGAAGCTAAAATATCGCTTAAAATACCATACATGTAAAAGTTTCATGCAATGTGGCATTATAAGTAATGTAAAACAAAAAACAGTTAAAGCAAAGTAGAAGAAAATAGAAAATTTGTATTGTATTTTTGATAGCATACTGTAATTTCACTGTAAGTTACATACCATTTAAAAATTACGTCTGTACATTAACAGTAAGCAGTGTTCTCCCTAAACAGTGGTCCACTGGCCAAATGCTAGTTAAAACACCAGAGGACCAGTTGAAATTCTTTCCAATTGGTCCGGCTGGCTAGTTCAGTGCTAAAAAGGATCACTATTTAACATAAAATATGGACTTAGTGAAAAAGCTGGGGGACAAGTGAAATGACAGGCTAACTGGTCCCACTAACTAGTCACTGAAAAAGTTAAGGACAAACTCTGGTAATGCAAAAATGGGCGTTGTCAATCATTTATTTATATACTTGACCTCTGTAGGCCTACATGTTCACTTTTTAGAATGATAGATATGGTCATGTATAATGTACTGTACTATTTACAACAGATGTATTCAATTGCTTTATATGTGAATGAGGTATTTTGTGCACTGTACTAAAATGCATGTGTACAAAAGGAATACAGGTCACTTGGCAAGTGTTGACTAACGTGGCATTATAATGCTAATCCCATATGGTAGAGTCACTTCCACATCTTTTTAAGACGCTGACTAACCAGTATATTGTCACTCTCTTCATTCCCTTGTGCAGTGTGCATTAGTCAACCTCGTCAGGAAGGAGAGCCCAGGAAGAGAGCTTCAGATCACCACGGCAAAGCGTGTACATTTCTCGTTATGACTCAGTGCTGAGGGCATAGATCCTGACCACTGGGCCCTGGTGTACAGTAGTATTATCTACATTCATGCACCCCAACTCTTACCGTATCAGATTACTATGGATGGGCATTGACTGCCATACAGAGGCTGATGTTTTATGCAGGGTTGTCCCCCCTTACCCTTACCCCCAGAGAAGTGCGAGTCTTCATAGCCTTGAATGTCATTAGCAATTCTGAGACATCTGAAGTGTTTCTGATGACAATGTGAATCTACAGTGTTCTTGTCGTCGTACATGTATGCATAATTTGCTGATCTGTAGATATTCTCAGAGTGATGAACTGAGCTTTGCAAGTATTGGATGCCTACACACATGTAAGCTGTGCATCTAAAGATCATAGTCATCATACATGAATGAAAATACAGTAAGCTGCTTTGTACAAAGGCACAGTGTTATTATGTAGGACTTACTTTAAGTACTGATGTTCTACTGAGAAGCACTGCTGTATTTTCAAAACAAGTGGTACTTGTATCAACAGTTTTAGAATGTGAAAGCAAATGTTATGATGTGAGGCTTATAGTTTCTTTAAGAGACTTTGGAGAGATTATTAGTGAACTCAAGAAGCTCGAACATAAATTCCATGATGGGTAGCAATCCATCGTCATTGGACCCAGAGAGAAGAGACCCGGGAGGAGGGACGAGTGGCAGTGAAACATCTCCGCTCCCACCTCGAGCCAACACGCCTGGCCCTTCCTCCTCCCCTCGTCAGCGTCAACACTTACAACAACAACAACCTCATTACCATCATCATCCTCATCTCCATGGAGATGAAGTCTTAGAGCCTCCCTCTCAGGCACCGGCAGCAGTAGCCGCAGTCAAACCAGAGAAGGAGAAGAAGAAAAAGACCAGCCTGGCGTCATTGAAAAAACGAATGGTCCGGAAAAAGAGGACTGGCAAATCGTTGGATCATGCCCGAGCGATGCGGGAAATGGCTTCCGCATGGAACCCACTGGATGTATACTCCCTTGTTGAGGAATATGATGCCCTCGCTGCTCTCAAGGAATTAACCATACAAACTGATCTGGCACGTCCAAGCACCACATCTTTAAAAGATGATTTATCGGACCTGTACGATTTCAAGTTCTGTTCGGACATTGATTTCATATTCCGTGAATCGGTTTTCCCCGTTCATAGAGCCATCCTATCTTGTCGATGTCCTTACTTCAGAAAACTCATGGCCCAGTACCCTCATTATGGAGCAAAGGTGCCAATCAAGCTGAGGGTGAGTGGTGTGAGCATTAACACTTTCTCTGCCCTGCTGCGCTACTTGTACTCTGGAGATTTCATTGCGCAGGATTCACGATTAGACAGCCTCGACACCCTCATCCAACTTGGGGAGAAGTTTGGCACGCCAAGTCCCTTGGAACATGACTTTCGCCGCCTGCTCGAAACAGGAGAATTTACAGATGCTGTGCTTGTATTCTCATCTGATTTAGAATTGGATAAAACTGAAGTGACTCCTGAGGCAGCTGCAGCACCGCCATTGCCACACAGAACCAGCTCGCTCAGGTGCCACAGAGCAGTCCTTGCAGCTCGCTCACCGTTCTTTCGTAATCTCCTGCAGAAGAGGCAGCGTACCGGGGAGGATTCCATCGAAAGAACGTTTCATGGTCCCACGAAGATCGTTCTCGATGACTCGATCATACCAAAGAAATATGCACAGGTTTTATTGTATGCAATCTACCAAGATGTACTGGATTTGTCATTAGTGTTGCCTGATAGTCCGAGTGTTGGAAGCTTAGGGGAGGCTCAGGCCATGGCGTCTGGGAAGGCGCCCATGAGCAGGGTAGAGATGGCTATGGAATTGTATCAGATTGCAAGATTTCTGGATTTAGGATCTATGGCACAAGGTGAGCACAAACATAACTCATTGATAAAGGTTCAGGAAACATTTGTACACAAATTGTAAAAGTATGAAGTGACTCATTTTGGGGATCCAGGAGGTTTTTTTTGCTTCTTCTCTTTTTCCAACAAAGCCTGAAAAGCCAGGGTTGTAGCTAGAACTTTTTGAGTGCCGGCTAATTTACAATCAAAATAGAGCGAAGCTTTTAATTTTACTGCTTTAAAAATGGATTTGTATGGGTTTTCTGAGACATGATTTTTGTAATGCATTTTAAAGGTATGTAAATCTGTTATTTAAAACTTCATTACAGTTTCAATAGGCTTCAACATTTTTAGGGCAAGTACACCATGTAGTTTTAAGATTTTTTTCAAAGTTGACTTACATGGGTTCAGTTCATGCTTGAAATATCTTGATTTTGATTTAAATGGCCAACTGTCATAGCAGGAAAAAAATTAGCGAAAAATAGCAAATCTATCTTAAAGTAAAGTTTGTTCTGACACGGTCACAAACAACCTGGTTATCTATTTTTTGCTGAGCAAAATTTTGTCTAAGCTTAGCAAATGTTTGGCCTTGTGGCCCAGGGGTGGATTTCACAAAGGATAGTCCGAACTTAGGACTAGTCCTTAGGAGTTAGGACTAGTCCTAGACATAGGATCGATGCTAGCTAAGATCGATCCTAAGATCGATTTCACAAAACTCGTCCTAACTCGAGATAAGACCAGTCCTAACTCTTTGTGAAATCCACCCCAGATCACCTTCATCAATACTCTATAGTTATGGTTTTGTTAAGCTCTTTAATTTAAAACGCAGAACATTTGCTTTCCATTGAAACAAATGAAGAAGCATTTACATACATGTGGACTTTGTCAAATTTATTGTTTTAGTTATCAACAATTTGAAATGACACTTTTTCTAAAAAATAAAACCACTTGATATAGTAGGGTCATGTCTGAATTGCCAGGTATGACTATGGCTGGATCACCACATGCTTTGAAGTATAGGACAACCTTAGCAACAGTCCTAGCCGTAGCTGTACTAGCCAGATTTGTTTAATTTGCTTCATGAAATCCATTTCAGCTTGTGAGGACACCCTGGCAAATGCTCTCTGTGCAGAGAACCTTGTCTCCATTCTGAACTGGAGCTCTGAACCTCACGGCTCCCGCTGGGTCCACAGGCAGGCCATGCACTTCCTCAGGGAAGAGTTCTCCAATATCATCGCCTCACCGGTGCTCTTTGATCTCAGTAAGAGCCTGCTGAAGAAAGCCATCAAGTCTGATTTCCTGCAGGTAGGATTTAGTTTTTAGTGGGAGGAGGGATTGGGGGGTGGGGGGGGGGGGGGGGGGGGTTGAGGGATGAGTGGGAGTGCCACTTTATGTCTTATTGTTTCATATACTGCTTTGAAGCGAAACTTGTTTAAGCTTTGTTTGTGAGAGCAAGGATTTCATTTATTCTATTAATGTTATCTTCAAGTAGGATGTGAATTTTTTTTTTTATGCTCTGATAGTTTTGAGGCTTTGCATTCTTTGTTTTTGTTTTTTTCCCTTAAAATTATGTAATTTTTTTTTATATTGTTATGTACTGTTTTCAATGTGTTTAATTGTGTATGTCAAATGTCATGCTTTGTTGAACATTTCAAATACAGTTCGGATCATGAACCCACTCTTTTATTGATTTCTTTAGTTTTCAAATCCGTCCTGTTCCGCATGCCAGTACACAGTTCTATTCTCCCAATGTTTTTCCCACCTATCAAAGCTCAAATTATAATAAAATAACAATAATGTACATTAAAAACAAATAAGTAAAATTAATATATCAAGTGAAATGCAAAAATAAAAGAATAACAAATTGAAACTTTTACTTTTAAGGAAATGGAACTTCACAGGAATATAAAGTTTGAAAAAAGAGTATTAAGGAAATTTGAATACAATATTGCAAAGAGAAGTTTGCATACATGTAGGTGGTTGTTCTTTCCAGTATAAAGTACATTTACATTATGATATATTTTGTGTAACATCTGTTGTTTGGTTATGTCTTCAGGCAAGCGAGGCTGAGGTTCTGAAAGCTGTAGTGAAGTGGGGAGAGCACCTGCTCATTAGGAGAATGGAAGACAGGGGTAAGTGCTCATGTTACCTCCAGAGGAAACAAATATATTCATCACAAGAAAGAGATAAACAATTCTCACAAAGCTTAAGGGAAAAATATCATCCCCAAAGTAAATGGTGCAGCTGCATGTACTTAAATAAAAAAAGTATGTTCACGCTGGATGCACTTCTTGTGGATCATTGAGGTAGTGTAAATGGTCATGGTGGTAACATACTGTACGGTGACTTATTACTATAACCTATGATGTCTGTGGGGCAGGTCACCCTCTAATAGAGGTCAAAAGAAGGTTGCTCATTGGCCCTTCCTGGGCATCTCTAATATGCGGCTATTTATTTTGTTTACTTTGAAGTGCAGAAGGTCTACTTATTAACAGTGATGAAATATTTGCTATTTTCCTTCATAACATCAATCTTATAAAAAAGTGCCATTTTCATTAATATTCTGCAATGGAAAGTAATGCATCGAACCTTGAAAGAAACAAAAAACACCAAAAGTGTATGTCTAGGTTTTTATTGTTATTATGCAGAACATCGATAGATTAGTTATTGTTTGACCTGACACAGTTTAAAGTCTGCCATCATTATGGGCAAATCAATAAGTTTTTGTTTAAATACCGTCGTGGAGAGGGCAACTTTTATCAAATTCCTTGCATTGGTCAGTGAACCACTTGGTTCAGTAGAAAAATTAGAAAGCTTGATGCAGTTCAAAGCCAAAACCAAAGTTGCCTGTAAAGATGACATCTTTCAGGATACGGGATCAACTTTCATCCATGTAAACTTCTTTTATCTCTCCAGAGCCGAATTTAGTTAGCAATACCCAGCACAGCGTCAGCCGCAAGGGCATCAAGAGACGCGACCTGGACAACCGTGAACTCCGCGAGATCATAAGCGACCTTCTACCCCTGGTGCGCTTAGACCACATTATCCCACGCAGCCATGAGGCGCTTGCCAGCGCAGTCAAGCGAGGGCTCATTCCAACTCCTCCGTCGCATATGCTGCCTGGTGACGATCAAACATCCCAACATAATCTGTGGATTTCTGGGAAGCGAAGGCGCTCCAAGCCTCGTCCAAGGCTGTTTACTCCCTTTGTAGAGGAGGCAAAGGTACAGGATTTATCATTATTTGCATCTGTGATGGAAGGCGTGAGAGATTGACCTATGCGAATTTGATTTAAGGTTGAAAATATTTCGTAAAAAAATGTCTGAAGGTTCATGAGTTTTGGGCTATTTTGGTATAATTGTGTTTTCTAAAAATGTTCTATCTTTTTTTTCTTTGTATTAAGAAGAGGGACTCATTTCAAAAAGTCATCCTGTTTTTTCAAAACATTTTATTTGAAAATGATAGCAAATTCACAGTACTTGTATTACCCTGTAACTTCAAGTAAGTGGGTGTAATCAAAGGTTGTAATCAGTTTTACTGGGCACGAAAATGTGTTCAGCTAAAATATATATTTTTAAGTTAGTGTTCACACGGATAGCAAAGTGATCGCACAGTTAATAATGAAATGTTTTAGGCCTTAAATGGCAGTGGGAGAGCAGTCTGATAGATCACATTCAGAGATATTGAGACTATGCTAGTCAGTGTACTGTAATGCTTGATAATATCGCTGAGCTATTTCAGTGCATTTGATTGAGATAAAAGAAGGACAGAAAATTACAGAATGCTTCCCCTTCCCTCATATACAGAGTACTGAAACCAAACTTTATTTATATTTTCATGTTAAAAGGTTGTTTTCTATCTTGTTTATACAGAGCATCCTAGAAGAGCAAATGGTATCTGATGTTGACTCAGTGCGGCTTCGTCGGATGCGCATGTCGTATGTCCCCGACGCCCTCTATATGCTGGAAGATCGAGGAGAGTGCTCGTCAGAGGGTCACATGAATCGCTCCCAGTCCTGCCCACCATCTCTCATCACAAGCTCCTTCCCAAGTGAGTATAGTCAAGTCTCCATCAAGACTGTGATTAGTCAGGACTCATCCTGATTCCAAGATGTCGGTTTCACTGACCTTCTCTTTCCATTTAACCATTTTTAAAGTTGTAAACTTGAAGGCAATGGGAGAAAGAAAAAAACATGTAGCTGTATTGTTTCTAACCCCTTAAGTATTTCCTACTTGTTGTCATTCAGAGAGTCTGAAGAACCCCTTAAAAAGTAACACCCTGTAAGTTCAGGGATTTAACTCAATACTGTGACCCATTTGTCAGGATTTTGTACAATCACACTCTTGGTATAGTCCCATGAGATCAAAAGAAGGTTGCTGGTTGGCCCACCGTCTGCACCAAGTGAATGTACCTGTTTGTTTTGTTACCACTGTTTTGTCATCGTTTTACCTTAAAGTCGGCAGCAGGATGACTACAATGCATGAAGTCAACAGGGACATTTGTATCAAACAACGCCCATTTGACATTTATTTTTGTTTATTTCCTTCTCAGTGCTCCTATGCACAACATGTAACCATACTGGACCAATGTCTGCAATATTTGCTGTTTTGTGTCTCTGTCCTCATATTAATGTTTCCTTCTACTTTCTGTACAACACTTTACTTCCTGTACCTTTGTGTTTCTATACTCACCAGCTCTTTAACTGCAGCTTAGCTAACCTCGCTCCAGTGAACAATATGTAATATACATGTCTGTAATGGTATAGTCCCATGATTTCAGCTGCGTTCAGCTCCATTAATTTATTGATACTAATCCTTTACAGTTCAGTTTAGAATGTAAGATACCTGTAAGTAAACACGGGGATACTCTCACAGATGGTGGGTGACGATTGGCCATTACCAGCCAGTGCGTGTTTCATCCTTGTTACCGAAGAAACCGAATCTAGTACCGCTTATAGAGCAGAAATCAAGACAATATGTTTGATTGGACTTGCGCATACAAAAATGCAGTATGTTTGACTGTTGAGGCCATACATGTGCTTTAGATGGTATTTGTGAATGTATGAATAACCTAGCTTTTCCCAACCAGAGTGTCAACATTTTTATTTAATATCATCCTGTAAAGTTACAAGTAATTGATGTGTACACAGTATGTTCATGCATGGAGGTGAAACCTGCAGCCACAGCAACCAAACCATGTACAGCGCCTTCTGTTGTTGATATTCAGAGTTCATATTGGCTATGAATACTATTTTTCTCAAATTGAACTGATTTGTATATCACTGACATCTGTTATGTACAATAGAGTACACTGTATCTCACTACAACAAACCAGAGTAAGTTAGCATCAAAACCAAAGAAACATGTTTCACCCTGCTACATGTATAGTAAATTATATTATAAGTTATACTTTGCCACAGTTCAGTACCTCGTCTGACATACATGTATGAAAAAACATCTTCTGGTAAAACAAATTGCTTTGGAACAAATATTTTGAGCAAACAATTTTATCACACTGGACTTATACTGACATTTTAGATGTGCGGAAATGTTCTGGGGAAAAAAATCTTTTCTAAGCCGACCTATCATAATTTGTGGATAAATGAAATGACACAGAAGAAAACAATATGATGTTTGCCATCCAGACGGGTACATGTACTTGTTTCTCACTGCTCTCCAAACTTTTCATGACAGCGCCCTCTGTTGTCATCAGTAGGCAGATGTTTGTTCCTTTCCTGTGAGAATGAATACAAGTTGATCTTTAGGTGACGATTGGTCATAGAAAGAAAATGCTGAAATAATTGTTTTTTTCCAAAGTTTTTGCTTGAGTTTCTGTGTTCATTAACCAAGAAAATCCAAAACAAAATGTATTTTCCTTGGTTGTACCGAGTATGAACCTCCATGGATCAATGTTGCACTACATGTAAAGGGCTATTCTTTTTTCTTGCTGTGAAGGAAGGGGAAAATGATATATGTTCTGCTGAACAGCTACATTTAAAATGGCCTCCATAATAGTTTTGATTGTGTACAGTGTACGTAAGACCAGGCTGCAGATACTTCATTTTTGTAAGATCAAGATGTCTTGTCCTTAGTAAGACCGTAAGACTGCTTGAAGTCTGGGAAAGGATAGCTCTGACTGAAACCTGGTGATTAATTATCTGCAAGGCCTTGGGAGTCTATGCTGGATCATCCATCACTATTATAATTAATATAATTCTACTGAAGATTTATGATCACTTTGTTACTGTACATTAGTCAACACGGCACAGCACAGTCAAGATATGTAGGTTATCACTTAGTTCATTTAGGCGCCACATTGGAGGGTCAATGTTATAAATACATGACGATGACGATTGTTATTTTTGTTGTATCTTTCTGGTAATGAAACAAAAGGACCCTCAAGAGTGACTATAATTATGTGTGACCTGTAGGCCTAAACATGCATGTGTAGAGAAGTCAATGAAGACATGTCAGTTTGTGATAACATTATGATTTATAAAACAAGTCATTTGAAATGATCTGTCAATGGTGCCACCGAACATGGAGTTTTGAGCCATTTGACGTTGCTTTGGGGGGTAGGTTTGCAATTTGCTGAAATGGAAAATCATCTACTCAACAGTTTTAGATATATGTGCAAGGAAAATTGCAAGTAGGGAAAACCCACTCAATCTGGTAGGGACTGAAGCGGGGTCCACAGAGGTGTGAATGTGTATTCTGTAAAATGTTCATGTTTTTAAGAAAACAATGGCACTGCAGAAATGGCAAATGACATTTAGAGAACACAATGACAATTTTTTTTATAAAGGGATCAAACATTTATTACAGTGTAGGAAATTGATTGAGTGTGTCCCATTAATGTCCGACCAGTAATCTGATCACAAGAGTTTATACTCATATATCAACCTCCCATGGTAATTATTAATCTGTGTGATTAACACTGCAGCTAAGGGTGATGATAGCTACTCTAACCTGAAATTACATTGACCACAGTGCAATATTTTCTCTGAACAACTTTCTTGACTTCATACATTGAAACCTGATTTCATAATTTCAACAACAAAAATTCATAAGAAAAACAGATTTCTGATTCCCAAGGAATGTAAGGTGAGCTACGGTGGAATTACCCATAGGAATCCACTGGAATACTTTACTGTCAATAGAGGGCGCTGTCACTAAATCCCATTAATGTTCATCTGAAGCACAATATTATACACACCCACAGATTGAGGGAGGGTGGAATATTCCATTCGTCGTGATTGTCACTTGACTGGTTCCTGTGTACACCAGTTAGCACTGGATCTGGGCAGTGGGACTATAAACATGTTATTGAACATGCTTTCTCTCGGAAGCACTGAGTTCTTTCTAGGATGTTCCAGTACGTGTTGTTAGGTTTCAATCTGGTTGGGATGTCCTTGAGTTTGCCGTGTGGTGTATCGTCAACAAAGTTATTATAGAAATGTGTTTGATTGGTGCACTGATTAGAGCTTTGGCTGTTCCCGGTAGTTACATGTGGAATACAGATCTCGGCTCTGAGGAAACATTTGTAGTTACTTCTGGAATGTCCCCGCTGTCTTTCTCTATTGAAATTAGGTCATTTAAAAAGCACCCTGATCAGATTAATAAAATTTCAGCAAATCTGATTTTGAATGATTCAATTTCAATCTCCATTTTGGTTATAAAATTTAACTGTTTCTCCTCTCTATAGATGTTGTGTTAACCTAAAGGCTAGACCTTAACTTTGTTCTCCATGTCTTGTAAACAAAATATTTAATGACATTATACAGCAGTTTTTCTATGATGATGTTGTGCCTCAAAAGATTATTACAAAAATAAATGCAAGCAATGTTGGTATTAGTTATAGTTCAGATGGTATTTTTCTATCTACGGATCAGTGAAAAGAGCTGTTGTCCTTATAAAAATGTTCAAATATTTTATGAACTCTTCTTTCCTTAATTTTTCACATTTTGATGTCTCACTTTTGTTGGTAAATTTCTCTATTTCTGAGGATACTGTTTCAGTCTGGTATGCCATGCATTTTACGCTATAAACTACTTTTTTCTTGTTTTGAAATTTAAATAAATTTTTTAGGAATAATGACCGTGGTCAAGGCATGCACAAGTTCAAAGCTGACTTCCCAAACTTTATTTTGGTCACAACTTGAACTTTAGAGCGGTCATTTAAACCATGTAGTGTGTTGTAACCAATACATAGTATGTGTTATCCGATACAAGTGTGTTATATAAATAGTATGCAGTCCATTGGCTGGGACATTTCTAGAGTTAAAGAATCCATTACAATCTGTGATATTATGTTGATTGACTTCTTGCCAAACATAGATGGCTAAGCTGGTAAGAAATACAACAATAAAAGAAAGAAAACTATGAAAGAAAAATGAAAAAGGACACGGTAGAACAGAGATCAAGTTCAAGAGCAACAAACGGGTCACGCCATCAGGTGGAAAGAGGAGAAGAGGGAAATATGTTATACTAAATGAGTGAGAGTAGATTTTAAAAAGTATAAAGGCATTTAAGACAATTGTTATATTTTTCACAAGCAATTTTTCAAACTGCTTTTAATTTCAGCACTTGATGAGTCCACAGTGAAAGCCATGCTTGGTCGTGAGAAGGACCTCCACCGTTGCAGCGGTACCCAGCGTGCCTACAGTCTGCGCTGCATTGACAGCATAGCGGTAGCCCGCCAGATCCAGACGCGTATCGTACGCGAATATGGACTCCCCGACGAGGCCGTTGAAATCTTTGCGACCATTCCTCAGGAGTACGGGGAGAGGAGTGAGGCTGATAACGACACGGAAGTGTTTGGAAGGATGTGGAATGAACCCCCGGATCTGCAGCTACAGAGTGAGCCATCGGAGTCTCCACAGGTAGGCAGAAAGTTCCTTGCTTTGGGCCTTTTAACACGAAGCAAATTTTACTAGCACTTGAGTAAACAGGAGCACAATGTAGTACTCAATCAAGTTAGCATAATTTCTTCATAAGGATACTCAGAACCAGGCATGATATTCCTCCTACTTTAGTCTGATTTCTGATTTTTTTGCCCTTGGAAAAATCAGAAAAATTGTGATTAAGTAGCCTGAAACATATATTAAACCATACACCATATGAACAAGTAGGTCAGCCCTTGTGCTCAAACATTATTTTCCTACTTTTTCCAAGCACCAAATATCATGCCTGCTCTGAACTGGTATTGGGAGAAAAAGAAGCATTTGAAAGGCTACATGACTCAAATTCACTCACAGCAATTAGGGGCCCCTGATTTTGATGTTGTGGCCTTTTTAAAATATAATTTCATTTACGAGACACTTTAAAAACACAAATTAATGAGACACTTTCTTGAGACACTTTCTTATATGATGCTCTATACTACATGTACACAGTGTTCCCTCTTAACATTGGTCTGCTGCTCTAATACCAGTTAAAACTTCTGAGGACCAGTCAAAATGCTGTTCAAGTGGTCCAGCTGGCTAGTTAGATTCCAAAATTATGAGTTACCACCAGTGCTGTAGTCGAGTCCGTATTGTCAGAGTCAGAGTCAGAGTCCTCCCCAATGTGTCCGAGTCTGACTCCACAAAAAATGGACTTGATACTGGTGGGAAGTCCGAGACCGGTTCTTGAGTCCTCCAGCACTGGTAATCACTACCTGCATGGATTGTCTATATGTTTCAAAATCAAGTCTCATACAACAGACAACATTGAAAGAAGACCTCAAGATATAGACTAGTGCAAAAGCTGGCAGACCAGTGAAACAACAAACTAACTGGACCTGCTGAACAGTCGCTGAAAAAGTTGAGGGCAAACCCTGTGTGCATGTAACACGTAGAAAAGAAGCTAACGCTTCTAATAATGTCATGCAGTTTGAAAATCATAGAGAACTTGGTTAGTTGTTGCTTGTACCTCCTCACTTGCCTAACAGAGCCACAGTAACCTCTTGTTGGTGTAATACAGATGGAAAGAGCTACATCCTAAGTTCTCTGCTTTCATAGACCCTGTTGTAGGAAATTCCCCTCCCCTCTCTCTCCAAGCTAGACTTGATTTCAGATCAATGAGCATCACGTACAGTTACTGAGCTGGTACTATTCAGCTGACAAAAACACCACAACAGAAATATGTGTTCGTTGGCCCAGCGATTTGACAATCGACTGGAAAGACGGTGGGGATTATACACATACTTGCACCAGTTTGGGCAATTACACGTGGGTGTAAGCAGGTACTATGGGTTAGTACACGTACTGCTGCATACTTGACCTATCCTCGCAGATACAAGTCATTCACATTTGGAAAATTTGCATTGTGTTGTTTGTAGCTTGAAAGATACTGTGATCCATACTTGGTCAAGTACTCACAGTTGGGAGTAAGGGCTCTCTGCTTTACGTACATTGACCCACCCATACAAGTCATTTCTTGGCACTGAAATGTGAATTGCTTTTAATTTTTTTTGAGATTTCCTGGAGCTGGTTTCCCAAGTGACTTGGCTCTTAGGTGTATTTTTTTATTCACATGATCAGATAATGACTTACATGTACATCTTGACTTCGTAGTTAAACTGTGCTGACTGTTTTGTTACTACTCCATGTACATTTTGTGCACAATTGTACATGTCTCTTTGAAATTGGCTGCATATAATACACACTTGTTCTTTTGTCTTAAATTATTTTTACATCAGTGAGAAGCCATCTTGTATTACACTCATTCTAATGAGTTTGGCTGTTAAATGAACAAAGTAGTATCAACTTTGATCTGGTTACAGACTTGTAATTCCCCTTCCCCCCTCCCCATTTTTATAAGAACTCTTTCTATAATAAAATGAGTGGATTAAAAAAAAATGAATTTGATCTTGGAGCTCTTCTTATGTGATGCAGGGGCTTGTTTCCTTTATTAAACAGTGCAACAGGTTTTTTCCCTTAATCCTATGATGTTTGCATGTTTACGTGTTTACAAGTTTACTTTAAATTCATTGTTGTAAAGCCCCTGCAGCTGCCACCTTCTGATTCATTACTTGTATGATGAAAAGTTGACCTGGTCACTGTCGTTTTTTAATTAATAAGCTGATATTCTATTTTATGTATGGAAATAACAAAAAGGCAAAAGCACAATTGTTGTTCACAGGTCAAGCCACACCCATATTTGGTTAAGATATTACCTTCGTTTGTGAAAATAATCTCACCAATAGTATTTTATTACTAAACTTTTAAAGTGTTGTCTTGGGTTCCTGTCTTAATTAATTTCTGAATTGATAGGTATGCTAGCTATTCTGGACAGGTTTGTGTATTCAGTGGGTGGAATAGTTTACTAAGAGATCGTTGTTTAAAAGTGCTTTCAATCTGGGATGTTTTTTTTGTTTTCTCTTCCTGTCATGCCTGTGGAAAACAGAATTTGAAGTGAAAAGACAAATGGTTGTTTATATGTTTTGCAGAATTGCTAGGAAATGCCATGGACATTTCACTTGTATTGTCTCTTTAGTTCTTATTCTGTTTTGTGGGACCTCTAAACAATCGGTGTGTTTGATTTTAAATTTCATAAAAATTGCAAATGAGCTGAAGGAGGCGGCGACAATTTAAATTGATGATTGGAGCAATATTTACACAGTGTGCAAACTGACAAGATTGCAGCGCTCACACAAATAGGCAATGATTTCATTTCAACATTCAAACTGTGAGTTCTTGGTTCATGGAGTTTAAGGGAAAAAGCTCATAAATTACAACAAAAATGTAATATTTTCGATTAAGCATTTTCTTTATGGCAAATCATAACGGTGAGGTGGTAATAGCGGCAAAATTTGAGTGAGGTGTTTACTGAAAGTAATGTGGTGGGCAACCTCACATTTGAAAGGGCAAGGAAAACACTGTTTGTAAGTTACTATGACCCAATTTCACAGAGGTGCTTAAGCACAAATACTACAAATAGTGGCTTAACACAACAAAATTATGCTTACCAGAATAAGGGTAACAGCCAACCAAAAAACAGTCTCCATGTACCTTCTATGACTGGTATCCTGCTCATGTGATCTTAGCAGAAATTTGGGAAGCAGTATGTGCTGCTTAAGCAACTCTATGAAATCAGGCCCAGAAGTGGGCAGAACCCCTCAGTCTACATTGCAAGGTTTTCATTGGTTAGTCATAATGAAAATAGTTTGCTGATTTTGTTTAAATCAAAACTTTGCCCTATCACCCAGTGAGATTCATGTACGTCACTGAGTGAGTACTAGTTTGCCACAATTCCAGACAAGAGGTTCAAGACGGAGCCGAACACAAAAACGTTCCCAATCAAATCAACTTCAATCAATCAGAGAGTTCAGTGTCTACCTATAATCCCTGCCGCACTACTCCTTTAGTCTTCCATGAGAGGAAAAACCCTCATGGAATTGGAGCAGTTGTAAAGCAAAGTGCCAAGGGGGAGGGGTCGGTGATAGAGATTTGGTGGGGGGGATATATTGCAGATTGAAGGAATCCTAATGAAAGTGACAAGGGAGCTATCTGCCTCTGTTGCAAAAGAGTCCGATCCTAATTGGAAGTGGAGAGATTGATGTTGTCGGCTTTCATGATATTAGTTTCTGTATTTTGGAGACAGAGTAAGTAATGACTAGGATAGGTGAACTCTTGTGTGTATAATTAACTCAGGAGCTGAATGTCAAACTCCCCCATCATAACCTGTTTGCATTTTTAACCATTCTCATGTTTGTTTGTTTCTAGGCGTAATTTAAAAGCTACATGTTAAGCTGCCTTTAACGTACATTAATGCCCTTGCAGACTGCCAAAGTACATGTGCATAGTTTGCTTTTTGCAACCTGTTTTTTGGTGTGCATCTATTTAACTTGTTTGTTATAATTACTTTTGAAAAACATATTCAGTGTCAACTCAACATATGGTTGGAATCAAACAAAAATTGTCCATCTCTGCAAAATCAAGACACATGACTATGTATTGTTCCCCAAAAGGATACACAATTTAGATCATTGGATCTTCTTTTGTTAGACAAACTTTGCGTAATTTTTATTTTTATTTACTTCTTACTCTGTTGATGCTCTCACAATCACCTTCTTCTCCTTTTTTGCTACAAGATTAGCGCTAAATTTCTGCACTAGCAGGCTCAATGAAAACAATGCCAATGTGACATGGGTACATGTGTACATGAAGAAATTCTTTATCAATGTATAATTGCAAGTTTATTTTTGGAAGATCCATGGCTTTGCAGCACCAGGATTCTAGTTAACTGCTCTTTAACTTACATTTGTAACAAGACATTGATACATGAATTACTCTGTAATGTTCAGGTGCCAATGACCTCATTTATCTTTAAAAAAAAAAAATGTGGCACGCTTCCGATTTCATGTTCCAGAAAAGAGAAACCCACTTCCCTTGGTTTGACAAGGTGTCCCACATTTGATTCCACAACATTCTCTCATATTGCCTTCCTTGAATGTTCGCGACTAAAAACATTCAGGTTAAACTGTGCACCTGCCTAGCCTCTGTATCACCTGCTGTTCCCTTCCAATTAATGTGATATCTGCCAACCTTGGAGCCTCATGGTCCCTGGAGATTAAATTACTACTGCTGTCTGGTCATGTACAAGAGAGCAATAACAGTTAATGATATAAAAACATCCAAAATCTATGAACAGGGGAATGGTATATAAAGTTATGTGCAAAAGCAAAATTTATAATCTGAATGATGACCTGTGTTTTATTGGGTTTTTGATTTGCAAGGGTTCTTGAAATGCTTTTTGTCTTATAGTTTTTGAAAGGGGAAAAAGATGTATTTTCTGCTAAGTTTCATAAAGTCACTTAAAGGCCCTGTACACTATTGGTAAGATCGAAAAACACAAATGTTCACAGATTCACACATAACTTACATGATTTAAAGTAAGTAATGGTAGAAAGGGTTCCTTAAAATATTTTTGCCTAAAATGCTATCGTTTCTGAGAAATGAGTAAAACAATAGTTTTTATCGCGCGCGATAATAAACTCGATGTTTGAAAAACAGAAAACACATATGGTCTCTTTTCACTATTTTCTCGTGACCTCGATGACCAATTGAGCTCAAATTTTCACAGGTTTGTTATTTCATGTATGTGGTTGATTACACAAAACATGAACACTGTCTGTGATTTTGTCAGCTCTGCCAATCCTGTATAATACCTTTAAGAAGCAGGCTGTCCATTTGTGGTCTCTGTGTTATAGGTATGGAACATCATTGGTTTTTGGTTTTAATTCATTCCTATTCTATTATTTTCAACAAAGATACTTTGCAACCATTCTGTAACAATTTTTAAAAGAATTGTGGTTACATTCAAAACACTGAAATAACTGTTTATGCTTTGTCACAGACTTTGTGCACAAATTAATATAAGTGCCTTTTGAGTTTGGCAAATGGAAAGAAGAACTGAGTGACAATCAGAGACTTTGGAACACTAGGTAACAGCAGACATACCAGCTAAATTTCCCATATTTGAGTACAGTAGTTCCGAGTATGCACACATTTCTGAGAACCATGAATGCACCTGGTAAGTCTGCCCCTACCTAGTGTCCCCAAAAGGTCTCCCAGTTTACTCAGTAAAACTCCACCAATCATGTGTTATGCAAAATCAAATCAATCGACACACATGACATGTGTACATGGAAGGCATTATTAGCCTACTGTGGCCTCCTCAAATTGTACTCTTACATTATTATACTCTGATCCAATTATTATGCATATGTTCACAGCAAAGGAAGCTCTTAGCTCCTTTAATGGGGGTTTCACAATTTACACTCCGATTCATCAGTTACAATCTTCGTGCCCCGAATTGCATCTTCCAGAATGAGCTTCGTACTCATTGCTCAATGAAAATGATAAAATATTAATCTTGTTTAGATTGTGACAGTCCATAACATTGTCGTTCTTTGGGAAGGCTGATCTCATCACCCGCCTGAGTACTCTTTGCTCGATGGAAAGGATGAGTTGTTTTAAGTTGTTTTAAATTGTGTCATCCCCGTGTGGCAGCGCCTTCCTGCTTCCCCACTACATGTATCTATGATCTGTCTCATTTCAAATGTTATGATTATAGATATCTTTCTACTTTTATGGTGTTTTTTTTTTCTTTGTTGTATCCTATTCCTGTCCTCTTTTTATCTTGTTCTGTGAGCCTCACCTTGAAAAAAGAAAAGAAAAAAACCATTAGCTGTATTGGTAAGGCCAATGACGTCGCTGGCTTAACTTTAGAAGTTCTAGAGTACAGTTCAATAATAATAATAATACCAACACTTATAAAGCGCCCTAATCATGCAGACATGCTCTAAGGCGCTGAACAGAGTAAAATGAAAAATGACACTAGTCAAAAGTTAAGCAGAAACATTTGTTTTGACATTAAATAAATTAAGAAAATTAACTGTAACAAGTAGGAGCCATTAAACCTTAAGTAAAAAGAGGCAAACATAATTACTGAAGAGTAAAAACGTAATTAAATTGATCTCAGGATAAAACGTTAACAAACAATACTAATCATAAACAGATATTACAGTAATTAGTGATTCTGTTGGCCTACCTTACATGCAATGTTCCCATGAGAAATAATGATGGGAGCAGGTTGCAGCGTATGTAAGTTATTGATTCCTGTCACCAGGTCCTCAATAAATGCACTACAACATAACTCATGTACATGTAGAATGGTTCTTGTGAGGAACTTGTAAAATTGTTCACCCTTAGATGGCCCCGAAAAGCCTCCAAAGTGCCATTTTAATTCAGTGGGTCAGCTTCCTCAAGGACTGAATCTCAATGATGACCCTAAGTGCCCCTCTGCTGTTCTCTTGGGTCTGAATGCATAATTGAAGGAAAGGGACAGGATGCTTGTAGTTATTTTGTAATGACTAATGTGTACTTCCATAGGTATAATGACTCTTTTTAAAAGGGGCAAATACATATGAACAGCTTTGTGAAATGTCTCCAAATGCTTACACATGAATTAATCTGGAGACATGCCATAGAAGGAAACCTGTATAAAATACCCTGGTATAATTAGTAATTTTTCTGTCAAATTGAGTGATTGACTCAATTAGTATGTTTTGTTAAACCGGGCATTTTTATCCTAGCATGGTTTCACACAGACTTAATTATTGTGAAATGATTGACTGGCCACTGGAACATGAAATACTCTGAAGTTCCCATTTGTAAGGTATAAAAAAAAATTGTTCAGTATACAAGAATGGAAAAGATAGTTTGTTTTACTAGTAAACACAGCCTTGGGCACATTGACACAGTGAATTCATAGTAACAGGTGTACCATCTCTGCTAGACCCTAGACCATGGAGCTGTATTACGAGTGATTAACATTGTAGTATCTCGCATGAAAAACGATTTGTGTTAAAACGTTGTATCTCGGCAAGTACTTGTTTTTATGTGTACATCCGGGCTTCTTTAAGCAAGATACAACGTTTTGACAATTTCAAACTCGCGCGAAATGTAAGTGCTGTTTTAGGAGTTTTTGCACTGACACAACGAAATATAAAGACAATTTCTTGGCAGTGTAGTCAGAGTCATAGCAAGTGTCATATCAAAGAGTTTACCCTCTCAAACATTCAGAAGTAGCTAGCGTGAAATCAGGCTGGCAATTGCACAGTGGTCATCGAGGCCACTGCCTCTGTTGCCCCTTGGTTCCCTTTTTAAATTGTTCCGGTTGACTATTCAGAAGAAGTGCCCTGTGTGTATTGAAAATGTCCTTGCCCCTGAAATTTTGGCCCAGAATTATCATAGGTATAAAATACAAATAACTTTGGATTGCATACACTTTTTGCATGGTGAATTAGTCTTCTTTGTGAAACTCATACCTTCTACCTTTTTGAATACCTTCAGCATTTTGAATTTTAAAAGAGAATTACATGTAACCATGGATAATTTGTTTTTCCAGGTGGCAGCTACAGCTCAAGTTGTGCCCATGCTCAGTGAGATCATGCCAGACATTGCTATCCCATCAGGCCCCGACCTCACCATAGCAACGGCGCCACCTATCAACCAGATGTTGCTACGGGAACCAGAGCTTGGAGACAGCCACAGTAGACCGAAAGGGGGAAGCAGTGGGAAAGGCGGGAAACCGGTGAAGGGAGGAAAGCACGGACCAGATCAGTACACCGATGTATGATCCATGAGATGTCCCTCTTAATTAAGAGTAGGCCTTATGGTCTAACTTCCTTGATGCTGTATTCTTTGTGTTGCTGACTTTGCTGTTTGTTGCTATTCTAATGGCTTTCCAATCAGATTGGGATGCCAGGAAGATGTGACTCCTGCCCAATATTGCCTATAATTACATCCCTAATAGTATAGTCGTTTTGTTTGGGTTTTTTATTTTTTTGTTTATGCAAGTTCGCCCCAAACAAGGCTTAAAGCCACTCTTTTTAAGGGGCTACAAGAAGAAAAATTATTAAATATACCCAGTACCTCAATGAATGCAGATATGGAAAAGCAAATGTGGATGTGCAACACAACCCAACACACATTGACCCCCTCCCCACTCCGCATGACCCCCCTCTTTTCCTGTCCTTCATTCCCCTGCTCCCTTAAGAAATAAATCAAATTTAATACCCAGTGTTGAAGTTCATCAAGTATTAAATTCAAGAGCTTACTTCTTCACAGCTCTTTCCACGATTTCTTTCTCCCAACTGTATAAACAACTTTGAGGTCAAGATTTTTTATTTTTTTTTAAAGAGTCAAGTACCGATGATAACTTGATATGCAGTCAGGATCCTTTAAGGGTCTCATGCTTTACAAACGGATGCACTTTTAAGATTGTTGTTGATGAGGTGCACTTCCTACAGACGCACTCATGCAGTTTGTCTTACATTAACAGAATGCATCTGCTCACTAGCATAACATCATGGCGGTTTTACAATCGATCCTTTCCTAGGAAAAAGTAGCTCGCCGAAGCACAACTAAATCAGTCTACTGATGTGAGTTAAAAGCAGATTTGCTGAGAGACTATTTAAATTCAGTGCGAATGTAAACTCCTCAGAGACCACGGAAGTAGGTAGACCATGTTTGGCTGTAGTGGTTTGGGGGAAGAGTTTAACGTGAATATACTCTCATTGTTTTATAGGAGAAAACAAAGAAGTGGAAAACAACTTTGAATTACTGGTTTGTTAGATAGTATAGTAAACTGACAATTCAGGGTAGACCCATTGTAAGACCCTTTTTGCTGAATGGGACTAGGTCTATATGTATGTCATAGCCGTTCAAGGCCCTATTGGTATTTTCGTCATGCTCCATGAATTGTCCTTGTCAACGGATTTGCGTGAAAGCTGTTTGTTGTTGGGTAGGCTTTGTTTAAAGTTTAAAGACCTTTTTTTGTTCCCCCCCCCACCCTGTGTCGATGAAAAACAGACCGTGCAATGTAATTTTCTGTCAGCAGATGGACTACTTTAGATTTCTTAAACAAAATCCAACATCATTGCTTTAATGACATTATTATAGGAGCCAAGGGAACTTTTTAGCAAGGAAAGATATAAAATAATTTAAACAAAAAGTACTGGGGGAGATGCTCATAAGGTGACTAAATTGTTGTTGCATGTATCATACATGAACATAACGAAGGGAGTAACCCCCCCCCCCCCCCCCCCAACTCTTCCCCCAACTCTTCCCCCAACCTCACTAGCTTCCGTTATTGTATTAATTATTGTTACAACAATACGGTATCGGAAGCATCCAAGCCAATGTTGATTCCTTCACTTGTGCCTGACAGTTTGAGTTTTTATAGCGTCCAGTCACCAATGTCATGTTTACGCGTGAACTCCAAGTGTCACTCTGGATGGTTCCATTAGTCATAGCATCATTCAAGATTCAACTGTTGAAGATAGCTCACGGCAAGGCTTCTTCCTACTAAAAGCTTTATATTAACTCTTAATGGATTGGCTTTGGGGGTTTGTTTTCTTCTACGGTGCATTAACCAATTACATTGGAGTAAAGTATATGGTTAGAAGCTATGCGTTTTATTTTTATGACTCCCAAAATATGGTTATTGCTTCTTGGTTGTTGATATCATTAATATACATCGGAAATGTCCGCAATCGTTAGATTTAATTTCGGATCTGATTGTTTTCATTCAATTTTATTGGTTGGTTACTAATGTGCCACAATAATGAGTCAAAATATTGTCATTTTTACTACAGGTTCAGTCTTGTTATTTTCTTTCCTGATTTGTTTTAAAAAAAATTATTTATATATTTTTGTCTGGCATCTTATTAACACTCTTGGGGGTGAATTTGATGGGAATAGGTTATCTTTCCCTTTTTTCAGCTGTATCATTTCAAATCAAATCCGTTTAACTCAAATCAATAATAAATAGTTCCTTCTGTTTCCAGTTAAACTTTTGGAACTGAAAGTAGGCCATCTCACTGAAAGATGATTTGATAGGCTGACTATTCCAAGCTTCACACAGAATAAGTGACCTCATAAATCTCACACAGTTTTTTTTTAAAACTCTGTATATCAGTACAAGTATACAATGATCGCAACATCCATAAAACTCTATCTATGCAGAGGTACCAGCAGTAAATTGGAAATTATATTTCGCTCTCAGCTCAATGGTGTCAATGTGCTGTGACAATGTATGGGGGAGGAATTTAATAATCTGGGCTAAACATTCACACCAGATTGCCACCCTTGATATTTGCAATGAGTTCATATCATACAATGCTGTTGTCAGACTTCAGGGGTGGTGATTGCAAGCATACGTCCCCCAGGTTAATCCAGATCTTATCTGTGTTATAAATGCAAATTGTGTCCAAATACTTTATATCTATGAGTGGGATGAATGCAATCACACAAGGTATTATCACCATTGGGCAATTTCCCTTGGTTTGGCTTCATGAAGTGTAACGGTCCATTGTCAATTAACATAGAGCTGCTTAAGCATAAAAATATCAGCGACAAATTTGACCGACCAAAATATCATGTCAAATGTACCATTTGCAATTGGTTTCCTGCAAATTTTTTGCTGAACAGAAAATTGTATACAAAGACTGTAAACTACTACTTTGTAGCTTTTTGTGTCTTTAAAGGCACTGAACACGTTTTGTAATTGTCAAAGACCAGTATTCTCACTTGGTGTATCCCAACATATGCATCAAATAATAAGCCTGTGAAAATTTGGGCTCAATTGGTCATTGAAGTTGCAAGAAAATGATGAAAGAAAAAACACCCTTGTTGTACAAATTAGTGTGCTTTCAGATAGGAATAAAAGGCTTCTGGCCAGAAGTCTTTTATTATTTTAGTGAGAAATTACCTCTTTCTCAAAAACTATGTTACTTCAGAGGGAGTCGTTTCTCACAATGTTTTATACTATCAACAGCTCTCCGTTGCTCGTTACCAAGTAAGTTTTTATGCTGATATATATTTTGAGTAATTACCAAATGTGTACAGTGCCTTTAAAGGTATTATACAGGATTGGCAGAGCTGACAAAATAATCACAGACAGTATTCATGTTTTGTGTAATCAACCACATACATGAAATAACAAACCTGTGAAAATTTGAGCTCAATTGGTCATCGAGGTCACGAGAAAATAGTGAAAAGAGACCTTATGTGTTTTCTGTTTTTCAAACATCGAGTTTATTATCGCGCTTGATAAAAACTATTGTTTTACTCATTTCTCAGAAACGATAGCATTTTAGGCAGAAATATTTTAAGGAACCCTTTCTACCATTACTTACTTTAAATCATGTAAGTTATGTGTGAATCTGTGAACATTTGTGTTTTTCGATCTTACCAATAGTGTACAGGCCTTTAAGGACGAACAGCATTAGCAGTATGTGTTTATTTGTCATACTTATTTTTGTCCTTTTTGATAAAAGATGATTATATTGTCATCCCTCTGTCTGTTTTGTTTTGTTTTTCTTTTTTCTACCAGAGGTGCTGCTGCTTTGAATAAATGTTTTTCTCTTTAAGATAATAATATAGAATACAATTCAAAATTAGCATTTGTGTGCACTGACACAATTTTGTTTCTTTCTTTCAAATTGTCTGATTTTCCAATTGATAAATTTGTTCATAAGCATGAAGTCTAGCTGTAAAAGAAACCACACAATGATAAGTAAATGTGAAGTGAACTGATTGTGTGTAACTTAGTAACCAAGAGTAGGTGAGCATGGTGACCCCAGTCAGAGATTTGCTTTGTTGTTTAGATCCAGTTGTTATTTATATGATTTAGAAGGACTTGGCGTGGTTCAAGTGTGGCATATAATATGAAGACTGTCTGAGTGGAACAAAACGTAATTGACACTACCTTTGTAAATATTTGGAGGTACCAAGCTGCCCTCAGTATATAAGCGAACCTATAAATCTATGTGTAATAATTAGAAGAGTATAACAGTGCAACTGAGTTAAATGTAAATGATTATATATGATAGCAATGTGTATTCTACTCAAAGAAGATTGACCAAGTTTTTTTCCTTTTTTCTTTTTCTTTTTTCCCTTGCTACTAATTGTTATGTGAATATTGCATACAGTTTTTGTAAATTCTATTTGGTAAGATAGTATCTGTATAAAAGAAGTTGGCACCAAGTTTTGCCAGAAAGTGTACAGTTAAGTAATGCTTGTGATATATAATTCTCCTGAGCACTTTCTTGTGGATGTTCAATTCAATGACTGCCGGAAAAGATCCTACTATTGTAATCTTTACATCAATAGCTGGCCCTCTTGATGCTGAAGTAACAGTGTAGGAAAGAGAGATCATCTTTTTCTAATCATTCAAAATTGTGAGCATTAATAACTTCAATAAAATATTAAGGGAGGTTAAATTTTTATTATGCTCTTGTTGTCAACTGCAGCATTGACACTATATGTGTGCTCTTTCCCAAACCAGTGTTCTCGCTTTATGAAGATTCTACCCATTCTTCCTGAAATAACAAGACAGGCTGTAGCAATCCTCACCATCCTGTTTGTTTGATACATCATTGGCCTCTGGTTAAATGCTCAGGCTTTTCGCTACTGCCTGCACCAAAGTTGCTACTATGTTTAAAATAAATTCTCAATACATAAATGTTGTAATGAGACTGTGGGATTTTGCAAAGCATATTATGGGAAAGGCAAGCCAAGATTTATTTGTGCATAACTTCCAAGAGGGAAACAAATCTCAAAATCATATTTGTGATAATCATTGGAGCCAAATTGTGTGAAGTGGACATAGTTTACTCTCTTTTCAAGAGGATTTTGCATCATTTCAGGAAACCAATTTTCCTGGTTTTCATTCTTGATTGATCCAAAATTCTTGATTGATCCAAAATTGACTACATTTTATGGCTGAATAAAATAAGTGTAACTTAAATCTCATGGTTGTTTTTGTTTTCTTTATTTTTGTTGTAAAACCTTGAACATTCATGAAAAATCATGAACAATCAAATTTTTGACTCATTCGTGTTCATTTAGTTTGTATAAAAATGTGAATTTTTCTACTCTTGTTGGTCTTTTTAATTAATACAATTCAATAGCTTCTCCCTGGAGCGTTCATGCAGAATTTCTACATGTTATTCAGAGAAAATTATTCTAACAATGGAATGAAAGGAAAGACACAAAACTCATAACTTGAATAATGGTTTTAGAGGTTCCTGGTATATTTTTTCCATCACAGCCTTTAAGTACATGTAGTGTAGTTTGTGAATTTATTGTGCTGTGCTATCAACAACAAAAAACACTTGGATTCACTTCCATTTAGATTCCTGTTGTTAAAGTGACCCTCAAGCGGTTGTAAATGATAGTTTGAGTGGCCAGTGTCAAGCTTGTGTGGGTCGCATATTGTGTGAGGATACACCATTGAGGAAGGATACAAAGTTTTATTGGTCAGTTACAAATTGACCTACCTAGACTGAATGGGCAAGGATGTTATTGGAGGGCAAGGACTCTTCATGTTTGGCAGTAGTTTATGATATTGAAAGGTAAGTTAAGTGTAGCCAATTCACTAGGGATGATTGATGGGTTGATGAAAGCATAATTAACAATTGTTGATGCTTAGTTTTGTGAGTTTTTTCCTTCTTTGGGGGGGTCTTCTGGATAGATTGTGTTGGGTTGGTTTAATTTATTTTTGCTCAAACTTAATGATATTTTAAAGTTGTTTTGTGGTGGTGGTTTTATTTTGGGGTGTGGTTTTTGCGTGTTTTTTATGTTTATTGTTTGTTTTGTTTGGGGGGGTTTTTGGGTTTTTTTTGGGGGGGGGGTAAACTTTGAGAGTCAAAATAGTTGCTGCCATTTTCCCCCTTGGTCCACATTTTGTTTAATTGTTGAAACTGTGGATGGCCACACAATGTAGGCCTACTGTTTGGCAATGTAACTTAATTTTGTGCAATTTTTGTTAATTGAGTGGTGACCTGAATGACAGACTTGCTGCTGCCTCCACAGTACTTTATCAGTGGATTCATCAAATTATAGCCCTGACCATTCTTGGCAAGTTTTTGGCCATAAACAAAATTTGTTGACTCCCAGTACTAATTATATATAACAAATATTGCTGTTTATCCGTTGAAAATTAAGTTCAATTTTTATTTAAAGACAAAGAACAGTAGTCAGTAGTGATTTTTTTAAAATGATTTTACTGGATATACAGTTCATCCCAGTACCTATTCTCATAGAAATACTTGTCTGAAATAATGTTGAATGAGTTGAGGAAAGTGCATTTTGAAGACTCCTGAATCACTAATCTTGCTTTAATTGCCACATATAAAATAAGTCAAATTTGAATGTGCACGAAATTCCTGACAAAGCAGCAAGTGTTTTGTTTTTTATCCAATAAAATGTTGACTACCAAATTTGACGATTTTTCTTTCTTTATTGAATACTGAGAATGAGTGAAGCTACAAACAATGGTGTGCCCCCCCCCCCAAAAATTAAATAAATAAATAAACAGAAGTTATTAAAAACAAGAAACGACCTCAACAAATAATGCAATGTAGACGGTGTTCTTGTTTAGGATTATTCCTGAAAACTGAAGCTTACTTTTCATTGTGTTTTTATTATTTGTTTTGTGTGTAAAATGTGGTTATAATTCTACAATATTGCTATTGGTTGGGCCGGATGGCCGGTGCACTAGCCCTCTATCGGCTGAAACTGAAAATGAGTCAAAGTT
Source organism: Leptasterias polaris (assembly GCA_037783415.1). NCBI lineage: Eukaryota > Metazoa > Echinodermata > Asteroidea > Forcipulatida > Asteriidae > Leptasterias > Leptasterias polaris. The sequence goes on from JAZGTN010000045.1 coordinate 477,571, forward strand.
AGATGACGTCGTTTTCCTGCAAACCGTTTCAAGCCTCCCAATTTATGACACAAATTTGATTTTACTTATAAATTAAAAATGTTCATACACTTGAAGTGACAATGAGAGAAAACAAAAAAGTTGCTTTCATGTAAATGTTTATTATAAATGGTTTGCCGTGTTTAGTTAGTTTCGGTTATTTTAGTGGTATATATTTGGAGGATTAGAAACCGTAATGACGTAAAACATGTTTAGGGCCCATCGACAACATCAGCATGCAAGGAGTACACAAAAATCACGCATGGACAACAACAACCGGGTCTATATATCGAATGTAGAGTGCGAGACCAGACTACTACTCTAAAACTAGACGGACGGACGTACGTACATGTAGGAAGCTTTGCTGCAAAACACTACAGTACAGTGTGGCCGCAATCCTCGGCAGTGTTCTGAGACTGTGCATGCCATGTTGGAATTTTAAAATTTATCAAGCGAGAAGTCAACAAAATCGACGCTGGAGTTTTAGCCCGTTGTAGGTGACGTTAGGTCCAGTTTGTATCACAACCGAATTAACAAGACCTGGGAATTTTTTTACAACGCTCCTCTTTTGAAGAATGAAAATGGCAACCCAGACAGCCCAACCACCAAAAGAGAAGAAAAGACGGTGAGTAACTTGATTAAAATTAAAAATAAGTTTCAATATTGATATTCATATCAATTTTGATACTTTTATGCTACTTTTTAGTTTACTCTGAGCTCTGTACTTCGTTCCGCTACTCATCAAAGAGGAACGTACCTCAGTCATATATTCTAGGTACATGAGGAAAGGAGTATTCTGTACTCGATCGGCTCCACTGCAAAAGTGCGAGTATGTTTTCTGCCAGTGCCACATTCCCGAGTCAACAGTTAATTTTATTATTATTAAGATTAAGAATAGGTTGGTGGAAATCTTTCAAGGAATAAAAGTTTTAAAACAATGAGATTTTTTTTTAAAAGAATTTTTACAATAAAAAAGAAATAAAAAAACAGTAATTTGCGGGAGTGTTTCAAAATGTATCATTACGTATTGCAACAGTTTTTTACTGAAAAAAAAAATAATAATAATAAGTTGTCTCCAAATCAGAAAATATTAGTAGGCCTAATTGAATTATTATAGTATTTGAAAGAGACGACATCAAGTCAACCTTCCTTGGTAGTAATATAATCATATAATTGCTCAAGTTCGGGAGGATGGGAAGGTGATTTTGTTTATATCATCACAGCTTACTCGAGTCCTAGAGAAGTAGAACTACGAGGTTCGTTCCGCTATGGAGACGATAGTGGATCAAACTCGTCATAGTCGTAGTTCTAGGAGTAATCACAGCTACATGTGATGTAGTCAACCTAGTTGCGATAATCGTAACCCTCCATCCTCCCGACGGTCGCGGACGAAGGGTTATGATTATCGCAACTATAGTCAACCTAGCCCCATTTATAGTGCCAATACTCTGGACTTCCTCCGATCCTTGGCCCTACGCCCATGTACCTCCAGGAGGTGGGATAATTTTTCAAATATAAACTAACGTTTTTATGCCGAGATTTTTTCCCCAGTTGTCACTCATTGTATCCGATTTGTGGACAGCACATTAAAACGCCATTGTGCGTGCTCGTTTTGGTGTAATTTTGAAGAACTTCTGAGGCGTTACTGCCACCGATTTGACTGCCCGGCATCCATGTTGTTTGCTAATGCGCATGCAGGTGGCGTTCACGCATTGCGCAAAAATTAAGACAGCGCGGAATCTCTCAATTCTCAAGGATTCGGACAGAGAGACCTTGGCCACAAAAGTGGGGCTATAGTCAACCATGCGGTCATGCGGATGCATTGTCCTAGTCAGTTGCGATAATTGTAACCCTTGATCCTTCGATGACCATAAAGGGATGTGACCAATTCTTGCTCACATAGTTTTAAAAAGCCATTGCTTTACGGTAAATTTTTATACATGTATGGCCTACTCCAATTATGAGTCACATTGTCAATCTTGCTTCTGAAATTGGATAAAATAAAATTTTAATTTTAGTTTAGTTTATGGACCTTTTTTTCCTTCAGTATAGCCTATACAAGAGAATCCGTATAGTTATTGGAAAAATGCTGTATCCGACCAACACATTTTTGTTATATTTGTTTATGAATGTTGGACTATAGGCCTATTTCCTTGAAAAAAATAATAGGATAAATCCTCTCAAATTGTTGACCCAGGCCTGGAATTACAAAATTTTGAGGGAACTGTAGATAGAGTACGAAGACCGAAAATGGAAAAGGCCTGAAAGCCAAAGTTGAATACCAAATAGAACCAATGTCGAACCAGTATGCATAACTTTGTTTGATTTTCTGTTGATTTATTTTAGGAAAACCTGATTTAAAAAGAGAAAAGTAGGCCAGGGGTTCCCTCATGATTGATGGGAAACCAGATATTTAAGAATATTGATAAATCATCTTATTCCTAAACACTGGCTATTGTGGCCGCCTTTTAATTCCAGGCCTGATGATTTATATAAAAAAATATGCAAACAGACGTTTCATTGTGTGACCAGAAATCTTGCACACACATGTAGCCCACCCAAACTAAAATGGCATTCAGCTAGTTGTGCTGTCAAGATCACTGTTGACTAGATTTAATGGCTTATTTTCCACGAGTTTGATACTTTGTAATAGTTAAAGTATCTGTTCATCTCTGGACATACATTCTTTAAATCTTTCTATGCAGAAACTGTAATTGATGGAGAAATAGTGTAGGTCGAATACAGCATGACAGCATACAAAAAAAATTGTATTCAATAAAAAAAACCTGTAATTTCTTGCGTACAAGACGCGGCTTATCTGACTTTCAAAGGTAAAACAAAAATCACTGGGGCATATCTTATCTAACAGTGCGCCTTATTTTATATCCCTTGAGTTCATTGAGATGATCACTGTGAGAAATCTTACATTTTTTAGACTGTACAATAATCCCTTTTTTTTGTCCAGAGTAAACCTACATGTAGTACCTGTTGTCATTTTGTTAAAATCAAACCTACACTGTACATCCATTGTGTAATTTTAACAAGCTTTGAGGAAACTTACTGAAGAACAAAGTCACTGGCCATGCTGCTGCTGCCAACAATAATAATAGTATCGGCGAGCCAGCGACAACCCATGCTTTGTACTCGGCTGTATCGCGCACACTAGTGACAAACATTGTACAAGTCTTTATTAATTAAGACGTTTTGGTATGTTATTGTGTAATGTACTGTTCAATTTCGCCACCAGAGGGCGTACATTCTTATTGTGAAAGCGTTGTTGTGAAAGCACCCTCTGGCGTTTGGTAGTTCTTGCATGTACATGTATTGTAGCATGCAAAAAAGCGAGATAACAATGACTAGTAGTACATTAGCCTTTTCAATAGGAGACGTTACGTTAGGACAACTTGTGTGCGCACGCTAAAAAGAACAGCCATAAAGCTATGTTTTTAGAAAAAATCATTAAAGATTTGTAAACAAGTGATTTTTTACTCATGTTTGTGATTTCCAAAAATTATGATCCCTTTATGTTTTGGTAAGTGTCATTATACCAACACAATGACCCCTGTATGTGGTGATGTACCACATGTACCGCTTCGCCCCCTGGACCCCACCGGGACCTCACCCATGGGCCCCACCATCGATGTTGCAGAAATTTTTCCAGTAAACTTAGAAGATTTATATGGATCTGATTTCCAATAAGAGTGTGTCTATTTCTCTGTTTTAGGCACATGTATCGGCTTGGTTTTTCACCCCTCAAAATGCCAAAAGCTCAGAGCTTCCGGGGGCTTCGCCCCCGGACCCCCACCAGGGCTTTGCCCCTGGACCCCCACCATCGATGTTACAGAAAAATTTTCCGGTAAATTCAGAAGCTTTATATGGATCTGATTTCCTATAAAAGTGTGTATATTTCTCTGTTTTAGGCTTATGGATGCTTGATTTTTCGCCCCACAGAACGCCAAAGACTCGGAGCTTCAGGGGGCTTCACCCCCTGAACCCCCACCGGGGTCGTAAGGCCGGCCCCTGGACCCCACCCATTTTTTTTTTACCCTCTAATACAAAATCCTGGTTGGGCCGTTGTGCCCCCCGGTTTAAAAAATCCTGGATCCGCCCCTGTATAAGGTGGTGTGTTTTGTTCATTAACACTTAAATCTTGTTTCAGTGATTTTAGGGTACCGCGCCTTACATGCTGAGTGTATTATATGCAGGGAATTACAATAATGAACTTGTGAAGTGTGGACACAGACAGGCTAAAACTGCAACCACCATGTTTTTGCTCTGGGGGATACTGCCAATATCGGACACTGAATGTCATTTTGTGCAAATTGAATGCTTTAAAAGTGCGATGAACACAGAGCTGAAAAAGGAGACATCATGTACGTTGTGTTTATGATGTCAGTCACAAAGTCAGCAGAAGTTTCATTGTCAATTAAAGATTGACTAGTTTTTAAAATCAGAAAGCGCACTGATTCTAAAATTTGAATGACTGCTAAAGTTGAGAATGTACAGTAGTGATATTAAGACCCCCCAAATTGATCTTGATTAGTTTGATTGTTTATGAAAAGGCACAAAGTTGAATTATTTCAAAGGGCTGGTGTTGAATTTGTTTTTCTTGGCTTAAAATAAAGAATACCCACAAGGCTTAAAACTTACACTCTTTAAAACTGGGCTGAATCCAGGTCAGTAATTCATGGTACTTGCCATGATTGATGTGAGTTGTGTCCATTTGTAGAACATCCTGATATTGTGGAGGTTTATTGGTGGGGTTTCAAGTCAAAATGTCTTTTTGTGGAATTGGTCAGTTAGTGTGAAATTTGGAAAAAGCCAAAAAGGTTACATGTAAGTTATATTCTAGAAAAAAGTAGAGAAAGTTAAATCAATGATCTCAAACTTAGTTTCAGGTTTTTTATGCTTCTCTACAATTGTAGAAACAGCTACTGTCAAATTGTTTTCTTTTTGAAATGATGAAAATGATGGATGTCTTTCATCTTGACTACAAGGATAACATCCTTTATTATAATAAACTCAAATGCTGTGACTGTAACATAACACGTACTAGAATAGATGCCTGCACTCTATTGTAAAAATCACCCGGAATTGTATGACTCAGTTTAATGCATTTTTTTGTACAACTTAGTTCCTGTTGAAGGCAGATGATTCCAAGAAGCAGTGCGGGGCCGTTCAGTGTTGGTAATAAACCCTGTCTATTGAACAGGAGTTGCAGGGATTAGGTCATAAGTATGTTTTATTTTTTCATTTTTGTTGTTGAACCTGTTTAAACTTTTACGGAAAATTCAGACACAATGCATTACAAATTTATTGTCGTAAAAAGCCTTGTTTTTTCTGATCATGTTTTTTGATGTTTTTGTTATCTACTTGTATCAAGTTGTATGGAACTAGAAAATAGAATTAGCTGTTGCAAACTGCTTACCAACCAAAAGGACCTGTGGTATAAATGCAAAAATTAGTTAGTGGCCTGACGTTTCGACCCTAGCAGAGTCTTTCTCGAAGGCACGAGAAAGACTCTGCTTAGGTCGAAACGTCAAGCCACCAACTAATTTTTTACTTGTATGGAACATCAGCAGTTTAGTTGTTCAAAATCCAGGTCCTTCCCAAGCAAATGTAAAACATCATGGCAACAACAACTATGGTTACACATTACAAGTTGGTCGATTTTTCTATATTATTGCAATGACGCATGAGTACAAACTGTCATAACAACAGGTTTTGTATGTAAGGTCACTGAATGTGCATGTTGATGTAGGTGAAAGGAGAGTAGTTGGCCTTCTGGAACAATCCACTATAGTCGATGGGTATCACAAACTTGTATTCTGGAACAGTCCAATATTTACAATAGGTGTATGTCAGTAACAAGGCAGACAGTCCAACAACTACATGTATATGCACATGTGTATATGGTTGGTACCTTTTGTAATGTTTACAGGCCCCCCCTGGACCGATTCTATAGGTCATAAAATAAACTAGTGCATTTGCACAAAAATTTGCATTTGAATACATTTTGTACCTTTTCATCCTGACCAGGTCAATTTCAAATAGTTGAACATAAACAGTTGGAGGTATTTTTAACAGAGTGTAGAAAACATCTGTACCCCGTCATAAAAATATAGCATTTTGAGAAATTAAGTTTCCATCCAAATATTAACCTTACTTACTTACTGCTTATTTAGTCCCCTTGTTAAGGCCACAACTTACATGTAGTCCTTTCCTTTGTTTTGTACAGTGCCTCTCCCCAAGTTAGATTCATCTCAGTAAGCTCTGCCATAACTGTTCTTTGCTTGTGTATTTTTTTGGTCTTCCCGGTTTTCTCCTTCCAGGTGGTGTCCATCTCGAATCAACCTTTTAGGCAGTGGCTGTGGCCGCAATGCTGAAAAGTTATATTCTTAAATGCTGCAGCCGCTTGATTTGGATGGCCTTAAAATCATAGGCCTAATGAGATCATTTATTTGGGGGAATCTATGTGCTTGTCTAGTAATTATAGCTAATTACATGTAGGTTAAAAGCGTCATTACTGTTGGCTATGGAGTGCTGGTAATGGAGTGCTGGTAATGGAGCACTAGTAATGGTAACAGAGTTACGGTAACAGAGTGACGGTAACAGAATGGTAGCAGAGTGACATCCTATTGAAAAATACACACATCTGTACAGTTCAACTATGGCTTGAGTTTCACACATTTACATTTACCTGATTCCTAATAAACATAATAATTCATGTGTAAACACTGCTACATGGAGTTCAAATGAATAATTCAAAGCAGGTTGTTGATTATTTAAACAATAATCATTAGTATGACAGAGATCAAAATCTGGCAGTTCTTATAGTTAAATTTGTGAACAACCTATCTCAATATGTCAGCACAATTTACATACACTGGTACATGTGTAGATTTGTTAAGGTTATAATGCTAAATCAAATAATAAGAAAATTTACTAATGCTGATTGTGTCTTCCTTTTTCAGGAACTCTGAGAAGAGAAAGTTGAAATCACGTAATGCAGCACGAACCAGGAGAGAGAAAGAGACGGCTATATTTTACGAGCTTGCCCACGAGTTACCCATGCCACACAGCATGTGCGCTCAGTTGGATAAATCAGGCATTATGAGATTACTTCTAAGCTTCCTCAAAATCAGAAAATTCGCACCCCAAGGTAAATATGGCAGATCTTCAAAATTTATATGTAAAGTTACATTAATTTCTTACTAGACATGTAATCCATCAAACATTCTCTCATGTACCGTAATCTTCGGAATATAGGCCGCGGCTTATACATTGATTTTGGCCCTTTTAAACATTATATGCTGGGCGGCTTAAACAATGACGCATAAATCTTGTTTTGAAAAAGATCGTTTGTAAAATATTTCTGCAACGAAACAATTTTCTAAACCGAAAAAAATCCCACCAAAACATGGCCTGTGTGATGTGATAGTTTTGACGAAATGTTGTTGAAAATCCCAGCTCATCTTTTGAGCTGAGGAGTCGTGAAACTTGCGCCCACCATGCTTGCTTTGATTTCCTTCCTCCATGCTTCGATTATGACTTTCGCTGGTGATCGCTTGCGTTTACCGTACTTAATGCCGTGAAGAAGCAGGTGACCAGTGTGGTATCGCCATGCAGTGTTGATTATTAACGTTGTTATAACATTTTCCATAACATGAACGTCTGAGTTGATTACGAATCTCCGTTCTAACTACGTTAGCCATTCAGTTGTTTAGTTGTTCTAGCCATGCGTGCTACACACTGCCATCCCATAGTATTCATCACCTCGACCATGCAGATGTGCTTGCTCTTAGTTGCTATACTTTATTCTCAGGGGATGAAGAAACAGCATGTAGCATGCCGTGGGAGCGAGGGTGCAAGGGAAATTCCCTTAGTGAGAAATCAGCACGTGTTCGGAAAACGTCTAGTCTTGGTTCCAACATGCTCCAGTTGTGTAGTCACGAATACCTTACCGCCCTCTAAACCGGTACTACCCCACGAACCACTCACCACTAGAGGGCACCATCATTCCTGTAATCGCTACCACACCACGACCAAGACGCTCCAGTTGTGTAGTCACGAACACATGTACATGTAGTTACGACACAACTGGAGCGTCTTGGAACCAAGACTATGAAACGTCACGTGCACGTGTATAAGAATAAAAAGCGAGGCACCAGCTTCAGAGATCGCGCGCAACGTTCAATCGTGGAGGTAGAAACCATTAATTAATTGAGTCAGAACTAGTGAAAAAAGGCACATAAAAATGTAAGACGTTCTGTTTTCATAGAAGATGAATATTAAATTCAGTGATTTTACCTCGGCAGTTTATCAAACAGTCAAGTCTTGTTTGTTTATAATTGCTCACTTCCTCCCTGCGGTAAAACCGTTTTTCCGCGTTCGAAAAAACTTCACGAAAGGAAAATAGACCCACTTGACTGCAGACAAATCTAATAAATTATTTCAATAACGATCGAAGTTGTGTTAACTTCAGTACATTTTTACTTTAATGCAACGCAAGATGCATTTTGTGGTGATGTTCAATGACTGATGTGCCGCCCGCCAGTCACTCTACATCACCACAAAGGACCGCAAACACGCACGGCCCCCTGTGTGTGCGGTCATTACTGCGGCTTATACGCCGGGCGGCTTATACACTGACGCATAAATCTTGTTTTGACAAATTCTTGGCATAGCGGCTTATACTGCGGGCGGCCTATATTCCGAAGATTACGGTAGTGACAAACTTCCTTTGTCAGGAGCAGCTCTAATTCTTTTTTTCTTCTTTAATATCACACCATAAAATTGAGCCCTGACTTGATATCCTTAGGTGTATAGGTTCCTCGCTGTTTTGCCATGGGTGATACCAATTAAGTCCCTTTGTAAGCAATCTTTGTTCAGCTTTTAATATGTGGTGTTGTCACTGAGCAATGTCTCCATATTACTTTCATAGTCTGAGGTGTTGACAACATTTTCAAGTAGGTTTACAAGTGTATACTCAATCTAGTCCTTTCCCACATAATTTTACTGTAGTTTTTTTATGATGATAACATCTGGTTTTCAGGTACATGTACATGTGGGGAAATAACCATTTTGTTTTCTTGTGGCAATGTTTAGCATACTTGTACAGTTTGTGTCTCTAATAGCAAAATTTGAATTAGAGAGTTTATTGGTGCATATGTGGAGAAAAAATCTAATTAGTCAGAATAGTTTAATAAATTGGTAATAATACTGAAAATGTTTGTACATGGTACATTTCTAATACCAGGAAACAGGAATTGATGTCTGTTTTAACCCTATCCTCATATTATAAAGGTTGTTGTAGTTTGTTGCATTTACATGTAGTAGTCAACTCAAATCCCATACTGTGATCGTTTAGCAGGGTTCACTTCACACAGCAGGATCCCATTATGCTGCAGTTAGCCCCAGTTTTCATTACAACTGTATTGTATTTTGATGCATTTAGCAGGGTGCCTAGAAAACACCTGATCGTGGATAGGATTAAAGTAATATGAACAAGAGGAACATTTTACTGAGTAGACCATAGACCTTGAATATGACACTGTCCTTGATGGCTTATCACTGACTTGTGTGATACATGTATACTGTGTACATGTACATGCATGTAGTTCTTTTTCCCCCAACTAGTATTGTAATATTTTGTTTTTCATCTGGTTGTTAATCAATTGTTTTGATTGAAACAACAACAACAACAACAACAACAACAACAACCCATCCACATGTTTTGTACACATTGTGCTAAATAATGTTGATTAAGATGTGTACTATAAGTACATGGACACATTCCAACTGAGGGAGGCTAAAGTACATTTGTACAAACATGGGCCACATTGTTTTGAGTGGAATTTGATGTATAGTTGGGGTGAAAGAGGTGACTGCAAGAATTTGTTTTTATCTTGTTAAAGAAAGTCCACTTTAGACCGGAGTGCAAGGTCACATGGATTTGTTGTCTAACCTCACATTATTTTGACGGGAAGCTGTTTTGAGTTCATGTCATGTTCATAAAACTGAAATTTGACTCCTGAAAGTTTGTTGACTCCTTTCACTTTAACAAGTTTGAAAAGTGACAGTTTGCTCAGTTATAAGCCATTGTGTCAAAACCTTTAAATTTATCTGCTGCACTTTAAACAGGTAAGGTGGGGCAATGAATACAAACAATACAACTACTGCTGTATCCTAATTATGCTACCGATTTTGTTTCAAACCAGCCATCAAACCAGAACCAGTCGATGCAGAAGAGGAAGAGTCCGCCTTGAGCATTGACCATCTTATCGATAACTACTACCTGAAAGCTCTGGATGGATTTGCCATGACTCTATCACAGGATGGAGATATCATATTCATCTCTGAAAATGTGTCGCAATACATGGGACTCAAACAGGTAAACAAGTTGGTCATTGAACTCTGTGGATGGCTGGGTCTGTGGAGGAAGGAATGTGTAATGGTTAAAGGATCCGTGAATGATCACACTGGAAAGATTCCAAGTCTTCCTCTAAATACCACATGTGTTTTAAAGAGAGATCGTACATGTACCTGCAGTGGCCGCGATCAGCCTGTACAAAAACACCAGTAAGAGCTACAAATGGTGCCATGATTTGACCTACTTCCATTCAAACAAAAGGTCATACTGGTACTAGAAGAGGTCTCGTCCTGAATGGGTAACATTTCTAAAGCAAATCAAAATTTCTGCCGGAAAATTTAGTGGAGAAAATGTCTGGGACTGGAAATATATTAATGATGCATGATGTCTAAAGGGTTACAGTTGTAAAAGAAGCTTGATTGGGATTACAGTTGCGTGGCTCTTTTTTGCCGAATTGTTTTGTTTTTTGGTAAAGAGTTGTTTCTCTGAAACAAATTTTGAAAGGGGGTGCTGTTTCAAAACGAAAGAATACAAAAACTTAATTATATGCCAGGGACAATGCACAAAATAAATGTAACTTGCAAAATTGATTGTACAAGACTAATGGATGTGAATTAATGTCGGGATCCGAACAATAGTTTATTTTTAGAGTTTAACTACATGTATTTACCACTTATCATTGGCAGATTTTTTCGTGCAATACCTGAAATAAAGGCTTATAACCTTTTCAAAATTAAAAAGAAGTGCACAAAATCAGACCTTGCATAGATCTTTAATATCAGCAAACTTGATTAATTGCAAAAGGTTTCACAATTGACTGACGAAATCAATAAGTTATGAAGTTCTTAATTTCATCCATCAGAGGTTCATTGACCCAGACACACATTTCGTTTCATTTTTCAGTCCACATTTGATCAATAGAATTGAAAGTTGTGCTGCATAGAAATTAATGGATCGTGTTCCAAGTTGGCGCTTGTTTTGTTGTTGTTAATGGAACCAAGTTATACGATTACCTTTGATGTCCTTGACCTAGATTGACCTGATGGGACATAGCATCTATGACTACAGTCATCCCTGTGATCATGAAGAAATACGGGAACATCTCTCTGACCGTCCTAGATTGAGCACCACAAACAGTAGCAAATCAAAACACTCACAAGAAGAACGACACAATTTCATCATCAGGATGAAGTGTACCCTGACGGCGAAGGGGAAAATTGTCACACAGAAGGCAGCAATCTATAAGGTAGGATTTTTTATTTTCAATTATTTATTTATTGTTTGCCGAAACGTTTCATAAACTACAACTCATGTTTTAGTTTTTTAATTGATTATGCAAATTAAGTTTTAGCAGTGGAGTTATTTGCATCTGAAGGCTTATTAGAGGGCAATGATGACATCACAAACAACATAGTATTGATTACCTGCAGGCATAAAGTGTGCATTGCGCAATAGAAAAGTCTTCCATTTAAAGAAGATGGCATTGATTGTTTCGTATAACTTTTGGAGAAATGGAGATGTGGGGCACATTTAACAGAGCTCTGCTTCTGTAGCTTTGTGTATCTCTGCTAATCAATTTGGCGCCAGATCTGATTTGTTCAGTTCTTATTGTTCAGTTTTCTTCACAACATTTGTATCTCCCTTCAGGTTGTCTGTTGCAATGGGCTGCTTAAAGTGTCCCCATCCGAGGTCACGACTAGTGGTTATCGACTGCCTGAAGTGAGCTGTCTCTCCCTGATCGCCATGCCCATCCAACACCCTGCCAACATTGAGATCCCCATGGACAGGCAGACCTTTCTGACGAGGCACAGCATGGATATGAAATTCACATACTGCGATGAAAGGTAAGGCTGAGATTAATGAGGGCGCTGTTTCAGCAAGGGCTCTCAAAAAAAAAATTATGATTTTCATTTCCAACTTTTACGGGTTCTTGTTTTTTGTTTTGTTTTGGGGTTTTTTCAGTTTCATGTGGTTTGCATGTGAATTAATAAATCATTCTGGAAAACTGAAATGTTTAATTTTCGACTTTAGAGTCAAGATCGTTTAGGGGCAAAATTGTATTTTGTAAAGTTTGAAAAGGTTTTGACAATTTTCTCTGATTGTGGTTTATAAGCTAGGCCTTAAGTGTTTAGGAGCCAAGGCAATATATCTTTTTTTTAAACATGCCTTTTTTATTGCTCTTTTACATTGAAACTTGACTTGGTTTGTACTTTTTCAATATTGAAACTCTCTCTCTGTGGAATTAAATAAAGGTTGGGCTGCATTAAATTAATTTATGGACTTTTATCTGTGTAGGGATTTTAGCTTTTAGCATGTGCACACTTGAGTTGCCTTGATTACAGGTGTCGGATCACATTACATGTCATCTTAATCTTAACGAACTGGTTTATGTTTTGGGTTGTTGTTATTAGAGTAGCCTTTTACCAGAAGGAAATTTATTGAGGTGTTGAATCTCCCAGTTTGTCTTGATTGATGATAAGTTCTGGGGGGTAGATTCTTTGTTTTGTATTGAGAACCATGTGCATAAACATAATGTATGAGAGCTCCAACCAGTGAATCCTGAAAAGAAGAGAAAGTATAGCATTGATTCTGTGGGGGTAAATCTATGTTCGTTCCCATGATAAAGATTGCAGAAATCACGGACATGGAGTGAGAGGATTAGCCTTATGAGGAAACCACAAAATTTGTTTTGAGATTTCAAAAATAATTAACTGGTGCCAAGCTCTCTGTATAAATTTGACTGTTCGAGTCTCTTTTTTCTCACCCCCAAAACATAGTTTAAAACTAGTGTTGCTGTCTCCCATTAAGGCGTGACTGTTTCAAATTACAATAATTAGGAGCTGTTAAATTACATGTTAAGCTATTTCATTCAGAGAGAAGATTCAAAGATTTATGGTTAGAATGTAGTGTTACTTATTTATAAAAGATTTTGGGTTGAACAAAGAAAAATTGACTAGAGCGGGATTTGAACCAACGACTTCCGGTTTAACGTGCCGGCGCTCTACCAACTGAGCTATCTAGACCTATGTTGGCGGTCTCCCTATTTTGTCAATATCTTTGTTCGGGGGGTGCCAGTCAGAAGCCATTCAACCTCAGTTGGTAGAGCGCCGGCACGTTAAACCGGAGGTCGTTGGTTCAAATCCCGCTCTAGTCAATTTTTCTTTGTTCAACCCAAAATCATTTAAAATTGTACCCAGTCAGTTTCCCTTGTGGTTTATTATTTGTTATTTATAAAAGCTGATAATGATATCGAATAGGAATACTTTTCTGTTTTACTTTTAATGGAGAAACACATGAGCGTACCTGTTTAAGGACAGGGTTTAAGCTTCAGAAAAATATTTCATCTGTATCTACTTGTATTTGAATATTCTTTATTCAAAGTGATTAAACATTCCACAGTAGCGCCAGATTTTCCAGTATTGCATTAATGTCGCTAGATGAATTTGTTCTTTCGTTCATGCAGAATCAAAGATCTTCTTGGCTACGATCCAGATGACTTGGTGGACAAATCATTCTACGACTTCTACCATGCAATGGATAGTCACGTCATAGATAAATGCCATAAAGATTGTGAGTTTAATGTATTCATCGTTTAGTATAAACAGAAAGTACAACCATTCCAGAGAAGTCTTTGTTAACATCATGGAAATAATTTCCTCTGTTAACAATCTGAGCATACTGGTTGAAAAAATTGAGTTTGATACACCATCAGTGCTTTTCAGAGCAGCCAGACACGTTGATGTTTCTGTGCAGCTTTTGCTAACATTTCTTACTGTATTTCTATCATGAAAGACCCAAATTTAAATACTAACCCTGGTTTTCAAATCTGTTAGTTTTCATAAATATGGCCTACATTGGAAGTTTTTTACAAAAGTGGAAAATTAACATTCAAGCATGTGAAAGATCATTAAAATTGATCCTAAAAGGCCTTAAGACGACGAAATATGTCAAGTTTGTGATTTTTAATTTTTGTGTTATTGTTTTCTTAATTGGAACACAGCTATTATTCTGAACTGCTACATTTTTGAAGGCTGTAAAAACAGACTTGCATTGTAATTACATTTGTTATTGTTTCAAATGGATCACAATGAACATGTGGATTGGAATGAAACAGTCATGAATGTTTTAATATATGCTAATCTTAGAATGTACATGTTTTTAGTGCTGAGCACTAATATTGATTTTTCTCCCCTATTCCCCCCATAATGTATGTCTTTCAGTCTTTTGATTGGTCGTTTACCAAACTTGTTGAGTTAACCCAAACCACCCAACCTTCCCCTTTCTTAGAACCACTTGGCTCCAGAGACATTATTCACCTGTGACCCATTACAAGTACTATCATTACAAGTTTGGCAGATATTGGCGCTGTTAATGGTTTTACCATGTGGGTTATCTCTTTTTTCGAAGATTAGGCGATGTCTCGCTATGGCTTTGTGGGTTTTGAGATGTCTTTAAAAACATATGGTCCGTCTCCTTATTTAAGGGGTCGGGTCTAATGTAAATGAAAAGTCTTGTTTGGAAAAATATTGGGTAATGTCACCCTGATTTGAGATGTGTTGTTTAGTTTGTACGTGCTTTCTCTCACGCAGTGTTTGCCAAGGGGCAGGCCTCCAGTGGGAAGTACAGATTCCTCGCCAAGAAGAGTGGGTACGCCTGGATGGAGACCCAAGCTACAGTCATTTATAACAGCAAGACCAACAAGCCACAGTGCGTGGTTTGTGTCAACTACATGATCAGGTATTTGTTAATTATTATTTTTTCATGTTGGTGTGTCCCCACTATGAACACAAGATTGCACTAAAATGTACATTGATAGTGACTAAAAAAAATTATTGATGCAGGATTCCATCAATTCGGACAAAACCTGCCCATTTGTCAATTTTTTAAAACTGCAGTGAAATGCTTTGAGAAAATTTAGTCCATTCTCTTCAAATTTGTGGAAGTACATGTGTTTCAAAGACATGAGGAAAACAATTTTAATATTGCTTTTCTTTCTTTCATAATTTATTGCAATTTTTCCTTAGTGGTGTGGAGGATGACCAAGCTGTGATTTCCACACATCAGTTGGATGAAGGGATGCAGTTAAGCACCGAGGAGATCTTCGTACCACGCCCAGATGACCTCGAGGATGATGTCTTCCCACTTTACCTCACTGGATCAAAGAGTAAGTCTGATGATCATCATGTAAAAAGCATTTAAAAGCTAGTGAAATTATTTTAAAATATTTTATCATCATTATGCTCCTTATGAAATAGAATGCAAGGAGAAGTAAAATGGTTTCCAAATCACCAAATGCACTATTGCAAGAACCCCGGTACTGTTACTATGTACCTGAAGTTCTGTTTGAAATGAAAAACAAGAAAGACAGATCTTCTCTTTAATTGTGCAGTACGGTCATTGCAATTTTTTCATCTGTCTTTTTAACCCCAACTCCCTTGAGTGACTGACTAGGATCCTTCCTCACTCTAACCAACCGCAATACCACATGGTAGCTCAGGACCCAAACTGTGGCGGTATGCCTGATCCCATATAAAAAATAATCAGTTCACAAGTGCAATCCTCAGTCCAACGGTGTTTAACAAAACAAGCGGTTGGGTTTTGAGGGGTTGGGGGTGGTTAGTGTTAATGGAGGACACGCATTTCTGAAATATCTACAAGGAAGGTTTGAAAAACTGCACATCAATTCCCCATGACCTTTTAGGCAGGTAATGTCTGCATATCTGGGTCATGTCCAGCAGTTTGTAAACTGACACACACAGTCTAGATGGATGGATATAACTGCAGCAGGATTATTCAGTGCCTGGGGGCAGGATGAATATTTCCAATTTGGAATGTGAAGAGGAGTGATTTATAGTAAGTGGGGCAAAGATGGTGGGGGATGATGAATAATGGAACACGGATAACATTTGCGTGTGGATTCTAGAGGGGGAGATCCAGATGAATGTGTTGGGTTTGAGATATCAATGGGAGTTCTATTTTAGATCGGTGTATAAATGTGACCTTCTTGTGCCATTCATTCCATAATTCATAACTACAGAAATTCTGCTGAAAATAGCTTACTATGAGTTTAGTGATGGTGTACATTGAACACATGCTCAGAGGAATTACTATTAATAAAAAGGGTACGATGGTGAAACATAAAGTATTTTTTCATTTATCTTTGTGAGGCACCGGACAAAAGTGTCCGCATATTCATCTTTGAATATAAACTCCCTTGGTAGTTATTATTATTATTATTGGTTTATTGAAATCATTTAAAAAAACATTTTCCATCGCGGCCAAGGGCCGAATTAGGGAAAACAAAATAACAAGAAAAACAGTAGGTAATTAATTTTTGGGGGTTTAAGTAAGAGAGATTAAAAAAAACCAAAAAAAACCACACACAGAAAAAAGCAGTATATATTAAAAATCTTCTGCTGGCATCCATTGTGAATTCTACAGGATTTATTAACTTAGTTTGCACATTTTTGACTATGAAAAGATTGGGATGTGCAATATGTATGCATATGAAATACAGCGTTGGGATTTGTTATGTAATAGTGAATCAATCAAAATTAAGCCGAACCAGGGGAAGATATAGCTAGTGTTAATATTCAATAATGTAAGGAATTTCATCAAGTTTTTTTGAAGAGTTTCAAAAGGTTTGATTTTAACTTGGATACCTTCTTTTTCTAGGCAAAGTGGCAAATCCAGAGGATCTGACCTACCTGGCCCCTACTCCAGGTAGTGCGATGGTACCATTGGACTTCACCAGCCCAGTGACCAACCTCTCTAAGACTCCAGAAAACAATGAGCTACAGCCACAGGTCGGGACGGACAGTCAGACCCAGGAGTTTGTGCCTTTCTTTCCGTTTGTAGCCCTGGACACAATCCCGGAGGACCAACAGTCTTCAGATGGAGGAACAAACCAGGTTAATAAAAAGTGCTGCATTTTGTTTGTTCTGAAATTGTGCATGCCACCCCAAACTTGCTCCCGAACTTTTCGGCTAAATCAGTCCCCTAATTTATAAGACAGTATGACCAATTTTAATGGAGTAAAACCATTTTCACTTTCTTGACTTTCGCTTCAGGTTTACTTGAGTGACATTTATCATTATAGTTTCCCTCAGTCAAGTATTTTTACTTTAAACCAAGCACCTTCATAATTTCTTAATCCATTCCGTATCCTACAGGAGTCTTCTCCAACACCAGACTTGATTCTCCCTGAAACCAAATCACACATGAGATCGAACAGGGACCCCCTGTTGTTGGATGGCTTTATTGAGGTAAGGCTAAGAGAGTAATTTGAAGAAAAACCCCAAAACATTGACACCTTTACTGATATTTTATTTTTCTAACTAATTTTAACAATGTTTTAGATTACAAAGAGCCGCTTGTCATTCTTGAGTAAACTGTGAAAAGTTATCATGCACTTAGTCCAATTCTCATTCAGTGCGCCAGGTTTTGTGTGTGCACCTTTTAAAACGGTATGAGTATCATCTGTTGAACCTTATTTTGCAGACCCCGGCCCAACTGGATGACCTGTCCAAAAGGGCGCCCTACATCTCCCTAAACGATGACTTTGACTTCAGTTATGACCAACAGCTGAGTGATGCCGAACTTCCTGATGATTCTTGGGAACCAGTCAACATCTTTGGGAGCAATGTGTAAGTACCTCTTATAAAATTATCATTTAGGTGAAAACAGACTAGTTTCAGTGAGGTATGATTTAGAGGCAACATGCAGCAGTGATGCAGTGTTTACAAAAAGAGTTACCTTGTACATTCCAGGGCCTTTCTGGCAGGCAAGATACTACACTGGTCATATGGGAAATTTTAGATTTTGTGCTATAATTTCCACATAACATCAAAAGTTATAAAAATAACAGATTTTGAGATTTGCCCCTTTTCTTCATTTCAAAAGTTAAGAAAAATGGGACAGTGCAAAATCCATGAACTATAAGATTTTTTGCCTTCTTCCATTGAGCTGTGTACAAATTGTGCCTGCAGAAAGTCTAGTCTCTCTGGCTCTTTTGTAAACATGTGGCAACACAGGTACATGGTCTATAAATCGAGAAAGCAACCAGAGATATGTGGTTTCTTTAAGTGATAATTGTTTGCATATTGTGATATATTAACTTTAGGTTGAACCAAGAAACATTGACTAAAGCAGGATTTGAACCTGTGATCTCTGGTGCTCTACCAACTGAGCTATCTAGCCCTATGTTGGCGGTCTCCCTATTTTGTCAACATCTTTTTTTCTCATGTGTAAAGGTGTATAAGATAAGAAGCATTTGCGACGGAGAAAAAGAAAAAAAAAATCATTATTTATCCAATGCTCAATTTGAAATCATCTTTCCTTTTCTTGCTCTGATATCCAGTAAAACCAACCCCTGTGTTGTCCCCGTGGGCTCACCATCATTGTCCGATGACAGGCAAGACTTGTTAAGTCCTTTGTCATCCGACTGCCACACTGCCCCGGCCACACCCTACAGTCAAATTTCCATGGGCTCCCCGATGACACTTGTGCAGAAGCTCTGCAAGAGTATGCCCAATCTCTGGGTGACGACTGATGAGTGTGGGGACAGTGAACTGTCTGGGCAGTCGCCGGGTAACTACATGTGGCCTAGCCCACCACTACAACAGCCATCTCCTCTGGCCAGCCCTGCTGGATCACAAACTCTTAATGAGGGTAACTATTACATCGATCTGAACCAGAGTAAGCAATATTCCCCGCATCTGTCTGTGAAGAGAAAACGGGAGACTCAAGATGTCCAGCCTCTCTTCAAGGTGGCAAGGAGGGAAAACCAAGGTCAAGAAGCTGGGGTCTCTTTTGATGGAGGAGGGAGCGAGATGAGAGGTGTGGGATGGAATGCCGTGAAAACTGGTGTCAAACTTGATGCTACGCAACATCCAAGTAAGTATTCTTGATTAAAAGAGAAAGGGTTTTTGTCTCTGGAATCAGCGTTTTAGCTAGCGAGCCGTGCAGCCGTGTTTTGCACGGCCGATTTTCTGAAAACACAGCCTATTTTTTCATGCACGGCTTGTTTACTGTAAATCAAGCCGTGCACCACATTTGTATAAAATATGGGCTGAATTGAATGTTTTTGCCTTTTTAAATTTAATAATGTTGTAGAAAGATATGAAAACATCGTTGACTCCGATGCAATTAATATTAATAATAGCCCCAAATAAGACGCAAGTTGCAGCATGTGTTAGTCGGATACCCCGTGTTTTGGTAAACGTTTTTGTGTGTAATTCTTAACACCGAAAGGGGAAATAAACTCTAGGAACCACTCCTTTCGTTATCGCATGGATGTTGGATGCCCCCCATTGACGATTAGCCGTGTGGGATCTGTAAACTTGCAAGCTGTTTCAACCATAGAGCAAGCAAGTGTTTCAACTGACGAAACAAAGAGGGGAAATGACATAAAAGTAACAAAAATTACCGTAACAGATTTTGTCAAGAAGGTAAAGGTTGACTCAAATTTCTCTCATTCTGTTTTTCGAAATTAGATAGTCGTCAAATGCGATTCAAAACATCAGCGGGCGAGTCAAAACTTTATTATTACCAACAATTCTGCTCTGGTCCTGAGAAAAAATTATTTTCCTTGTCACAATTTATAGAAGTGGGAAGGCCTACGGTGGTCAAGTCTCCGGTGGTCAAGTCTCCGGTTTTTTAGCTCTTGAAATGGTTCGAAATGTCCGAACATTTTTTCTGCCATCATGGCCGCGATCGTTGTTGATGCTCACTTGCTCACTGTCTACCACCCATGCGTCCACACACACACCGTGCTCGCGGCACAGACCGATACATACGACCACGTGTTTGTATGGTGCATGCAGCCATTATTGTGCAAAGTCCATCTATCAGCACGCTGTGATTGGCTGTAGATAATATCCATATTCATGAAGAAAGCTTGGCTAGACTCCAACTCGGTACACGTTCACAGTGTATGTAGTGGAGGCAGTGGATTTCTGTACTATACACGCCCTTGTACCATTTCTCTACGCTTGTACTAAGGCTACTAAAACATCAAGAACGTTCGCTGGGGATGGACCTTGTTTTAACGTTGCCTCCGCGATGCCACCGAAGTGTGTTATCATCGGACGTGGCACTTCGTTAATTTTCCATCAATGCTGAACCTTAGAGTCTCTGTCCTTTCTCTATGGATGAACATTTATTGCTTATAAAAAATGTTCTGATGTAATAGATCTTCAAATTAGAAATATATTGAAATGGAAAAGAAATTGCGAGCGAATTAAGTTTGATTTTAGTCCAGCTCCCATGATACAAAACAGTATCAATTATTATCATTTAACATCAGTCAATATGTTTTGGGAATCATCAGGCGAAAAAGAAGGTGGCATAACAATTAAAACAATTTGACAATAATACATTTTATTCAATCAAAAAATTCACAATGACAGCCAATCATTATAAGGTAATCTGAAATTTGCCAAAAGGTTAAACAAATAATTGTGAAATTTTTAAGATTCTTTGGCCTATATTCTTTAAAATTTTTAAATTGTAATTCTTGTGTTATTGATTTTTGTGGTCTAAACAAAGTTTCATCCTAAAGGACAAAAAAATTAATTTCTTAGAATGAACTCCACAACTTAAAAAAGTATTTATAGGAGCCTACATTGCAACCCAAATTCAGGTCATCGAATACATCAGCGAAAGAGCGTATACAACTAGTAAATTAAGCTTCCCGCTGGGCCTTAAGACAATTGATAAACAAAGTTATGTTTTCAAGGTAATTTGAGAGAGTTTGTGCACTCTGTGTGGATTTTCGGTGAAAAAAGTTGCACACCCTGTTTTTCAATTTGCACACCCACTTTTCAAATCCTAGCTAAAACACTGCAATGAAAATTTCCAATCATTTTTTTTTCTTCATCTCCCTGAAAGTGTATCAATCATAAAACTGTAGTTGTTAATATTGTTAGAAAACGTAGTATTATGTTTTTAAGTAAATTTGTGATGTAATTTTTAGTATTTAACATAGCTTTTTAAGAAAATTTGTTTTTAAGTTCTCCAAACCCTATTAATGCAAATGGTCAACCATGCCCTGAAAAAGGAAAAGATATCGGTAACATGCTTTTTATTTCTGTCAGGTGATGCAGGGATGAGTTGTTTACAGACACTGCTATTCCAGCAGGATGGAACAAACATCAATAATTTATTTGGACACTCGCTGCTCCTGCAAAAGGTTGCCCAGCAGGTAAGAACTATAACTAGACCATGACATACTAGCAGAGAAATATTGTAAGCTGTCCTAAGCAGTGTGCCTAATTAAATCCCAGCATGTTATTTTTCTGCATAATTTATATATTTAATTGCTGTTCCAGCATGCTGGCATCAGAATAATTATTCAATATTACAGATACACGTATATACTTTGTCAGAGTATTGTGAAGTAATTTCAGTGCAAAGTGTATTGTGATACAAATAGTACAAACTTACTCGCTTTTATAAAAAAATATAAAAACATTTAGTTACAGTAACAAAATTCAAAGATTAATTGCATTCTCATTTGTGCAGGTTGTCAACAAAGCAAACATGGTACCATCAAGTAACCCGCTCATGAGCAACAATCAGTTATTACCAGGTGCCAGTGTCATGCCACAATATCAGTTCCCCTCCTTCCTAACACAGCCAGTGACTGATGACCTTAAGGACAAAGCTTCTGCCGACAATACGCTGATGAACTGCCTACTCCTGACCAGCCAGGACTTGGATGTGAACACACCGCTGCAGGTATCGACGGGACTGCTGCAGGGTGAAGACTTGCTGCGGGCATTGGATGTACCTTGAAGCATCACCAGACTCGGTATGTAAGCCAGGAAGATGACTATAGTTTGCCGACCAACCATAAATTCCTAAATATATTTTAGTATTGTTAACAAATTGATGTACATATACCCATATTTTTCTGCTGTTTCACATTTGATAGTGATTCGTTTATTTTCATGAGGGAAGGGTGGTGGAAATTGTTGCATACTCCACAATTAAATTGATGGGGGTTTAAGCAACTTTGTATTTTGGTCCAGTATCATTTGAGATTGTATTTGTTTAAAGAGAAAAAATAGCATTGAAATAATGAGAGAGTTTGTAGGATTATTGAAAACTCCATGAAATTGAGGAAGAGAAATGTGACTACTGTCAGTATGTATAAAGTGACTCCTAGTATCCCGGCACTAAAATAAGAAGGTGAAACTTTTCTAGACAGTTTTAAGATTATTATTTATGAAAATGGAAGGACAACGGGACAAGGGTGACAGTGATGGATATTATTTATGAAAATGGAAGGACAACGGGACAACGGGACAAGGGTGACAGTGATGGAAATTGAAATGGACCAGGGTCATTTATTCTTTTATTTCAATGATACCGGTGGTTTCAGTTGTGGTTAAGCTTTTCACTTGTTCTTTCACAGTATATCATGACAAATTGGCTTTTTATTATTTTTATTGTGGTGTATTTTATACAGTAATGAGTGTTTGCATAGCTTGTCCAAGTTGGCCTCCCTCTCAGAAAAATAGTCGGGTGAAGTCCATTGTTGTAAGAGTTTGGTAGGGGCTAAGAGTAATACTGTGAAGTGTCCGATACTATAATAATATGTACATTCACGCTGTACAAGACCAAGTAATTTGTTAGTAAGTGACCCGTCTTTTCTAATGTCATAGCCATAGATCTGTTGCCATCTACAATATACCTCACTGATTGTTCTACAAATTCACACCGATTGCAAGATGCAATTGTTGGCAGCTACCCCTGTCAGCAATGTACGCTACATCTGTTTGTACTTTCCAGCTCTAGGGGTGTTTTAACCGCTAGTGCTGGTTTCAGGCTGCTGTAATTTCTATGCTTTTTACTTGCACCTTCAAAAATTAGTTTATCATCACTTGCACAAAATAATGTGTAGTGATGGCATCCGATCGATGCACCATCCAAGTCTTCAAGAACTGCTATAGGGATTACTCTACTCAAGACTAGAGTAAGATGCATGTAGAATCAACACATACAGGAGCTTGGAGTCAATTTGATAAATTTGTAACCTTGTTATTATTGTTTTATTACTGAAACACAGTTAGATTTGTTGTCCAACATAAAATGCACAAACCATATTGTATATAGATATTTTTAATAAAACTAAACAAAGGCCGAGGTACACATGTCATAGAATAACTGTCTCACTCCTGATGGACTGAAATTGAAACTTTTGTCACAGCACAAACTCTTTTTAAGAACTTTGAAGAACTTAAACATATTTTGGGAAACATTACTGAAGAATGATACAATGTACATTGGTTTAGCACAAACTTTTCAAGACAATGTATTAACTCTATAGCTGTCATGTAGAACTTGTGCAACAAATTGCTGTGTATATAGCCAAATATATCTTTTCCATTTTATTTACATTAAAGAAAGTATATTATTTTATGACTAACATCCCTTGAGATTATTAACCCTATTGAAGGTGCTAAACAGTTTTAAAGAAAACAAGAAAACTTTTCTCAGATTCTGCACTTAGTTGATGAACCTCGCAGAATTTATATATTATAAATGAATTGCCAAGATTGTAAAGATTTGACAGTGCATAGAAAGATTTATGAAATACTGAAATAAGAGTGAAGTACATGTATTGTACAATTTCTGTTGTTGCTGGAAACTGCAAAAAGTCGTGCCAGTTAACAAATATTTTTGCCCTTTTCATCATTGTTTGCATTGATTGGAAATGTTGGGATTTTGTTTTAAACATCCCAAAGAATACATTATGAAAAACATCTCAATAAAAATGGAACTGCCAAATGGAAGTATTTACATGTAAGTTAAATAAGTTAAAGTTAAATTTCAATTCAAAATTATCAAGTACACATTTCAAGGCAAAATGAACTGTTTTAGTTAAATAAACAAAAAACAAGTCACACAAATTAGCTTCAATCACTGAACTCAATCCACACAGCAGTTCAGTGGGTATTTTGAACCCTCGTACATGTACATCTGGTTCAGGATGCAATGGCTGATATTCACATGAATGATTTCCAGCTTAGTCTTTGAATTATGATAACGTTTTGTAGGTAAGATCATCTGCCATTGCTTATAAATAACGGAGATCAGAAAGTGTACGATTTATTAGTTAAAAGATAAACTTGCTGTATTGATTGATTATGGTGTAAAGTTAATGTATTAATCGCTCCTTGGTTTGACCTTCCCATTACTTCCTTTAAATTAAAACTGACACAAATATTTTTTCAATCAAGTAGGAGCATATTAGTGTCATCACTGGAATGGTGGTAGATTGATAATTCACATTGAGTTGCTTTAGAAACATCTGTGAACTTTGGTAGAAGGGATAACATGAGATGACAATTACATATTTTCTATTTTAATAACACTGTTTTAATAATATTCTGTATTAGGGTGGGTATAAAAAGAGGCAGTGTTGGGCCATGAGATCCCACCGGCTGCAGTCATTGTAAAGAACATTCTTACTCCATGAATTACCAGCAAAGATCAGGGCTCGAATTTTACACTGGACCAAGGCCAGTAAACTTATGAACTAACAAGTCCGATGGTCTTGTGTTTTTCAATTGAATAACAGAAACACATTATGTTCAAGTGTTGACTTTGGGTCTAATAAATTATCTTTCAATTCTATGAGTAATCAAGTATACTCTTCTCTTACTTCTCTCAGTTCGGGTTCATATAAAAGCAGTCAAATGCATGTTAAACTGTGTCAGGAATTTTTTATTTTCAAATTTTGAATCTGGTCCAGTAAAGATTTTGAGCTACAAGCCCTGTAGTCTTGTGGATTTTCTCCCCAAATTTGAGCCCTGAAAGATGTTGCGCAAAATGATCTTATCTGAAATTCGCATAACTGCCAATAAACATGACCAAAACTGAGAACAAAGTTCCCCGGAAGTGATATGGCTACACCATTTAGGAAGTATTTGTATAAACATGGAGCTGGAATGTTCTACTACATTTTGTACGCGTACCAATTAATGTACTTCTAACTTCTTGATCAAGACAGCTATCTGCTAATTTTCTTCACAAGAAAATTTGGCTTTAAACTATTCAATATTTTTTTGTTAGGGGAGGGCTGGTGCTGTTTGTTATAAAAAATGAGCCTCTTTTTATTTGGTTTGAATAAATACGAATTAAAGTAAATGAAAAATGGCTTTCCTTGGTTGATTGGAGAGTTTTGTCGTAATTGTGATTGCATGAAATTTCAGGTAGGAATGTATTACGTCTTGTAGTGTTACATGTAAGTAATTAAACATAGCGTCTTTCCTTCAGCAGTTAACAGCTTAAAGTTTAGATGTCTTTGCATAGAAAAGCTTCAAATGACGCCTGTACACCCACAATTTAAAGAACTTTGGTGTGGTGTACTTACTACAAGAGGGTCTAATTAGAAGGATGTTGTCTGCAACTGGTAGACCCTTGGACCTTTCTTAAGGAGGTAGTTCTGGTTGTTGAGAGAGGCAATAAACCCCTCAAAATCTGGAACACTAATGTTGGCATCCTGTGAAAAAAACAAGTAAGATCCAAAAGTTATGGTAGTATGAAATAAAACTTTGCAGTTGAATTGATGCACAAACCTGGAATGGTGAGACAACTGTGGCACCGTGGTCAAATGGTTAGATTGATGGACTTGCACTCAGCAGGATGGACATGTAGGTTTGAATCACAATCTGACCGCTGACATTCACAATGCCTACAATACTCATTGTCTAGTTACTGAACCACAACTGAACCATGTTGTGCAGTTCATAACAAGACATTTAACCAATATTTGTAATGAAGAAACAAGATGGCGAACTGGAGCTCTGTCTGGTGTATGAATATAAAATGTGCATGGGCGCCATTTCAGCAAGCAAACATTTTGCTATGATCATTGATAACAATGGTCATTGTCTGCACTAATCTATTGTTGCATCAAAAGAGTCGCTTCTTGAAATTGTGTCTCATTTAACATTTCTTGTTTTGTTTTAGTGTGGGATGGTCCGTTGAAACAAGCACTTGTCTATCCCCATGGGATATTCTGTTTGTTTTCATGGGGCGCTTCCTTTATGTGGGCAGGTCATAAAACAAAACTATCACAACTAATAACAACTTACCCTTGCTACTTCTCTCATTTGTTGCATGGTAAATAGAGAGTTGTAAGTTTGTTCAGCAACTCGATTCAACACTGCAATGAATCGTTTGGCCTGCAAAGAAAATATAAGACAGAAGTGTGGTGGAATAAGGGCAGCCTGTGTAGAACTTATGATTTTGTGTAAAATGTGTAAATTGTGTAAATTAGTACCTTTGAGCGACTGCTCATTCCTGATCCATGCTGTGAGCGTTGAAAGTCCAGATGCCCAAACTCATCAGAATAGGTGTCAATCATACTGTGAATGAAGCACAAAGCATTATGTATCCTATGAAAATAAGGTCATACCTTATCAAAGATTGTATAGTGCCGCAAGACACAAAATAAGCAACTGGAGCTCTATCTATGTGAAGTATGGCATGGGTACCATTTCGGTTAAAGCAAATTATTTGATAGCAATGATCATCATTGTTGCATCAAAAGGGTTGCTTACTAAAATGGCGTCAAATGCATACTTCACATTTTCAGTTTCAGCCCGAGTTGCACCTCTTGTGCCTGCAGCACTATATGATCGATGGCTTAAACTATTACCCTAATATGGAACCTTTCAATCACTGCCATAGCAGAGTCAATGTGTGTACATGTACATATCTGATCCAAGGCACCTCCTTATGATCTCATATGCAAGGAGTTGGTAGAAGTTCATCAAGGTTCACCCATTTCGTTTTTCTACTATTCAAATCAACTCAATCAATGGTCATGTCAAAATGAGGTGGTCAAAATGAGGTGGCCAAGGCTGCGGCTATGGCTGGATTACACTGTTAATGTTCATTGAAGCATGAAAAGGCTGCCCTAGAAAACACCCAGAGCAACAGCTGCAGCCGACAATTTGGACACGGCCTATAGATAGGTTGCAATATGACGTAAATCAGCCATCTTTACGGGCAATTTGGAACACACGCGCACATTTCACAAAACTCATTGCATGATTGGTTAGTGAATGACGCGGCTGTGTTAATAATTTGAGCGCTTGACGCGCCTGCAAGCCAAAATGCGATTTGCCCGTAAAGATGGCGTCTACTGGGAACTATCTATGCTGGAAGGAAAAATAGTCTTGTCTCTTTTTGTCGGTGTGATGAGGATCATCTTGCAAGTGCTCTCGGTGATCAAGATGGTGTCATCTTTAAGAATATGAGGAATCGATATGCTAATAATGGAGAACACATTGTGGAGAGTGGTAGGTAAGTGGATAATGATTTTGACCTACAATAATCTGAACTCTTGCTCAATGCTTTCCTTAAACGAGGTTTCTATGTAAATGCTTGAAGAAAACTGTTCTTAAAACCAGCCACTTTGAAGCAACTCTTCTCCCTCTTCCATTCATTTGGCTGCTTATACCTCAAAACATGTCAATATTTCTAGTACCTGAACTTCATAAGTTCTACTACATCTTCTGCATCCTGTTGGTTGGCCTTCTCTCTCATTTCTAGTCTGGCCCTTGCCTCGGTCAGTCTTATCAGTGACTCTAGTTGTCTAGTGGTGATTGGGGTGCTGTCACGGCTTTTGTGCTGACTTCGCAATTCTAGATAAAAAGTCTGAAAGAACAAGTTCATCTTACTGGGCAACTTGAGTGTAGAGATATCAAGTCACTTAAAAATATCGTTCCCTCAATATTTGTTACATTTTTTAATTTACTACTTTCAACAATCCAGAGCCTCCATATCTGCACAACTGACTGCAACTGTACCACAACCTGTGCGAGATGACCACTTAGGAGGTGCTTGCATACTAAGAACCGGAACCTCACTGGCATGTGTATTTTCAAAATGCAACAATTCTCCTTTGTTTTTGTACTACAGAAATTTGTTGGACATGAGGTGCACAGAATTGAAACCATCATTTGTGTGATTACCTGCAAAACAGACGCAGCCTCACTGGTGAGCTTTGGATGGACATATTTTTTTGCATACGCAATGTATTTTCTTATCAGTTGAGGTGGAACGGCATCAAAGTCTTCACCCCTCACGACTTTAAGACGTTCTGATAAAGGTTTGTCAGCCTCGTAGAGTCTGAGGGCCTCGTCTTGCTCCGGGTTCAATTCATTATCGTCTCTTGAGGCTCGGACATTCTCTCTTCCACTAGAGAGGGGTAGAAAAGATTAACTGATTGACTAAAAATTATGCTGGATGAAGCTCTTTTCACACTAGGCAGGGAAAAGTTGGTTTCAATCCTTACACTAGAACTGCTAACTCTGGCAAACTATAGGAAAATGGTTATTTCCTGAGAAATAGCTACCCCGAGGGCCAACATATTTGATTATTCATTCTTCCTGATCACATTGAAGCAAGAGTAAACAAATACAGGGTTGAATTTCCCTAGGAAATTGCTGTGGTTAAATTCCCTGGGAAGTGGCAGTGTAGTATGATAAGGGAGCAACTCAATAATCGGAATGGTAGGAAAGTTCTAATTGAATTAGATAAGTATTCCAGCGCGTGCTCATGGACTTTGCAGTTGGACTGCCGGAGTTCAAAATACTAATGTGTGTATTTTTTCATGTACAATTGCTCCCATACTTCAGCGGTCCCGCGGAACGTTCTGGCAGTCCACTGTATTCATTGGCAGTCGGGCGTATACCCACGGGAGCGTTCTTTTGCCCCTAAAACGTGCCCGACTTCTGAGCACTCCCTAAGGGGTTTGGAGGGTATTACACTTTACATTAAGTTGGTAAATTGTATCTGGTCATTACAAAACTGCATTAAACTTAAAACATTGATGCTACTTTGTGGTTTTATTTACATTAAACTTCTTGACTGTTTTTACCTTTTCCTGCCAGCATGGAGTGACATGACGTGCTCTGACAACATGGAGTCCATTTCTTCATCCGGTTTATCCAGAAGAATAAAAACCAGATCGAATCTAGACAGCAAGGCACTGCCCATCCTGATCAAGAGAAAATAAGAAAATCTTAGCATATCACTGATAGTCAATACAGCTTTTAAAACAATCCTCTTGGTAAGTGTCACATAAACTCACTTCAAACCATGCCCGCTTTACACAATTTTGGCTCTAACAATTATCAGGAGAAATGCATTGAGTTAGTTTTTACCCCTCAGCCCAATAGACTGAAGGGGTATTGTCATTGCCTTTGGCAGACCGTAACTTGAGTTAGAAGTGACATTTGAACTTGGGTCGAGGTTGCCATTGGGGAGAAAAAAGTGTGGATTGTTTTGGGAGTGAAAAGGTCAAAGGTGTAGGCCACGGTGCGGGCGGTGGTGAGTTAAAGTTCAAGTATCAAGGTCACAGCGCTTGGGTGTAGGAACATGGTTTCAACTGTATTGCTGTTATTTTTCCTCTATAGTTTGCACAAGGAACTGTCAACATTTTTGTAAAGATTCAAGGTCTCATTAAAAGATTACAAGGAAGTTTAATAGGTTTTAAATGTAAGCAGCAAAAAACCTGAGAGTGTAACCAATGGGTGTGAGTAGGACGTGTTAACTTTACCCTCTCTTCCAACTGCACATCCCTCACTCTGCGATGTGCATAGGAATAATATCTTGATAGCTGACAAAACAATGTCTAAAAATCCAATACGTACTTGAGGTTTTCAGACACAGTCTTGGCCTTGTTATAGTGTCCTCCCACTGGGTTAGCAGCAGCTAGGATTGAGGTCCTAGCAGGAAGACTGCACACAACACCAGCCTTAGCAATACTGATGCTCTGTTGTTCCTGTGGTTATTGGTATAGTAGTCAAAGGTCAAGCGGAGTTACTGACTTGGGTCAGAGGGTCAAATGAAGAATAAGGATGTGTCCAAATCAAGTGACTTTGGCTAGGGCTGTTTGCTGCAGCAGCAACTCAGCGATCTAGCCATAGCCACTGCTGAAGCCATTAATTCAGACACAGCCTAATATGGGCCCAAAGGTAAGATCAACCTTGTTCCCATAGGCAGTGCACTGTATCGCTCCCCTTTCATTTAAATCTGCCTAAGCCTAAGCCGACGCCAGGGTTTTGAAAAAGGGCCTAGATTTCTCAGAATGCTTATGCCTTTATGCTCATAGCATGTTTGAAACATTCAATATGGGCAGCAGGGATTGATTTTTGCTCAAGTGCCTCCTGTCCAACTTGGGTTTTTGTCAAAATATCTAAACAAGGCCTTTAGTGGAAGTGGCAGTTTAATCAGAGTAACATGGAAGTCATACAAACAGTGATGTTAAATTCTTGTTTGCAAAAACTACAAGTAATTAAATATTTATATTTGGACCTTCACGAATACATACCATTGCCTCTAGCAGTGCTTGGTGCTGGTTACCCATCTTATCAAACTCATCAATACAACAACATCCTGTGGTAATGATAATGTACAACACCAATTAACATTGCTAACATTAACAACACTTTTTGTTTAATATCAACAACCTTGAATTTTTGGTTAGCAACACCAATAATATTACTTTGGTTTTACCCAAACATTTTATTTATACCCCATGCAATTATTACAGCTATTAAATTGTGGCCACACCTGATGCAAATTGCAGGATTCAAACTGGCCTCTTGTTACCAGACACATTCGATGGTCTTGTGGTTTGGACAATTGCTCTAGAATGTGGGGGATGTGGGTTTGGAATTACACCCGAGAAGTATGGCTCTGGAATTTTTTCCCACAGGGTATGGAAAGAGTCAATCTTTACATTTCTTAATCACACAGTGGTGTGAAGGTAAAAATCAATATTAATATTCTTTAGCCCAGATGCAATTCTTACATCTATTAAACACTGGTTATGTTAAACAGATTATCGTTTGGGAATTTTTGAAATTTATCTGCTACCAGAAAACTAGGAGGGCACCAGTAACAAACAATAAACACTCTATATATTGGCTGGTAACCTGTTTCTGCTCAGCAAGACTTTCTTTACTTAGCAAATTTAAATAGCAGACATATGTACAAATTGGTGGTTTTACAAGAACCACATTACCTGGTTTGACAGCAAAAGAAAAGACTTGACATGGGCACTAAAAACTGAAAGCTAAATTCCCTTGAATTTTCTTTAAACTTTTTCAGCGATGTATAATTATCTGCTTTTATTATTGCGTGTACTATATTATATGTTTAAATCTATATTTATTTCATTGTGTACCCCAGATGTGGGGCAACAGATCTACGGATCATAGTATGTATTTGCTTTTGTTGTCCCTCGCCCATCTCGGGGTATATTGTCTTGTATTTTGTTTTGTACTGTTATGGCAAATAAAATAATAATAAAAAATAAGAAGAGAGTTAACACTATCAAGAACAATGATTCATATCTACCTTGGTCTCCAAGCACCAAGGCACCAGCCTCTAATGAAAAGTCCCCAGACCCTCCATCCTTGCAGAGAGTGACCGTCAAGCCAGAGGTAGTGGTGGTATTACCACATACATAGACACCCCGTGGAGCAATGTTAGATACGGCCTGGAGCATCTGTGGGTTGAGGTGAGGAATTCATTCAGCTTGTAATTTAACCCATTCAAGATCACAGCGGGCGCAAGCGGCTTACCAAAATGCCCACAGCGGCCGCAAACAGCCTCACGATTCGACCTTTTCCACTCAACCTAAAAAGGTCATATATCCCTATTTGAAATTGTCCAGTGTTTATCCTGTTAGCATACTATCTACAGTTCTAAAATAAAACAAATTTTCTGTTTTGAATAATTTTTGCAGGCATTTTCACTGGAAAAATGTGTCCAAAATCAACAAAATAAAAATATTAGCAAAGGAAAATTGAAAGTGAAAAAAATGTGCAATACTGACCTGACTTTTGCCTAGTCCTGGATCACCTACCACCAGAATATGTGGATCTCCTCGTACAGGTATTCGATTCTACATAACCAGTGAGAAAGCATTTTAACAAATTTAACTATAAACTTTTTGAGAATACATTGTTTTATTTTGCTTTGCATTTTGTTTGCTTCTTGTTTGCTTCCTCTTTTCTATTTTATGGAGTATCCCATCATTAGAAAGTGAAGTTTCAAACATATTGTATGGTTAAATTCAAACTTGTTTTGCATAACACCATTGACCGAGTTTAACAAAATTGTGTATTATCTTTTCACCCTAAAAACAAAGTCTTTAACAGTAAAGATGAAAGCTATCAGGTGGGAAACAATAAACAGGAGTAAAGTTTATTGTCTGCTTGTAAACCAATTTGGCAGGAAGTTGTTTAAATTTTACTTTTTTAGAGAAGGTTGGACACAGATTCTTGGGGAGGGGTGCAGTTTTCCCCCCTATGACCTTTACCTTGTCATTGACGTATTTATGAGTTCCTCCTAAA
This sequence comes from Leptasterias polaris, assembly GCA_037783415.1. NCBI lineage: Eukaryota > Metazoa > Echinodermata > Asteroidea > Forcipulatida > Asteriidae > Leptasterias > Leptasterias polaris. The sequence goes on from JAZGTN010000045.1 coordinate 510,349, forward strand.
AGGCCTAGAATGAGGCCAGCTTTGACCATTTCATGACCATAGATGGCTGGACATATTGACCTAGACAAAAATAAGACAATTGGAACAAAGCAATGGATCAGTCATTTCCCCATTACATTTTCCCTAAAACTGAATGACATATGAAAGTGTGGATGCCTCAGATATAAATGTCAGGTACTCAAGTAATTATAATCATAGCTCTCTCTAGACAGGACCACTCCCTTGCGTTCAGGGATCAGAAGTCACAAGATGGCTATCTCATTGTCTTTGACTTTGACTAGGCTCATAGGATTTTTAAGTCAGTATTAATATAAAGCATAAGCAGTGACCTAGCCATAGCCGTAGCCAGACAAACTCTGACAAACATCCTCTCTTATGAATTAGAAAATAGACATTGTTCCTTTCCATTGACTGTCAACACCTAGTCTTTATTCAAGGTGTGCGTGGCACTGAAGACTAAACATACCCAACCAGAAGACGAAACAGATTCTTTTGATCCTGTATCTCTTGAATGGCATACAACTCCTTGAGAGTGAAGTCCATGGCTATTCCCGTTCCAGTGGGTGACCTCTCATCACCAGATGAGGCTTTCTTGCCTCGTTTCTGATTCTGTACTGAATTGGCGTAGAGGTACAGCAGGAACATACACTTGTCCTTGTTCCGTCCATGACCTGGGGGGGGGGGGGCGTAAAAGAATACCACAATCGATTTCTGAAAATAACAGCTTTGTTGATTTCATTTTCATGTAATTTACATTTCAGAACTACAGCACTACTTATATTATAGTGGAAACAATGTCATTGTCATTGGAACTTCCATGTTAATATAGTGTACTGCTTATCAAACGGTCTTTCTTTATCAAACAGAATATAAATTAAAACTGCATTTTTGCCCTTTTACCTTCATCGACATTGGATACTTTTACAATTCCACCAATAGTGACAATATCTCCTGGAACACAACTGTCAACTGTAGCAAAAAACAGCAAACCAAAATAGAAATAATGCTTGTTAGATAATTCTTAGGCATTCAGGTTGGCTCAGTGGTTTCTTCCCTGCCAGTTTATACCTCTGTGGACCCCAGATTGAATCACGAGCCAGTGCCTTGTATGTGGATTGGTTTTTCAGTCCCTACCTGTATCAAGGGCTTTCCACCCACATCTTCAGGCCTAGGGATCACAGTGCTCGGCATTTTTTAGGGTCCCTAGGCTTCATTACCAGATAGAAATACTAATAGCAGTGAAAAAGTTCTTATCTGTTGACAAACTAAGCAACAGTAACCAAAACCAAAAGCTAACCTAAACCAATAAGGGAACAACAATTGACCACAAATATACAGAGTCTTTTGCAACCCAACATTTTTAAATTTGTACTTTATCTTCTACCCAAACTTCCTAGGTGTTCCAAACTCCATCCGAGTACTCCCACTATACACAGGTACTCCACATGTTTGGATTCTGACGACTGATGAGAATGGTGTACCTTCCCTCATACTGACAGTAAGTGGTTTTGGGGGTAACAAAAACAAACCCATCAAATTCGAGCAAACTTTGATTGGCGTTTGAGGGTGATTATAGGGTTAAATGATTGAAATAAATACTTAAAGGTACCTAGATCGCATGTGAGCTCACACTCCACTGTGCGAGGGATCCTCCCAGACTCTCTCTGTCCATCCATCATGATTTCTTGTACCTTGATCATCTGCCAGTCTACGGTCTCCGTCAGGGCTGAGGCCTGCTTGGGCAGGAAGGACCGCCCTCTGCATTGTGGTGCCAGACACTGACAACAATAATAATAATAATCATTAGAGCATTTATACCATGCTATACAAAGAACAGAGTGCAATGCCTTGCAAGAAAAAAGAACCTCCAAAACACAGCAAGCATAAAGTCACAGACCAGCTCTTCTCAGAAGCAACACTACTCAAGCAAGGTGTTACTGCAAGTTTTCCTTTATTTTAGACAAATGTGTTTCACCATTTCACAATTTTTGTGAAAAATAGGCTTGCTGGATACAATATAAATAAACAAACTTTAACCTCAACTTCTATTTATATTCCATAGTATCGAATATCAGGACAGTTTAAACTGTGCTAAAACAAAGAATAAGTATATGGCAAATCGGTGATACTGCAGAAGGGCCCATAAGGTAAAAGAGCTTGTATGGGTATAGGCTCTGAATAAACAGCAATATATCCAAAGGTGTGTATTCTAGTGCTAGGTCAAGGGTTATGCTTACGAACACCCATGTGATCAGGTTTTGACCAATCAGAGTCCACACATTCACCAACACATTTTATCAGTAAAAGACGATTGACTGGACGTTAACTACCTTGGTTGGCAAGATGTATCTTCCTTCGGGTAAATTAACAATCTGCAGGTAATGAAAAAACAAAAGAAAACTTATCTGGCATACATGAATAAAAGTAACACCTTTTAAAAGATCTTTTTAAGTTGTAGGAAAACTTAACAAGGATGCGGAAATCTGGGCAGGAGGCAAGTTTATACCAATACATTTTGTTGTTGGCAGCCAATGATGTGTAGCTTACATACAATTTTGTAATTTCCCGTTTTGCTTGTATTAGTCATCCAAATCTTAGCCAAACATGTCTTTAGAATCTATTAGCCGTTGTTATGGTTGAAACCTACTTAATTTCTTCAACTGAAATCATTGTTACCCATACTGAGGCAGGAAGGGGCAAAATAGTCTGGTACCTATTTGTACAATGAAAATCGGTGCTTATTATTGTTACTGCAAATGGGAAACATGACTTAGATGGCTAGAGCATATTATTAAGACACTAAATTAAGACACTTTTATATCAATGTATTAAAATGCCTCACTATTACACTATTAATATCCTCAAGTTCATTTGGGAAACATGCATTCTTAACTCCTTAGGAGTATGCAGCCCGAGCTGGCACCATGTAGCTAACCACCCAAACAGCATACCCCCCCCCCCCCCTTGCATGCTGGGGTTGACTTACCTGTATATCCCCACATGTATTGCACTGGAACGCCATCTTGGTGCAGTATGGCTTAATGTTGCTCACTCTCACCACTGTGCCTCTGACAGAAACAAACTTTCCTGCATGCACACAAAAAGTATTATCAATAAAATGTAATCAGTGTCATGGCCAATGCTGCAGTACAGCATCACTAACTCGAAGATTGGACACATTTCAATGCAAAACTTCTTAATACTTATGTAATACTTGTGTCCTACCGTAGTAGTTGGCTTTAAGATTCTTCAGTGGCGTAACAGGGTCATAGTTGAGCAATCTGTAAAATAAAAAAGTAAGACAAAAAGTAATTTACTTGACCTTAGCTTTTTAGGGATTCTGACAGGGAATTGTTCCAATTAAGTCATGGTCCTGCAGCCTATGGTAACTCAACATCCAAATACTGGGACAAGATTGCTGTGTAAGACCCCATGCTGAGTTTTCCTCACCCTGTCAAAACTTGGCCTTGTTTTTTTTAGTTTTAAAATGGATAAGCTCGACAGGACTGAATTTGTAAGTTTATACAGGAAAAGATTATCACTAGCTTCACAAACTAAAATGTTTACCATCTTTTTATCAAGGGGAAATGACTGAAGACTCTTACTGACCTTGCTCGTATGACCGGCACACTGACGAGGATTGAAGGCACCTGCACATCCTGTTGCCCCGTCTCACTGGATGCCTGCTGCTGGAGGACCACAGCCTGGCACTCAAGATTATGTGTCAATGTCTTCAAAAGAAGATGGAAATAAACATCAAGACATTCAAAATCTTGAAAATATTCTTACACCTTGGCAGTGATGAATTTATCAACCAATAATTATTATCAAGGCGGAGTTTTTACTAGTTTTCTTCACTATTAGAAAGTTAAAACTAATAGGTTAAAGCACATGTACAACATTGGTAATTGTCAAAGACCAGTATCCTCACTTGATGTGACCCAACATATACATGAAATAACAAACCTGTGAAAGTTAGGTCTTCGGAGTAATGAGAAAACAGTGAAAAAACCCATTATATGTTTTCACTGTTTTCAAACATCGGATTCTATCACAAGTGATAAAGACTAATTGTTTTACTAATTTCCTAAAAACTGTAGCATTTCAAGGGAAGTTTTTCCCACCATGACCATCTTTATACCACGTAAGTTATGCGCAAATCTGTGAACATTTATATTTTAAATCTTACCAATGTTGTACACACCCTTTAAAGTCATTAGTTCAGGAAATAATTTCACAAAGTTTTTCAGTTGAAAACTTTGTTTAAGAAATGTATTTTATCACATTACCCTGCTGGTCTTATCCCAAAGGCTACCAAGGAAAGGTGCTCTTTTGTGGCTGAGTATTAGGCATATTTTAAAGTTACTTTTCATGAATGTTTGAGGACAAGAGGAATTAAATAAATGAATGCTGCCACATGAATGTGTGTATGCAGTGTGTCGTGGCCGAGTGGTCTAGAGCATCAAACTCAAGTTGTGATGGTTGAGTGGTTGAGTGTTCTTCGGCAAGACCATCAATTCTCATCACCCAAGAGTAAATATGTACCTGCGAAGCAAAGATTGTTGATGTGAATGATTAGCAACCTGTGTGCTAATTTGGCTGCCGGTGCTGCATACTCCCAAAACAGTTGAGATGATTTTAGGAATGCTGCAAAGCCCAATGACAGGGGTAGTAATAAATGCTTAGAGTATCATTTTTATTACACAAATCCTCACTTTGAGTACCTCACCTGATGAATGGCTAATCCCAGGCAGTTAAGAATCTTCTCCGGCATCTCTTTGATGTCCGTCCTGAGGTCGGGTATAGACCCTGTGACCCTGCCATCCAACATCAGCTCCTTGTAATCTACGGTAATACTTCCCTTTCTCTCAATCTCATCCTGAGAGTGGATCAAAAAGATATCAAAGCCCAATTTTATAGAGCTGCTTAAAGCAGAAAATATTCGTTAACAATTTGCTGCTAAGCACAAACTAGCAGAATACCAGTCACATATGGTACATGTGACATGGTATTTTGGCTGGTAACTATATTCAGGTAAGCATCATTTTGTTGTGCTAGGCTACTTGTGCTTAAGCAGCTCTATGAACTTGGGCCCAGCAGTTATTCTGTTCTGCATTTGCAAATTACACCTGTCCTTTAGCATGGCTATCTTGTTTTTCCTCCAATCAGATGTGGGCGATGCATATTCATAACTTCAAGGTATATGTTGGGTCAAGTAGCGTGCACATGACTAGTCAAAGTAATGTACACATGTGTGTGTGATACCACTGAAGTAATGGCAGTATTAGGTGCTGCCAGCAAGCATCTTCATTAGGTGATGAATTAGTCTGTATAGTTAACGGGTGACAGAAATACAGGGATTTTATTTCAAAAAAGAGGAAATGGCCTAGGAGACAAAAAACAGTGCTTTTCAGTTTTTTATGAATGAAGAAAAAAGAGAAAATTAGCTGACCAGGTGAGAAGTTGCATACTTGGGGTAAAGAGCATCTGTGAATTATTTAAGTCTGAATTTGTGTTTGAAGCTGTTCTTTTAAAGTTTCAATTAAAAACAGCATTATATCGTGTATAAAAACAAGCTTGTACTGGAGATGCTGTAACAAATAAAGCACAAGTGTATCTGTTAGCATACACAGTGGTAAAGACATAAAAAAATCTTCTGGGTTATTTGTACCTTGTCATATGCTTCCAATCTCGACACAAAGAACGTTTCAAATGTTTTCACTTTGCAGACTGTAGGTGACTGTTCATTGTAGCCTGCAAAACAAATGAATACAAGAACAAATGCGTTATAAATAGGGCCGATTTAATCAGCTCTGCCTTCCAAGACACAGTAGAAACATTGGGCACATTTGATAGGTCCGAAACAGGACACTGCTAGGGCTCAACACAACCACAAGTTTTGATGGGTTTTTGGGTTGTTAAAGACTCAATGAGCTGCACTTCTCTTTACTTTCATCTTTGAAGTAGTACTTCCATCCTTTGTATGGAGTAACTGCATCAGCTAATGAACTATCAGCATGACGAGTGGAACTTGTTGGCCCCCGATAGTTGGAGTAGTTTGAGTTCCTTCCACCTGGTTAAGAAAGTGAACAAAGGGAAAATGAATCCTCTTAAAGATGTGAACTTTAAATTAAAGCTGTGAAGGAATCAAACAATGCATTAATCCAAATTCAATATTGTTTAATGTATTATTACAATTTACAATAAACAAATGAAAAACTCTCATCCAAAAATGTTGCATAGAAGTAATTTTTTTGATCAAAACTACCCGATGGAAAAATGGCTGTTTGTGGCTAATAAAATCCCTTTAGGAAAACTCACCTCTGTTTCCATAGTGACCCCTCCATCCACGTCCTCTTCCACCTCTGTTGTAGTTATTGGAGCCACGTCCACCTTGTCCCTTCCCTTGACCTCTCTGCAAACCACGCCCCCTACTTTGGCTTCCACCTGAGCTGCTACCAGCACTCATTTTTTGATTAAAGGATCATTGAATTGAGGTCTGTAATAGTAAATTGAAAGTGTTAAAATGAAGAATTTATTCATCTTTTATTGTGGGGAGTAGGCTATTTTAGATGATATGCTGACATTTTACAAATTAGTCACAATAGTACAGTTTACTTCAAAGAGAACTTGATGCTTGCGAGTAACTGTGCGGGAAATATAAGATAAAATAACCAGCCAGAGTCTCTGAATGTAGGATGGACAAATAAAGCTACCATTACAATTAACACTAATTAACAGTTTTGTGCTGGGTTTTCTGTACCACTGGTTGAGGAATGTGAATCTGCTGTCAAATTGTCCCCCAACATTAGCTAGGATTATGACAAGCACGGTAACTGCTAAATATGCATGATGTACTTTTAAGTCAAGTGTGATGACCCTTGACCTGTTGAGTTTATGTTAGTTTTCATACTGACGCGCACAGGTCCAAACCCGGCAATTCCTATGTAATGTTGAATTGAATTGTTTGTGTTGTCAAACTGAGTAAAGGAAAGAGGGCTGTATTCGAGTTCGACTGTCACTTTTTCACTCCTAGTCCTAATGACTGGAAAGAGTACCTTATTCTCCCTGTTAAGATTTTGGTTTGTAAGATTAAAGATTTGGTTCAGGCTGAATCCAACGGCTACTTTTTCGTATTTTATGATCAAACACAAACTGTATAATCTTATCTGACATGTCTGAGTGAGTTTCAAGTAAGATATTGTGTGGTAAAAAGTGAATGAAAAGTGGCTGTTGATACAGCACTTTTTCTGGAGTTAAGGTAGAAACAAAAGGAGATCAAACAAAAGAAAAGCGGGTCACTCAATTAATGTTGACGATATCATTTCAATCATCACTGAATCAGTCTCAATCAAATTCAATGCAATCAATGCAACAACAACATGAGTGAAAATAGACAACTGGAACTAATAACAAAAAAGGAATCGTAACCCCACAGTTCTTTGGAACCAACAGAAAATATTATGCATGAATGACATGGATCATTTTACTATTTAGAAAAAACATAACTTCAATTTCAAGGCCGAATTGACAGGTCAAAACGATCGTAACGTTGTTGTCATTTTTATGATGACTACGATACGAATGATGAGTCCATGACATAGTCATGCCTCCCTTGATCATTGATCGTCTGCCTTAATCATCGTGATTATAATATGAGTCAATAAATAATTACAATACCTGTAAGACATGGATCCTGAAGCCATCACAAGTAACATTACTTTATGGAGAGGACTTGAGCATTGTAAACATTGCAAAATCCTTGAATTTTCCCGCTAGCAGGTGTTAGCGCCCTCTTGGGTTGTCATCGTACACTGTGGGATAAGATGGTAGGCATCCTTTATCTCTAGAGTAATCTGCTGTTGGGGAGTTCAATTAGTGTGTTAAGCACGTGGGAGCGAAACAGAACACATGAACGAGGTTGCAACAGTACGGGAAAATTACGCATGCGTGTAGATTGCATATAACGAAGTCGTTTCCTTCCGTGAAACTTTACGTGCGGCCTGAGAAATGAATAAGATTTCAACAAAAAATGTGCATAAATGTGATCTACAATGGAACAACCTGTTTGCAGACGACAATATTGAGTGTCTAATTTAGACATCTGAGGTAAGTTTGCAACAACCAATATGCGCCTTATGCAGCAATATAGATTTTAGAAAAGGGCATGTCGTATGTTCTATCGTTGACATGTTTTGACTGGTGGTGTCGGTAAATCATGTTTGTGTAGTGGGAATTCTTATTCCTTGTGCAAGACAAGTCGACCTTCCCGGTTACTCGTCTGTGACAAGTCGACCTTTTTAAAAACCCGGAATCTTGGATTACTCGACCTTTTGACCAAATCCAATCAATTTTAATTTTTATGAGTTTTGCTTTGACATGGACAATGTAGCCAGGACAAAACAGATATTCATAATAATAAAAATAAGCACACGTATGGACTTTCCTAAAATCCTAGTCAGTCCACAAGTAAGTCACTAAGTGACACTGACAATTTCTCTGAGTGACAGTGACAGTGTCAGTTGACAAGCAAGAAATTGTTATTAAGAAAAAAAACCAGAAGAAATTTAATTTTTTTTTGTGGGGAAAAAAAAAATCCCCTCACTACTGACACTGTTGTGTTTTGTTTAATCTTTGTTGTGAAAGGACTGCAACACAATCTGAAACAACAGTGGCCGAGTGGGTAACGGTAGTGTAAATCGATGAATTTTATATTTATAACTTATTATAAGCAATATTTCTCAACAAAAAGAACAAAAATATTATTAGCAAAACTAATTCATACTTGCCTACCTTTTGAAATAGAATTTATGTTTTGATCATCTCACACTTAGTTCGTCTTAAATATTAATTAAATATTAAGCGGCAGTAGATCCTTTCACGGTAATATGTGCTACTGCCCCTTGCAACCATGGTGCATTGTTTATTTTCATTGGGCATACATGTACATGATTTGTAACTTGATGCTCGCTACTAGTCACGCTGTGCTTCAAGTTCAATTATCAAATTGCAGAGTTCAGAATAAACAGCGCACAGGGGAAATTCAACATGGCGCATATTGACTGTTGAACCATTCATAATATTGAACCATGTCAGTGTCGGTGACAGTGGGTAAAGTGGTTGTGCACACACTGAGTGAGTAAAACGCACATTGCTATGCATTTTTTTGATAAATTTTGGTTTGAACAAAGAAAAATTGACTAGAGTGTGATTCGAACCTGTGACCTCGGGCTGGGGATTAATGTGCCAGCGCTCTACCAACTGTGATCTCGAGATTAATGTGCCAGCGCTCTACCAACTGAGCCTTCTAGCCCTAATGTTGGCTGTCTCCATTCTTGCCAATAAGTTTTGTTCCGGGGTGCCAGTCAGAAGCCATTCAACCTGTAACTGCCATATAAGCAGAGATCGCACCCAAGTTCACGATACAACCAGCAGAGGTATCACCTTAAGGGGATGCAACTCTTTATTTAAAAGAAATATTGAAATATTGCAGGATTGAAATCCCCCTCTAGTCAATTTGTCTTTGTTCAACCTCAAATTAATTAAAATTTACTCTGGCATTTCCCTTTTGAGATTCACACATTTGTCATTGTCCATTCAGTGACATTAGTAGGAAAAAAAATCCCAAAATTTGGAATGTTAAAGATGTTCTGCATGCTTTGCTGCCGCATGCAAAGTTAATGAAGTTTTAAACATTATTATAGATTAGTCACATTTGTACAATAAACTGCATGGATGACAAGCAACCATCAAGAGACTTTTGAAATAAAATTGCTGATTGGGCCTAATTAGCTAAAATCACATTAAGTAGGAATGGGATGCAAATGAGATCAAAATCCTCATGTGTCCTTTTTCAACTACCCCCTAAGTACCAACGAGGGCAATGAACATTTCAAAGGGAATAAAGCAACACAGAAACATTAACTTTTTTAAATGATGAAGCTTGAATTTTAACAGAAATGACAGGGTTGAACTACCATTTCAAAATTCAAATATCTGACACTGAATATAGTTAAACTAACATGTTTTGGATGCCTCAAAATACTTAAATTATTTAAGAACAAAAGTGTTTTCCTTGAAAGGTCAAGCCTCATATCTCGGAAGTCATTGTAACTCTTGTAACTAGAAGCAACAAAAACTTATGATGTCAGCATATTATCAGCTTTTTGAGGAGCCATAGAAATTCATTAACCCTAACTCCCAAAGCGTTTTTACTAGAATCCACCCCTAACCCAACACATTCCAACAGCTTATACTACCATGAGATGGGAACTGTGCCCAATCTTAGGTGGACGATACACAACCTAACAAACTCCAACAGGCTTTTTTTGTTTGATTTTGTTGGAGTGTGTACACTTGGCATGTGCAAAAATTTGATCAGTGAAATCACACAGTACCCAACATAACATAATCCAACAACTATCTCATTAGACCATGGAGGAAAGAGCAATGCCAGACATGTACATTTCACACATCCACCATACCCACTCAATCAAATTCCAATACCATTACTTGTCAGCAAGGATACACAATCCCACAGAATCAAACACCCAATCCTAACTTCACTGTACTTAACCTAACAAAATTAAACACTTTGCCCTGTTTGAATTTGTAGGGTATGGGAGGGTTAGGGTTAAGAATTGAAAGTTAGAATTGAACCAGGGTACTACTACCCAAGTCCTTCCTATTTCTCTTCTCCTATTTTTTCCCCCTGCCCATATTTACATACAATTTCCTTTTCAGTTATTGTTTGTGGTTTGTGTAGTTTTACTGGGTTTTTTTAAAAGCAATTTTCAATCTTATTGTCTTCATTAGTACCTTGTGCACATTTACTAGTTTTTCTGTTTTGTCCGGGTTTTTTTACTTGCTTTCTTGGCTTCCATTTGTTATTTGTAATGAATAAACCAGTGCAATGAACTATGTCACTCCACACCAAGTTGTTTGTCTGGTCCTTGCTCTATGTTTGGACTTGGATAAGGTTTGAATGCCTGCTCCTGTGATAAGCAATGGCTGTATGGGCATGCCAGCCCAAATCCTCCTGAATCCTTCTCTTGGGTGATTGGATATAGGAGGAATATGGAGTGTGGTGGTTATCTATTTTATTTGTTAAGAGTTGTCACAAAAAAGTGAAAGTCCCTGAAATTTGACATGTTTCTGAAGTTTTCTGAAGTGTGTGCCACTGTAAAAGGATGTTCATGTCTGCAAACAAGCTAAGCAAAATATATATTTTTTTTTCTAAAGACCGTCTGTTTTGATAATAAGGTCAAGAGTTACAGTTGCTTCATGAAGTCTTTCTTGGAAGCGCCATGATCAGAAAAAAATGTATTCAATTCCAACAACTTGAGTATTGGGTCATTTTGAAAAATAAAGAGAAAGATTACTCCTTTACTTTGGAAACACCTCAAGACAAAATTAAGTCTAGTGGTGTCCCTTTAAGTTTATTACCAAAGGGTTGTTCCTGTAGCCAACCTTCATCCCTGGTGGCTATTTAACTCACTGTGGGAGAACAGTGGGGGATGAGGAAATGTCAACTGATCATAGTCCCTAGGGAAGAGGACATTGTAAGCTGACCTGGTTGTAATGGCCAATTGGGCGCGCTTATATATGTTATATCTTTCACTGACAGGTGCCAATTCCTAGAATCCATTCCAGTATTTTAACAGTTTTGAAAATGTGTTTTTTGAATTAAAAAGTAACATACCTCATGCTGCTGCTACCATGATTAGGAAGGGATATTTCCAGACATTCTGTGGGGATGCATGTAGAAGAGTTTGCTACAGGTTTCCATGAAAACATCAAGTCCTCAAAATGAATGCCCCTTTTTGAGTAGATGTACAGATTAAAAATTCTATTGAGGCTAATTCAACTGCAATGTGATGATAGAGTTAAGTTCCTCTTAGACCCTGTGCCTTCACCTTGGTGCCCCTTCAAATAGATTTCCGCTGAAATTCCTTCAACTTCTCAATCACAATGGTCCTCACTACTGGAGATTTGTTTTCCCTAAAATATGAAATGCTTACCAAGCTGTTTTTCTCTTTCCTTGCAGTCGCACCGAGGACCACGTTAACTATGGGAGGTTATAATTTTGAAAGTGACGAACGATGGAAAGGGCTTTTTCTTGCAGCTCTACGCAAGGTAAATATTCTTAAGTTGCATTTGATTTTAAACCTACATGTATGATCATCATTGGTGCTGGAAGGATTACGTTCGTCAAGTCCTCAAGTTTTCGGTAAACTCATTAGTCGACCAATTAGTGAAACTTTCATGTTTTTTTCAAACAAAAAGAACTTTAATGCTACCATAGTTTACATGTGTTATTTGTGATTTTGTGCAGTCATATCTGCTTCAGTTTTTCTGAACGTTTCTTAACATTTTGAGTAGCTGGATACTTCAGGAGATGAAGACGACAAAAGCAAGCTAGTTGAAACCTTAAGAATAAGACAAACACAATAAAGGGTACAACATTGCATCTGTCATGTCAGCAGTCTTTCCTATGGTTGTAATGTTTTGTAATAAGTACCTGAAGCCACCCCCAACATTATGTTCTGTTTGAGCCTGCATGTCCATTCACATGTTGAAACACTTTTTGGCTGGTTTCAGGTACTTACTGTAGTGATCTGTAAAGGAATCAACCGCAAAGCGCGAGCTAATTGCTAAGCGCGAGCGTGTGCGCGGTTGGTTTCTAATTAATAATATTTTGATTTAGAAGATGATTGCTAACAAAGATGGGAATAAAATAAAGGAATGTAAGAATAAGAAGGCAGTTTGGGGAAGATACTTGAACAGAGCAGAGCTCGAGAAGAGCTCTTAATAAAACCTTAATTGTTTAGAGACATCATCACTTGCGTCCAACTTGTCATTTATTGGTCTGTTGGTGGTCATCAAGCCTCCCGATTATCTATACTATTCCCCACGTACGTGAGGAAGAAAGGACCCAGACCCAGGCCAAGTCACTACATTACAAATATTTACAATCATTGGAAAAACTCCTTATGTTACGGATGCAAAGTGATACCCCTCCTTGTGTTTCTTGTCATAAACCAAATGGCTCTTAAAGGTATTATACAGGATTGGCAGAGCTGACAAAATAATCACAGACAGTGTTCATGTTTTGTGTAATCAACCACATACATGAAATAACAAACCTGTGAAAATTTGAGCTCAATTGGTCATCGAGGTCACGAGAAAAATAGTGAAAAGAGACCTTATGTGCTTTCTGTTTTTCAAACATCGAGTTTATTATCACGCGTGATAAAAACTATCGTTTTACTAATTTCTCAGAAACGATAGCATTTTAGGCAGAAATATTTTAAGGAACCCTTTCTACCATTACTTACTTTAAATCATGTAAGTTATGTGTGAATCTGTGAACATTTGTGTTTTTCGATCTTACCAATAGTGTACAGGGCCTTTAAGAGCCAATATTCCTATCGAGAAGATATTTTTCACTTTGTTTTACCTGCAAGAATTTTTACGTGCAAGAAAATGACTATAAGTTACACACACGTTCCCTTTTCAACTTGAAATTAATCAGAATTAACCAACCTTATTATCTTTTTACTGATATCAATTCAAAACTCAACCTGTTATTGACACTTCTTCCAGGTCCAGCGAGAGGTGCATCCCTCCCTCATCGTAGAGGAGGCAGCCCTAGAGTACATTGAGTCCCTGATTGTTAGACTACTGTCCATGCTCTGTGCTGGTCAACCCCACACTGTCCTGGACGTCGAGGAGCGAGTCCAAAGGGCTTTCCCTCATCCCATAGACCAGTGGGCTATCAGTGATGCCCGTAGTGCCCTGGAGAAAGGAAAGAAGAAGGCCCCACTTGTACTGCCTGTTGATAAGATCCATCCTCTTTTAAAGGTAGGTGTGGAGAGAGTAACTTCTTTGAACAATTTCATAGGGATGTTTGGCAGAAAAAAATCATTATTTTATTACACATCCAATAATGCCAATAACAGGATGAATAGGAAACAAGAAGAAATGTTCAGTTTAAGATGTGGGAGGAAAACGCCAATGGGAAAACCCACGCAATCAGGTAGGGACTGAAAACCCAATGCACAAGCAAGGCTGTGGTCTTAAGTGGGATTCGCACCTGGATCCACAGAGGTGAAGGCAGGGAAGGAAACCGCATCAGTTTCATGGCTGTGCTCACCGCGGAATTCGGCGATTACAGCGCCCTGTAAAACATGTAATTCAATGAGCCATAAGCGCAGAATTCCGTGGCAAGCAAAGCTATGAAATTGTGCCCTTATCCTCAAGTTAGCTTGGTAAACACAGATGTGTACATGTACATGGAATATTGGAATAGTGATCTTGGCTATGGAGGTATTTAGTTTATAGCAAAAGTTTGTGCTGGGGATTTTGTTGCTTATCTTCATTACTTTAACCCGTTTTGCAACATTGGCCTAAAAGTGCCACCCACATCCCTTCTCGGAAGTTACCAAGGACCTTATATTATACATTTTACATTTAAGACTGTTAGTTCCCTACTCAATTCCATGAATAACCGAAATCCATTGAATGCAATGTTCTTTGGTGTGTTTTTCCCTGGACTTTTGCCAATTTGGGCTTCAGTACCTGCTTGAGCAGCATCGACTATTTACATAGGATAGACATTGTTACAGCACATGGTTTTAAAAGCTGCCAACAGCACCTTAGTGGGAGCCAAGGTTTTGAATTGCCCTCTGTACAAAATTCACAAAGTAGTTCCAGATGTTTGCCTATTTTTGTTTTTGTTTTTCTTCGGATTCCCATCGGCTCGTGCACAATTCTGATCTAAAAACTTAAGTGCAATGTTCTGGTCATTATGTTGTTGTTAAGAGTACATGGTATTATGGTTTGTAAAACCCCAGAGCTTGTATACTAAGTATCTTTGTGATTTTTCCCACATCAGGAAGGCTTGGGGTACCGTATTGATAGTCAAGTCTCCCTCTACCTAGTGGCCGTAATGGAATACATAGCTGCTGATATCCTCAAGGTAATCCTTCAATATTTCACTTTTTTTGTCTGGAGAATTTTCATGCAAGGCTAGATTCATGACACTATGTGCATCCACTAGCCTACAAAACTTTCACAGTTTTTGTGTGTGTTTTGGGGTCGTTTTTTAAAACATTAACAATTTTTTTTTGCTGAAACTGCATGCATGTTGCAAAATTTAAAGAGACTGTCTTGGGCATTGAACTTTTAACCATATTAACATAAAAATCCATCAACAGGTTGTTATTGAATTTGATGGACTAAAAAAATGCAACTAAATGTGTGTTGAAATAGATCAGGAAATTTGATTTGATTTTTTTTTCACTTCTTGGTTGTCAGAATTACAAAATACTGAATTTGATAAATTCAGAGGAGGTTTTACTAATCTTCAAATGTCACCTTCACTAGTAAACCAAACAAAGTTCTCGAGAATACTTGTAGGATCAGCCCTGCTACCATTGGTAGCACACCGTATGAATACCTTTTACCACTAATCTCTGGAAGAGAAGTGCTGAAAAACAACATTGATTGGCTAACTAAAAGTGACTGCTCTGCGCGCACACTTTCGAGCGCTTGTAGGGTGCCTTTTTTTTTTGCGCTTAGCATGCGTGTGTCAAAATGCAAATATTTTGACGGAATTCAATTCAAATGAATCATGTTTTACATGGTCACCCTAACCTGTATACAGTTAGACATACCACAGTTAGATCAAAGAAGAATGATTTGGGACCAGTTACTCTTGATGCCTCTGCATACGTCTCTAACACAGAACGGATCAACCACAGAACTGATCAACCACAGAACTAACTAAAATATCCAATATATCTGGATACTACAGTCACATTTCCAGAGGTGCGTTCCGGCGGTTGTAACCAGTAACTGTTTCAGGTATTGGCTCATGATTAATCAATGGCCAATTCAGCCGAAACAATTCTTGGTTACGACTGCGAAAACGCACCCCTGGGGTTATGATCGAGCAAGGCATTCTAGGGAGAGATGGCGCAGCAAGATTGTACACCTCTGGGAATGAGGTTGTCGTAGGATCAATCTTACTCATTTTTTGTAAGCCACTATCAGAAAAAAAGTGACGTATTTAAAAAGACATTTATAAAAAGGAATAAGGAGCCATCAGGGAAGGTGACCACAGATATTACAATTAGATACCAGGTAGTTAATGAAAAAATAAAATTAGTGAAGGTTATAGACAGATGCTGTGATAAAACCACCATTCATCCCCCTGGCCTTGTACCTTCCTGTGTAATCATGCCCTTCCCCCAAGTGCAAAGATTGTCTCTTCTGCTCCAATTGTTAAATCTAATGAGCCTCCTGGGAGAGGTATTGTGTAACAGGTTTTGGATTCGTACCATTGTACTAACTCCTGGTGAAAAACGCAATGAAACGCAGAATATTTAGAAGGGCTTACACGTACTAAAACCAAAAAAAATCACATAAAACAGTAAGTAGGGAAAAAAAGGTCTAAAAATTGACTGAAAGCTAATAATCCCCTTAAAGTTACTTTATGTTTGGAATTTGGAAGAGTACATTCATATCCATTTCTAGTTTTTAATAAATACACCACACAGACTGTAAAAAGTTCATCAAATTAGAAGGGCACGTTTAAAGGGAAGGTACACCTTTGGTAATTACTCTAAAAAAATAAAAAAATTACTTGTTAAAAGCACTAGAGAGCAGTTGATACTACAAAACATTTTTAGAAATGGCACCCTTTAAAGTAATGTAGTTTTAGGGAAAGGGACAATTTTTCACCCCCAAATTTGAGTTTGAGAAAGGCTTCAGGCATGAAGCCTTCCTCAGGCATCTTATAGCACACAATTCTATGTAACATGTTTTTCCTTTCATTATTTTCTTGCAATTTCGATGACCAATTGTGCCGAAATTTTCACAGGGTTGTTATTTTATGCTTATGTTGGGATACACCAAGTGAGGATACTGGTCTTTGACAATGTACCAAAAGTACACCCTGCCTTGAAGAGAAAACAACAAACAAATGTTTGCTGTTTTGTCAGGGTTTTTGTGTACATCAGGCTTATTTTGCTTGTGGCAATTGAAATAAGTAAATGTGGTTTGTAAGGCCTTCAAATGTTGTTCCCCTCAACTTTGGAGGATTGGTACTGGTACTGACTTTGTGAATTTTCAGATTGAAACTAATCAAATTAATTGGTTTTAATTACCAATCCTCAGGAACTTCTGAAAAAATGTCAGAGAAATTGTCGCTGGGTTATATTTTCTGTCGCCGTGTAGGTGTAAACCTTTCAAAGGAAAAACAATCTTGAAAGTGTTGTGCTGTCATACATTAGCAGCATTCCGCCATGCAGTCTAAACTGCCCTTTTTGTAAAGATTCATAGTTATTCATCAGTTATTTCTTGTAAAAGTGCTTTCGTGTTTCGCTGTTTCTTAACAATTTGATGCATCGATATCTGCCTACTTAAGAACCTACCAATGTACACGAATACTGAATTGTGCAAAATACAGTATGCCCAATGTCAAAGCACAGGAACAACATCCGGCTTTTTAAGTTCATTTAAGTGGGACATCGATGTAAGAATTTGATGTCCAATTTTCTTGGGGAGGGCATGACAGCGCCATCAATAAATTTGTTTGCGGAACAAAACCTTTTGCCTTGAACCAGTCATCCAAAATCTTTCCTGTGTAAAATGATTGTAAAGTATGTGCTTTTGTTTGCAAAACTGCTCACTGGTTCAAAATAATTGAATAACAAACCCCTGTTTCAGAGTATAAGGAGGTCCCACCAAACTAAATATTTCGTTTTTGAGATTTGTTTGCTCGAGTATAAAAAGGGTACCTTTATCGTGATGTTACATAATTGTGCTACATGTAAATACAGACTGTGTAAAATTTACTGGTTGTATTTGGCAATCATTAAGTTTGTCCAATGGACTGGCATGTTTTACGATAAAGTGTGTGATATTTTCTACATGTAAGCTAGAAGAAGAAAAAACTTTAGTGTTCGGGATGTTATGTAAATTTTCATGTTAACCCTTTTGAATTGTTTGTTTTGCTTTGATATTCAACCCAAAATCAATTGTTTGTCTTGAGAAACATTCATGGGTTCGAAGAAAAGAAAAATGTTGTTCAGATAGTGAGGGTTGCGAGGAGATATAAGAATATAATATTTGTCTTCAAGTCGTTATCCGTAGTGGGACTTATAGTCAGTTCTTTAAGAGCTGAGCCTTAAACGTCATCTCTCACACCCAAGAGGCTGAGACTGAAATGTCAAAAGGTTTTCTGGGAGCCATTGAATAAAGAGACACATGAACAGACACTGTCCACAAGATCGTGGGTTAAATCCCATTTTAAAGGGTGTAGCCTAATGGCTTATATCGGTAATATTATTTTGGAATAAACCTGAAACTCTATCTGGGCAATGCCTCATGTTACATAACACCACAGATATACTTTTGGGTTATTTTTTTGTGTGAGAGATTTTTCTTGGCTTCGATATATTGAAATTTTTTACTGATAAACTTTTCATTTAACTTGGTTCTTTGTTGATGGTCAGGGTGCCTACTTATGTAATCAGATACCGTTCTATCCGATGTATTTTTGTTTGTCCCAGTGTTCATTGCACTTATCTTCATGATAGAAACAGATTACTAAGCAGTTATTCAATTTAGCATTTATGTGTGTGCAAGCAATTTTTAAAACAAATTAGCCACCCACCCTCTTCCACTCCCCCACCACCACAAGAAAACATGAAATTGAAATAAACAACAACCTGTTATTAACAAAAGTATGAACTAGGCTCCATTGTATTAGACATCGCTGTATATAGAAATGTGTACAATTACAAACAATTGAACAAAGCACAACTCACTCTTTAATACGAAGCACCCATTAAAGGTCAAAAGATTCTCGCTCACCTGTCCTGCAGCTCCTCGCCCTTAGTTTAGTGTCCGAGACAAGAAAGCAAGGAGAGAGTCCCACTTGCATTAAGGTCCAGAGTCTTTGTATTCTAAACGTGGGTTTGGATATTGCAAATGTCAGCTCATTTCTTTGGGATTATTTGTTCCTACAAAGAGTTAAGTTGAATGTCAGGTTTCTGAGATAATAACTCTTTTACCCACTCAATAATGCTGCAGACGTCCTCTACTGTTGTTGCGTTGGGTCAAAATTCAAGCTTAGTCAGGCCTGGTGCTTTGTTCTCAGAAGAATGGGGCAATTTTTTTCATGGTATGTAAAGGGCTTCTCTATGAGGGAAATTTTGATTTCCGCACTAAAATTTCAAGGAGCACCAAGGCATTATTACCAAGATTATTAAAGCAATTACATGTACATGTACCTCCATTGCCTCCGTTAAGTTTAAGGCCTACTTATTGAAAATAGTGTTCGTTTTTGTAAAGTTTGACGAGATGAGTTTTGTTGATCATTTTTAAAGCCTGCAGTACATCCTGCAAAATGCCATTGTGGCGTGAGATAATCTTTTAAAGCCTATGACCAACTCTCTAAGTCCAGTGTGCTTGATCACAACACTTATCGTTCAAGAGAAGGGGTTCACCCCAGTGTTTCTGGCATGCGCACAACCGACTCTGCCCGTGTGACCCCTGAGAAGGAGTGTTGGTGCAGTATCCATCAAGACAAGACAAGATGTTTTATTATGGAAAATTGTAGAACATTCTGTCAACATTCAAATTTAATATGTGCACGTAGCTCTTCGAAAATATGTGAATGATGCACAAAGTACGTGTACATTGTACTTGCCATCAATGAAAAACAAAATCATGAACTTAAAATTTATGGAAATTTGTTCTTACACTGTATTATTAAACGTAAATTTTGCTCTTAATCACGGAGTATTTAAAAATGCTTTAAATTTAAACATTGCAAAATATTCAGAAGAAGCACTAAGTCTTTGCTTTTACATAGTGTGTATAGTTTCTAGTTTGCTTTTTTTGTGTGAAGAAAATCTACACAATTTGCTTCAAAATCAAAGCCAAAGCACATTCTGCATTAAGAGTGGAATGATTATCATAGGCAGCTGTCCCGTACTATGCTACACAAGATAAATTCAATCCCTGGACCACCACTATACTTCCTGGTTCGCTCAATTACAACCCTGGGACTCTGACTGACAGAATGAGAGAGACGTCATCGTCGTAGATGATACTGCTGCCGTAGCCCTCATTTACCTTAGCAATTTCAGTTCTTTTGTCATGATTTGCAATAATCGTCATTGTTGAACTGTGGTTATTGTTTTGTGGTTTTTGTAGGGGTTGTTTTTGAGCTCTGGCCATTGTGCTGCTTGTAGTTTAAATTGTATTGTCAGTGTAGATCTGATCATATAAACGAATTGTCCTTTTTCTTAATGTCATCACAGTATTCAAATCAGATTTTATTTGGTTTGTGGTAAAAGGAATCTCTTTGTGGGACAGAATGTACGTGCTCTGTAACTTAAATGATTAATGGAATAAGTATGGTGTTACAAAAATAAAAGGAGGCACAAATCTATAGAAATTTGCTGACTCTCGTGCATGTATTCACAGTGTAGTAATGCAGAGTTAAGTATACATATGTAAGATTCGTTGTTACGTACTATATTTGTGGAGGGATACAATTTGTCATAGTACAAATTATTTTCTGTAGATCGTGTACATCATCATACATGCTCATTGCACAGCAATGAAAAGCTTTTTAAATATTTGTTCCTCGCACATTTTTAATGAGAACAATTAAAAGTGATTTCTCGTGTTATGACAAAGCCTTACTATTTAAAGTGCAACCATCTTGTAAGTCATGCAGAGTCTTTTAATGGACATTCACATAAAGATATGTTGATGGTTTGTGCAAATGTACACGGTCAAAGCTCTGACACTGTGCATTGTCACATAAATAAAATGTCTGCAGTTTTTATATAAAACCTCTTTTTTTTTAAACAACTTAACTTTAAGAAACACGCTTAATAAATTAAATAAACTGCAAGGGAAGCTCATTGAAAGTTAACAAAAAATTCTACATTTTAGAATGCAGTTTATGAACCAAGAACAGAATAAAACATCAATACACAACATGTATAGATCATGTGGAGGGTATGACGTTCTTGGATATGTACCTCATTAGGTGATCGTTGTTGTCATCCAGATCCCATAACTCCACTGGTTACCTCCCTATTGATCTGTGAAATGCATTTCTCATTTTGTTGGTTATATTTTTAAATATTAGAGACATATACTACATGTAGCTCTCCTATTTTTTTGTGCAGACTGCCTCAAATTATCTCTTTAAAAAAAAGAAATCTTGAATAAATCGTTATCTGCCACGTTTGCTTCAAATGCATTATTCTGCAGATTTTTAAAACAAAGATCGTTATTCACCGAAGACCACTGAGATATTTCAATTGCTCTATTCTGAGGTTGATTTTTTTATTGAGCTGTCATACGATGGCGTCAGTAACATTAACATGAGTGTTGCGGCTAACATCCACGGTGCATCCATGCCACTCCGCCACAGATACCATGTGTCTGTACGCAACATTAATAATTAATGATAGTCAAACAATCGTGTGCCCTGCAGTAGTGCCAGGGTTCTCTAGCTCAGCTTGAACCCTTGTATGTAAATAAGACCTTCCCTAGATTCACGGCCCTGGCCTAGCGCCAACTTCTCTGAGCAGTAGTAGATTTCTTTCTTTTTTCCTGGAGAATCAGGAGTTTCGTTTTAAAATCAATTTATTTGGATACGAGTGATTTTAATTGTGTTGAAGCTGAATGGCATGGAATAATATTGAGGTTGGGTTTTGATGTTTGACAAAAGATGGAACTCGTTCTTCTCAAGGGGACAGGCTTGTGTGAATTGTTGCACTAATTAATTTGTTTGGATGGCTCAAGATTGTACAGATCAAATCAAGTTTTTATGGCTGAATTAAATTCCCTTTGGTTTCCTAGAATTGCTTGTATGATTTGGTTTGTCAGTGGCCCCTAGTAATCTGCCAGTTGTGTTACCTTTGAAGGAAATGAACTTTAAAAATTACACCTGCAATCGAAACATTTTTACTGCAGAGATTTTATCATCATACAAGTGTGCGGACTAAATGCTTATTGGATAAATATTTCCCATTTTTACAGGCGCAGATAATTTCAACAGGGCAATCCCACCTCCATTGCATTGTGTCAAATTTCACACAGCTTGAAAGGGAATAAGTCAAAAAGCAGTAGTTGTTCAATCACTCGTACCAACTTAGCGAGGGCATTTTAGATGGCGTATTACACGTAACACGTAACCAAAAAATGTAACACACAGTCCGAACTGATTATAACATTTCTGTTGATGATTTTTGAAAAATTACACAATCCTTCATAACAAAGGGTAATGTTTCTATTCCAAGGCCTTTTAAATGTAATTTACAGATTTTGAACACATAACGAAAAAACAAATGAACAGATTTTTCAACATGAATCTTTTCGCTCGTTTTTCTCCTTTGTCTAAGAAACGCACTTAACGCTAACAAACAATTTTGTGAAGATGTCAAAATATGGCCTCAACAATGTTTTCAGTTTATGTTATAAATAGATTAAAAGTATAATCACGCGAGAAGATTTAAATCTGATGTTTGTGAAAAGATGAGTCTAGCATTTTCGTCTACAGCTACACAGTTAGTGCAACACGTAACATCCTGTCTGATCTGTAACACACTTAACATGAAATGGGCCAGTTCATGAAATGAAATTTTTGCCAGTACACAGAATTTGATTTATGCTTAGCTTGTATGTTTTTTTGTTTTGTTTTGTTTCCTCTGGCATCCCAATGAAATTGGGTCAGTCGTGGTTGTGGCCTTGGTCCTGCTTCTCTATTTCCTAATATTATAGGGGAAGTGCTCCTATTCCAGAAATGAAATAATAAAAGTCCGGGCTGGGTAAACAGCATATATTTCTATTAACTTTTGGAAGCTGCATAATGTTATAGTTGGGTCCCATGTGTTGTTAACCTGTTGCTGTAGCCACCAGGTATACATTGTAGGCCTCTTAGTTTTATTCAGGATTTGGAAAAAGGGTGTGGCTAGAACAAACTCCCAAATCATGCGTATAAATTGCTTCTGTATAAAACTGTAACATGTCTTACAGTCATACAGTAGATGACAGTGTGTCCAAATAAAACAATTTAGGCGCATAAAAAGACACCTTGATACCACTCTGAGCCCGACTTCATGGAGCTGCTTTCAAGCAGAAAAATTGCTTAACAATTTGCTGCCAAGCTAAAATGAGCAGGATACCAGTCACAGATTGTACACCTGACATTGTATTTTGGCTGGTAACCTTAGTCTGGTAGGCAATATTTTGTTGTGCTTGGCTGCTTTTTGTGCTGAAGCAGCTGTTTAAAACAAAATCTGATGTCCCAATTGTTTGCAAGGTTCTCAGGAAGCTTCAGACTCTGGCCAATACGAAAGGCATTTAAACCCTTGATTGATCAAATGTTCCTTTTATATCTGTGTGGGTATGACCTACTGGAATACTGAACATTTAATGTGTACAATGTTCTGATGCATTCTCATTAACCACTTGGGTTTTTTTAAGGTACAAGATTAGCATTTTAATGGTAGAGCTGTATCTTTGGGTTAGTTTAAATACATGCATGGAAAAACTAAAATGAGAAAAATTGCACTTCAATTTTGTTCATTTATTAATGAGGCAAAATGCACATGCTAATATTTGGTTGGATACATTTATTTTTTGTAAACAAAATAGAGCAAAGGGCTCCCTTTTCTCCTATTTTAAAATTAGAGTTATTTTGGTTTTACCATTTTACATGTACTGGTGTGTCATGCGCTTTGTAATTTGTCCTACGGGAAATGAAAATCCACAGGCAAATCACTCGGGTGGGATTCAAACCCACTACCCCCGCAGTCTAAAGAACTTTGTTATTACAAATTTGCACCTCCTTATACCACCAAGATATGCACAGGAAGTAGAATTCCAGGTTTGTTTGCTTTTATTACAAATTCTATTTGTATGTATCTTCAACTACCATTGCTAGATTTCTTAATCCATTTTAGAGTCGCTGAAGCTCAGTAATTGAGGTTCATTTGTACTTTACTGCACTTCCTTCAAACCCCAGGTGTGCCTGCAGTAGGGTTCTGAAAACTTACTCTAAACCGCTCAATTTCCACCCACGTTCAAATTCTAGAATGACAAGAAAAGGTGAAATGACATGAAAGATGCATTTAATTTATTTGTTGCTGCATGATGTTTATGTTGGGTAAACATCTTTGTGTAGGTATACATACATAAAGGTATTTGTTCTGAAGTTTTGGGAACTTTAAGGTGCTATTGTTTGGCACTTTTCCTCAAAAACTCAGTGCACCAAATTCTAGCCTTTGACCTGCTATCGGCTTTATATAGAATGTGTGCAAATGGTGTGCTAGCCTGAACATCTAAAATCACACTTCAAGGCGCATGAATAATGTCAGAGACCGACCTTTAGAACCTGCTGATTGCATGCCAGATGTACCTTTGACCCATTTAACTTTTGAATAACTCAATGCTGTGTGTATACACACACATGCTCTTACATTTACTTATGTTGCGTGTGCACTACACAGTGTGACTATGATCTAATGGGTTTGTAAGACCAGTGCCCCAGCTGCGCTACGCGCCGTATCGATACCTCTCGTAACTAACCCCTGGTAGGGATATACATAAAAACAATACTGATTGGTTTCCAAAAGCGGCTGCTTTGGGCGCACACTTGTTAAAGAACTTCTGAGCCCTTGTAGGGTGCTCGTACGGCACTTAGTACGCGTGTGTCAAAATGCAAGTATTTTGGCGCAATCACATTTGAAACGAATCATGTTTTTACATGGTCACCCTAAACTGCATACAGTTAGACATGTCAGAGGATCAAAGAAGAATGAGAGGGAAAAGTTGCTGTATGAATTGATACTTCTTATTGCGGGCTACCATACGTGAGTGTGCACATACGAGGGGCTTGGCCACAACCTAGTTAAAATGTGTCATATATTTGCATATTTAAATGAACAAATAAATTCCAGGGATTATGATCGTGCAGGGCATGCTGGGAAAAAATGGCACGGCAAGAGCGATTACCCCTTGGAATGAGGTTGCCCATCTTTATCCAGTTCAATGGTGTACACACATGAGTCTCTAAATGAACGACGTTGAGACATTAGGTGGCAGCAGACGTAGCAGATAATTTATAATTCTGAGACATGGGCATATTTGCAAGAACGGTGTTGTTTTTACTTTGTAGGTCTGCTTTGCCACCAAGAAATTGCAAAAGTCTCCCCAGAGGCCTGCAGAATCATGTGCAGAGTTGCACCATCTTAAGTCTTAATCCCTGAACATAAAGGTTCTATTTTTTGTAACCCTGTTTGGTGCGTTGGGAGTTATTACAAGTACCAACAAATCTGCTTGTGCAAGTATTGCACTCACATTATGGCCCTATGACTTTTAGATGTACTCACTGAGGTACATGTTAGTAGATAAATTTTGTCCGTTTGCAACGTCTGCGACAGTCTCACTTTGGTAAAGGATAATGAAAAAACTGCAGCCATTTCTTTATTCGTAATGTCAGAAATGAAGAGATGCTGGTTTACTACCAGATTATGTTATGCATCTGCAGCATGTTAATAATTTAGCTACAGGAGAGGTTGCTTATAATCGTTAACTTTTAAAACAATCGTGAAAAGGGCCACTAGACAACAGAAGGTTAAAAGTATTTGATGCTGGGAATGGGTCAGGGAAAGGCTGAGGAAATATCCCCTTTAAACAGTCACAGGATACATGTAGATGTTTTGCGGCCTGTAATACTGGTCATACTGTGTATAGTACGTTGTATGTATTACTTATAAGCAGATAAATGAGATGCCACATGTGTACTCATGTACATCAGACAAGAGATTCACGATATTATTAACCCTGGTGGTTTCATTGGACATTGATACATGCCAAGTTTTCCTGAAACCATACCTTCCTTCTCCGACTATTGTATCAACATCTAGGCCTCTATATGTACATGGATTTTTTGTTTTTAAGCTGCCATTTTAGGTCTTACCAAAACGCACTCTAAATCCTCATGGGGGAGCCATTTTGGTGTACTCCTGGTTGAAGAGGAGCAACGTGAATGTGTGTTTTCCATTGCTTGTGGTGTTTTATACTTAGATACATGTTTTCAAGTTTTAAAAAAGCATTATGTTCGTTTTAGGTGTAGGTCTAGGGCATTGTGTATATTTTTATAACTATTAATGGAAACTTTTGATTTGTCCAAGAATACGGGTACAATAAATTTATATAGAAACCAAAATGGAATCTCACTGTAGCTGGACAACCTGTATACCAGCTAAGTAAATTTCTGTGTGCATACATGTATGTACGTGCATGTGCATGTACATGTACGTGCATGTGCATGTACCTATTATGTTCTATGTATTAAGGTTTTGATATATTATTTCATTCACGTAGGAAACTGAAATACCAAATTGTATACTCAAATTAAAAAACAGTAATTGTGTAACATGATGCCAACAACATGCCCAAAAGCTACCTGGAAAATCCCTCTACAGGGAAATTTTCAGGTGATTTCTGGGAACTTTAGGTATTGTTAAATTCAATATAATGGTGATTACATGTGTAAGCCATGACCAGGACTGTCTCTCCAAGAATTAAGGGAATTCATTGAAAAGCAAATTCAGATGATGGATCATAAAGATACAGCTTTGATTCCAACTATGTACCAAAGTCAAATTTAGGCAAGGGCTCTGCTGTTGTTGTTATGGGTCGTCAGCAATACATCGATGAAGCCATGAGACAACTCAACAACCAAACTAACTATAAACCCCTTGACACTGATCCAACAGGCACCTTTTCAAAGGAGATTCAACAAACACTGGACGAGATGCGTGACCGTAACCACCTCTCCAAGAAAGCTCACAAGTTTCTCTCCCCGATAGGCTGTAGAACAGCAAGATTTTACCTCCTTCCCAAGGTACACAAACCAGACAACCCAGGGAGACCCATCATATCTGGCAATGGTTCCCCCACTGAGAATATATCTCTTTTTGTTGACAGTTTTCTAAAGCCGCTTATGCCACAGATTCCATCATATATTCATGACACTCCAGATTTCCTTCGTAAAATCTCAGGTATTCAGAAGCAGGTCCCCAACACAGCTATCATCGGTACTTTTGATGTGTCCTCTTTGTACACCAACATCCCCCAAGATGAAGGGATTGCTGCCTGCTCCTCAGCCCTGTTTAAGAGTGGTCACGTGTCACCGCCCATTTCTGAGATTGTATCCCTCATGCAACATGTTCTAACAAAAAACAACTTTTCCTTCTTGAGTAAGAATTTCCTACAGGTACATGGCACTGCAATGGGTACACGTATGGCACCTTCAATGGCCTGCCTTTTCATGAGTCAACTTGAACAGCGCATGTTGGCGTCGGCCCCTTGCCGTCCATGGGTCTGGTGGCGCTATATCGATGACATCTTTTTCATCTGGACTAGTGATGAAGAAAGCCTCATAGCATTCATTAATCACATTAATTCCTTCCACAGGACCATCAAATTCACTAATGAATACTCTACCAAGGACACCCACTTTCTGGATGTCAAGGTCATAAAGACAGATGGTGGATTAACCACAGATCTCTTTGTTAAGCCCACAGATAAACATCAATACCTCCACTCAACCAGCTGTCACCCCAGACACTGCAAAACCAGCATAGCCTACAGTCAGGCCCTCAGACTCCGTCGAATCTGTTCTAATGATTCAGATTTTTTCCACCACTCACAGGAACTTAAGAAACACCTTGTTTCCAGGGGTCATAGCTCCCTAGCAGTCCATCGAGCGATCCAGAAAGTCAAGGCTCGTTCTAGGGAGTCTGTACTCTCCAAAGGACCCAGGCAACAACGGAGTTCCAAAGGGACAGTTCCTTTTGTTGTTACTTTTCACCCCTCACTTCCTCCCATTCGTAAAATAACCAGTTCTAACCATCATATTCTTCACACATCAGATCGGCTTCAACGTGCTGTACAGGAAGAACCCATAGTTGCCTACCGACGCCCACCCAGTCTCAGGGATCTCATCGTCCGAGCAGAAGTTCCCCCCATTAATGATGATGTTAATCCCCCTTCGCCACAGGGTACTTTTAGGTGTTCCAACACATCCAAATGCATCGTTTGTAGACAACACATCAGGGAATCAGACTCCTTTACCAGCCATACTGGTGGTACCACCCACAAGACAAGGGGTCATGTCACCTGCACCACCACTAATCTAATCTATCTAATATCTTGCAGAGTCTGTGGTGTTCAATATATAGGTGAAACAAGAACTACACTCAAGAGGCGTTTCTATGGCCACAGATCCATA
Organism: Leptasterias polaris; assembly: GCA_037783415.1. NCBI lineage: Eukaryota > Metazoa > Echinodermata > Asteroidea > Forcipulatida > Asteriidae > Leptasterias > Leptasterias polaris. The sequence continues at coordinate 538,688 of JAZGTN010000045.1, forward strand.
GTCAACACCCAAAAGCTGGATACACCTGTAGGACACCACTTCAACCTTCCTAACCACTCCATTTCTGACATGAATTTACAGGGTATTGAGGCACTAGGTAACTGCAGAGAGACTGTCCGTCTGAGTAGGGAAAAACTTTGGATAAGGCGCATTAAGACCACTCAGCCCCATGGTTTGAATATCCAAGAAGGAAATGACTAATAACCTTTTGTCTTTGCCTACTCCTTTTCCCACACAGATATCCACTTCATTAGTTTGCCCCACATTGTAATAACTAATTATTTACCTCTCTTCTAATCTTCCATTTTGTCCTTTGTGTTCCCAACTTCTTGTGGTCAAGCTATCCCCTTCCCTTCATAACCCCCTCCCCTTTGTCTTCATAATCCCTGCTTACCCCCTGCCTTCTCTGAATGCTTTCTGCTTTTCTCCCTCCACTCTCTCTATTCATGTATTTTCACTTGACTACTCCTGCAACTCTTGTCTGCTTGTAAGGGGCCGTTCACAATTATCAACATTTTCACGAGCGTACAAACCGTACGCTGGGGGGGAGGGGGTTAATGCCCACCGTACGCTTTTTTTTTTTTTTTTAATGTCGATCTGTTTTCTCGCCCGTCGCCACAGCCGACATTGCTCACATCCCATCCACGCCGCAACCGATGCCGAGCGAGCACTGGCCGAGACGGTCGCACCCCGAGCCAGGCAGGCCCCGCATTGCATCCCATGAACGTATTGTGTACAGCATGCGCGGCATTGTAGTCCTACACACATACACGATGTACATGAACCAAACATGTCAAACCGCGAGTGCAAATTATTGCGCAATTCCCCTTCCGTTCCCTAGCTCACAGGCATGTGAGCGGGTCACAGAAAAAACGCGGAAAACTTTAGCAAGTGAAATCCGTGTCCGGATTTTGGGCCAGCTCTACAGTCAGAATAACAGGCTTTGTACTGCAGCGTAAACAAAACATTAACAGAAATATATAGGCCACAATTCTTACTTGGTAACAATGTGTTGTTCGTCCTCATTTTCAATATGTTTTTGTGACATTCCTTAGAAATGTGTTCCACAATTAAAACACTAAGCGCGATGCGTTCATCACAGACGTGAAAGACCGTGTGCGCCTAGTCTTGGCTCAGGGTGTTGGCTTTTTAATACAGTTTTTAGTACAGCGCCCTCTCTTGGTGGAACGGGATGACGACATGGGTAAGTTTAATGGGACATCGCGCTTAATGAAAACAACGGCTTTAATCAAAGACTAACGCGGGTCTAGCCCCCGACTCACGGGCGTGTTGAAATCAAATCGCAATTAAAGTGATTCCCGATGTTGCCACGGCGGAGTGATTTCCACGGCGGAGACGAGAAAAACGCGGAGCCCGCAAGAAAAACGCGGAATGGGAAAATAAAAAACGCGGAGGCTAGGTAGGTCTCACATGCGGCGCCTGCTAGCTACAATTGTAGCATACACACGCAATTGCATATCAGCGCGCATTTTCAACCGGTGTTGTTCAACTATGTAGACTTGTGTGAAAAAAAATCAACATTTTTTTCGTACACTTTTAGGGGGGAGGGGGGGGGGCTTGAAAAAGTGTACGGTTTGTACGCTCGTGAAAATGTTGATAATTGTGAACGGCCCCTAAGTGTGTTGTGTTGTCATTTAGCCTTCAAGAAAGACTCTGCTAGGGTCGAAAAGTCAGGCCACTAACTAATTTTTGCAAAGTCAAATTTAAACTAAAGCAAATGTTAAGCACGATAGTTTGTTGCTTGTCTCCAAATGCGTATGAAATGGCACCAATTCCAGACCCATTTTGTACTATGTTGTAATGGCACTGGCAGATGAAGTGGCTGTTAGCGTCTTTAGGAAACCAGGCTGCACTGCTTAGAGTTGGGCTCCAAGGTCAAATTCAGTTTTGTAATCCACTCATTCTCCCACAGATAGAGTCCTTATGAGAATGGAAAAAGAAAAGTACAACTCTCTAACCTCAGGTTAAAACTGTGTAAAGTGCCACTGTGTTTGATACCTTTCAAGTACAATTTTTGTCAAAATAAAAAACATTTTTTGTTATATTTAGTTTCTTCTTGAATTTTATTCAATCAAAACGGCATTGAATGTGACCTTTTGACTGGCGCAAAAATTCCTCTTTGAAATGTATAGACCCATTTGGGTTTTTTTTCTGATGACATCATGTTTCAAATTTTGCTCTGAAGGAGTATCAAATAAAATGATATGTTACACCATTTTATTTTGAGGTTGGAGACTTGTAAAATGTTTCCCAACTTTCATGAGGGCTCTATCTATTGGAAAATGAGTGCATCACAAAACTTAATTTGACCTTATCGTCCCTCTTTAAAAGTCCAAACCAAAGTTTGTGCTCATGCTGTACAAACACTGATTCTGTATTTAGGGAAGTAATGCAAGTTGGTCAAGACCTGTTTGTGATATTGTTAATCTTTGACGAAATCAGGGTGTGCCAATTACACAATTCATGCACTTTTAATCAAGCTGAGGAATCCCACAAGTGATGGTTAGAAATTAATACTTTAGTTCCTTGTCCTCATTTGTGTTAACTATAACACTGTCGTCCATACACAGATATCTGTTAAATACTTAGCTGAGGTTGGGAAGGATTGAGACTAGTCTGGTCCTTTCTTACGATTTTTAAATTAGAACTGTCATCACTCTGAGTACAGGGAACCCAGACCTGATACTTTGTTTCTGTGAAGGCAAGGCAGTTTTACCTTTGGACAAGGGCATATGGCATCTCTATGAGCTAAATTTGACTTTTCTACTGGAAAATTCCGCAGGGCACCATGGCAATGACAGAGGTATAGCTGAGATTCCATTAACCTCTTTAAAGGCCTGTGCCAGAAGCACACAACTCAAAATTTGTCGTTAGTCCCTTAGCCAAGTAGAAGTCATGGTTAAAAAAGCCCTTAACCAATTACGCAGAAGTTTTAACACTTTTTTGGTTCAAGTTGATTATCACTAATTCATCACATTGGTTTTGAATAATGGAATAACTGTGATATAAGGCTGTATCCAAATTGGTGGCTTTTTCTACAGCTACGTGATGACACCTTGAGCCAGCTAGAGCTGTAGCCAGAGTCGCCATTTCTGACACAGCCTAAGCCTGGTGTAGCATTATTCCTTTACTTAGTCAGATTGATTTCCCAAAGCCAAAGCCCTGTTTGAATACTATAATCTGGTGAAGCAGTAGGTCTTGACTATAAGCGCAAGACCTTCCTTGTTTCAGCATGGTAGATCACTTTATCCCCCATAAAAAGTCTAGGTCAAGTATATCTACACCTCTGCAATCATTCAATGGGAATGAATGGTGGACAATTCACTGAGGATGGACTATTTAAAAGTGTATTTTGCCATGTAAATGTACGGGTTGAAACAACAGTCTGTTGTGGGGAAAAGATGTCAAAAGCTCAGGAGGGATAAAGACCTTTTGTGCTCCTATATTTTGTGAATTTACATTTTAGAAACACTAACAATGATCAGTGTGAGCTTAGTAAAACCTGCTGTGCTCATTTGAGTTGGGATCCCTGCAGATGTACAAGTGTAACAGTGATGATCATTTGAAGTACAGGGACCAACCTGTTTATGGCAAAATGATATCACATAACACATGTATACCGTAATCTTCGGAATATAGGCCGCCCGCGGTATAAGCCGCTATGCCAAGAATTTGTCAAAACAAGATTTATGCGTCAGTGTATAAGCCGCCCGGCGTATAAGCCGCAGTAATGACCGCACACACAGGGGGGCGTGCGTGTTTGGCAGTCCTTTGTGGTGATGTACAGTGACTAGCGGACAGCACAACAGTCACTGTACATCGCCACAAAGTGCGTCTTGCGTTGCATTAAAGTAAAAATGTACTGAAGTAACATGTATCGATCGTTATTGAAATAATTTATGAGAATGGTCTGCAGTTAAGTGGGTCTATTTTCTTTTCGTAAATTTTGAATGGTGATATATTTTGGGGTAAATATTGCCGAGATCTCGATATTCGTGAAGTTTTTTCGAACGCGGAAAAACGGTTTTACCCCGCAGGGAGGAAGTGAGCAATTATAAACAAACAAGACTTGACTGTTTGATAAACTGCTGAGGTAAAATCACTGAATTTAATATTCATATTCCATGACAACAGAACGTCTTTACATTTTTATGTGCCTTTTTTCACTAGTTCCGACTCAATTAATTAATGGTTTCTACCTCCACGATTGAAGGAACGTTGCGCGCGATCTCTGAAAGCTAGTGCCTCGCTTTTTATTCTTATACACGTGCACGTGACGTTTCATAGTCTTGGTTCGTGACTACACAAATGGAGCGTCTTGGTCGTGGTGTGGTAGCGGTTACAGGAGAGCGGTTAGGTTTTCGTGACTACACGACTGGAGCGTGTTGGAACCGAGACTAGACGTTTCCCGAACACATGGTGATTTCTCACTAAGGGAATTTCCCTTGCACCCTCGCTCCCACGGCTATATGCCGTTTCTTCATCCCCCGATAATAAAGTATAGCAAAGAGCAAGCACATCCGCGGGGTCAAGGTGATGAATAATATGGGATGGCAGTGGGATGGTAAGCGGCCTGTGGGAAGTACGTTCGTGCTCTGAAAATTATGAAGAAAGACAACCATGGCTAGAACAACTTAACTACTGAATGGCTAACGCTAGTTAGAACGGAGATTTGTAACCATTTATGGAAAACGTTACAACAACGTTAATAAACAACACTGCATGGCGATACCACACTGGTCATCTGCTTCTTCACGGCATTAAGTACGGTACACGCAAGCGATCACCAGCAAAAGTCGAAGCAAGCATGGTGGACGCAAGTTTGACGACTCCTCGCAGCTCAAAAGATAAGCTGGGATTTTCAACATTTCGTAAAAACTGTCACTATATCACACAGGCCATGTTTTGGTGGGATTTTTTTCGTTTTAGAAAATTGTTTCGTTGCAGAAATATTTTACAAACGATCTTTTTAAAAACAAGTTTTATTGCTCGGTGTATAAGCCGCCCGGGATATAAGCCGCCGAAATGTTTAAAAGGGCCAAAATCAATGTATAAGCCGCGGCCTATATTCCGAAGATTACGGTACTTGTACTATGGTTATTTAGATCGACCAATAGAACAAGTATGCCATTTTGTCATACATGCGGGTCCTGTGATGTAATTTTGCCACACTTTTGTGCCACCAGCAGGTCAGTGAGTATGGTTGAGCTCGGTGTTCTCAGGTTTCCATTTGTATGGCAGACAGACACCTGATAAAGACTGCATAATATACAACTCTCATTTTCCTTGCCAATTTTATTAATTTCACATATCCATTCTTGTTTATTTCGTCCGTTATCCAGTTGGCAGGCAACTACGTGAAGAATATTCGCCACATGGAAATCTGCTGCCAGGACATCAAAGTGGCTATGTGTGCAGACAAGGTGAGCTGGTATTTCTATCGATCTTGTTGTCACTCTTTCATCCCCCCCCCCCCCCAGAAAGCGTCCACTACTTGACAAGTTAAATTATTCAGCTAATTAGTAATTCCCCAATTAAAATCATTCTCTTTTTAGGTGGGATTTGAAACTTTGCATGGTGGGAATACAATCTTTTAAAGTAGGCTACTAAAGTTTGCGGTAACACCATTCAATAATCTTGCTTTCTGAGTTAAGAAGGTTCTGAAAGAACTCAGCATTATGATCAGTATGCTTCTGAAGACAATCGGAGCATACTGATTGAAATGTTGCATTGTTACACCACTGGTTCTTTCCAGAACCTTCAGAACTCATAGAGAGATTATTATATGGTGTTATTGCAAACCTTACTTCATGTAGATAAAATTGTTACTTTATTTGCTTAATTCCAGTGTGGCAGACAGTGTGTTGCTAAAGCTCACAAAACTCAGAGGCAATATTCCACCAAAGATATCCGAAAGAACGCTCCAATTTCCTGCTTCAGTGCAAGATTAAGTCTATTTTTGTATTGAACAGACCACCTTTTTTGGCACTCAAAGGGTTTTAACTGGCCTGGAAAGAAAGAAAGAAAGGAGGAATACCATTGTTTGATTTGTGTTGTATTGGGCGTCTTTAATTCCTGAAAGATTCAGCCCATAAGAAGGTTCAGAAAGACTTCTTCATCTTGTTGAAGCAGAGAAACCAAGACCTGCTGTCCAATACGAAGGATTTCTGCTCCAGTAAAGTCACAGCCTTTGTCTTGATTTATGTTTGCAGGTTTTGATGGAGATGTTTCACCAGGACAATGATGAGGTCTCGATGTCGTCGCTGGCCCTCGAGGACGGGGAGGAGTTGGATGACCGCACCGGCACACTTAAGTATGAGGAGGTGGTCAAAGACATGATACTGGAGGAGACGCAGTACATACGGGATCTGAATCTCATCATCAAGGTCTTCAGACGACTGTTTACTGATAAGCCCAATCTATTCACCGAACAGGTGCAGTGGTTGTTTTAAACAGCTTGCTAAAAGTTTCTAAGTTAAAAATTTCCTTGATCATTTATTAAATATTCATTGAAACAATATAAACTTCAAGTATTAGACTACCAATTCATTTATCATTTCCTTTGACTTTAGTTTGCTTTTGGACAAAAAGCTAGTTGAAGGTTGTTGGCCTGAAATTTCATTTTTGAGAGGGCAAGGCCATTTTCATTTTGCAAAGGGCACTTCCATTGGAAAGTCTTAAAGTCTAGGGAAACTTTTGGAGGGGCACCAAGGCAAAGACCATTCCTGAGGTTGCAACCTCTTTAAAATTTCCCGAATGATTCAATGCATCAAATTCTTGCCTTGATCGATTTGTTAATTTGTTTGAGCCAACATCGGCAAAAGGCATGAATGTCTTTGAATTTGGGTTTGGTTTATTTTTTCACAGCTTATTTTTTAACCAGAAAATTCTTAAGTGAATCAAAGATAACACTTCATTGAACCAACTTGTGCAGCAAAAGTGCACAATAAAGCACCTTTAAGTGTTCACTTCTAAATTTGTTTGTGTCCGGTTTTGTTGTGTGATTCATCACAGGAAGTGGAGGCCATCTTTGCTAACATGATTGACATCCACAGCATCTCAGTATCTTTCTTGAGTCAGTTAGAGGATGCAATGGAGATGATGAATGATAATAGCTCCTATACTGCCATCGGGGAATGCTTTGAAGAAATTGCAGAGGTAAAACATCACAGTTTTTTGTTTTAAGGTTCTTGAATTTGTATCAAATTGTTTTGGGAAAGTTTGGCAGGCACGCAACATCTCAACAGATCAGTCGATTCCATCTTCATTAAAAAATAAAACACAGTACCATAGAAAAGAGAAAGCTCTAAAAAAAGTTTTAAGTTCTTGGGCGTTTCTCATGTGTTGCAACAACGGAAATGTGTACACACTGCGCACAACTCTCAGCCAGTGATGAGTCTTGATTGACCTCAGTGAAGGAGCTGTTTGGGCTTGTGACAACATATGCAAGGGAGTCTTTATCAAAATTGCATTTCTGTTAAATCCAGTGACAAATTTAGTAAAACGGGACATGTTCATTCTGAATGAGTATAGTACATTTACTACACTGACAGCTAGGAATTCTTTAAAGAAATTTTCAAAGAACACCTAATGATCATAACACAAAGTTTGTCATTTCTATTGATAAACAGTGCGTACAATTTATGAATTATATGATTTTACTTTATTCAAAGCTCTGTAAGTATCAGAAATAAGACGCAGTAAAAAGATTTGTACCTTTCTTTTTTTCCCCTACAGGGTGAGGAGTTTGAGCCATACATCCCATATGCAAACCAAATCCTGAACAAGGATTGTAGAAGTACCCTCAACAGGCTACTAGCCAGGCCAGAGGTTGTGCGATACCTTCAGGGGAATCAGGTACTGATTGAGCCGGAGTCTGCCCTTCATTTTATCACGTTTTTCTAGCCAACAGGTCACAATTTCATAAAGCTGCTTAAGCACAAAAAGTAACTCAGCTCAAAACAATTGTTCTCACCAGATTAAGGTTACCAGCCAAAAATACCATGTCACATGTATCATTAATCTTCTACTGAGCGCCTCATTCATGCTTTTGTCACTTCCCATTTAGATTACTGCAACAGCCTCCTTATTAACCTGCCATCCTCTCATCTTATGCCTCTTCAGCGTATCCAAATACTGCTGCACGCATGGTTACACGATCTCGGCGCTATGAACATATCACCCCTTTTCTCCGTCATCTCCACTGGCTTCCAATTATTCAACGTATTCAGTTTAAAATTCTTCTGCTCACTTTCAAAACTCGTAATGGTCAGTGTCCTACATATCTCTCAGAACTCATCAAACAAAAAGTTCCATCAAGCCGGCTACGATCTTCCACATCCTCTCACCTTCAACTGATGCCTGGTCCTCGTGTGAAAACACGCTACGGTGACAGAGCTTTTTCTGTTGCCGCTCCAAAATTATGGAACACTCTCCCTCCCCAAATTCAAAAAGCTTCATCCTTAGAAACATTTAAAACTATGTTGAAGACTCACTTATGCAAATCTCTGTAATTATCCAATTCTGCAGCTTGTTAATTTATGTTAGTTTACTTTTCTCATTATTTTCTGCCTTACGGTTATTGCATTATTTCTGTAATTTTGTATCTTTGTATTTTGGTGCTGTTGCCCTGGTTTAACTTAATAGTCTGCAAGGACATCAGCACCACAGCGCTTAGAAACGTAGTATTAAGCGCGGTATAAATATTTATTATTATTATCATTAGTGACTGTTATCCTGCTTATTTTTTGGCTCGGCAGAAATTTGTTAAACAATATTGTCTGCTCAATTTAAGTCTCTCCATGAAACTGGGCTCTTTTCTTTGAGAATTTTACTGGGCCTCATCGTTCAGTTAATTTCTACAAGAAGGATTGGGATCAGAAAACAAAAATCACAATTTTTGTTTGTGGATGATAACCAATCAAGTCTTCTTTTAGCTTTTATAAAAGAGGATTTCAAGATTTGGAGAGTTCATGACACCAAAATAAACTTACCAATCATCTTTTGTTCCCTGAGGCGAGTGCATTAAAAAAACTGTAACTTTTGTTTTTTAATTAACGCACCCTTTGTTATTCTACAAAGATTTGCAGCAACATCTTGTTACACAGCTGGTTCTTTTCAGAACCATGACAACTCATAGAGAGATAAATCACGTAACAGTTGTAGCTTGTATTAAAGTATCTCTTAATACTTTTGGTGGCTCTCAAAAGAGCGGTTAAAGCCATAATATTACAACCTGTTTTATCATAGTGCAGTCACCTTGGTTTTTGTTCCTTCAAAGTCAACGAAACCCAAATCGGCATTTTGTGTTAATGTCTCCCTTCCAGGGGTGAAGTAAGAAGGTTGGGGATCTCAGTTTCTGTGGATGAATAAGGAGTTGGCGAAAGAGTACTCTGCCTGTGAGGAGGAGGTTGTGTCCATCTTTTGCTTATCTCAAGATTGTATTTCCACCATGTAAAGTTCACATGTCTCAATTCTTTTTATTTTACAGCTCCGTGATAACTTCAGGGATGCAGTTGCCTATGTCCTGCCTAAGCTACTACTAGAACCCGTCTACCATTGCATACACTACTTTGACGTCTTAAAGGTTAGTTAAAGATTAGGTTTCTTTTCTTTTAAAGTTTCCAACAAACTATTCATAGACCTTATGCACCTAACGTCATCTGAGTAGGGCGCCCTCACCTAGTGGTCAAAAGGAGGTTGTTCATTGGCCAATTATGTGTGCCGTGTGTCTAAATCTGTGCGTTTCCATTGCATTGTCGTCGGTTTACCTCTAAGATTGTAGCTGGATGTCGTCAATGCATAAGTTGGGAATCAGGTTTTTAAAAAATTTTTGGGCTAAGAACATATTATTGGTGATGTAACTTTGTTGTGTTATATCCATCTCCTGACAAAATTTGTTTTTGCTCATGAAAAATTTGCAAACCTTCACCTTTTGCTGTGGTATGATACATTTGTTGGGCTACTGGTCACTGTTGACAATGTTTTCTGGATGTTTTTTTATTATGCAGTTATTATTGAAAACTTCCCCTAATGAAGAGGACAAAGAAAGCTTGAGACAGGTAAGGCCAGCTCCTTTCAATCTCGGAGTCTTTGATACGATTTTCTAATTTGTCCTCTTATCGTGTCCACACACAAGCTAAACGTGGTTCTGTCAAAACCAAAATCAAAACCAAATGCATTGCTTAGCATTATCACTAAAAATGACGAGGCCTTCAGCTGTGCACAGTTGCTCCAGTAGAGGGTAGCTTAGCAAATGTTCCATAGTTTGTGGCTCTATACCACATTCACAGGTGACATCTTGGCTGTCCTGATATTTCCCCACTTGTGAAGGGTCAATTTACAGCATCCTAAATCGGTCCTCGGTTTGGACGTATATTTTTATTCAGTTCAGCTAGACCCAGCTCCAGGTGGGAAATTTAAAGCCATCATGGTGGTATGCAAGCCTTTATTCCCATAAAGCCACTTTGCCGCAACTTGTGCCCGCTTCTTCTAGAGGTGTTTAGGAAATTTGATTGTATAGTCCATGAGCTAGATGCTGAAATTGTGCATACCGTTGCCACTTTGAAGGACTAACTCTGATGTTGCTTTTACTGCTACATGTACAATTAATCTGAAACTGAAGCCGAGGTTAGTGTTAGTTTCCAGGGGGTTTTCAACCCTAAAATAATCAAGTGTTTCAGCATTGTTTTTTTAAGTACCCTGTAATATTACATGAAGAGTGAATAAATATGTGATGCTCCATTGCAAAACCAGGCACTTCCTGCTAGTGCTCGAACCTGGGTTTATTTTATAACCAAGTTGATGAGAATAAAAGCTTTCAAAACACACTTTTATTTACGCTTATAAAGTAACTATTTCTCAATAGACTGTAACATTTTAAGACACCACATCACATTGTTGTCATGCCTGAGTGCTTGATTTTGGCACTGGGCATGGTGTAATGGCCGACATACTGAAACAGCCGTTGCACTTTAGTCACGAGAAAACATGACCACATGGCGACAAATGGACCTAACCTGATGTGTTGACGTGTATTGCCCTGATTACTTCCCCGAAAAGAGAAAGATGTGTTTGCTTTTTCTTTGTAAAAGTTGAATAAGTAGGCCTTTCACTTCAGTTTCCTGTAATATTAGATGGAAGTGATATTTAAGTGATATTGTTTATTCTGTAGGTGTTTTCTGATTGGCCCATGTTAGAATTGGGAAATGACACATCCCTAGTACTCTATGGTACAAATATAATACAGTGCGGGGAAAACAACACTGTTGACTCTGTTTTTTGATGCTGTGTCGAACTTTCCATTTTGCAAGTTATAAAATTCTGGTTTAAAAAAAATATGTTTGTAGTATAATCCATCTTTCAGACAAATCTACCCAACCAAAATAAGTGGTGCTGTTCGTTAACAGCTTGTTTTGTTGACCAGTCGGAGTCCTTTCGTTTGTGTGCATGAAACAGCGGTCAGGATGATAAACTGAGCATACCGAACAAAAGTACAGTTGTGTGCTGCGTGCACGTGGGCTTCAGATGCACCATGTGATTTGACTAATTATGATGATGCGTGGTTGATGGAATATTAATGTATCGACTTTGGTTGCGCCTTTTTGTACTCCAATTTGTGACTGTTTATGCCTGTTCAGTGATGTTCGGCCATGTAATGGTTTACAAAGGATGTTGAACAAGAGTAACACTGCTTGTTTTTGTTCTGTGATGTTCGTCCCTGTCTATTGCATAATGATAAAGGTAGATATCTCATCCAGTTGTTTTAATGCACAGGGATTTAGGAAGATACGACCTCGATGCTTATCCATCAATCAGTCAGCGCAACAACAACTAGGACTAACAACAACTTTATACATTCCACTGACACAAGGAGTTCATGCGTTAATTCATATGTTCACCTCAGATTATTGTAAGTGTTATAATGGAAAGGTTAACTCCTTGGTTTTTTGTTCTTCTGCATTGCAGGCCTCAGGTGCGTTAAAGACACTACAGACAGATCTAGAGAGGATTTGTACCACAGGAAACCTATCCAAACGCAAAGCAGGGTAAGTTGACCTTGGATTCACCCTCTTTCTATAGATAGTTCCCAGTAGGCGCCATCTTTACGGGCAAATCGCATTTTGGCTTGCAGGCGCGTCAAGCGCTCAAATTATTAACGCAGCCGCGTCGTTTACTAACCAATCACGCAATGAGTTTTGTGAAATGTGCGTGTGCTGCACGCCGTTCTCACGCGTAACGCATGACTGTGTGTTCCAAATTGCCTGTAAAGATGGCCGATTTACGTCATATTGCAACCTATCTATACGCCTCAAGCCTTGAGCCTTCAATATTTCTTGAAAAAGTAAACCAGTCACCAAAGGGAAAAAGGAAGAGTCCACACTGTGCCCAAACCTGTGGTTTTTGTATTTCATGTGATGCAGAGAGCCTATAAACCTCCTGAGTTGTAACATCTGGGAGGTCCGGGTCTAGAATAAGGGGGGAAGCCGGGCCCACAAGCCCATGTTCAGGAATTGGCACACTTGTCAAATCTCATCCCTGTTACCAACAAAGATGAACTTTCACACTAAACTGTTTGGCAAGATACTTTTAGTTGCTTATAATTTGTTTACTATTTGCTGTTAACAGTGAGACATTGAGGTTTCACAGACGAGTAGCTTCGCGGCAGTTCAGCATGCAGAAGATGAATGAGATACAGAAGAACATTGAGGGATGGGAGGGACGGGACATCAGTCAGGTGTGCAATGAGTTCATCATGGAGGGGAACCTGGGCAAGGTGCACGCCGGCAAGAACAAAAAGGTAGGTCGTAGATTGTAACCCGTGTGGGCCACTGATGAGTTGTACCAACTACAGTTGTCCTTTCTATGGGCAACTACTAAGATTGGTATGCTTAGCCTCTCATGCTAAGAGTAAATGGTTTGGTTGCACAGTGCCTAATCCATTAAATTTAAGAAAAAACATACATTGGGTGATGAGCCTTTTTAAGATATAGTTGACACTATAGGAGTGCACTGTTTGGTTTAGGTGCATACAGACAGAATTACCCAAACCTAATAGTGTCGTAGTATTGTGTCCACCACACCATATCTCAAAATAGCTTCTAAGAGAGATTTAAGATTTCCAAATGTAATTTGAGCAAACTTTTCTTCAGCTTCTTAGATTTTTATTAATATTTGAATCAAATGGGATGGAATGTTTTAAACACTATAAAATAATTGACTTTGTTTAGGGATAGAATTGAAGTCTGCAGGCTGTATTGTTCTCCTCAGACAATCAGAATTGTTTTTCTCTCTTCCCTCAGGCTAACACAGAGCGTCATATATTCCTGTTTGATCTGATGATCGTCTGCTGCAAACAGAACGCACGCAAGTCGGTAACCAGCAGCTCTCCGGAGTACCGGTATAAGGAGCGTTATGCACTCGGCAAGATAAGCTTAATAGACAAGGAGAATACTGATGGTAAATGGACTGCCTTTATCTTTTACTTATTTTTGATGTTGAGAAAGTAGAATTAGCTGTTGCAGACTGCTTACCAACCAAAAGGACCTACGCTATAAATTCAAACAAATAGTTAATGGCCTGACATTTTGACCCAGTCATTTTTGAAGACTTAATGACAACACAATTCTATACAGCATGCAGAGTTTCTGGAACGATAATCTTGATATTTTTCACGATACAATATTTTTGATGTTGCTGGTACCTTAAGGTACGCAGACAACAGTCATAATTATTTATGTACATGAAATAACAAAGCTCAACCGGTCATCAAAGTCACAAGAAATAGTTAAAACAAACTTAATTTTTTTTAGTGTTTTCAAACTCTGTGTTTTGACCTTGCAAGATCAAAACAAATTTGTTACTCTTTTTTTCAAAAATCTTAGCATTTCAAGCAAGACTATTTCAAGGGAAGTTTTCCACCATGGCCGTCTTTATGTTGTCTACACCCTTCAACTCAGTAAGAGGTGTTTTACAACAGGGCATTTACACGGTTATTCAGAGTCTCGTTTTCCCAAATGATTTTCTTGACATGATAGGTAGAGATTTGTTATTGATACTAAACATATATCATCATATTAATTCACAACAAATATTGAGAAAGATTCAAATACATTTTTTCTGCTCCTGTAAACAACAATCCTTTTCGGGTGCACAAATCATTCAATAATTTTTGTGTCTTTATCAGATTTCAAGTTTGGATTTGAGATCAAATTAAAGGATCAGCATCCGGCAATCATCTTCTTTGCTAAGAACCAGGAGGAGAAAACCAATTGGATGGAGGCACTCACAACATTATGTCTAAGAAGGTAAGCCTTCATCTATATCAGACTGACGGTCAACAACTAGTGGTAACAAATTATTCAGTGACTTGCTGAATTGCTCTATACAGCACATAGGCTGTTCTGATGTTAACATTCTGTTCTTTGTTTATCTCTACCTTGCAGTACTATTGAGAGAATGTTAGATACTATATTAACTGAAGAAGAGGCGCAGCAACCGCTAAGACTACCCACGCCGGAGGAATACAAGTAAGTCATCATACCAAACGGTTTTAATTCAACCTAGTAAGTGTCCCAAACCAACCTAAAAAATTGACTTGATCTTAAGAATACTGAATACTGAATACTGCATAGCTGGACTAACTATGAGCAACTAAAACTGATGTACATGTAGTTGGACTATCTGCACCTGAGCCTTGGAACCAATGTCATAAAGCTGTTCAGCAGAAAACTATGCTCAGCTTATTTTTCTGCTAAGCAAAAAATAAGTAGAGAACAAGTCACCAACAATATACATTACATGGTACTTTGGCTGGTAACCAAAAGATTTGTCTGTGCTAAGCATCTTGTTGTGCTCCACAGCATTATGAAGCGGGTCCTGTCTCATCAACCAAGGATAGTTAAGGTCTCTAAAGAGTCAGCTATCTGCACCCATCCATCCTGGCTTGATTACCTTGTTGGTGCTCAATCCCACCTCATATGAGTTTTAGTCATTGTTTTTGTGACTGGAGTTTAAAAAACCTTTCTTTCACCAAACCCAGATTTGCAGAGGAAGACTCGCCGGACAACATTGTCTTTGAGGAAGGCAAGAAGTCCCGCGCAGGGGTACCGCTCATCAAGGGTGGTACCCTCCTCAAGCTCATTGAAAGACTGACATACCACAAGTATGCCGACCCATCGTTTGTCAGGACGTTCCTGACGACCTACAGGTCTTTCTGCAAACCTCAGGAACTCCTGTCTCTTCTCATCGATAGATATCCTTTTTAAAGTTGAGTTAGAAAAATCCAGTCAGGCTTGTGGTTCATATGGGCCAGTGTTCTTGTTTGTAACAACACACACAGGTTCAAAATCTCACTTAAAATTTGTTCATTTAAAGGGAAAGTACCTCATTGTTGTTTGGGAGAGAAAGACATACAGTGAAAAGTATAATTTGACATTTGTTAAATATGGTATTTGAAGATTAAAAACAGAATACGAAATGTGAAATATGATAATGCCAAATACATGGTTTGAAATGGTTGTCCTTAAGCGACATGGCAACTTATGACATTTAGAAGAAAAAGAAGATGGGTAGTAAATTGTTGACCTTAATTTGAGCTGTTTACATTCGAGATTCAAGACCCACCACCTACTGAGGAGGATCGCATTGCGATGGACAGAGGAGTTACCGTAGTACGAGAGGATCTAAAGAGGTTCCGTAAGGAATATGCCCAACCCATACAACTAAGGTAAACTCCTAACCCATCCCCCCATACAATTACATTAAACTCCCAACCCATACAACTAAGGTAAACTCCTAACTCATACAACTAATTTAAACTCCTAACCCATCCCCCCATACAATTACATTAAACTCCTAACCCATACAACTATTAAGGTAAACTCCTAACTCATACAACTAATTTAAACTCCTAACCCATCCCATACAATTACATTAAACTCCTAACCCATACAACTAAGGTAAACTCTCAACCCAAACAACTAAAGTAAACTCCTAACCCAAATAACTAAAGTAAACTCCCAACCCATACAACCAAGTTAAACTCCTAACCCATACAACCAAGTTAAACCAAGTTAAACTCCTAACCCATACAACCAAGTTAAACTCCTAACCCATACAACCAAGTTAAACCAAGTTAAACTCCTAACCCATACAACCAAGTTAAACCAAGTTAAACTCCTAACCCATACAACCAAGTTAAACTCCTAACCCATACAACCAAGTTAAACTCCAAGCACATACGACTCGGCTAAACTCCTAGCCCATAAAACTAAGTTAAATTCCTTACCTATACAACAAAGGTAAAATGTTTATCCCAAGTGTTGAACTTCCATGTTGTTAAACTCTCAACTACTCAATTGTAATTACAATTTCAGCAGGACAGTTTTTAAGGTAAACTTCTTGAAAATTACACGATTTAAGGCCCTTTTCCAAGCTAGGGCTTTGGCACGGTTTATACTCGGTAATTTTGAGTCAGTAATTTTGAAAACATGCACCTTTGATTAGCGGCTTTAAATAGGCAGAAGGAAGTTTCAAAAAGGGTCTAAACCATATTGTTTGTAATGTTTCTCTCTTTCGTCCTGACAGAGTACTGAATGTATTAAGACACTGGGTTGATCGACATTTCTATGATTTTGAGCGGAGCAGAAGGAAGTTTCAAAAAGGGTCTAAACCATATTGTTTGTAATGTTTCTCTCTTTCGTTCTGACAGAGTACTGAATGTATTAAGACACTGGGTTGATCGACATTTCTATGATTTTGAGCGGAGCACAGAGCTACTTCCCAGGTTGATGGAGTTTATAGATCAAGTGAGGGGAAAGGCCATGAGGAAGTGGGCAGAGTCTATCAAGAAAATTGTACAAAGAAGGGTATGTAAGCAGTTACAGAACACATCAGTTTCATTTGTGTCGTATGGATAATCTGAAGCGTTTTCCATGTTGCTGAAAAGTGGACCCCTTTTGTCATTAGTTGTTGATTTGGAGAGGTTTTGTGTCGTATCATGCAAATATCTTTTAGGACTTGAGGCTCAGAACAAAGAGATTTAATGCCAACTTACAAAGTAAGTTGAAAAATCAACATTGAGAGTAAGTTTTGGTGACAAGGGGGACGGTTTGTGATAATTATTACAATGTCAATGATGCCTCTAACCTTTACAACTGTATTAAAAAGTACATGAATGATAATTTTTGAAGAGTTCTAAACCCATTTCTTGTTTGAAATATGACTTCTAAACCTGTTTCTGCCCATTCCCCATTTGCCTTAAGACTTCTAAACCCTTTTCTTCCCATTTCTTATTTGACTTATGAGACTTCTAAACCTGTAACTACCCACTTCTCAATTACCTCAAAATAATTATAAACCCATTTTTGCCTATTTCTCATTTACCTTTCATGAGTTCCAAACTCTTTTCTACCCATTTCTCATTTACTGTAATTTTCGGATTATAAACCGCGGTTTATACGTTGATTTTGACCTTTTTTTGAACTCCTGCGGTTTATGCGCCGGGCGGCTTATACGCCGACGTATAAATATTGAAGAGAAAAAACAGCATTTTTATAAAGAAAGATCGTTTGTAAAATATTCTAAATAAAAACAATGTTCTTAAACGATAAAAAATCCTGCAAAACATGCCTGTGTGATGACAAAATCCTGTTGAAAATGCCTGTTGAAAATCCCACCTCATTTGTATTCCGTTTTGCCTTTATAAAACGTTTATCAACCGCCCTATTGTTAGAGTTCAGTCCCCCTCAGATGAACAATCAGCGAAACTCGAGTTAGACTAGACTGGTCCCCTGTCTATTTATCCCAGCGATCTCCATATGCTGACGTCAGACATTCAGGCTACACTCGTGTCAGCCACTGATCAGCGGTTTCTTCAGCTCAACATACACGTGACACCGCCACGGCAGATGAGTGAATGGACGTACACAAAGAACTATGCCGTCAAATCGTTTTTCAACCGCCCTCATTGTTGAGTCCAGTCACCTTGAACAAGTAGCGGCACTTGTGTAAACTCTGAAGGGCAGTGTTTCTTTTTATCACTGGTCTTTGGATATTTGGGCGTGATTTTAAATAAAGGGTTCTTTCAATATTAAATCTTGTGGGGTTTTAAATAAAGGGATTTTATTATTCATGATGATTTTGTTCGTGATGATCACACAGCGACCGATAATTTACTTTAATATCATGAAATTGGTCGAAAAGGGACTTTAAATTAAAGGGATCTTTTTGTATTTTTTTCAGAATATTTGGGCATGGAAGGGTGTCTGGCATACTGTTTATATTGATTTTAAATAAAGGGTTTTTTTAATTGTTAAATCTTGTGGGTTCTTAAATAAAGGGATTTTATTATTCATTCAGGGGCAAGGGTACATGGGTATTCACTTTTTAATAATATTAATATTTTTTTATTTCACTTTGCATGGTTATATCTCTTTTTGGAAGCAGTGGTAGCTCTGAAAAGAGCTGTTGGTTTTGTTGATTTTCTTGGCTGTTGATTTCTTGACGTCTCTTACAAGTCGAAGCCCTCAAAGTCGCTGTCTTCAATAATGGGGATGGCTGGTGTTTTTCCTTCACTTTTATTGTATACCGGTAATAATGAAATAAAAATGCGCTACCTAATTTGTTTGCGTAGTCACATGGACAGGGTAATCACTTCCTTATAAATAAAAATATCGGAGTAGACGGGAAATAAGGGTGAAAAGGTTTTGAATGGTTGATTCGGGATATGGGTCTTTCAATAAGGGAATTAAAGACAAGTTGGTGGCTGGTGTTTTTCCCTCACTTTTATTGTATACCGGTAATAATAATTGGATATTTTCACTTTCATAATATAATAAGGTAGAATTTAACTTTGTTAATTTGTATAATTGTTATTGGAATTTTTCAGTATCACAATAATAAATGTACTATCAACATAAACAGGAATGTGGCCCCGCAAAGGGGGTGCTACCTGCTTACAAAAATAATGCTATCCTAATAGATCATTTCAATTACGTTCAATAGTGTCAACTTCAATACATTTCGACTTTAATTACAACGCAACTCGCACTGTGGCAACCACAATAACTGACTGATGTGCCGCCCGCCTGTCACTGCACATCGCCACAAAGAGGACCGCATGATGATTGGCCGTTGATAGTTCCATTCATAAGATCTTGGCTAGACTTCCGACGGATCGAGTAGATAGCGCCTGCACATTGTACAACACATAGCCTGAACATCTGACGCCACACTTCGAGGCTCGGGGCCCAGTCTAAGTCTAATCAAATGTTAACAGCTTTTGTCAACAGAGGGCGATGCGATGCAGGGCAAAGTTCAACTATTTCTCGGTGTGCGTTGTCGACCGATCGTTGATTCACGAAAATTTTGTTGCCAACGAAGTTCAAAAATGGTCAACACAACCGATCATCAAATCACGAATTCCTGAAAATGGTTGTTGATGGAAAAAGTATAATTCAGGACTGATAGTATGAGAAAAAAAATCACCCAAAACGCAGTTTTGCGAACTTCACTTCCGTATTTTGAGGTTAGTTTTTTTAACATTTTGGCCGCGGTTTATACGCCGCACGGTTTATACGCTGACACCTAAATATTTTTTTCAATATTTTGGAGCAGTGCGGTTTATACGCCGGGCGGTTTATAATCCGAAAATTACGGTACCTTGCAAGAGTTCCAAACCCATTTTTACCCATGCCTCATTTACCTTACAAGAGTTCCAAACCCATTTCTACCCATTTCTTATTAACTTTGAAGAGTTCAAAACCTATTCCTACCTATTTATCATTTACTTTAAACCTGTTCTGAACCCACCTCTACCCATTTCCAATTTACCCACAGCAAGAAGCAGATCAATGCATTCGAGAGATCACATTTGAGAAGGATCCTCCGACACTAGAGGCGCACATTGCAAAGTCGGCCTTTGAGTATGACTTAATGACAGTACGTAACTAATGCTTGTAGGGAACAAGTTTCTTTCCTTCATAATCATACATCCATAAAGGGCAAATTTCTGGGCCCTATTTCTTAATGCAAAGAAATATCTTGCTTAGCTAATATACCATGTAATGTATGTTATTTGTGCCATGCTAATTTTTGCTTAGAATACAAATTTGGGAAGCACTTTTTTCTTGTTTTTATCAAATTGAACCTAGGTTTCTGAAGTACATATGATAGCATAAAATTAAAACTTAACTTGGGGTTAAACAAAGTAATATTAACTAGAGCGAAATTTGAACCAACGACCTCCAATTTAACGTGCAGGCGCTCTAGCAACTGAGCTTTATCTAGCCCTATGTTTGTTGGCTGTCTCCCTATTTTGTCAATATCTTTGTTCGGGGGGTTAGCTGCTGTGTAGCCAGGGATCACAACAAAATTTACAATACAACCTTTTATAAAATTTACCCATTCAGTTTCCCTGGTATTTGAAATTGAAACTTGATATTAAGCGGTTTTCATTTTCTACTTTTATAGTTGCATCCAATAGAGATTGCCCGTCAGCTGACCATCCTAGAAGCAGATTTGTTCCGAGCTGTTCAGCCGTCTGAGCTGGTCGGTACGGTGTGGACGAAGAAGGATAAGAATATAACATCGCCCAACCTACTGAAAATGATTCATCATTCTAACATGGTAAGAATTCAAACTGTAAAGAAGTACACTAAAACTAGAACCATAATTGCACTGGGTAGAAGTTACTACTTCAGCCGATTTCAATGGGAGACGTAGTAACGCTAGGTGGCAGTAGACTGACCACGTAAAGTGTAGTTCTGAGCATGCACTCAAATCTGAGAACAGTGGATTTACCTGGTAAGTCTGCTGCCACCTAGTGTCCAATTCCATAAAGTGTGTAAATCGGTTTCTTTTAATGGGTTAAATATCTCTGTGTGTTTTGGTTTCTTCAGCTCCTACTGTGGTTGACAGGATGTTTGGA
The DNA here is from genome assembly GCA_037783415.1 of Leptasterias polaris. NCBI lineage: Eukaryota > Metazoa > Echinodermata > Asteroidea > Forcipulatida > Asteriidae > Leptasterias > Leptasterias polaris. The sequence continues at coordinate 559,638 of JAZGTN010000045.1, forward strand.
GTTGTTTTTAATTTTGTAAGGTTTAAAGTATCTCAAAAATATGTTCATTATTTAAATTAGTTTAATGATTGTGTAATTTCTTTTTTATTTCAGCTCATACTTTGGTTGGAGAAATGCATCGTTGAGGCTGAGAACTATGAGGAGCGGATAGCTGTACTCACAAGAGTGATAGAGATAATGATGGTAATAAACAGAAAGAAAAATACTTGATGAGAAAATAGTTATAGAAAATGGCTAACAAATAATAAATCAAATGGGATACAAGCTTCTTGTACAAGTAAATAGATTTAATAATTACATCTGGGTCAAAGAAGATTATTTATTTATTTTAATCACCGTACATTGATGTGTGATAAGCCACTAATACTCGATGCTTTACTGAGTCCTGCGGAGTGGTCTGTTCTTCTTGAGACATCTGCTCTAAAATGGCAGGGGTCGTGGGTTCGAATCCGAGTACCTGTTGAGCTTGTTATGCAGGACTTTGGGTGAACCACTGAGTAAACGGTGCTTACCACATTTGTTTTGGTGACAATATAAGAATAACATTTGTATACGGACAGCCTCATACTCTCATTTCTTCTGCTTTACATAGATAAATACTTAGAGTGCCTTCATTATTTATCATAACTTTGAAACTTTCTTAATAATGTAATTTTTTTGAAAGTACGAAATAAGATGCAGATTTGACCGGAGTAATGAATATTTTGTCAAATTTTGTATCCTAGTAACAAAAGTGTTATTTATGTTCTCTTCACAGGTATTTCAAGAATTGAATAACTTTAATGGCGTCTTGGAGGTAGTTAGTGCACTTAACTCATCTGCTATTTACAGACTAGAACACACGTTCAGGGTGAGTTGTTTCTAGGTATCTTCTTTGTAAGTAGACGTTATTCCACTGTAAGCCGTGTTTACTTAAAATTCAAATGACATTTAAGTGCAGGCAAACCTTTGCAACAAGAGTCTTAATGGTTACAGTGCAATGTACTTTTGAAGATCCCATGGTTTGTTACTGGAAATGATAAATATGAACAAAGGGGATGATAAGTGGTTTATGTTTTTATGACTAGGAATTATCTCCAAGGAAGAAGCAAGCATTGGAGGAGGCAAAGGAGCTCTCTGGTGATCATTACAAGAGATACACAGAGAAACTTCGCTCTATCAACCCGCCATGTGTACCCTTTGTAGGTACGTACCAACTAATCTCTATAGAAGTATAAACTCCCTTGCACATGACGTTTCGAGCACGAACAGCGCCCTCACTGAAGTCAAAGGAAGACCTATCATTGGCTGATAGTTGTGCGGGACGCGTACATGCTTGTATGTTTCCATGATTGACCTCAGCGATAGCGGTCTATTGTACAAGAGAAAGAGTATGTTGAAGGGAAAGTATACCTTTGGTTTTTGGAACCGTTATTGTATCAATCCTATATGAATGTAGATATATACAAAAAAGCTAACCTGTGAAAATTTCATTTCAAAAGGTGGTCGCGTTTTTGAGATATCGCCAAAAATGCGGAGCGAATATGTCCACGCAGGCAGAATAATCCCTAACAGGAATACACAATCTGAGAAGCGTTTCGGACAGAAACGTTTCTCAGATTCAAATTTTGGGGCATAAAATCTGCTATCTTTTTACATAATCACATTACTTCGAAGTGCAATGTTTCTCAAAATGCTTTATACTATCGAAAGCTGCTGTAGGCTTCTGACCAATAAGTTTTTATTGCCATTAATTTTAAGAGTGATTACAAAACTAAACACCAGAACTAAACACAGAACAAATTGGCTAACTAGAATGATGTTACCAGCCAAAATGTGATGTCACATATACCATTTAGCAACGATGGAAGCGGCAAATCTCACAGTCATCTATATACAGTTGGGTTGAAGTAGAGCAGCCATTGTAGCTAGTTTTTTGTTAACAGCTACTTGGGCTGCTATGGTCTCTGACGAGTTAATCAAGCCTCTCTCTCCTTTTACTTGCAGGCATGTACCTCTCCAACATCCTCTTCACTGAGCAGGGCAACCCTGACTTCTTGCAATCCTCTGTTGAGGGTTTGATCAACTTCAGCAAGAGGAGGAAAGTAGCGGAGATAACTGGAGAGATTCAGCAATACCAGAACCAGCCGTATTGCTTGCGGGGAAACCCAGAAATGAGGGTCAGTCAATCTGTTTGCTGGTTTTCTTTAAAGTGTTCAGTTATATGTGCCAATTTACCTCCTGCAGGAGACAAATAATCTGTTGTTTTTACATCAATATATGCTTTGGTAACATTCTTTTTTTCCCCCTTGCATTGACAAATTTTGAAAGTTCTCTACATGATTGCTGCCTCGGTCTTTGACAGTGTATTATCAGAAATACTGTTTTTCTTAATAACACCAAGGGATTAATGATAATATAGCTTGAAGCATGTTTTATTGTGTGTTGACAAGTTGTAATCTTCAAATATACTCTGTTTGTTACACACGTTTGATTATTTATTTACAATCTGTGGGAGTAGAAAACTAATAAAGTTTTCTTGAAAGACTTTCATTTATTACTGTTTCTTCTGTTTGTAATAATTGTAATGACTGGTCATTTCTCTGTTTATAATACTGTTTGATCCCTGGTTTTTCAGCGATTCGTAACTGTCTTTTATTGTTTCAAATTGTGGTTAAACAGTTTAAACTGTGAGCAAGATCCTTTGGAAATATCAATCTTATTTTGTATAGACTTTATGCATTGATGTCATACCGCCTCAATCTTAAAGGTAAAATTATGCTTAAACAATGGAAATGCACAGATTTGTTTGGATTGGCCAATGAGCAACCTTTCTTTGACCTCTATGCGATTGCGCTCTACGAAAATGACATCATATGCATAAGGTCTATTCCCTCACCGATTCTTTAAAAGGAAAAAATAAAAATTCCGCTTTAACTTTTGTTTCAGAAATTCTTTGAGGCTCTTGACCCCATGGGGAGTATGTCTGAGAAAGACTTCAATGATTATTTGTATGAGAAGTCACTGGAGATAGAGCCAAGGAACTGCAAACAGCCACCAAAGTTTGTAAGTATCAAAGAGTTTAAATGATAGCAAGAACCAAAATAACCTTCAAAAAAAGTGATAATAGACTGGCGTTTTGACCCTAGCGTTGTCTTCCTCAAAGGCTAAATGACAATGCAATACACAAATAAAAGTAAATTAGAAGTATTCAAGTGGAAAAATAAGTAAGGAGTGAAAAGCAAGGAGCAGAAAGAAGATGCAGAAGCAAAGGAAAGTAACCAAAAAGAGACAAGGGCAGGGGTGGAAGAAAACGGCTGGATAGGAAGAGGTAGATGGCAATAGTCAATAGTTGGTGGGAAAAAAGAAATAATCATTAAAGAGTTCCAGATATTTACCCAGTGTTCAATTGGAATCGGTTTGTAAACTTATTGTAGCAACTCCTGTGGCTGTTGAAATTATGGAGTCCGGTATTGAGTAAAAATTCCTGCACCACAACAACTGAAAGAATACCAGTTGGTTCAATGTTTGTCTTCACCCATCCAAACTAGGGCCTGTTTTACATGGGGGGGGGGGGGATTAATGTTGAATTATAAAGTTTGTTTTTGTTTTTATTTTTTGTTTAAAGATTTCAGAGATGAATTATTGTTGGTTTTCTTCTTATGTTTTCCTCCAGCCTAAGAAGTTTGAGTATTCCTTAAAGTCCCCTGGTATTAAGCCCTCTGCTGGTCGACACATGTCAATAGCCGGTACCCTGAGAGGTCAAACATCAGGATCCAATATGGAGCTACGAACATCCCTATCCTCCACGGTAATCTAGATTCAATTAATAGATGTAATAATTACACCATTTTGGGTTTTACCGTTTCACTGATGTGTGATAAGCACTGTATACGCAGTGCTTTCCAAGTCCTGCAGCAAACAAAAACCGCTTGGACTCAAATGATATGTTTCTTTTGGAACAGCCTCCCACTTCAACTCAGACAAGCAGATACTTGTTCTTAATTTAAAACACATCTCAAAACCTATCTATTTTGGAAATCATAGCCTCGGCCTTGGTTGTCCATTGTGTATAGCAGAGTTCCTGTTTTTGTTTGCGCCAGGAGTGTCATCATTGACATTCATGGCGCACTAGAAATGTTCATTATTATTATTATTATTTTGAGTTTGTAAACATTGCTAGTTGTACAGAAATTGAGTTAATTGTATTTTTATTGTTTTACTTCACCAATGAATGGTTTTCTCATTGAAAGGTTGTTGCATGTTTAATTTTTTTGTTTGGTTCCCCCCTGAACGAAGATATTGACAAAATAGAGAGAATGCCAACATATGGCTAGTTGGGTCAGTTGGGAGACCACTGGTGTACTCTAGGCAATTACTTGGCTCTAGTCAATTGTTCTTTGTTTACCCCAAAATTGATTGAGATTATTTTTGTTCTCACATTTGCAGAGAACGACAGATGATGAGTCCATTACATCCCCTAAAGCAATGAGTGGTGGCCCGCCGTCACCGCGAACACCGACTACTCCTTCCAATAGCAATGTGTTTTGTGAAAACAGCGTCTTTGCAGCTGTAGAAATAGGTAGGGGATTTACTTTGTGCATTGGTCAGAGATTTTTATACATTTTAAAAATACATTTTAATGATTGCCTGTGTTTTAGACAGTTTTGATTTTGAGTTTTTGTGTTCTCCTGTGTAGTCGGCATTTTAAGTGACGCTTATGCGTTTACTCACTCAGCATATCTTTACATACCATTTAACTCCAAAAATGGCAGACCATTTGCAGAGAGTATGTGCGTGGGACGTCAGCCCAGGGGGGTCAATGCCATGCTTTAACTTGACTTTGTACTTACTTACTGTGTTGTAAAAAATTATATTGTGTTCCACTTCAAGGTAGCTTCCAAGACAAATTGCATTTTTTTTATCAATTGTAATCATACTCTGCATTATAATATGGTGTTTTAGTTTGGTACTTCTGCATGCTTCACCTTTTACCTTTGTTAAATGCTTGGAGAGTTTTATTATGTAAGGCATAATTTAAGAATTTATCCTTTATATTATTATTGGTAACATTATTAGGCTTACAATTAAACAAATTGGCTGTAGAACCCGTCAGCATGGTGTAAATCAATCCATTTGACCTTGTTTCATATGTGTTGCACTAGTGGCCATTACTGGGACGCTTTGACGCTCATGTACACATAGTGCGCAGGCTCTAACTTATGTCATGTTGGCATTTTGTGTACGTGCCTCAACATCAAAAGTCGGAGATGCCTGTGATTCGTTATTTTAATGAATGCTGGTTTATTTGCATCCCAGTTGTAGCCAGACATGCAAAATGTTCAGCTGATTAGCTGATTTCCTCTTACTTTTGCAATAACAAAGTTGCACGTCTGAATAGCGGAAAACACTGGTACATGACCATCCCCAATGGATTGGTCTGTAGGTATGTCTCCCATTGAACTCTGTGAAACCAAACTGAGGTTGGGAGGGAAAACAACATGGATTCATTTTTATTTGTTAATTGAATCAATAGTCATGACAGCTACACACAGTGCTAGGAACTACACAAAGATGATTGTAGAAGAGTGTCTCATGTAACTGCTATTAGGTGCAGTGGCAATATTAGTGTATAGGCATATGCACTTAGCTTAGCCATAGCTGAAGCCTTTAGTTCAGACAAAGCATGTGTACACACTGACTAAACTGTCTTTCTGTATTGTCTGGTAGGTTGCAGTGGGCAAGCAGGAGCAGCCTCAGGAGAGGAAAGTCCCCCACCGATCCCTCCAAGAATGAGGATAGGAAGTAACTCACCAACGAGACCCATGGAAGGCTCCGAGCCTCCTCTCCTCCCGCCCAAGTCCTACAAGCCACCCCTGCCCCCTCGTCGGAACTCCACCCACCACCCACCTGGGTACTTATCACAGCATGGTGCACCACCAACTCATTATCCTGGCGCATCAACTCAGCCCTTTTCATCATCGCACCAACCGCAGCAGGGAGTGAACGGGAGCAGCCCAGCTGTACCCCCGAGAGTTTATCGCAAGAGTCCGTCCTTCTCTCACGACCAGCATATACGGCGGACAGCATCAGTCAGCACCCCACTATCAGGAACATTACATCGGCGGGAAGTTCCATCCCCAGTGCCCCACCCTGCACAGTTTGACTCCCCATGGGTTTCCAAATCCAAGGGACCATTGACCCCAACGCTCAATCAGTCTTCACACTCCCAATTTGCAAACTTCACATGTTCTTCCACATCAGATCCAATGCAACAGCAACCCGGGACTCTGCCGCCGCAGTTAGTACAGCAACAGAAAGTCTATCCGCAGCAGCAGCAGCAGCAGCAGCAGCTGCAGCAGCAGCTACAACAGCACTCATACTTGTACCAGCAGCAAACTGTCCAACAGCAACCACCTTTGCTGAATAACCAACAAACTCTGGCAAATCAGCCTTACGGAGAACCGCAGCCATCTGTACCACATAGGGTACCCCTGGGAGCTCCCCCGGTGCCACTAAGACCCCACGAGCAGCACAGTTCGCAGTCCAAGGGCCACTCGGTTCCCACAGAACAGTTCTAAGCTTATGTGAAACAGTACAACTAAATTTTTGTTTTAAGATGATCTATTTAATTCCAGTGAAAATACCACTGTCTTCATACGTTGGAAATAAGTTGATGTCATTCAAATACTGGGTCAGTATAAGCTACATGTAACCCAATCACAGTCGAACAGGAGGATCATTGAAACTTTACTTACCGAAGACCTTACCTTGCCTGCAGTATGGACAACTGAATGCTTAAATCTGCAGAATTCAATCAAGTGTGCAACTGTGCAACAATGATTTATCATTGGTCAGCAGCCCTCAGAAAATCCAAAGGAAAAAAATCCTTTGCTGCCAGTTTTTGGTGAATGCTTGACGACAAATTCAGCATCGATCAAAGAAAGCAATAAGGTTGTAGTCGAGTTCAGCGTGTTCACGTTGTTTTGCTGTGGGATTCATTAGTTGCAACATCAAGAGGACCGGGAGTATAAGGTTTCAATGGAAATTTACCATTGTCAATCATTGGCGGATCCAGAGGGGTGTGAGCCAGACCCTACCTGACAAAATTAATCCAAGATCTGCTTAATTGTTGACACACTGAATTAGTTTTCCACTCAGTGCCCCCCTTGGTAAATGACTCTCGGCCCCCTTAGTAAATGATACTCTGGATCCATCCTCAAGCAGGGGTGATAAAGTTAACTGAGCTTCATGCATAGTACAGTGTGTCACACCCGTTGTACTTAATTGTAAATTATGACTAATTGATAAAAAAGGAAAGCCTCTTGCAGTAAAGCAGCATCAGAGGGAAAAAAGTACTAATTTGTTCATGAAATAGTGTTTGTTAAAATGCAGAGATAATTTCATTTTTAATGTCAGAGGAAGATATATAATATATATATATCAGACTGTGCAATTGGACCGGACATCCGATCAATTGATTCATGTACAATTAAAGCAAAACAAAAAACAGTTTCCAAATAATGTTGTACAGAAATATACAAACAAAAAAACTATAACTTCAGCAAAATATTTATATTAGTGGTTTATGTTGAGATGAAGGATGAATTGAATTGGACCAGTGGCAGGTTTTATGAATGTTGGATGGAATCCAAGGGAAGGTTTAAGGTTTTTGTTTTGTTTTGCTCTTGAGCAAGGTACTGCCAATTTGTTCTATAACCCCTGTTTGGAATCTTTGCTTAGTAAAGGACCCAAGCAAAGCTAGTGCTTATTTGTCTCCCTGAGAGGAAACAGTCCCTCTGATTAAAGATGCCATCATGACCCACTGTCATTGAAAATCTGCTAAGCAGAAATTGTATTTAGCAAATTAATTTACCTGGCAAAACAGTTGCAGGGCACCAGTAGCAGCAATATAAAGTATATGGGACTTTGGTAGGCAAGTCTCAAAATCACAGCTTTGGCTTAGGCTCTGGCTTGGGCTCCAGCTTGGGCTCCTTAAAGTCAGCTTGGGTTCCATTAAAGTAATTTTGAAAACTTACACTTTCGTTACTGGCCTTCAAAGTTGATCACAGGGCTCATTCTCATGAAGCTGTAAGCAAGAAATTATTGATTAAGGCCATTGCTGAACGAGTTGGGGCTGGGGCTGTTTCCCAAACCTTGGCTCCCTTCATTTGATGTTGGAAACATCATACAAAATGTACACTGCTGCAAAATTGATGACGGAGCCCAAGCAGGAGCCGGGGCCCGGGCCCAAGGCCCTGGATTAGCATGCATTGAAGTATAGCCTACCCTTAATAGCAACAGCTGAGCCACCATTTTGGACAGGGAACCAATCGTGTGCAGTTTACATTTCACTGTAGTTTGGTTGGTGATCCATATCACCCATGATATTTGGCCCAGGTTAGAAAGCCCATAAGCCAAAACTAGTACGTAGCACAGCCACTGTCTGTGGAGCATGTAGGGTATCACAGAATAGTGTGCGCCATTCTCTTTACAATCTTGATAGAAGATTTGTAAGCAAGCCCTTCTTAAAACCATGGTTTTCACTTCGCCTCTGGCTTTGGACCCATTTGCCAATTTGAAGGCCTGTATTGGAAAGTTGACATTAAAAATTTACTGCCGAAGCCTCGGTTTCGAAAAGGGCCATACCTTTATCATGATGCAGCCATCTTGTTTTGTCCCCCATTCAAATCAGTGTAACCAGACCGAGGCTTGAAGGGAAAATTAAACCAACCTTTTTTTGGTGTCATGAAAAACAGTATTTACTGCCGAAGCCTCGGTTTCGAAAAGGGCCATACCTTTATCATGATGCAGCCATCTTGTTTTGTCCCCCATTCAAATCAGTGTAACCAGACCGAGGCTTGAAGGGAAAATTAAACCAACCTTTTTTTGGTGTCATGAAAAACAGTATTCATCAATTGAGTGGTGTATTGACCCCTTGCACCAATGTCACACACAGTTACTAATAATAATAATAACTAGTTCTTATATAGCGCAATTTACAATAAGGCCTCAATGCACTTTACATTAGTGTTCTGGTCATTGGGCCAATAACATTCCTTTAATCTTTCTCAGCTCCCTGGGGAGTATACAGCCCCGAGCTGCCGTGGCGCTCAGAAGGCTTTTTTTCAAACACAATATCAACCTCTACCCTCGCAGGTACCCATTTATACCCCTGGGTGAAGAGAAGCAATTAGAGCAAAGTGTCTTGCTCAAGGACACAAGTTATGACCGGGACTCAAACCCACACCCCGATGACTAAACCACCAGAAGTTGAATCCGATGCTCTTAACCACTCGGCCATGACACCCCACCTCGGTCTGCCCTGATCTGCCCTGATCGATGGGTACAATGAATTTGTTCGGTCAACTGAATTTGAATTCTTCATCAACTAGAGACGGAAGCTGTTGCATAGTTATGTAAGAGGCTGCAAACACCCATACAAAATAATGTCACTTTTGCTCAAAATACTCGTCAGACAAACTTTCCACCAATCGCGCCAGATCGCAGTAGTACAGGACACATAAAACATAAAACACTTGACCGATGGCTTGGACATATACATGCACTTATGCCAGTGAGATTTCACTTGTTTGAGATCTGGGTACTTATGTGATGTCATCATATTCAGCATTAGTGCGGAGTGCTATTCTGAATATGTGTGTGGCGCAATGGTCCCAGGCTTTGGCCATCTAGAGGTTGCTTTACATAAGCTTGCGCCGAACCATGTGACTTGGCAACACTGTTTTTAGTTTATGGAACCCAATTTGAGTATTCATTTGTGACCGGTCATGTTTATGTATCAGACGTTATTCCCCATGTGTTATTCTGCAGGGGGAATTTTAGGCAATGCGCACCAGAATGGCAGACCATGAGCAGACAGTAAGTGTGTGTGACATCAGTGCAAGGCATCGATGAACATGAAAGTTTAGTGTTATTTCATGCCTACAAGTTTACCTTTGGGCTAATATGATAAAAGCAGAACTTTAAAAGTCCTTATTGTTTACACAATTCCAAGTAGATGGATCCCCTGTGATGGTGTTTAAAGGCATGATTTATTTTAACCTGTTCTTCAATGTGACAGTAAATCGGGGGGGGGGGGGGGGGGGGGGCATTTGGAGAAGTGGTTTCCATCATCTGGTAAAAACCCTGCTCCAGTGTAAAAGCTGCGTGCCATGCCTAAAAACCTTTTGGCTGGCACAGGCAGCCATTTCAAAAGTCATGTATTTTGGCATGAGGGTTTAAAACAAACCGAGCCCTTTATTCATACTTCCTTTCAGCAAATTATTACAAATCTTTGCTCTAAAGAAAATGAAATACTGAAACTGTTGGTTGGACTCTGATTATTTTAGTATGCCTGATCCCATGTCAAGCATGGTCCGTTTACTCATGCAATCATGCACAGTATTTGTTTGCCCCCAACGTAATGAATTTGACTCTTTTGTACAGTTTATAAAATCACTTGGGGCTGTATGTCAACATGAAGTTTCTAATCGGATCAAAATTGAACTGAATTTAATTCCTGAACCAATGAGAATAAAACACAGTGCAGTATCACAAATTATTATTTTTGTTTTTTTAAACCCACAATAATTAACCCTCCTACAGTCTGACCTTTCAGTATCACTTACTGTGGTTTTGAGTGATGGATACAGTACACCAGCCCGCAGTTTATCATTTGTTGTGAGTGCATCTACACAATACATTCATGTACACACACATGTTTGTGTTGCAGTCACTGTGTGGACATTCCTTTGTTCTATACACTTAAGGAAAACCGTATTCCTTAACACTGGCGTGTGTCCACATAGTGTTTCAAAACCCTGCCTTGTGTACAACTGTGCTACCAAACAAAACCCTTACATTAATAGGTTCAAATAGTTGGTCAACTTACTGGAAAATGATACCATGAGTGCGGGAGTGTTTTAATCTAATATTTTTGTCATGTTGTGTTTAACCAGTGTTACACTCCCCCCTTCCATTTTTAAGGACTGTGCTATTGTATATATACATATTGTATGATATGTGATATATAATTATGTTTGTTAATAATTATTATTTACAGAGAGATAATGTTAAAAGTAACCACACCTTTGGACCACAACTGTTGAAGTTAGTTTTTAAGGTAGTTTGTCTATAGATGTTAAGAAAGACAAATTTGGAATAAAAAGCCATTTATACTTGATTGGCTTGCAGTTGAATTGTTTTCACAAAAGTCTCAGTAGGTCTTGAACAGTGCCCAATTTCATAAAGCTGTTAGGCAAATTTCCTTGCAAAGTGGGCACAAGTTGCAACAATGTAATTTGTACTGAATTTTGGCTGGTAACCTGTTTCTGCCAAGCACGATTTGTCTGTGCATACAGGCTTTAAGAAATTGGGCCCATATCCATTCAGGGCTAGATTTCACCTTAAGATGTGGTGTCAGTATGACCATATTGATTTGTATTGGGACACCACACTTTGCTTAGCAATAAGATTGATTCGCAGTTAATATCAAGCCCAGGCCCATCAACCGTAGCCAATGAATGACGCAACAGTTTATGGTGAACATGCAAGTTGGCTGCCTAATTTTCTTGCTTACCTGTGGAATACTTGACTCCTAAGCAAATTTTTCTGCTATAGCCGGCACAAAAATGTGTTTTCCGTTAAACGGCGCTATGAAATTGGCCCAAAGTGTTTTACTCTTGTTAGCATGAGCATACTCCTGTGCGCTCCAATGTTACAGAGGTTGACACGTAGGAAGTGAGAGTATGCCCCAGCTCAGGCAGGGAGTGAGTCGCACCTTGTGATATATATATTGCCCTGAAAACCCTCTCAAACAATATTTCTCCCAGCTGTGATATTTCTTAATAACTGTTACAGTATCTCCCATTTGAAAATGACCTCTGTGAGTCTTAAGTAACTATGTTGTTGGTATGTGTACGCTTGTGCATCACTGTGAGTACTTCAATAATGTGCAAATTGTCTGTCGATGGGAAAATTTTTGAAAGATGTGAGATCAATGTTTTCGCCACAATCGTCATGTGGTGAAGTGTGTATGCTGGAGAGATGCATGGATGGAAGAGTGTTGTGTACATGCTTTATATAAATGTCAAACGGCTTGATGGAATTCTTTGGTCTGAAGTACGTCATGTAGAAACCCTGAGTTGGGTTGGAATATCAAGGATTAATGAAGTGATCTGTCCATGCAGACTGACTGTGAGTTTATGCTGGTGTATATCGTATCGTGAATGTACAATATATTTCATTTGTATAACATGTATATTATGGAGTGAGACACAAAACAAAAACAAAAAAATTATGTGTGATTTGGTCAGTCCTGTGAATGAATTATTTTTTAGAGTCAGTACCATTTGTAAAGTAATGCTATTTTGTATGGACAATTTAAAGTGGTGCATACTGATACTACATCAAATAACAAATGTAAATAAATAATCCTCGTTATGAAATTTTACACATTTTTAAAGATGAATTTGTTGTTGTTCACACTTTGATATAACTGGGATAATATTCTTCCTGCTTTAGTACAATTTCTGATTAATTTTTGTTGCCCTTGGGAAGTCAGAAAATTGTGATTAAATGGCCTGTGAAGTCTGTTAAAGCCAAACATCAATTCTAAAATAATTTATGCACCAGCAGGCTGTTTACTACAATCAAAGTTGAGGAGTCTCTGGTTTGTTTTTAAGACAGGTGTGCTAAGTTTTTTAATTAGAGACTCATTTATTTATATTTATATTTTTACAAGGTGGTGCGGCGTAATATGTAACCAACCATGACATAATTCAACAGGCAAACCCCTTTTCCTAACGATAAGAAACACCAGAGCTTGTGTCCAGTACCTTTGACCACTCGGCCCCGACATGACAAAAGTACAAATAGCCTTTTGTTACTTTCGAAAAGTTTTTTATACAATACAGTTACTATTTCTTAAAATAATATTTTTGTTTTATTTACAGTGTGATTATTCTACCAGACATGCCATTTTAGAGAGAAAAAAAGGAAATCATCTGATCAGCTGCGTGCCCAATTACCTTAAAATAAATGGGAGACAAAAGAGAAGGCCTGTGTCGACCAAAGTGTGATGTTCTACAATTGAGACAAAATAAATAGCATGCTCATATCTTCCTCTTGCTTATCAAAAGCAGGTTACCAGTCAAAGCACTGTAATTCACATATTGTTACCAGTACCCCACCATTAATAAATTTTCTTAAAAGTTTTCGACTTTTTTGAGTAACCCAAACCAGAAGATTCATCTTTGAATCTATTTGTTAAATATGCTATTGTCAACAATCATAAAGCCTGACATAAACTTTATGCCAAACCTAAACAAATCTGTGTAACTTTGTTGTTAATTCCCTTTGCATTTTCTTTTATTTCCTAATTTTTGTTTCTCAGCTGTGCCATTGAAAATTGAAAAACACAGTACAAAGTCTAGGTAAGCCAAGCACTTTCCTCTTTGACCAACTTCTTTTGCATTCTTGTCTTAAATAGTACTAGATCACACCTAATCATCATCTCAAAGCAACATGTATGCAGAGATTTGTTTATATTACAATAACCATTTATGTAGCACCTTGTAAGGGTTTATAAGGTGTTGCTGACCATGCCCTGCTCGGTCTGAACCCACTCTCTGGCAACACCAGAACTTGACTGCCTGTACAACAAATGTCTGATAATATTACCATTATGAAAATGAAGTTGGATACTTTATTTGAAGAAATCCGTAAGTGTCTGACGGAGTTTTCACAAATTGTTTATAAGGTATGGTATGAGAATAAGTTGCAGAGGAAGGGAATTCAGAAATCATTCCTATTTATAATTTTCTGTCGTGTTTTCAAGAAAGAAAAATGTAATTGTCTTAAAATTCTTCAGTTTGGAGTGGCATTTCATGCTAATATGGTCTGTGATTGTAGTTTCATTGGTCACGTTGTGTGAGGCTTGAGCGTCGGTGCAGGGCTCGGTTTACTCCCAGAGGATGCAAAGAATTTGAAGTAAACGATTAATCCCAAGATGGCTGCCTCCACTACAATGATACCCACAAGGATCAGCTTGTTGGTTATAATCCTGAAGAAAAAAAATCACATAAATCCACATCAGAATCTCTACATTCACCAATTGACTGTGCAAGTCTCACATGCGTTTGAACATTGGGACCGGTTAAAGTGTGTGAGTTTGTTTCCTTCACTCATTAAAGCAATGTACATGGGACCAAAGTCCTCCCAAAAATGTTTGAATATGCGCAGGACTTGCATGGTTTTTTTCAAGAAGCTCAAGCTGAAAGTTTTTCTTGTCCTAAATTTTAAATGACGCTACTGAGCACAAAATCTACATGGCACCAGTCATCTTAATACTCAAGTTCCATACAAATTTTAAATGCCACTCGGCGAAGACAAATAACCATAGAGTAAGTGTTATTTTGGGGGGGGTTATTATTTTTGTAATAGTGTCATAGAAAACTAAAAAAACACTACAAATTTAAGTGTGGTTGGCCATTATGTCTTTTTTTGCAAAGTTGCATGCCTGTTTATTATTAACACAAATGACACAAAATGGTTTAAAATCTTAAATAGCACTAAGAGCGAATATTGTAATTTTAACTTGCCTTCTGCCTATGGTGTTGAGAATCTGTTTGCTTTTGCCCAGATTGCTGTCCATATTTTCCAGCTGCCGATAAAAAAACCCACCAATGTTATGCTCAAGACAAGGCATTACAAGAACATTCTTGTGAATGTTGAAATTTACCTTATCAATTGTTCTTGAGTGTGTGCTGTGTAGATGCACTCACGACATGATATCATATTGCAGATTGGCATAGTTTATCAATCATTCAAAACGACAGTGGATAATGTTGAATGGTCAGACAGTAGGAGGGATGACTGTCCACTGTGTAGATGCAGTCACCTCATGATATCACAATGCAGGCCGGCATTGATTCTTTATCAGTTCAAAACCACATTGAATGGTTACACAGTTCGAAAGTTAAAAGAAAAACTCTCACCTTATCCTTTGCATTCAGGAGTTGTTCTTTCTGCCCGTCCAGTTCATCGATAATCCCCACGCCTATATCATCCGTTTCTGCTGCTATTCTATGGGTTCTTTCCAGGCTTTGAGAGGTTCTGTTCAACGTATCTTGTCCTTGTAAAAGCTTTGTGCGTTGAGATGATTGGGCTGCCTAATAATAGCAAAGACAAATCACTAATGAATTCATAAAAAAACTTGTTTATACCTTGTACCCAGTCTTGATTCAATGTACTTTGCACCTCTTTGTTGGTCTTCCTAAAACGACAACATTCTGGACAAATCTAACCTCTCCTCTAACAGGTAGTTAGTTTGAGTTTGCACTTCACTGATTAAGCAAAGTGTGGTTTGAAATCAACACACTTTACAAGTGACTTGGTTCTGGATTTATCAATGGCCTACTGCATTCTACAAAGTAAGTCTATAACATCAATACTGAATTACACGTGATGATGTACACAGTCTTTCACCAAAATGCACTTACATTGACCTGGTTGTCAAAGTTACTCTGTGAGTGGAAGAGCTCACTGCGACTGCTGCCACTACCACCGGCTCGCTTCTGAATTGTCAAAGAAAATACAGAAAATATAAACCATAACCCTCTTACTGGAAGAAATTCACACTTACTTCTGGCACCTATTTCAGTGACAAATTTATAATATTTTTCAGTAATGACAACTTGGCAATGCAGCCAGATCAAACTCCAACAGAATACATCACTTTTTAAAGGAGATGATGCAGCTTTCTTAGATTACTGGCACTACATGATTGAACTAAAAGGAATGCATGCCAGAAGATGAACAATCAAAAAGGAGACTGACCAAGTCTCTGCTGATTTTATCCAGGTCCCGGCGAAAGTTCCTGACTTTGGCTACCATCTGACTGCGATACGTGCCTGGGGCTGGCTTGGCTTCCTCTTCCATCCCTTGAATCTGATAAAAAAGGGTTAAACAAATCAGAAGTTATTTTGCAGAGCTCTGTGTTTTTTATTTAGAACAAAAACAATTTTCTTACCACCCCTATTATGATATTCTTTATGTTTATTCTTTTCTTCTCTTCATACATGTGTTTTTCAGTTTATTACAAGTTTTTTGACAATTAGAATGATTTGATTGAGTGCAAGATTAAAAACCAAGCTTCAACGTTTGCTTTAACTCACCACCACGCCTGCCTCCTCTAGACCTCTCTCTGCATCTCGAATCAACTTCTTGCGTTCCTCTGATAGAAAATGAAGAAACAAATTGATACTACTGATGTTTTTTGTATTTCACAGAAAAATATATTAAAGGCCCTCGACTGGTACAATATTTTTAAATGAACTTACCACCATCAGCCTTAGGTATCCTGAACTCAATTCGGTATTTGAGGTCTTCAAATAATGTCTGAAGCTCCTCCTGATGACTCTCAAACCTCTCTGAAGACATGATAACTAGCAGTCTTAAGATGCTCAAATTCTCAAGAAACTAATTGATTGAAAGACTCATGTCAGGCAAGGCACCTGCAGGACAAAAATAAGCACAAATAAGACCAAGAGTTACTTATTAAGTTATAGTTGACCTTTTAATTTATAAAATACCATTATTTTAAGTCATTAATATGAGTGAAAAAATTGCGGGTGGATTCTACATGTTTTCGTGAGGCTTATATAATATTGGGGCTGTGTCGTCATGATCAAAGCAGACCTGTTGCTCTGTACATGGAACTATGAACTTTGGTAAAAGATTTCATAATGCCATGTACAGCCACAGGTACGTCTGCTTTGATCGTGACAACACAGCCCCTTTGCCTTATCCCTTAATTCAGATTCCCACATAAAATCATACCAATCAAAACCAATGGCAATGCAAATGGGGAAAAGGACAGATTTGTTTTTTGTATATCGTAGGACATCCTGTATACAAGGCGACCCTGAAATCGAGGCAAATCTTTTACCTCTCTGCGCGCGATGTAAACAGTCCCTAGATATCATTTTTGTGGTTTGACTTGCCAAGCAAAGAGTCTCTTCTCCTTTGTAAGGCTCCACTGGTTAGTTGCACTTGTAAATGCAAAAAGTTGTGGTATTTCTACAAGGTACAAAAATATGTCATACTGTCGGGGCCATAACAAAAAAATTGCCCACCGAAAAAGTTTCATCAAACACTTTTTCAATTCACAATTCACGATGATCAAATCATGTGACTCAACATTCTGCTGAGCATTCTGGGGGAAAAAATACAGAAGCCTAAAGAAGCCATGTGCCTTATATCATTTTCTAATAGTCTGGAGAATTGTTTTTGTAACCCTCATATCATTATTATTATTATTAATATTAAAATTTTATACATCGGCTTGGTGATTCAATTATCACTGTTTATTTATATGCTTTATTATAAATGTTAAGAAACATAAACAGACACAAAACAAAATAAAAATCAGATTTGAAAGCCAAGAATTATTTACATAGTTTTTGCAAGTTACCATGGTAATTTTTTAAATTAAATAAAACCTATTTTGAATAAAATGAAGACAACTGCTGGCTATAGAGTCATACACAAAGTCTCACAAAACACTTGTAGTCACTGCAGATGTTTCTTCCACGTATGGCTTCACCGGGACATCATGCTTTCTTGTTTGCCTTGAAAACAGGTAAAACTCAAAACAAATGGGACGCTATTGAACTTGAAGTCATTGAAGATCGGTGCGTGATGTGAAAGTTTCAATGTCCATCAAGTTTTAATAGATGTTTGCATACTTCTTATAAACAAAGGAAGGTAATTAGGGCATCAGTTGATATATGGCATAATTTTTTGTTTGTTTTCAATTCAAAGAAAAAGGCATGGTACCTCGAAAACAGGACAGGGGAGGATAACTAGTACTTAGTAGTATTACCTACAAAATTACTACTGTTAGTAGTAGTACATCATATGTATCATGTAATTAATTCAGTGTTGTATGACTCGAGTCCGTCTCGAGTCACAATTTCGGTGACTCGGACTTGACTCGAGTCACGTCTGCAAAAGACTCGGACTCGGACTCGACTATCATGACTCAGACTTGTCCCCGAGGACTCGTGACTCGAGTCACGTATTTTCACAAACAATACCTTTTTTAAATATTAAAAACAACTCCGATGATCCGATCGTCATTCCCGGAGTGCACATGGAGTTAACGTCTAGCACAATAAATAAGTACACTGTCGTATGGTGTTACAAGTAATAGTGTTCGTGATTATTGTGTAAATGGCCATCTACGTACAGCGCGTGTATGTTCGATTCGTATGTTCAATACGCATAAATTAATAACACTGGGATGCACGACACCAGTATTATGCTGGTATTCTGTCAACGTTAACACCATAGCCACTGCTTGTGCTTGATGCATAATATTACCAGGGAAATGGCATGTCTGGTACCTGTAAAACACAGCCTGCATATTGCACTGTGATGGCTGTGTGTTGTTTGCACCAGTTTCTACACATGGTCGACACACACACACGACGTCAAGTTTGGTCACGTCACTAGTAAAAAGTAGTAAAATTTTTTTTAAATCATGGCATCTGCCGTTCCGCCCCGTATTGTTTTCTTTTGGTTATACCAACTTTAACAAAAACTTTAACAGAACTTTGTTTAAAATATGTGTGTTTTATTTTGTCATTTCCAATTCTTATTTTACGACATTTGGTTTGCAATCAATATTTAAACAAGTGACTCGGACTCGGACCAAGTGACTCGGGACTCGGACTCGGACCAAGTGACTCGGGACTCGGACTCGACCCAAGTGACTTGAGACTCGGACTCTGACTCGACACAGGTGACTCGACTACAACACTGAATTAATTTAGTACTCTACAGAGTACCTAGTATAGTACAGTCGTTTGACCAGTTCCGGATCACTTTTTGAATTCACGATGTTTTTGTTGCATTCTCTTTAACATTTTAAACAAACAAAAGTCGATCAGTTTACCTACACATGTCATAACGTTCACCAAGTATCCATTGGCAAAAAATAAGTAATACTTTTGAAGTGGCTTCGAGAAAAGTATCGTTACCCGTTTGACCAGTTCCGGATCGGTTGAATCTATTCCGAATCAGTAGCGCGCCCTCTATTGCAAACCAATACTCCCAATCCCATTCATAAAACTGAAAATACATGCAACGCTATCGACGGCTGTTGGATGAATTACATGTAGTTTTACAGTCCTTGAAATATAAAAATGCACGCTTCCAGTGCAACATAAAATGACAAACTTTCTACAACAGCCGTATGATTTTAACTAACTGAGTGCGCCACCACCACCATTTAACATACCAACATATTGAGTGATCCGGAACTGGGCAAAGGTACGATGCCTCCCAACAAACGATTTTGGTAATTTTATCTCATAAAAAAACCAAAACGTCTGCTCAGTATTTATGGCAAATATGTTTTACACATTCTTACCATTTTACATAAATGCTATTCGCCCTGGCATTCAAATTTGAAAGGTGAGAAGTTTTAACAGCGTTTTTCAACCAACATTTGGGGGGTAAATAATGATCATTATCGCCGACAAACTTCAGAAAAATTACCATAATTTATTTGTCGATGATGTTTGTCACCTTATCTTGGGTTTGTTGGTTTATTGGATGTTATTCTTCACATGTATCAACAGGAATTGGTAATGTGAGAAGTAATTTAATTATGTGGTTGTTGCAAAGTTTAAGTGATCCGGAACTGGTCAAACGACTGTAATAGTTTAATACCTCAGTGATGGATGATGGAGTAGTTTCACTGTCGCGGTCGTGAATATTACTAAACAAAAAAACCCACATTTTTGTGATGTGACATGCAAACGTCCTGTGTGTGTAGTATAGTGTTAGAACTTAGACCATTTTATGACTATCCTATCCGAATCCAGTATCCTATATATGCAAAATTATGCAATACATTAACATTAACAACTTAAAACGTTAACTTACCACCACTGCACTGTCTGTGCTGTCCCCGATCTGACCGATTGCACTGTCCGATTCTCAGGCAAACTTTTCGTTACTGAGGACGACTTACTGATCGGATCGACAAGACAGCCACAACATAAATAACAAAAACGAAATCGTCAGTCCTTGAGCTGAGTTGAGTTTCGACCAAAATATTGAGATAAAATGGTGAAATAAAATAGCGCCCTCTCTCTAGAGCTCTGTCATTAACTTAGAGTTGTGTAAGTCTTCCCAGCCCACAATTATCATCCCGTCCCAAATAAATCGGTTTATTCAATTTTTCCTTTTCCATGGATATCTGTCATTCTCTGTGTATTTTTGTTTCCTCAACTTATCATTTGGATTAAAAACAGGTCTTGGTTCAAAGACCATCTCATTTTGATTTTACAATCAGATTTGCTATAGCCTACAGCTACACTGTGAATGGCTCTGGCTCATTGGTCTACCCCCACCCCACCCCCCCCCCCCCCCCCCCCCCACCACCACTGCACACCGCCTTCTCAAAATATAACTATTTTAAATCGTCTTGAATTAATTAAAAAATTGCGTGAACAAATTTTATGTTCGATTTTTTGCAATGTTTCATTTTGTCCTGAAATTTAACTGGAATATAACCAGTTCTTTGGCCTATAGGTTAGCGCACAGACAGGAGTCATCTGCTTTAGCCCGTTGACCAATCACATTCAACCAAAGTTACCTAATAAAGTCATTACTTTGAGCGGTGAAATTATCGTCTGCTAATCACCCCCTTTCACGTTGGTTAATGAGCCACGTGACACTCTATAACCAATTAAGTTCGACCAAAATCACGTAATTAACCCATCACTTCTTTGATGAACCGATACAAAATAGAGCAGTGGAAACACATCAAATGTCACATTAAGGAAAAGAAAGATTAATAATCCTGTTTTTATTGAAAGCAATTAATTATTATTTTTAAATATTTGCAGAGATATTGTCTGATAAAGTCAGGAAAATGAACAATTTTGGAACGCGGATGAATTTTATTTAATTAATTTCTATAACTTATAATACACATTTACCTACGCCACTTGTTAACCATGTGATTGACAATTTTGGCAATTTTTCCTGCCGCCTTTACCATATTTTAGCTGGATTCCATCGAGGTCGGACCTGTGCTCAGCCTGCAAAATTTATAAATACATTTTATTTACCTCAAAATGTGTTCCCAAGTTTTTCGATTCAACTCAGCACGATAATAAATTAGTTTTGTGACTTCTAGGAGAAACTTCTGCCGAAAATGAAGATTTTTTCATGGAATTTCAGCACCTTGTGGAGGGGTTTGTGTGAGAGACTCACACCGAAATTTGTATGGACTGAACATTGCATCTTTTTGTCCGATGACTGAGACGATTGGAGGCCACAAGCACATGACAAGGGACCGTCCTGAAGACATTGGAAGAGGTCGTCATTCGTGAGTCAAATTCAGAAAAGCGTGTCCTCTTAACTTTAAAGAGTGCACTTTTTTCCTTTTTCAACTATTACTGCCCCTCTTTTCAATGAATTCTAAAGATTTGAGCTCAAACTAATTCTGGAGATGTGAGCCAACAATAAAGATGTGAGCCTTAAAATGATTAATGATCAAGCCTTCCACAGCTTGTTTTTACTTTTGTGAAAATGTAATAGGAGCCTATTTGTAGATTGTACATACTTGTCTGGAAGTATAGATGTTTTAAAAATTGCTCCCACTAATTAGTCTGTGCGACTTCAAGGGCAATGTAATAAGTTGGTATAGAAAAAGAAAAGGATGCGTGGGGTGTAATTTTTTAATGAGCATGAGAAGCCCAGCAATATAAGCTTTATCCTGCACATGCTTAATAATGATTCGCAAGATCAAGTTTCATCTGTTTGCACAGAGTATTTCAATGCCTTAGCAATGTATGTATTACCCAAATCTGTTGGCCAATTTGTGACCTTTTGGGGGTTTGTGTCATTCACAATCACCAGATACAATCTTCAGACAAATCATAAGTTGTCAGTTCAAACAAAGCCTGTTAAATTATGAAAATGCTGTCAATTGAGAATGTGAGCGCAACATTTTCTACCTGACAAGTTTCATTCCATGGCATGTCAAGGGCAGCCAGGTTGGTTTTGGCTTTTCTTTTCTAATCATTAAGAATAATTGATGATATTTAGTACGGGTTCCTTGCCTTGACATGCTTGAAGCATTTTAAGTTATGTAAGTTTTATGGTCTTACACCAATGTAACAATTTTAGCTGTTAATTTTTTCAGAAAGAAAAATCTTGCCCTTTAATCCAGTGCTTTCTCATGTGTGGACACTGCTCCTAAAGCTCCTTGAAATCTAAAACCGCAGGGGTTACAAAATGGTTATATTGAATCATTTCAACATGATACCTTCAAACATATCCTGGTTTCCTACCAGTTTGTCAGCAATGACTCTGACCCCTGTATTCTTATAAAATGGCTTGCAACTCTATAATATTGAAAACAAATCAACAAAAACTTTTCTTCTCTGTACAAGATCTCCAATTAAAAAACTTATCTTCAACAGTATGTGTATGTGTTCATCATTCATCTGCTCCAATGTACCATTCACATGAAGATATCTCTTCTTAAGATTTATGGCTTGATTTCTTCTTCACTGTTCATTTACTTCAAACTAAAACATACTAATTTCTACATCAGCATCCATGCAAGATTTCCACTTAAAGTTTACCATCAGACCAGGTCTTTAGTGACTCAACTAAAACCTCCTTTATGTGTAGATATGTCTTCTGCAACAACTCCAGGTTTCACTAAAATTTTCTTTTTCATGTTTCTGTTGTGTAAAGCTTTTACTCATTCGTGCACATTTCTGACAATTGTTATTTGGAAAGAGTTCATCTCTTGCAAAAATTAAAACCTGAAAAGGATCATGGAATGCATAAAAAGTTCTTCTTTTTCTACTTAAGCCTCAAAGATCTTCATTTAAACAATTTCTTCAATATCTGGCATCTTTAAGAGACATCATTCATGTGAAATCTCCTTTAAAAGTACCTTCAGTAAATCACATCTGTGTGATCATTCGTCAGTTCCAATTTCAACATACCATTCAAATGGTGGATTCTTCTTCTTCATACAATAAAATAACAAACGTATGGATAAATTTCTACTCCAGCACCTAAGATCTCCTTCATTTGTTCTTCAACAGCGGCGGTCTCCATCGTTCCTCCTTTTCATGTGTCTAATGCATATAAGAGTTATAACTCTTCGGTGCATATTTGTAGCACTGAATTCTTTGAAAGAGTTCCTCTTTTGCATAAAATGGAAACCTGGGAAGGATGGAATGCATAAACAGTTCTCCTTCAATATGGGCCCATTTATCTACTTCAGCCTCCAAGATCTTCATGTAAAGCTGTCTTCAGTAACTGGCATCTCTAATGATCATCATTCATCTGAGTTCTTCTTCAAAAATACTTTCAATAAATGGCATCTGTGTGATCATCCATAGTTTCATCGAGCCTATATTTCTACTTCAGCCTTCAATATCTTCATTTAAACCATTTCTTCATAATCCGGCATCTTTAATGTTCATAATTCATATGAAATCTCCTTCAAAAGTACCTTCAGTAAATGACAACTGTGTGATCATTCATCAGTTCCAATTTCAACATACCATTCAAATGGTTGATTCTTCTTCATACAATAAAATAACAAACGTATGGATAAGTTTCTACTCCAGCACCTAAGATCTCCTTCATTTGCAGGCCTATGTTCTTCAACAGCAGCAGTCTCGATCGTTCCTCCTTTTCATGTGTCTGTTGCATATAAGAGTTATAACTCTTCGGTGCATATTTGTAGCACTGAATTCTTTGAAAGAGTTCCTCTTTTTGCGTAAAATGGAAACCTGGGAAGGATGGAATGCATAAACAGTTCTCCTTCAATATGGGCCCATTTATCTACTTCAGCCTTCAATATCTTCATGTAAAGCTGTCTTCAGTAACTGGCATCTCTAATGATCATCATTCATCTGAGATCTTTTTCAAAAATACCTTCAATAAATGGCATCTGTGTGATCATCCATTGTTTCATCGAATGCATTAACCGTTCTCCTTCATTATGAGTCTATTTTTCTACTTCAGCCTTCAAGATCTTCATTTAAATCATTTCTTCAATACCTGGCATCTTTAATGTTCATCATTCATGTCAAATCTCCTCCAAAATTACCTGCAGTAAATCACAACTGTGTGATCATTCATCAGTTCCAATTTCAACATACTATTCAAATGGTGGATTCTTCTTCATACAATAAAATAACAAACGTATGGAAAAATTTCTACTCCAGCACCTAAGATCTCCTTCATTTGTTCTTCAACAGCGGCAGTCTCCATCGTTCCTCCTTTTCATGTGTCTGTTGCATATAAGAGTTATAACTCTTCGGTGCATATTTGTAGCACTGAATTCTTTGAAAGAGTTCCTCTTTTTGCGTAAAATGGAAACCTGGGAAGGATGGAATGCATAAACAGTTCTCCTTCAATATGGGCCCATTTATCTACTTCAGCCTTCAATATCTTCATGTAAAGCTGTCTTCAGTAACTGGCATCTCTAATGATCATCATTCATCTGAGATCTTCTTCAAAAGTACCTTCAATAAATGGCATCTGTGTGATCATCCATTGTTTCATCGAATGCATTAACCGTTCTCCTTCATTATGAGTCTATTTTTCTACTTCAGCCTTCAAGATCTTCATTTAAAACATTTCTTCAATACCTGGCATCTTTAATGTTCATCATTCATGTCAAATCTCCTCCAAAAGTACCTGCAGTAAATCACAACTGTGTGATCATTCATCAGTTCCAATTTCAACATACTATTCAAATGGTGGATTCTTCTTCATACAATAAAATAACAAACGTATGGAAAAATTTCTACTCCAGCACCTAAGATCTCCTTCATTTGTTCTTCAACAGCGGCAGTCTCCATCGTTCCTCCTTTTCATGTGTCTGTTGCATATAAGAGTTATAACTCTTCGGTGCATATTTGTAGCACTGAATTCTTTGAAAGAGTTCCTCTTTTTGCGTAAAATGGAAACCTGGGAAGGATGGAATGCATAAACAGTTCTCCTTCAATATGGGCCCATTTATCTACTTCAGCCTTCAATATCTTCATGTAAAGCTGTCTTCAGTAACTGGCATCTCTAATGATCATCATTCATCTGAGATCTTCTTCAAAAGTACCTTCAATAAATGGCATCTGTGTGATCATCCATTGTTTCATCGAATGCATTAACCGTTCTCCTTCATTATGAGTCTATTTTTCTACTTCAGCCTTCAAGATCTTCATTTAAAACATTTCTTCAATACCTGGCATCTTTAATGTTCATCATTCATGTCAAATCTCCTCCAAAAGTACCTGCAGTAAATCACAACTGTGTGATCATTCATCAGTTCCAATTTCAACATACTATTCAAATGGTGGATTCTTCTTCATACAATAAAATAACAAACGTATGGAAAAATTTCTACTCCAGCACCTAAGATCTCCTTCATTTGTTCTTCAACAGCGGCAGTCTCCATCGTTCCTCCTTTTCATGTGTCTGTTGCATATAAGAGTTATAACTCTTCGGTGCATATTTGTAGCACTGAATTCTTTGAAAGAGTTCCTCTTTTTGCGTAAAATGGAAACCTGGGAAGGATGGAATGCATAAACAGTTCTTCTTCAATATGGGCCCATTTATCTACTTCAGCCTTCAATATCTTCATGTAAAGCTGTCTTCAGTAACTGGCATCTCTAATGATCATCATTCATCTGAGATCTTCTTCAAAAGTACCTTCAATAAATGGCATCTGTGTGATCATCCATTGTTTCATCGAATGCATTAACCGTTCTCCTTCATTATGAGTCTATTTTTCTACTTCAGCCTTCAAGATCTTCATTTAAAACATTTCTTCAATACCTGGCATCTTTAATGTTCATCATTCATGTCAAATCTCCTCCAAAAGTACCTGCAGTAAATCACAACTGTGTGATCATTCATCAGTTCCAATTTCAACATACCATTCAAATGGTGGATTCTTCTTCATACAATAAAATAACAAACGTATGGATAAATTTCTACTTCAGCACCTAAGATCTCCTTCATTTGCAGGCCTATGTTCTTCAACAGCAGCAGTCTCCATCGTTCCTCCTTTTCATGTGTCTGTTGCATATAAGAGTTATAACTCTTCGGTGCATATTTGTAGCACTGAATTCTTTGAAAGAGTTCCTCTTTTTGCGTAAAATGGAAACCTGGGAAGGATGGAATGCATAAACAGTTCTCCTTCAATATGGGCCCATTTATCTACTTCAGCCTCCAAGATCTTCATGTAAAGCTGTCTTCAGTAACTGGCATCTCTAATGATCATCATTCATCTGAGATCTTCTTCAAAAATACCTTCAATAAATGGCATCTGTGTGATCATCCATTGTTTCATCGAATGCATTAACCGTTCTCCTTCATTATGAGTCTATTTTTCTACTTCAGCCTTCAAGATCTTCATTTAAATCATTTCTTCAATACCTGGCATCTTTAATGTTCATCATTCATGTCAAATCTCCTCCAAAAGTACCTGCAGTAAATCACAACTGTGTGATCATTCATCAGTTCCAATTTCAACATACCATTCAAATGGTGGATTCTTCTTCATACAATAAAATAACAAACGTATGGATAAATTTCTACTTCAGCACCTAAGATCTCCTTCATTTGCAGGCCTATGTTCTTCAACAGCAGCAGTCTCCATCGTTCCTCCTTTTCATGTGTCTGTTGCATATAAGAGTTATAACTCTTCGGTGCATATTTGTAGCACTGAATTCTTTGAAAGAGTTCCTCTTTTTGCGTAAAATGGAAACCTGGGAAGGATGGAATGCATAAACAGTTCTCCTTCAATATGGGCCCATTTATCTACTTCAGCCTCCAAGATCTTCATGTAAAGCTGTCTTCAGTAACTCGCATCTTTAATGATCATCATTCATCTGAGTTCTTCTTCAAAAGTACCTTCTATAAATGGCATCTGTGTGATCATCCATTGTTTTATCGAATGCATTAACCGTTCTCCTTCATTATGAGTCTATTTTTCTACTTCAGCCTTCAAGATCTTCATTTAAAACATTTCTTCAATACCTGGCATCTTTAATGTTCATCATTCATGTCAAATCTCCTCCAAAATTACCTGCAGTAAATCACAACTGTGTGATCATTCATCAGTTCCAATTTCAACATACTATTCAAATGGTGGATTCTTCTTCATACAATAAAATAACAAATGTAAGAAACATTTCTACTTCAGCACCTAAGATCTCCTTCATTTGCAGGCCTATGTCCTTCAACAGCAGCAGTCTCCATCTTTCCTCCTTTTCATGTGTCTGTTGCATATAAGAGTTATAACTCTTCGGTGCATATTTGTAGCACTGAATTCTTTGAAAGAGTTCCTCTTTTTGCGTAAAATGGAAACCTGGGAAGGATGGAATGCATAAACAGTTCTCCTTCAATATGGGCCCATTTATCTACTTCAGCCTCCAAGATCTTCATGTAAAGCTGTCTTCAGTAACTCGCATCTTTAATGATCATCATTCATCTGAGTTCTTCTTCAAAAGTACCTTCTATAAATGGCATCTGTGTGATCATCCATTGTTTTATCGAATGCATTAACCGTTCTCCTTCATTATGAGTCTATTTTTCTACTTCAGCCTTCAAGATCTTCATTTAAAACATTTCTTCAATACCTGGCATCTTTAATGTTCATCATTCATGTCAAATCTCCTCCAAAATTACCTGCAGTAAATCACAACTGTGTGATCATTCATCAGTTCCAATTTCAACATACTATTCAAATGGTGGATTCTTCTTCATACAATAAAATAACAAATGTAAGAAACATTTCTACTTCAGCACCTAAGATCTCCTTCATTTGTTCTTCAACAGCGGCAGTCTCCATCGTTCCTCCTTTTCATGTGTCTGTTGCATATAAGAGTTATAACTCTTCGGTGCATATTTGTAGCACTGAATTCTTTGAAAGAGTTCCTCTTTTTGCGTAAAATGGAAACCTGGGAAGGATGGAATGCATAAACAGTTCTCCTTCAATATGGGCCCATTTATCTACTTCAGCCTTCAATATCTTCATGTAAAGCTGTCTTCAGTAACTGGCATCTCTAATGATCATCATTCATCTGAGATCTTCTTCAAAAGTACCTTCAATAAATGGCATCTGTGTGATCATCCATTGTTTCATCGAATGCATTAACCGTTCTCCTTCATTATGAGTCTATTTTTCTACTTCAGCCTTCAAGATCTTCATTTAAAACATTTCTTCAATACCTGGCATCTTTAATGTTCATCATTCATGTCAAATCTCCTCCAAAAGTACCTGCAGTAAATCACAACTGTGTGATCATTCATCAGTTCCAATTTCAACATACCATTCAAATGGTGGATTCTTCTTCATACAATAA
This sequence comes from Leptasterias polaris, assembly GCA_037783415.1. Lineage (NCBI taxonomy): Eukaryota > Metazoa > Echinodermata > Asteroidea > Forcipulatida > Asteriidae > Leptasterias > Leptasterias polaris. The sequence goes on from JAZGTN010000045.1 coordinate 588,044, forward strand.
AATAACAAACGTATGGATAAATTTCTACTTCAGCACCTAAGATCTCCTTCATTTGCAGGCCTATGTTCTTCAACAGCAGCAGTCTCCATCGTTCCTCCTTTTCATGTGTCTGTTGCATATAAGAGTTATAACTCTTCGGTGCATATTTGTAGCACTGAATTCTTTGAAAGAGTTCCTCTTTTTGCGTAAAATGGAAACCTGGGAAGGATGGAATGCATAAACAGTTCTCCTTCAATATGGGCCCATTTATCTACTTCAGCCTCCAAGATCTTCATGTAAAGCTGTCTTCAGTAACTCGCATCTTTAATGATCATCATTCATCTGAGTTCTTCTTCAAAAGTACCTTCTATAAATGGCATCTGTGTGATCATCCATTGTTTTATCGAATGCATTAACCGTTCTCCTTCATTATGAGTCTATTTTTCTACTTCAGCCTTCAAGATCTTCATTTAAAACATTTCTTCAATACCTGGCATCTTTAATGTTCATCATTCATGTCAAATCTCCTCCAAAATTACCTGCAATAAATCACAACTGTGTGATCATTCATCAGTTCCAATTTCAACATACTATTCAAATGGTGGATTCTTCTTCATACAATAAAATAACAAATGTATGGATAAATTTCTACTCCAGCACCTAAGATCTCCTTCATTTGTTTTTCAACAGCGGCAGTCTCCATCGTTCCTCCTTTTCATGTGTCTGTTGCATATAAGAGTTATAACTCTTCGGTGCATATTTGTAGCACTGAATTCTTTGAAAGAGTTCCTCTTTTTGCGTAAAATGGAAACCTGGGAAGGATGGAATGCATAAACAGTTCTCCTTCAATATGGGCCCATTTATCTACTTCAGCCTCCAAGATCTTCATGTAAAGCTGTCTTCAGTAACTCGCATCTTTAATGATCATCATTCATCTGAGTTCTTCTTCAAAAGTACCTTCAATAAATGGCATCTGTGTGATCATCCATTGTTTCATCGAATGCATTAACCGTTCTCCTTCATTATGAGTCTATTTTTCTACTTCAGCCTTCAAGATCTTCATTTAAATCATTTCTTCAATACCTGGCATCTTTAATGTTCATCATTCATGTCAAATCTCCTCCAAAATTACCTGCAGTAAATCACAACTGTGTGATCATTCATCAGTTCCAATTTCAACATACTATTCAAATGGTGGATTCTTCTTCATACAATAAAATAACAAACGTATGGAAAAATTTCTACTCCAGCACCTAAGATCTCCTTCATTTGTTCTTCAACAGCGGCAGTCTCCATCGTTCCTCCTTTTCATGTGTCTGTTGCATATAAGAGTTATAACTCTTCGGTGCATATTTGTAGCACTGAATTCTTTGAAAGAGTTCCTCTTTTTGCGTAAAATGGAAACCTGGGAAGGATGGAATGCATAAACAGTTCTCCTTCAATATGGGCCCATTTATCTACTTCAGCCTCCAAGATCTTCATGTAAAGCTGTCTTCAGTAACTCGCATCTTTAATGATCATCATTCATCTGAGTTCTTCTTCAAAAGTACCTTCTATAAATGGCATCTGTGTGATCATCCATTGTTTTATCGAATGCATTAACCGTTCTCCTTCATTATGAGTCTATTTTTCTACTTCAGCCTTCAAGATCTTCATTTAAAACATTTCTTCAATACCTGGCATCTTTAATGTTCATCATTCATGTCAAATCTCCTCCAAAATTACCTGCAGTAAATCACAACTGTGTGATCATTCATCAGTTCCAATTTCAACATACTATTCAAATGGTGGATTCTTCTTCATACAATAAAATAACAAATGTAAGAAACATTTCTACTTCAGCACCTAAGATCTCCTTCATTTGCAGGCCTATGTCCTTCAACAGCAGCAGTCTCCATCTTTCCTCCTTTTCATGTGTCTGTTGCATATAAGAGTTATAACTCTTCGGTGCATATTTGTAGCACTGAATTCTTTGAAAGAGTTCCTCTTTTTGCGTAAAATGGAAACCTGGGAAGGATGGAATGCATAAACAGTTCTCCTTCAATATGGGCCCATTTATCTACTTCAGCCTCCAAGATCTTCATGTAAAGCTGTCTTCAGTGACTCGCATCTTTAATGATCATCATTCATCTGAGTTCTTCTTCAAAAGTACCTTCTATAAATGGCATCTGTGTGATCATCCATTGTTTTATCGAATGCATTAACCGTTCTCCTTCATTATGAGTCTATTTTTCTACTTCAGCCTTCAAGATCTTCATTTAAAACATTTCTTCAATACCTGGCATCTTTAATGTTCATCATTCATGTCAAATCTCCTCCAAAATTACCTGCAGTAAATCACAACTGTGTGATCATTCATCAGTTCCAATTTCAACATACTATTCAAATGGTGGATTCTTCTTCATACAATAAAATAACAAATGTAAGAAACATTTCTACTTCAGCACCTAAGATCTCCTTCATTTGCAGGCCTATGTCCTTCAACAGCAGCAGTCTCCATCTTTCCTCCTTTTCATGTGTCTGTTGCATATAAGAGTTATAACTCTTCGGTGCATATTTGTAGCACTGAATTCTTTGAAAGAGTTCCTCTTTTGCATAAAATGGAAACCTGGGAAGAATGGAATGCATAAATAGTTCTCCTTCAATATGGGCCCATTTATCTACTTCAGCCTCCAAGATCTTCATGTAAAGCTGTCTTCAGTAACTGGCATCTCTAATGATCATCATTCATCTGAGATCTTCTTCAAAAATACCTTCAATAAATGGCATCTGTGTGATCATCCATTGTTTCATCGAATGCATTAACCGTTCTCCTTCATTATGAGTCTATTTTTCTACTTCAGCCTTCAAGATCTTCATTTAAATCATTTCTTCAATACCTGGCATCTTTAATGTTCATCATTCATGTGAAATCTCCTCCAAAATTACCTGCTGTAAATCACAACTGTGTGATCATTCATCAGTTCCAATTTCAACATACTATTCAAATGGTGGATTCTTCTTCATACAATAAAATAACAAACGTATGGATAAATTTCTACTCCAGCACCTAAGATCTCCTTCATTTGTTCTTCAACAGCGGCAGTCTCCATCGTTCCTCCTTTTCATGTGTCTGTTGCATATAAGAGTTATAACTCTTCGGTGCATATTTGTAGCACTGAATTCTTTGAAAGAGTTCCTCTTTTTGCGTAAAATGGAAACCTGGGAAGGATGGAATGCATAAACAGTTCTCCTTCAATATGGGCCCATTTATCTACTTCAGCCTCCAAGATCTTCATGTAAAGCTGTCTTCAGTAACTCGCATCTTTAATGATCATCATTCATCTGAGTTCTTCTTCAAAAGTACCTTCTATAAATGGCATCTGTGTGATCATCCATTGTTTTATCGAATGCATTAACCGTTCTCCTTCATTATGAGTCTATTTTTCTACTTCAGCCTTCAAGATCTTCATTTAAAACATTTCTTCAATACCTGGCATCTTTAATGTTCATCATTCATGTCAAATCTCCTCCAAAATTACCTGCAGTAAATCACAACTGTGTGATCATTCATCAGTTCCAATTTCAACATACTATTCAAATGGTGGATTCTTCTTCATATAATAAAATAACAAACGTATGGATAAATTTCTACTCCAGCACCTAAGATCTCCTTCATTTGCAGGCCTATGTCCTTCAACAGCAGCAGTCTCCATCTTTCCTCCTTTTCATGTGTCTGTTGCATATAAGAGTTATAACTCTTCGGTGCATATTTGTAGCACTGAATTCTTTGAAAGAGTTCCTCTTTTTGCGTAAAATGGAAACCTGGGAAGGATGGAATGCATAAACAGTTCTCCTTCAATATGGGCCCATTTATCTACTTCAGCCTCCAAGATCTTCATGTAAAGCTGTCTGTCTTCAGTAACTCGCATCTTTAATGATCATCATTCATCTGAGTTCTTCTTCAAAAGTACCTTCTATAAATGGCATCTGTGTGATCATCCATTGTTTTATCGAATGCATTAACCGTTCTTCTTCATTATGAGTCTATTTTTCTACTTCAGCCTTCAAGATCTTCATTTAAAACATTTCTTCAATACCTGGCATCTTTAATGTTCATCATTCATGTCAAATCTCCTCCAAAATTACCTGCAGTAAATCACAACTGTGTGATCATTCATCAGTTCCAATTTCAACATACTATTCAAATGGTGGATTCTTCTTCATACAATAAAATAACAAATGTAAGAAACATTTCTACTTCAGCACCTAAGATCTCCTTCATTTGCAGGCCTATGTCCTTCAACAGCAGCAGTCTCCATCTTTCCTCCTTTTCATGTGTCTGTTGCATATAAGAGTTATAACTCTTCGGTGCATATTTGTAGCACTGAATTCTTTGAAAGAGTTCCTCTTTTGCATAAAATGGAAACCTGGGAAGGATGGAATGCATAAACAGTTCTCCTTCAATATGGGCCCATTTATCTACTTCAGCCTCCAAGATCTTCATGTAAAGCTGTCTTCAGTAACTGGCATCTCTAATGATCATCATTCATCTGAGTTCTTCTTCAAAAATACTTTCAATAAATGGCATCTGTGTGATCATCCATAGTTTCATCGAGCCTATATTTCTACTTCAGCCTTCAAGATCTTCATTTAAACCATTTCTTCATAATCCGGCATCTTTAATGTTCATAATTCATATGAAATCTCCTTCAAAAGTACCTTCAGTAAATGACAACTGTGTGATCATTCATCAGTTCCAATTTCAACATACCATTCAAATGGTTGATTCTTCTTCATACAATAAAATAACAAACGTATGGATAAGTTTCTACTCCAGCACCTAAGATCTCCTTCATTTGCAGGCCTATGTTCTTCAACAGCAGCAGTCTCCATCGTTCCTCCTTTTCATGTGTCTGTTGCATATAAGAGTTATAACTCTTCGGTGCATATTTGTAGCACTGAATTCTTTGAAAGAGTTCCTCTTTTTGCGTAAAATGGAAACCTGGGAAGGATGGAATGCATAAACAGTTCTCCTTCAATATGGGCCCATTTATCTACTTCAGCCTCCAAGATCTTCATGTAAAGCTGTCTTCAGTAACTGGCATCTCTAATGATCATCATTCATCTGAGATCTTCTTCAAAAATACCTTCAATAAATGGCATCTGTGTGATCATCCATTGTTTCATCGAATGCATTAACCGTTCTCCTTCATTATGAGTCTATTTTTCTACTTCAGCCTTCAAGATCTTCATTTAAAACATTTCTTCAATACCTGGCATCTTTAATGTTCATCATTCATGTCAAATCTCCTCCAAAATTACCTGCAGTAAATCACAACTGTGTGATCATTCATCAGTTCCAATTTCAACATACTATTCAAATGGTGGATTCTTCTTCATATAATAAAATAACAAACGTATGGATAAATTTCTACTCCAGCACCTAAGATCTCCTTCATTTGTTCTTCAACAGCGGCAGTCTCCATCGTTCCTCCTTTTCATGTGTCTGTTGCATATAAGAGTTATAACTCTTCGGTGCATATTTGTAGCACTGAATTCTTTGAAAGAGTTCCTCTTTTTGCGTAAAATGGAAACCTGGGAAGGATGGAATGCATAAACAGTTCTCCTTCAATATGGGCCCATTTATCTACTTCAGCCTCCAAGATCTTCATGTAAAGCTGTCTTCAGTAACTCGCATCTTTAATGATCATCATTCATCTGAGTTCTTCTTCAAAAGTACCTTCTATAAATGGCATCTGTGTGATCATCCATTGTTTTATCGAATGCATTAACCGTTCTCCTTCATTATGAGTCTATTTTTCTACTTCAGCCTTCAAGATCTTCATTTAAAACATTTCTTCAATACCTGGCATCTTTAATGTTCATCATTCATGTCAAATCTCCTCCAAAATTACCTGCAGTAAATCACAACTGTGTGATCATTCATCAGTTCCAATTTCAACATACTATTCAAATGGTGGATTCTTCTTCATACAATAAAATAACAAATGTAAGAAACATTTCTACTTCAGCACCTAAGATCTCCTTCATTTGCAGGCCTATGTCCTTCAACAGCAGCAGTCTCCATCTTTCCTCCTTTTCATGTGTCTGTTGCATATAAGAGTTATAACTCTTCGGTGCATATTTGTAGCACTGAATTCTTTGAAAGAGTTCCTCTTTTGCATAAAATGGAAACCTGGGAAGGATGGAATGCATAAACAGTTCTCCTTCAATATGGGCCCATTTATCTACTTCAGCCTCCAAGATCTTCATGTAAAGCTGTCTTCAGTAATTGGCATCTCTAATGATCATCATTCATCTGAGTTCTTCTTCAAAAATACTTTCAATAAATGGCATCTGTGTGATCATCCATAGTTTCATCGAGCCTATATTTCTACTTCAGCCTTCAAGATCTTCATTTAAACCATTTCTTCATAATCCGGCATCTTTAATGTTCATAATTCATATGAAATCTCCTTCAAAAGTACCTTCAGTAAATGACAACTGTGTGTGATCATTCATCAGTTCCAATTTCAACATACCATTCAAATGGTTGATTCTTCTTCATACAATAAAATAACAAACGTATGGATAAGTTTCTACTCCAGCACCTAAGATCTCCTTCATTTGCAGGCCTATGTTCTTCAACAGCAGCAGTCTCCATCGTTCCTCCTTTTCATGTGTCTGTTGCATATAAGAGTTATAACTCTTCGGTGCATATTTGTAGCACTGAATTCTCTGAAAGAGTTCCTCTTTTTGCGTAAAATGGAAACCTGGGAAGGATGGAATGCATAAACAGTTCTTCTTCAATATGTGCCCATTTATCTACTTCAGCCTCAAAGATCTTCATTTAAAGCTGTCTTCAGTAACTGGCATCTCTAATGATCATCATTCATCTGAGATCTTCTTCAAAAATACCTTCAATAAATGGCATCTGTGTGATTATCCATTGTTTCATCGAATGCATTAACCGTTCTCCTTCATTATGACTATGAGTCTATTTTTCTACTTCAGCCTTCAAGATATAATAATAATAATATCTTCATTTAAAACATTTCTTCAATACCTGTCATCTTTAATGTTCATCATTCATGTCAAATCTCCTCCAAAATTACCTGCAGTAAATCACAACTGTGTGATCATTCATCAGTTCCAATTTCAACATACTATTCAAATGGTGGATTCTTCTTCATACAATAAAATAACAAACGTATGGATAAATTTCTACTTCAGCACCTAAGATCTCCTTCATTTGCAGGCCTATGTTCTTCAACAGCAGCAGTCTCCATCGTTCCTCCTTTTCATGTGTCTGTTGCATATAAGAGTTATAACTCTTCGGTGCATATTTGTAGCACTGAATTCTTTGAAAGAGTTCCTCTTTTTGCGTAAAATGGAAACCTGGGAAGGATGGAATGCATAAACAGTTCTCCTTCAATATGGGCCCATTTATCAACTTCAGCCTCCAAGATCTTCATGTAAAGCTGTCTTCAGTAACTCGCATCTTTAATGATCATCATTCATCTGAGTTCTTCTTCAAAAGTACCTTCTATAAATGGCATCTGTGTGATCATCCATTGTTTCATCGAATGCATTAACCGTTCTCCTTCATTATGAGTCTATTTTTCTACTTCAGCCTTCAAGATCTTCATTTAAATCATTTCTTCAATACCTGGCATCTTTAATGTTCATCATTCATGTGAAATCTCCTTCAAAAGTACCTTCAGTAAATTACAACTGTGTGATCATTCATCAGTTCCAATTTCAACATACCATTCAAATGGTTGATTCTTCTTCATACAATAAAATAACAAATGTAAGAAACATTTCAACTTCAGCACCTAAGATCTCCTTCATTTGCAGGCCTATGTCCTTCAACAGCAGCAGTCTCCATATTTCCTCCTTTTCATGTGTCTGTTGCATATAAGAGTTATAACTCTTCGGTGCATATTTGTAGCACTGTGTTCTTTGAAAGAGTTCTTCTTTTGCGTAAAATGGAAACCTGGGAAGGATGGAATGCATAAACAGTTCTCCTTCAATATGGGCCTATATATCTACTTCAGCCTCCAAGATCTTCATGTAAAGCTGTCTTCAGTAACTCACATCTTTAATGATCATCATTCATCTGAGTTCTTCTTCAAAAGTACCTTAAATAAATGGCCTCTGTGATCATCTTTTGTTTCATCGAATGTATTAACCATTCTCCTTCATTTTGAGCCTATTTTTCTACATCAGCCTTCAAGATTCTCATTAAAAAAATTTCTTCAATATCTGGCATCTTTAACGCTCATCATTCATGTATAATCTCCTCCAAAATTATCTTCAGTAAATCACAACTGTGTGATCATTGATCAGTTCCAATTTCAACGTACAATTCAAATGGTTGATTCTTCTTCATACATCCAAATAACAAATGTATGGATAAAATTCAACTTCAGCACTTTTGATCTCCTTCATTTGCAGGCCTATTTTCTTCAATAATTCCAATCTCTATCATCTTTTAATGTATCTGTTGCATAGAGCTTGTTTTCTTTGATGCATCTTTGTAGCACTGATAACTTTGAAAGAGTTCCTCTTTTGTATACATTTTCGAATGTTTATTAGTCATCTGACGTCTCCTTTAAAAGTATCTTATGTAAATCACAGCTTTGTTTTCTTTGTTCATCAGTTCAAACTACAACATACCATTTAAATAGTGGGTTATTTTTCAAATATCATTTTTTGAAATTATATTGGTAAATTTGTTCATCTTCAGCACTAAGATTTCCTTGATTTCATGCATTTTTTTCTTTAAAAACTGCAGTCCCTTTCCTTCCATCTTTTCATGTTTTTGTTGGAAAATGGAGCCTTGTAATAAAAAAGTAAGATTTGGCAAAAAGGCCTTTCAAATTTGCTCAATTTATAAACTTTAGGACTGGTAGCTCAGAATGGCAAAGAAATTATAAGGATTGACTAGTTTTGGGTGCAGCCATGGAATGATCTTTTTGGTAATAATTGTTTGTTTCCATCAACAAAACAGGTCTTCAACATTTTTAACAGCTTACTCTCTGAGCGAAATAGTATCTGTGGTGTAGTTTGATTTATTGACACATTTGCACCCTCAAATACTGGATAGAACAGGTTAACAAATTTGTAATATAAATGATGCCTCCTTTACTTATTTGACCTCTGAACTTGTTTGTTGTAATCACTTGTTACTGATAAGTTTACCATAATTCTCTCTGTTGAAAAAAGAAAGAAATTATTTTGAACAAAAATTTTATAAAATATATTTTGGTAATTTCATTCAATGAAGTTTCTATAAAGTCAGGTGAAGTCCCACCAGTGTTGTAGCTAGAAAGTGTTGAGTGCCGGCTAATGTAGAGCGTAGCAAGCGAAGCGTTTTCACAGCGTGGGGTCCAGGGGCCCGCTTAAGGGCCTTGGTGGGGTCCATGGGCCCGCTTAAGGGCCTTGGTGGGGTCCATGGGCAGGGCCCCCTGGAAGCTTATGGTTTTACTGCTTTAAAAATGAATTTTTAGGGGTTTACTGAAACTGAGACATAAATTATGTATTTTTGTAAGGCATTTTTAGGTATGTAAATCTGTTATTTTCAACTTCATGACAGTCATTCAAGTAATGTATATATTGAACTGTCTGTACCAGTGCAAGAAATTAATGTAAGTGTATAGTATTATTGTATCTGTTACAAAATACCAGGCCTCGAATGTAAAAAAACCAAAACAGGTACAAAACTATCAGCCAGAAGATATTAACACACTTTCCAGGTTTAATAGATCGCTAAAGAATCGACCTCATTTGGTTCCATGTTTGTAAACATTAAAACGATCCAAAAAACGTTTCCCACGGCCGACCACGTGAGGTGATCAACCTCCTTCCCATAGACAGGCAACGCACGTGCTGTGGTACGGTGACATCGCACACTAATGGGTATGAAATTGTAACCTATAGCTGTATGATGATTTTGGTCAAGTATTACGGTCTGTAAACGGACTCACAATTAACATAGTTATTGATAGTGTAGTAAAATGAAAAACTTTTAAACCAAGTTAAGTCCCACTTGTATCGACAATGAAATGTTGATTTAAAGGGCATAGGAAACATCAAATTTGTAGGGAAAAGTAGATTGAAATTGGAACACACATTTTAACATTTGTAAATCAGGTAAAGTCCCACCTGTTTTAACAGTAGAATGTTGACAGAACGGCTTCTGTGTATGTGTGCTGTTTAAAAAAATAAAGTATCCCCTTGTCTGGGAAATATTTATTTATTATTATTGGAGTTAAATATGAAATATCTGAAGTCGGTTTATAAAACTAAAATTGTTCATCTCCTGCATGCGGTGAAAATAAAAGGTTGATTATAAGGCTTCTGTGTTACTGTTTTTACAAAGTAGGGCTTCTCCCATTTGAAGTATCCCATTGCAATACAAATAATTATTGATATTGGAATAAAATGAAAAACTTGTAAACCAGGTAAAAGTCCCTCCTGTATCTATGATAAAATGTTGATTGAAGGGCTTCTGTGTACAGGTTAATTACAAAAGTAGGAAGTAATCAATTACTAGGGAAAAGTAGATTTGAAATGGAAAAATGCTAACATTTGTAAATCAGGTAAAGTCCCACCTGTGTTGACAATGAAATGTTGACCAAAGGGCTTCTGTGTACAGGTTAATTGCAAAAGTAGGAAATTATGTCAAATTTCCAGAAATTAAATGGATTAAAATTTAAGAAGGATAACAAATTTGTAAACCAGGTAAAGTCCCACCTGTATTGGCATTGAAAAGTTGATTAAAGGGCTCCTATATACATATGCCAAATGGAATAGTAGGAAATAACAAATTTCCAGGGAAAAGTAATTTTATTTAGAAATGGCGAAATGCTGTAGGCCTAAAGTCCCATCTGTATCAACAATAAAGTGTTGACATAAAAGGCTGGAACATACAGGTTGCGGTAAAAGGTGGAAATGTTATCAAATTTCCAAAGAAAAGTGATTGAAATTGGAACAAATTTAAATGTTTTTAAATCAGGCAAAGTCCCACCTGTTTTAACAGTAGAATGTTGACAGAACGGCTTCTGTGTAGGTGTTGTTTAAAAAAATAAAGTATCCCCTTGTCTGGGAAATATTTATTTATTATTATTGGAGTTAAATATGAAATATCTGAAGTCGGTTTATAAAACTAAAATTGTTCATCTCCTGCATGCGGTGAAAATAAAAGGTTGATTATAAGGCTTCTGTGTTACTGTTTTTACAAAGTAGGGCTTATCTCATTTGAAGTATCCCATTGCAATACAAATAATTATTGATATTGGAATAAAATGAAAAACTTGTAAACCAGGTAAAAGTCCCTCCTGTATCTATGATAAAATGTTGATTGAAGGGCTTCTGTGTACAGGTTAATTACAAAAGTAGGAAATAATCAATTATTATATAGGGAAAAGTAGATTTGAAATGGAAAAATGCTAACATTTGTAAATCAGGTAAAGTCCCACCTGTGTTGACAATGAAATGTTGACCAAAGGGCTTCTGTGTACAGGTTAATTGTAAAAGTAGGAAATAATCAATTACTAGGGAAAAGTAGATTTGAAATGGAAAAATGCTAACATTTGTAAATCAGGTAAAGTCCCACCTGTGTTGACAATGAAATGTTGACCAAAGGGCTTCTGTGTACAGGTTAATTGCAAAAGTAGGAAATTATGTCAAATTTCCAGAAATTAAATGGATTAAAATTTAGGAAGGATAACAAATTTGTAAACCAGGTAAAGTCCCACCTGTATTGCATTGAAATGTTGATTAAAGGGCTCCTATATACATATGCCAAATGGAAAAGTAGGAAATATCAAATTTCCAGGGAAAAGTAATTTTATTTAGAAATGGCGAAATGTTGTAGGCCTAAAGTCCCATCTGTATCAACAATAAAGTGTTGACATAAAAGGCTGGAACATACAGGTTGCGGTAAAAGGTGGAAATGTTATCAAATTTCCAAGGAAATGTTATTGAAATTGGAACAAATTTGAATGTTTTTAAATCAGGTAAAGTCCCACCTGTGTTGACAGTAAAATGTTGATTAAAGGGCATCTGCGCCATTACTTCTAAAAAGTAAGAATATGTTTTGTTAATTTGTAACAAGTAATTAGTGTAGGCCTAATGGTAAATAAGTCGTATAATTTTTTTTGGGGGGGGGTTAAATGTAAATAAATAGTTAGTGCAGGCCTAATGGTAAACAAGTCATCTAATTTTGGGGGGTTGGATGTTATTAAAAAGTTAGCGCAGGCCTAATGGTAAAGTAGTGATAGAACAAGTATGAAAGTTAAGAAAGAATTTGATACTTTATAACATTAATAAGCAAAGGTATTGTGAAAGCTGTTTGTGCATCTGTGTTGAGAGTGGGCCATACTGATGCAGTTTAGTGCAACCTATAGATAAAACCAAGAAGTAAGAACAACTTCTGAGATCGAGGGAATCCAAATCTGTCCCATTCCTCAATCTTCTGTCCTACTAGACAGTTGACTCACTGAAGGTGCTTTAGTGAGTCTACTTCTTAAACTTCTAAGGTAAGATGAGGTAAGATTGAAAACCCACTAACATTGACCTAGGTCAACAGTTTTAGTTTTTTAAACAGCCCTGGATTCTTCCACTACACTGAATGTATACTCAGGACTTCATTGGAGGTAAGCTGAGTATTTAATTTGAGGTAAGAATGGATACTAAAATTTTACCTGCTGCGGCTGGTTGACATGTTCTTCTCATTACAGATTCATCTCTTGGATGTAATATAATTCATTATCATCTGGACTTAGATGGAGGTAAGATGTAAGGCAAGCCAAGGTACTAACATCTGGCCTGTTGAGGCTTGATCAGCATTTTCCTCTCATTACAGATTCATCTCTTGGATGTAATATAATTCATTATCATCTGGACTTAGGAGGTAAGATGTTAGGCAAGCTAAGGTACTAATGTATGGCCTGTTGAGGCTTGATCAGCATTTTCCTCTCATTACAGATTCATCTCTAGGGTGCAAGATACTTCATTATCATCTTGACTTAGGTGGAGGTAAGATGTAAGGCAAGCTAAGGTACTAACATCTGGCCTGTTGAGGCTTGATCAGTATGTTCCTTTCATTACAGATTCTTCATCTCTTGGATGTAAGATACTTCATTATCATCTGGACTTAGGAGGTAAGATGTTAGGCAAGCTAAGGTACTAATGTATGGCCTGTTTAAGTAGGCTTGGTCAGCATGTTTCTCTCATTACAATTACATCTCTTAGATGCAAGATTCTTCAATATCATCTGGATTTAGTTGGAGGTAAGATGTAAGGCAAGCTAAGGTACTAACATCTGGCCTGTTGAGTTAGGCTTGGTCAGCATGTTCCTCTCATTACAGATACATCTCTTAGATGCAAGATTCTTCAATATCATCTGGATTTAGTTGGAGGTAAGATGTAAGGCAAGCTAAGGTACTAACATCTGGCCTGTTGAGCTAGGCTTGGTCAGCATGTCCCTCTCATAACAGATTCATCTCTTGGATGTAAGATACTTCATTATCAACTGGACTTAGTTGGAGGTAAGATGTAAGGCAAGCAAGGTACTAACATCTGGTCTGGTAGAAATTGGTCAACTGTTCCTTTTTCTACAGATTCATCTCTTGTGTGCAAGACATTTCAGGATCTCTTGGACTTTTGGGGTGGTAAGATGAGTTAAAATAATGTAGTAATATTTTGCCTGTGAGGCTTATTAACACTTGGTCAATACTTCTTTCTCATCACAGATTCATCTATTGGATGCAGGGCGCTTTTGTTATCTTCTTGACATCGTTCTATAGGTGAGATGTGAGATAAGTTTATAATATCTGGTCTGGCAAGTACTAATAGCTGTCCTGTCAATGCTAGGTTATTTCTTTTTCTCCCACAGCAGAATTCTTAATGTGCTAGCTTGATTCAGGAATCACAACCTCGGCTTCCTGAAGAGCTCCTTTTGGAAGACGATTTTGAGCTACCCTTGACTGATGATGGAGGTCTTATGTTTGTAGTCAATAGGGTTTCATTGAGGAATGCAGTTGAGGAGGAATTGAGAAACATCTGAGGTGGCCCGAGGCAGATGGGACATTGCAGCTTCTAACTGATTTTGAATTCTATTAGTATAGTAGTAAGCTGGTAAGTTAAAAGGTGTGTACAACAATGGTAATTGCCAAAGACCTGTATCCACACTTGCTCATTCAGTCTTCGGAGTCATGAGAAAACAGTGAAAAACCCCAGTATATGTTTTAACTTTTTTTCAAACATCGGATTTTATAAAGACTATTGTTTTACTCATTTCCTAAAAACTATGGCATTTCAAGCAAAACTATTTCAAGAGAAGTTTTTCACCATAACCATCTTTATATTTTCAATCTTACCAATGTTGTACACACCCTTTGAGGTTTATATTTTTATCAAATTTGACTCAAGCTTGTACATACCATTCAGATCATTCAGATGTTTTGAGGTAAAACTGATAAATTGTATTCAACAAGGAATAATTCAATGTAAAATGTTTTGTGTCTTTTTGTGTTGTTTTCCTAAAGAAAACTTTACAATTTGAATCAATACTCGCATGCTCACAAACCGGTGTATGGACTATTACTAGATAAGTTATTCCCAATAGTTAAAGATTTGATTTATATATAACATCATGCAAAAGGATCTTGAAAAAGTAACTTTTGTCACGTCATTGCAAAAATATATCTACAAAAATCTAGGAAGAAAACTGTAAATGCCCTGTCTTGCTATTACTATCCCAAATGTGTGTTTTTGCACAGAGCCTTAATGTATAAATATTGAGATGGACACTTTGTAGTGCTGCAATGTTTAAATGCACCGTTTCAAACACAGGCTTGGATGGAAGTGCCCCAAGGATAAGCCCTCAAGACGATCACCCAGGACGATCCCCCAGGATAAGCCACCAGGACGAGCCCATGGGACGAGCCACCAGGACGAGCCCCAGGATGAGCCCCCAGAACGAGCCCCCAGGATGAGCCCCTAGGAAGTGCCCCCAGAATGATCACACAGGATGAGACCCAGGATGAGACCCCAGAACAATCACACAGGACCAGCCCCCAGGATGAGCCCCCAGGACGATCACACAGGATGAGCCACCAGGATGAGACCCCAGGACAAGACCCCAGGACGAGACCCCAGGACGATCACACAGGATGAGACCCAGGATGAAACCCCAGAACGATCACACAGGACCAGCACCCAGGATGAGCCCCCAGGACGATCACACAGGATGAGCCACCAGGATGAGACCCCAGGACAAGACCCCAGGACGAGACCCCAGGACGATCACACAGGATGAGACCCAGGATGAAACCCCAGAACGATCACACAGGACCAGCCCCCAGGATGAGCCCCCAGGACGATCACCCAGGACGATCACCCAGTATTAACCACCAGGATGAGCCCCCAGGATGAGACCCCAGGACGAGCCCCCAGGAAGAACCCCCAGAACAAGCCCATGGGACGAGCCCCCAGGACGAGCCCCAGGACGAGCCCCCAGGATGAGCCCCCAGGATGAGCCCCAGGATGAGACCCCAGGCAAGCCCCAAGGATGAGACCCCTAAGGTGGCGAGATGGTGGATTCCAATTTGAGTTCCATTAGCAGCAGTAAGTGAATATTTGCATTTATATCAAACTTGACTTACTTTATAAATGTAATTTTAACTTGAGTGTGGTTTAACTTTCAATTTAATCTCCTCCTCCCCCCCCCCCCCCCCCCCCTCCAACCTTTATATTTACTGGCCAATGACCTGTTTAAAATTATTTAAGAATAACAAATTTGGAAATAATTATTTGATCATAGCATAAAGAATATTTGTTGATTTCTGAATCTTTGAAAATATTGTGTAACATACATTTATGTAAAAGGATCAGTGGAAACAAATCAGCTTTATAAAAGGCATTCAGGGGTATAGGGGATACCTTTGCCCAAACCTTTTTTCCAAACATAATCCCATTTAATAGATAGCTGCAACTAAAGTGAATCTTACACCATATCTGGTGCCCAGCCTATAAATCTTCCAATGCAAAGATCAGTTCTGATCAGGCAAAACTTACTCACCTATCAGCAGAAAAGAGAGACTGACCAATCCCAAAAGAACCTGCAAAGTATTTGGGTGGCCTTCCAAACGAAAGTCTGTAAACCAAGCCCATGGCCAACACCTAGGACCAAGTTAGCATAAAGCAACCCTCTAGATAAAGAAAAGTCTATAGATAATTTTATAAACCACAATAATTACCTAATAGATAGGAGGGCGCCAGCAATGTTTGTGTATCATGGCACATAACGAATTTGATTGTGTATGCTATAAAATAAAATCTTGAGATAAGTATTTTCATCTGAAGTACTGTTGAAGTCAAGAAAATAGCATTTGAAGAATCTCAAATTCACTATCGTTTATTTCTATTGCTGCAATCAAAATAAGCATGTTGTGAACAAGCACAAAGTTTTTGTTGTTTTCACTTATAGTGAAATACTTGAGAAAAACAAATTACTCTTTAAGAAAACTGATGTACTTTCCCTTTCCACCCATCAAAATTATGACTGTTTCCCCAAAACTTTCCCAAAAGCTCAAAAAATAACCAGAATATTTTTCATTTTGTCTGTATACATTAGAACCATTGAGTGGATGATCCAAAAAGAACAAAAAATGTTGGAGAGACAAACAAACAGCAAGAGCTTTTTAGCTGTTTATGGACAAGTTTTTTTTTCTTGTTTAATAACATACACTCTATTGTATTTTCTGCAGGAGGACTTTCATGTTTGGAAGCGAACTATGGTCAGCTTGGGAAGATATTGCTGGACCCCTACTACAGATCATCCTCAGAGGCGTTCAGACTTAACATACACGTAACATCCAAGCAGATTATTGTTATTTAATTGGAGGAATGTAGGTCACGTGACATTCAATCAAACCATTACATGGCCTATTTCACAAACTATGCATTTTGGTACATTCACTTTGCATTTTCGTCCCATCCCATTTGATCTATTGCAAGCTTGACCACATCAATATAAACATTACAAAACACCTTCTTGTGGATGCCAAAATACAGTCTTGTACATTTTTTGTTCATTCTGCATAGCTTATCCTCAATATCGAATGATCTACTTGGATGTTATTTATTATAACAAATTTTATCATTTGATCAATTAAATGATTAATGCTTTATACTTGGCACATTAATCCATGTAGTTTGCGCCCTGGTCGTGATTCATGGTAAGACTAGTTTTCCAGTGTAGTTTTTCCACAAATAAGGCTTACTTAAATTTGCTTCAAGATTAACAAGGTTGATCAATAAGGATTGGTCTTGCAAATGAGTGGCTGAAAGTTTGGCAGGAACAAATTTGTCATCACTTTGTCACAGCTTATGTTTGCGAAAACTTTTCAACCATTCCATGTTCTCCCGCTATGGTCCACCTTTGGTAATACAATGATATGAAGTTGGAGGCTCTTGGTGCACAAGAATAGTTGTTTGTTTTCATCAAGAACAAAATTATTAGTGTATATTTGGGTTGCATGTAGTGAATCCAATCATCAGGTTGGCATGAGATAGCAAGCTTGGGGCCAACGTACGTTCTCATTTTCCCCACAGGGTTTTCGAGTTTTCGTATCCGGCTACTATCCTGATTGGTTCTTTACATGCAGCCAATATACACTAATGAAAAAATTAAGTCAGCAAAAGGAACACGTTTTAGTGCTTTCAAACATTTAAATAAACATTTGAGAGATATACTGAGAATTATCATTGTTTTGATATGACAAAACTAGTTATATGTTAGTGTTATTTTCACCTGTTAAAATGGTAATATTTACGAATCTTGTGATGAATTATTAGTTTTTGTGTAAAAAAAAGAAGATAGATTTGGTCGGGATCTAAGGTTGACGTCATAAAATGCCACAGATTTTATAGCCTCAGTATATAAAACAAAACTAGTTATATGTTTTTGCAATGGAGAGTGACTTTTCTTTCATTGAAAGATGGAATAAGTTCCATTCAACTCAACTGATTATTATAAAGTATGCTCAAAGGTTATTTCAAGGGTACAAAATCCTCTGTATTGATTAATTTAAAGTGTAAAATTGTATACTGTTCAAGTATTTACTATTTTTTCAAAAGAAAAAACTTTCAAAATGTCACTGTTATACACAATTTTTCTCTCTCAACTAATTAACCAATGATTGTTACAGAGGTTAGTTTTTGTGACAGTTCGAGAGTTTCATGTTGTACTTTTCAGCCGTAATGTAGAAATCTGGAGTAAGTGTTTAATCCCTCTTGTAGGAGGGTTGGAGAGGAATTTTCAGATTTTCCTGCATGGGTTTTTAAAACTCATTTGCCTCTTCCAGATATGTGACACTCATCAGACAGTCATTCTTAGTTTAATATCGGAATCTGATTAAACGTGTAGAATGTCATAAGTTATATCTGTATCATCTGTAATTCTCTTATTTTATTTTACAAAATCAAAATATTTATAAGTAGTCTTCTACATAGACCCTTCTGAAATGACGTCATTATTTATTGCTTGGGTAATGCTTGAGTACTTTAGGCAAGTCACACACTCATGTTACTAAAACTGCACGAAGTGCTATGAAATGCAACGCTGGATGGCCTCATGGCTACTTATTGTTTATGTGCATAGTACTCTGACAGACCTCCCGCATTGCTATAGAAATGTGATGTCACTGGTGAGAAGGGTCTATAAATATCAAATATCGATATGCAAATTTTAAAAAGTATAATTCGTTTGATAAACAAATATATGTTTGTCATAAGGCTTATTAATAACGAGGGCAGTGTTTCGATTTAATAAAAAAGCAGTACCTTTTTGTCATCATCTTTAATTCATAGTATGCAGGTAGATGTGTGTTCAGGACTTCAGGCACATACAGGTTGCAGTGCTAGTTGCTTTTTGGCAGGATCCCTCAGTTTCATTGCCAGAAAGAAGATAGCCTTTCTAATAAATATATGCTGATTACATTCACCCGTGTGTATATACACTATTGGTGGGCAAACGCCATAAAGATGTGCGCTAGGCAAATGCTCAAACGCGTATAAGTCATGCCTCCATCAGCCCCATACAAAAAGGCACTGTGTTCCCTCATTTGCCAATCAGTGTTAGTGCGCAGTTTTCATGGGAAAAGTCGATTAGAATAATAGTCAGGGGAATTGATAGAATTGAAAAAAGTTCGGCTTATACCAAAGGTTCTGAAATGAGCTAGATGCATTTTTTTATACTATTCAGTGCATTTGACTTTAAAAAGTTGACTGAGTGACATAGGTTGGCAAATAAATACAAACCATCCAAACAAGATTTTAATTCTTATTAATAAATTAATTAAGCAACACATGTTACAACCTCTAAACCTCAGGCACAGATTTAGGGACAGGCACACGCCCCAGTATTTTTGCTGATTGAAAAAAACAAACTGCAAAGCATATAAAGCTAATTCTTAACTTCAAAATTGGTAATAAAGTAATCCTTTCTGAAGTGTCCTAAATTGCAACCCCAAAGAAATAAATATTGTTAAACAAATAATCAAATGGGACAACAATGCACCAATGGAGTACCTTAACATGCACATTTTCCCTGTATTTTTCTGTGGGCCCTAGACTCCTTAAGAGCCCTTATTTATGAAATAGAAGTATGAGTAACTAAGAAATTTTATGAGACCACAAGATTCTAAACCAAAATACGGGAATTCTCTTTAAAGTATTCTGCTTAAAACTGAGGGGAAAGTAGCCAGGAATTGTCTCAGTTGCACCACAGAACAACTACAATCAGAACATTTCTGGGGCCCTGAAGCGGGGCCCGGCTCATGCCAACTAAAAGGGTTTCATGCTTATGGGAGGAATTTTGTGATCTGCACTTGGGATTGTGACAGATGAATAATTGGAACTTCCTGGGGGCTTGTTAGTTTCATTACCTCTCATTATAACGCCTCATCCAGAGATTATCATTCAAAATAAATTAGGTCACTTGCATTTATACTGTGGGATTACTGAAAGTTATACAATTTGGGTGAATTAGCCCTCCAAGTTTCTGCCCCCCCCCCATCTCACGGATTCTGGATCCACCCCTGAACCTTAAGAATTTTCTTGCGTCAATCGGTCACAGTTTCATATTATTGCATGGTTTTAATCGTCATTGGGCCATACTCTCCAAAATGAAATATTTATGATTTTCCAGATTTTAACTTGGCATTGAGCATGATAACCAATTCTGCTAAGCAAGGTTCGTGAGTGATAACCATTTGTCTTGATGCCCTCTGTTGGCCATGGTTCGTTGGTGATGTATGGTGTAGTGGGTATTTTGTGTCCCCACCACCCCCCCCCCCCCCCCCCCCCGGTGATTATGATATACGGCGACTTGTTTGGAAACTTTGTTTGACCATGGAGGAAGGAACATAGCAATTGGACCTGCTTAGGGCCTCTTTTGACTCGAAAAGTCCTTCAGGCCCATGTTAATTTACCGCTAAGAGAACACACACCAGGGGGAAAATGCTTGATCAGACCTACACTTCACGTGTGTGTTTCTTTTGTTTATTTGAATGATGGACTTTATTTCCTTTTTAAAATTCCTTTCATGAAATTGGTAGTAAATTTGTTAATTTGTACAGAATCATCGGGGGACAAACCCTTTGGCTTTGACACCCACTGCAAATTTATACAGGCGCTTATATCACTAGACACACCTCCAAGATTGACCAATCATGGCTAAGTTATTGTCAACCTCGTTTCCAAGATAATATCCCATTACTTTTGCGCTACAACATTGTGGTTCTGTTGGTTATGAGGTTGAGTTCTTTCGGATTATAAGAAACTTCATTTCGAGAGGTCTGCCGTGGACAACTGCAGGAAAATCTCTTCAAAATGTTACGTCTAGCCACTCGAGTTCCTGGGGTGAGTTGTAAAAGTCGCTTTTGGAACTGTCTGTGCTTGGGTAGGATAAAATTGTGTCGTTAATGCTTAAAAGCAGGTGCTAGGTGTGTGTGCAGTTAGTGATTAGGTGGTTATAGTTCACCTCCGTTAACATGGACATGGTTTATGCAATGATGACGACCATCGTTTGAGAACAAGCATCCACCGGTTTCATTGGTTGGTGATGATGTTACTGTAGAGTTACTATATCGTAGGACGTCCTGTATTCAGGGGGTCCCTGAAATCGAGGCAAACCTTTGACCTCTCTGCGCGCGATGTAAACAGTGTCTAGATACAATTTTTGTGGTTTGACTTGCCAAGCAAAGAGTCTCCTCTCATTTGACCAAAGCTTAGAAACATTGTAAGGCTCCACTGGTTAGTTGCACTTGTAAATGCAAAAAGTTGTGGTATTTTAGGCATTTCTGCAAGGTACAAAAATATGTCATACTGTCGGGGCCATAAACAAAAAAATTCCCACCGAAAAAGTTTCATCAAACACTTTTTCAATTCACAATTCACGATGATCAAATCATGGGACTGAACATTCTGCTGAGCATTCTGGGGGAAAAAATACAGAGGCTTAAAGAAGCCAGGTGCCTTATATCATTTTCTAATAGTCTGGATAATTTTTTGTGTGTAACACTTTATCATTTTTGTTATTAATATTAAAATTTAAACATCAGCTTTGTGATTCGATTATCACTGTTTATTTATATGCTTTATTTTAAATGTTAAGAAACATAAAAAGACACAAAACTAAATAAAAATAAGATTTCAAAGCCAAGAATTATTTACATTTTTTTTATTTATTTATTTATTTTTTAGTTTTTGAAAAATACCATGGTTATTTGTAGAACTAAATAAAAAATATGTTGAATAAAATGAAGAAAACTGCTGGCTATAGAGTCATACACTAAGTCTCACAGAACACTTGAAGTCACTGCAGATGTTTCTTCCACGTATGGCTTCACCCGGACACCATACTTTCTTGTTTGCATCGAAAACAGGTCAAACTCAAAACAAATGGGACGCTATTGAAGTCATCGAAGATCGGTGCGTGGTGTGAAAGTTTCAATGTCCATCACGTTTTAATATATGTTTGCATATTTCTTATAAACAAAGGAAGGTAATTAGGGCATCAGTTGATTATGGAATATTTTTATTTTTTTTCAATTCAAAGAAAAAGGCATACTACATCGAAAACCGGACAGGGGAGGATACTACTATTTAGTACACTATACTACTACTACTACTAGTGACGGTGTTTAGCACTAGACCTAGCAGTTTGGTGGCATTCAGCGAGTATGTCAGCCAGCCAGGCGAGGCTACATCCTCCCGACACTGCAGTGCATCCCCTAGGACACTTGCATATGGCATATTATTCAAAATATGCACCATTTGCAAGCCTGAAAATTGGACCCTGATATTTTCATAAGTGAAAGCTAATTTTTATTTTTATATAGTGTAATTAACTACGAGGTACCTGACATGTTTAACATACACAATATTGACAACCGATGCCTTTCAACTAAATCAAGGTAAAAGGTTTGGAGTCTCGAATGCGAACGTCAGCATTTTTGACGGACTTCCACTACCACTGTAGATGTAGAGAGAGGTATTTAAATGATCAAATTTTCATATTTGCTGAGGTACATATTTTCTTTTGCATGCTCAGGTTGTGGGGGCTGATGCCAAATACTTTAACAGCAAGAGAAAGTAAAAATCCGACAATTGATTGAAAAGAAATTTTTATTTTAATCGCAAACTTCCGAACGTCATTTTTGTCTGTCAAAAATTTCAACAATGTCGATTAACCAAAGTTTTAAACATTCAATAAATTCGAAACAAATATGATGAGAACACGTTTATACATAATAAGTATTTTTTGAAACAATGACTACTGCGATACCTGGTCAACAATAAGAGTAATCCCTTTTTTCAAATTTCCAGCGACGACTTTTTTTCATTGTCCGTCAATGTTTTTGTGTGTCGTCCGAGAATTTACCGATTGGCCTGTAAGTTTACCTTTTACTTGAGACTTACCCCCCTCTGTCGTCCTCTTGCAGTAAGGCCTCCTCGATGTTTTCACGGAATGGTTGATTCGCACATGTTTTCTGCGCGATGTTAATACTTGCGCAAAATAAATCCGTCAAGTAAATGACATTCGCCATTTACTGGCGTTCGAGAGTCCATCGGACAGCTCCAGATGAAAAACCAAAACGTATCTGAGATGATTAACAACAGAAATACTTCCTTCCGGATGCTAGTTTTTGGAAACTAAATCAACTTATGTTCAAGTACGCTTGATGTGGATTGCGCGAAGGTAATCAAGTACCGAACGTCATTTGCAATAAACTCCGTCAATTTTCTCGAACGTCATGCAAATTCTGTCATTTTTTCTCGAACGTCACTTAAAATCCGTCAAAAATTACGTTCGAAACTGCGTGTTGATAACCTTTAAAAAAATTATGGAAGCTTGACAAATTTTTTTAAAATAAATTTTAGGTATGAGAGGCTGCAAATATATCAGAGAAATTACGGTAGTGTTGTGCCAGAAATAAATTAATAACAGACAATATTTGCTTAGTTTTTCCGTCAATGTTATGCTCTCTTCTGTCAGGCTTATATTTTCTGTGTGTGGTGTTTTTTCTGTGTGTGGTGTTTTTTTAATTTTTATTTGAAACTACATCAGTTGGGCCTCACCATAGAAAAGAATGAATGTTCCTTGTGCTTTACTTGTGCTATCTTTGAACTAAATATAAATAACCACAGGTTTCACTGCTGGAGACTCTACTTTTTTAAATGACCACTGCAAGATGAAAACTAACTGAACTATCCTTATATGAACATTTTGGTAAACTTAAATATGTATACAATTATTTAAAATATCTTACAAGGTCAAAAAGATTTTTTAGAAAAATGACATTTGAGGTTGTAAAATGGTCCATATTTCCAAGAATATGCCCTATACCAGATTTGATGTTGGCATGTTCCACCACAAATTTGCAGTGCCCCCTCCCCCCCGAAAACAATCGCGATAGTGCTGATAAAAAGACAAGAAAAAGAAAGGAAAGAAGAGGAAAATGCGAGTTTGTAAAAAATAATGTAGTGAACGATCGCGATCGCTACACGGCCAAAAATTCCAAGAATAATAATAAGAAGATGGTGGGCCCCACTGCAGCGTTCCCCTTCCAAAAATTTAAGCATGGCCCCAACTTAAATGCAATACCCCCTCCCCCATCACTGTGCCCTCCTTTACTTGTAGTAAGGCGGCATAGCTAACCATTGTGCATTTTGTGATAAAAGCATGAAATTTGGCACAGTCGTAGAGAAAAGTATTACAAACAAATCTGGATATTGGGCCATCGCAGATTATGTCACTGAATGCCATGGCGGCCATTTTACAATATTTTAGTAATCCGCCCGGGCGAAATAGTAATCCGCCCGGGCGAATTAGTAATTTGCCCGGGCGAAATAGTAATCCGCCTGGGCGAATTAGTAATCCGCCCGGGCGAATTAGTAATCCGCCCGGGCGAAATATATATTTTTTTTACCATGTCCTTTATACACTTCCGTAGTAACCCACTTGCAAAGCACCAGTAAAATTTATCTCCAAGTGGTTCATCGCTTCTCAAAGCTACCATGTACACATTACACTTGTATCATGCAAATCACTGCCTGTATTGATTGTTCATTTTGCTTAAAATTAAAGTCCAATACAAATGTCATAGTAAAAGGAATCTTAAGATTTGGGTTTGTGAAAAAGCTTACTGTGAGCTGACAGACTATAAAAATGCCAAGTGAGAAGCCAATGCTCCTGCTGGCTAGTCACAATAAAAATATATATATACAAATCAGGTATTGCACTTTCCCATACATGCAACAATCGAGAAGAATCAAGGTGGATGCCACATCGACCATTGACCAGTGCTAATCAGAAATTAATCCTCCTTTTATCTGAATGGGAATTATCTCAGATTAAGTTATATGTTGTACAAATGTAATGATTGTAGGGTACAGCTATTGCACAACATTCATGCAGAAACAGGCCTGAACATTTGTTTTTGGAGATGCAAGGTGATTTTTTCCAGCAAGTTATTTGTTGCAAGTTAGTATTTGTAATTGGCCCCAAGTAGAGGGGGTGGTGAACTCTTAAGGATTATTCAAAATAGTACTTCAAATCAACAACTAAATAGTTTTCTGTTGTAATCGAACCATCATATGATAATGGATGTGATTTAGAACTAAGATGACCATACACGAAGCCATTCTTTATTAAACTCATACACTGATATTGTATAATGTTAGAAACTTTTTTTAAATGATAAAATTATTAGGCACTTTTAAACCGTTTGTATCAAATGCCTTAATATGCTACTACAACACGCGTTCATTGGACGGAAGCATTCGTGACATACCCTGAACTCCTTTGGAGTATGCAGCACCGACTGCCAAATGGTCACACATAATTTAATAATTCTCATCAACAATTTAGACCCTTGCAGGTACCCATTTATTGCTGGGTGATGAGAAGCAAATTTTAGTTTAAGTGTCCTGCTCAAGGACACAAGTGACCAGGATTCTAACCCACACTCCGATGAACCTGCCTTCTTGAGTCCTCTGCCTTCCAAGTTCTAGTTCATGCGCCCATGACAGGACAGTCTTTCAATTTATTCAATCTTTTCTTCAATTTTTTGCAGGTTGTTGGTGCACTAAGGAGATATTGCCACCATGGAGCAGTAAGTACAATAACAAAAATACATATATCTCGCCATCATATTCAACTGCATCACTCGGGGCAATAAATCAAATGATAATTCAGCCACAACAACTGCAATGTGTACTTTAAGCTAGATTTAAAGACTTGAAAGAAAGCGTTCTAGTCAAAATTATGCATTGTTCCTCCATATGTGATTGCTACAGAATTTGTACTTTTATGATGAGCCTTACAGACATGCCCCAATGTACACAGTGTTGTTTGTTTAGCATGGTCTTTTGTGTTATTAAGGGAAGGTTCTCAATGATATTGAAATTATTATGAGAGATCAATGTTTCCAATATTTCTGAAAAATGTACTGTAGTTGAAATGAATAATATCAATTGGAAAAAGGGATTTAGTTATTGAATTTTCACCATAAACAATGCAATCACAACTATACTAGTAGATTAGAATAAACCCTCCTGTTGATGTTTTACTTTATACCTGCAAAATTGAAAGGAAATCTTTACTTTATAAAATGTCTTTTGCATCTCAGAGTTGATCATATGTATTAATGCATTATACTTCATATCCCTCAGCCCACAACTAAGATGTTCATCAATGGAGAGTTTGTAGAATCCAAGACTACAGAATGGATTGATGTACATAACCCGGTGAGAAGTTACTTTTGTTTTCTTGTTCCCCAACTCAATCCAAACTTGACCCCTTTTCCAAATAGATAGTTCCCACTCGACGTCACACAGTGTAAAGTCTTCCATCTTTACCAGCAAGGATATCATTTTTGATAGTGATCTGGCTCACTTTTGGGCAACCCTCAGGCTTCCGTTTGTTTTTGATTGTCTTTTTTATTTGTCTTGTACATGTTTAAAGCCTGAAACAATATAAAAATATAACAAGTAGCAATTTGTTTTTGAATAAGCTTCCTGCTAGACTCTCACTGCAACTTCCATCGATACCTTCATAATCAACATTAAGTGTCATTTAATACTCAAGTTACTGTTATTGTTATTTTTACTTCACTCACTGTTCTTTTAATATCAGCCCTTCGATTGGAGAAGTTTTTAGTGAAAAATTTATTTTATTATTGTTAATATTATCATTGCAGGCCACCAATGAAGTGGTAACCCGTGTTCCCAAGTGCACCCAAGATGAGCTGGAGGCAGCCACCGCTGCAGCAGTGGCAGCCTTCCCTGCATGGAGCGACACAACCATCATGTCACGTCAACAAATCATGTTCAAATACCAGCAGCTCATCAAAGAAAACCTGGTATGATAATTATAAATCCTACAAATGTAATTTGTCCTGTGGTCCATGAATTGTGTGTCCCTTGATCCAGGTTGTCCCTTATGTTATCCTTAGCTCTCGTATGGTCTGACCATTCAATATTATCCACTGAAGTTTTGCATGATAGATAAACTATGCCAGCCCTCAGTATGATATCATTTGGTGAATCTACACAACACAAACATCTACACAACACAAACATGCACACAGACAGCTTTGTGTTAAGTACCCTCTGTGAACATTCCTTTGTTCTGTGTGAACTTTAGAAAAAACATATTGTTCAACACTGGTGAAACAAACTGTGGACGTGTGTAAGTCCACATAATGTTTCAAAACCCTGCCTTGTGTTCAGAGAAACAATTTTAAGCTTTGGTCTACACAACATTCACAATAATCAATTTATCTCTTTTCAAGGGTGAAATTGCCAAGTCAATCACACTAGAACAAGGCAAGACATTAATCGATGCTGAGGGAGATGTCATGAGAGGACTACGTAAGTCTAACTCTAAGGATCAATGAAGATTATCGAACATAAACTTTTGTTTTGTTAGTTTTCACTAAAGCGTGAACACAGAATTTCATAAACTTTTCACAGGTTGTTTGAATGGTGTTAATAAAAAACTTTTTAAATAAAAAAGCAATTATATAAATTTCATTTAAAGTGAGATTTAAAGTACTAGAGAATCATAATGACACAAGGAATATATTTTAGTTTGCTTTCATTGCTTCATTTATTGATGGCTTTTGCTGTGTGTGACTGTCATCCTGTGTAGTTTGATGAAATAAGATTGTACACAACTCAATCGATAGAAAATAAAACCTGTGACATCACATGTTTACAAAAGAGGCACAAAGCCCTGGACTTCCGGTAGGTTCAATTTGTACACAGATCAATGGAAGAAAATATCAAATCTTGCATTTTGTAGAGGTTGCACCATACTCTGGAATGCACAAGGTGAAAGTCTTTTATTCTTTAAAATTTGACAGAGGTTGTTGAGCACACATGTAACATCACATCCCTTCAGCTGGGTGAGACGCTGCAGGGTATTGCCAAGGATATGGACACTTACACCATGAGAGTTCCCCTTGGAGTCTGTGCAGGAATCACACCGTAAGTACAACGTTAACAGTTTTCTGCTGTTCCACTGACCTTGAATTGGAATACAAACTTTACTGAATCCACACCCATGCCTTTGATCCCTGATAAGAATAGTTTGCCTGACCTTATACCAAACACGGTTTGGTTTGGCATTGCATTGCAGACTCTATTAAAATAACGTAAAACCAGGGTATAAATTTAAGGAGTTAGTGAAGTGTGAATTAATAACGGTTTTGTTAACACCCTTGCTCTGAAGTTACAGAGTATAACACAAACATTCCCATTTGTGCATCCATGTAGAGACTTCTCTTGTTCTTTCCTTTGTCCCTACATAGACTTTGTACACATAATTTCTTGTGGTACATCCCTCACTTTAGAATTTCCACGTGGGAGACCCATTTTTCCTATTGTCTTTAGTCTTCTTTAGGTAGCCAATATTAAAACACGGAAACTGACCACCAAAATGGCACAACCAAGACTTTATTGTGGTGATGATGTCAGATTAATTGGGTTATTATAGTCAAAGATATTCTATTCATTCCATTCAAGTGTTACAGTAAGGCTATTATTGCAACGTTTGCTCCACAGATTCAACTTCCCCGCCATGATCCCACTGTGGGTAAGTGGTATTTTTGTCATCTTTTGATTAATATTCGAAATTTATATTCGCTTTCACTTTTCTTGATGAAGTTCTGAAACTTTCTGAATGCTTTATTCTGAGTTAAAGCCCAAACAAGTACTCAAGGCTGGTGCATACTTCATAAAAGAACAATGGCAAATTAAAAAGCATTAAATACTATATATTTGCAGAAGATCTACAAAGTCATAACATTTCAACAGAACTTCTGTTTTTATAGAAACAATGTCAATAGATGTCACCTGTTTTGATTTCACCAATTTTGTTTTAGTATTTCTTTTGGGAACACTATGTGACAATCTCTTTTTGGAAGATATAACAGCTCTGAAGATTTACAACAAAGTAGTCAAGACAATGATGTTTTATAAGTGATCCACCACTTTGTTCAAGTGTATCCGAAAGAATTGTTAAATGTTTATCTCCCATCATTGACAACCGCATTCTAAAGCTTGACACCTTCTTTTAACTCTATCTGTATTACAGATGTTCCCAGTAGCAGCAGTGTGTGGTAACACATATGTCATCAAGCCATCGGAGAGGGACCCAGGAGCTTGTATGATCCTTGTTGATTTGGCTAAACAAGCTGGTATACCAGATGGTGTAATCAATGTCATTCATGGCCAACATGATGGTGAGCTCCTAATTGGATCATTGTTAACAGACATGTAAACTTTGTTACAAGTTATGAGATTACTTAAATGTATAGATATTTGCAATGATGTTGTGATTGCTGCACTCTGTGTAAAATCACCCTATCTTCATTCATCTTGTTCTTGTTCACAGTATCATTATTTATATAAGGACCTAAATTTATAGAGCTACTTATGTACCATTTGTCACAGGTTTTCTGTCCTGCAAAATTTCGCTCAGCAGAAATTTGTTTAGCAATGGGCCAAGGACCTGATTTCTTGAAGCTAATAAGCACACAAGTTTGTTTAAATCTTGATTAGCAAAAACAGCTTACCAGCCAAAATGTAATGTGATATACGTTACTTGTGACTGGTACGCTGCTTATTTTTGGCTATCCAAATCAATTGGTAAAGCAAATTTTCTGCATAACAACTTCAGTGGAGTGTTTAGTTGCCTGAAGTAGAAAAGAGTTCTTATGGGAAAGTTTGAAATTTTGAAGTCAAATATCAGAAAATTTGATTTGTTTGTCTTAACAGCGGTTAACTTCATCTGTGACCATCCGGCCATCCGAGCCATCTCCTTTGTGGGTTCAGACCAAGCTGGTGTCTACATCCATGACAGGGGCAGCAAGAATGGCAAGAGGGTACAGGCCAACATGGGGGCCAAGAACCATGGTGTCATTATGCCTGATGCTAACAAGGAAAACACCCTCAACCAGGTATGACAAATGATGATTTAAGATAAAAGTTTTGAAAATATTATTCTGATCTTCATACTGATAAGTATGTAAGTGGATGGTTTTTTAATTTGCATTTTATTTTAATGGAGTTTGACATTGTGTGTGTTTTTTGCAATATTGATTGGTTTATTCTTCTCGCAATCAATTTGAACAAATTGACAGTTGCAAAGAGGTAATAGAAGTTAATTAAAGCCAACTTTCATGGTTTGTTCTTCTATTAATTGATTGAATCTTCAAGAGAAATCTGACACTTGCAAACTTTCCGAATAGATTCCTCCAAGACTTGCGTATTGATGAAAAATAGTAGTCAAGTATTAAAAGTACTCAATAATAATTGGAAAAGTCTTTTGAAATAAACAAAACGCGTAAATGTTTGTACTAAAGAAATCAAAAGTAAAAGTTAAGCCGCATACTGTCTGGCCATTGATTGATAAACTATACTATCCTGCAATGTCATGGGTAAATGCATTTACACAATGCGCACAGGTGCACAATTAGTTCTGTGCACAGCTGTGCCACCAAAAGTAGGAGGGTTAACTAACTCAGACCTGCCAACCTGTACGCATTTTGCGTACCATGCACGCATTTTCACATCTGAGTACGGTGGTACGAGATATATGCAGAAAATATGCAAAAGACGCAAAATCTATATCGCGGTGTTTGAAAACTGCAGCACGAACGGACAATTTTGTTCTCAATTTCTTCAACTGTCATTCGTTCGACCCCAAGTGCAAAAACAACCGAACAAAGACACCCTGCATCTGAGTGATCATTATGCGCTTCGATAAAAAAGAGGTTGTGCTTAGAACTATATTTGAAATTCTTACTCCCGCTGGAAAACTAATAAACCAATGCATAACAAAGGGGGTGGGAATGGCGCAATACAGTTTCGTCAATCTGGTACAATACGTTGTATACCGGTAGTCGTATGCATGGATGTACGTGCACACCACGCACGTGTTCTGCATCGCCGTGTGATTAATACTTGAGTGTACAACATGGACGCCGATCGAAGTGTCAGATTAATACATCGTTTCTGTTAGTTTTACTTTTATTAGGGGAGAATAATGGGAATTTAATGGCCTGTGATCTTTGTATAAGAGAAACAAACGATGAATTGAAGTGGAACTGGAAAATTCTACGATAGGCTTTCGTTTGTCCGTTTACTGGGCAACCAAAGATGGAACCTTTCGCATTATTATTGTCAAGTTATTTGCATACCGACTAAGTTACTAATAATTTAGGAACATTGTTCAACAGTGCTTTTCATAGAAATTAATATATGTTATTGGAATAGAAATCAGTCAAAAATTAATGGGCTCACCGCCCGTAGGGAAACCCCTGGCCAATTTTTTTAGAAAGGTACTTTTGGACGTTGTTGAATTGTGTTTTTCATTGAGATTTATACATGATTGGAACAGATATCAGTCAAAATGGGCTTACCGCTTGTAGGGGAACCCCTGGCCATTTTTTATTTATTTATAATTTTTTTAAACAACTTTTTGCCCCTTGAGTGGCATCTATGATGTAGGCAATTGGAACATACATTGCCAACAGTCAAACTGGTTATTTATTTTTTCTGACTGACTGTTGTGCCAACAACAGTACATTGGGTTATGCCGCCGTGCACGGGCTTCTGGTTTTAATGCCGCTGCGCTAATGTGGTACTCAAAAAAAATTTACAAGATTGGCAGGTCTGCTAACTGAATGCATAGGTATTACCAGAGTAAAATGTAACTGAAGAGCATTATTCACATTGCTTTGTGTAGCTTTGCGGAGCAGCCTTTGGTGCAGCAGGCCAGCGATGCATGGCTCTCTCAACAGCTGTCTTCGTCGGAGAAGCAAAGGAGTGGATTCCTGATCTTGTGGAAAGAGCCAGGAATCTGAAAGTCAATGCAGGTACAGAATTTTGTCATAATTGCAGAGAATGATGCCCCGCACTACATGCCTCCACCCCCCTATTATGTATGTCATTAGCTGCTACTGCTTGGGGTAGTATTTATACACTCCAACATACTCTACACAATGGTTACTCAACATCCAAATGTTTGGACTTAAATAAGATTGGTATGCTGTTCAACTGATAAGCAACTGTTGTTTTGGCCTGCAGTCCAAAATCCTACAAAGTCGACAAATTTCTGAATAGGACTTTGGCGGATTTCTGGCTTTTGAGATTAAGGCTTAAAATCTATGTCTCCGTCTTGCGTCATGCTTAATTTGTTGCGTGTATTACGTGAAAATTACATGCATGCTGGGCAATGCGCATATGTCCATGTATCCGTGTTGCATAATGTGTACAGAATAGTGGGTGGAGGCATCTTCCTAGTCTATAGGGCCTACAACATTGCCGATTCTCCTGAAGACAATCAGAGCATTTTGTAAAAAAATTCAAGTTACACCACCAGTTCTTTTCAGAACCATATTAAGGTGATGATTGGCATGGGTGGCTAGCTTACTACTGTG
This sequence comes from Leptasterias polaris, assembly GCA_037783415.1. NCBI lineage: Eukaryota > Metazoa > Echinodermata > Asteroidea > Forcipulatida > Asteriidae > Leptasterias > Leptasterias polaris. Next base: position 620,533 of record JAZGTN010000045.1, read on the forward strand.
GCCTGGCTCCATTCCGGGCTCAGACATGTGAGTAGAGTTGTGCCTTGGCTCTCTCTTATGCAGTGTTGTTGACTCGAGTCAGTGACTTGGACTCGAGTCAGACTCGAGTCGCCAATTTCATTGCTTGCGACTTGACTTGACTTGACTTGAGCAAAAAATGACTCGTGACTTGACTTGACTTGAGCAAATATGACTTGCGACTTGACTTGACTTGAGAAAAAATGACTTGGTTACAACACTAAATGAATACTAAATGTCAAGTTATACGTTTACATTTATACGGTTCGGATAAAATGTCGAAAAAATTCACTCGGAAGTTCCGCAAAACACAGACCACATTGCGATCACAGTTTACACAACGCACGCGGTCACATCGTTTCCAACTTTGAGGCTCCTTGTCTTATCTCATTCCTATGTGTGCAACAATAAAGGTAGAAAACATTGAACGCTAGAGGGCATTTCAAAACAATGCGATACAGTTGGAATAAAAGCCCTCTATTGGTGAAATATTCCAATGCGTTACGCGATAGATACGAAACGCTTTGACAAAAGACCATGCTCGGGGAAAAGGGTTTTTCCCCCGAATTGCAATAATCACCATCGCTGGTGCGCGAACTAAAACCATGCGACAGAGCAATGAGCCACTGGTATTCACGCAAAAGCCGTCGACAGCATGGTCTTCAAAGCACAGTTCCTCGGAAATGTTAGCTTGTTTACGAAAAACTGCACAATTTGTAGGCTTTATTTTACAAAAATGACATCATTTAGGACATTTTGGATCAACAGAGAGATTATTTTACTGTAAAACGTAAGATTTGTTTCTTCTTAAATATGTTTTGTTTTGTTGTTTTGGGGAAGTTTTTGCGGGGTGTTTGTGCAAGGTCAAAATGCTGTGGTGGTGAAGAGGCATTATTTTAGATCACATCCGTGGTTGTGTAAACGTTTTTTCAACCTTAGTTTTTTCACCGGTCTTGTTAAATTTTGTAAAAATTAGTTTTTGCCATGATGCACCCCCACATTCGCCGAAAATGCCGTGGGGCCCTTTTTACATTTACGAAATTGCTGCGATGCCCTTCATATTCTAGAAAAAGCACGGCAATTATTGCCGTGCCCTTTTGAACTCGAAGTTCGAGACCTATGGTTTTATTTAGTCATGGGAGTGGGCTTTTTATCGGGACATTATGTGACTTGTGACTTGCGAAAATTTGACTTGTGACTTGACTTGACTTGCGAAAATTTGACTTGCGACTTGACTTGACTTGAGCAAAAATGACTTGTGACTTGACTTGACTTGAGCAAAGATGACTTGCGACTTGACTTGAGAAAAAATGACTTGGTTACAACACTGCAGTCTTATGCTACAAGTTGTTTTTCTTCTCCTGACTCTCTGGTCTTCCTCCTGCTGGAAAAATCGAACCCTTATGGTCTCTGACTGTGCTGCGTGGTCAAAATGGCTGGCTGCCAAAGGCGCCTGTGTATACCTGTGGCTTTAATACATTGTAGCTGCGCTTGTTGCAATTCAGCTTCTCAGATGCAAGTTAGGATGATTAGCCTCAATACCCAATACCTGTAGTCTCATTTCATAATTTCTTCAATGTTATTGTTACTGTGATTAGGAGCAAACTTTCACTGTATTTTTCTTTTGAAAACCCACCATTTTTTCTCTGCCCAACTATAATTATAACTGAATCATTTGACCGCTGAAACATTTGGTTATGAAGCCAGTGATGCTTTTTAATATACCTGCATGTTAAACTCTCAATGCATAGCAGTCTCGTTATTCATTAAATTTTCACAATTTTTGTAATTGGGGGAAAATAAAGATGGGTGTATGCGATTGAGGTCCAGGTTTACTTCTTTGAGGTCCAGGTTTTACTTCTTTGAGGCTATCACTAAGTATTGTTCGTTTTCTTGCTACCTTCAGGTGACCAGCCAGGTACTGACTTGGGTCCAGTCATATCACCAGCAGCCAAGGACCGCATCCTTGAACTGGTACAGTCTGGAGTGGATGAGGGAGCCACTATGCTCTTGGATGGTCGCAACGTCACTGTACCTGGCTATGAGAAGGGAAACTTTGTTGGGCCAACTCTCCTGTCCGATGTTGAGGTAGATTTCTTAAAAACTGCTTAACATGGCTTATTAACTTCTATTGACCCAATTCACCTGACGTCATCACCCAGGATAAATCTTAATTGTGCCACTTTAGGAGTCAGATTCCCTGTGCACTGAGCAGGGTTTATCTTATGTGAAGTGTCTGCGGTTGAAACACGCACCATATCTTTGCATACAGTTTGACTCCCAAAATGGCAAACCATGAGCAGCCAGTAGCAGTGTATGACGTCAGTGCAAGGGGTCCATATATTCATGAACTCATGTATTGACCTAGTTCACCTGATGTCATTACATGGTACATCTTGCTGGAGCCATTGTGGAAGTCGAATTACCCATATGTTAATGTGCATTGTGCATTTTAGGAGATGCATGCACAGTTAGATGCTCACCATCTTCACATGCACTCCAAAAATGGCAGACCATGTGCAAATAGTAGCTTAGTGTAACATTAGTGCATGGGGTCTACATTCATTATAAATTCCTGAATATTTGTCATACATTCTTATATATAATCCTTATGATTTCCTTTAAACTCAAATATATATTATTTACAAACCTTTATATAATCCATATATTCCTTATAAGGTCCCAATGAACTTCATTTCCAACAAAATCCTTCAAAATATTATAATCCAACATCCAAACCTGCAGGCTGATACGCCTGATGCATAGCACGGAGGAGTTAGCCGTGCAGTACTTTACAGGCATGTGAGACTTCCGCGGAAATCCGCGTTTTTTATTTTCCCATTCCGCGTTTTTCTTGCGGGCTCCGCGTTTTTCTCGTCTCCGCCGTGAATGACCGGTCCGCGTTTTTTAATTTTTTTTATCATCAAGCAGCAAGTAATTCTACTGCACAATTAACACAACACAGAGAGGGGGAACCTGGCATCAATAATCACTTTATAATTGCGATTTGATTTCAACACGTCAGTCGGGGCTAGACCCGGTAAAATGCTCCGCGTTAGTCTTTGATTAAAGTAGTTGTTGTTCATTTTTCGTTAAGCGCGATGTCCCATTACACTAACCCATGTTGTCATCCCGTTCCACCAAGAGAGGGCGCTTTACTAAAAACTGTATGAGCCAAGACACCATGAGCCAAGACTAGGCGCACACAGACTTTCACGTGTGTGATGGACGCATCGCGTTTGTGGTGGAACACATTTCTAAGGAATATCACACACAAAAAATGAAAATGAGGACGCACAACACTTTGTTACCAAGTAAGAATTGTGGCCTAATATGTTTCTGTTAATTTTTTATTTACGCTGCAGTACAAAGCCTGTTATTCAGACTGTAGCGGTGGCCCAAAATCCGGACACGGATTTCACTTGCTTAAGTTTTCCGCGTTTTTTTCCGTGACCCGCTCACATGCCTGACTTTATCTATCAGAATGAAGCAAAACCAGGGGGTTGTTTTCAGAAAACCTAAGTTAGCAAGGGTCAGGACTTTATTTCTTCTTTATTTCTTTGCAAAATCAAATGAAATGTATCACAAGAAGACCATGTGAATATTACTGAATGGCCCATCCACTTTAACTTTGAAATCGACAAATAAAGTAGGAATGCCGTTATCTTTCTTCCTCATCCACAGACAAACATGAAATGCTACAAGGAAGAAATCTTTGGGCCAGTGTTGTTGGTCCTCACCGTGGACACCATTGATGAGGCCATTGATCTGGTCAATAAGAACATTTATGGGAATGGTACTGCAATCTTCACCACCAACGGTGCCACCGCCAGACAGTATACAGAAAGGATTGACGTCGGTCAGGTAAGATAAGATCTCTCATTTGAGCTTGAGCTGCCCAAAGTCAAACACTCCATGCTCTCTGTGCAACACAGTGCTCTAAATAACCACTAGACCATTGGCCAGCGTCCAGTAACTTCAGCATGGTGTTTGTAACCCCACAACTAAGCAAAAATGAATGGCCATAAAACTCATTTGTTAAGAAGAACTGCAGCTGTTGACAGTTGACAGATTCCCTTCAAAGTAATATGGTTTGGATAATATTTCAGCCAAAAACGTTTTAATCTGAGAAATGATTCATGCATGAATTGTTTCTCAGATTCCCGAGTGTTGTCTGAAAATTTGAATTTGAATTTCTGCGTTGTGCCTTTGCGAATACAGCGGCCAGAAATGCGGTTGGTACCTGCTGTCACCTTGCTAAACGTTGATGGATTTGACATTCTTGATGAAAATACTGCGAAAGTTTTTTGCTGTTTTCTCAACAAGTAGACACTTTGTTCAGCTGAAACTTTCACCGGTGACTTCAATCTTTCGGAATAGTTTTGCTGATATAATATATCAGCATAAAGTTGACAAAAACAAATCTATGACCCTACCTTTAAAGGGAAAAACAAACTTGATTGCAAAGTGATTGCAGCAGCATCATGTCTGTAATGCCGGATTTATATAAAAGTGGAACAGTGTACTCAGCTGTACTTGTGGCTAGTAATTTTTAGGAACTTGCACAGAACTAGACTGGTCCCCTGTCTTTATCCGTAAAGGATGAAGACAGGCACTGGTTTTACAGGCCCAATGATTTCATTTGATACAATGATTTCATTGGATAAACGTGCTGTGTGTGAAGTAAGGTTTCCATATCTGTGTTATGATTAGTCCAAGGTGATCGGTGGTCTGCATGCAGCGGGTGCATAAAGTTTACATCATGTACATAGTGTTGTTGGACATGTACATGTGTAAAGGTGCATCCGGGGGCTGGTATCTGACGTCAGATGTTCAGGCTAGCACAGAACAGGCTCTAATGATATAGCGCCCTCTTGCATTATATACCAGACATCATTGTGTGGCTATGCACTCATAGAAAACTAAAGTGAAGTACAGGGTCTTTGATTTAACATACAGTGTACAAACATTGATTGCTGTTTTACATAGCTCTGAGTCCTTTAGAGCCTTGACTTAAAAAAAAAAAAATCTTTCATGCTTGCTTAGAATGTTTGTTTAGTAATGAGGGCTGATATTAACTTGCAAACCACAATGCCCTGACAAAAAGGGAAGGCTATAGGTCTTGGTGCAAGGCACCCTCTAGTGTTAAATAGCAATTATTGTCTGGCATTATTGAGTTTACATAATACAAAAGTGAGTAATGTATGTACATGTATAGCTGAATTGGAATTCAATAATCAGCACACTCATAGAATGGGATAATTGTATTGTGGGTCACATTCA